>BSBM01000883.1:1797500-2507937 GCA_027924585.1 Larix kaempferi
ATCAGCATCTCCAACATCATCGTCTTCTTCATCATCATCAACATCATCTTCACCATCATCGTGATGATGATGAAGATGATGATGGTGATGATGATGATGATGAAGATGATGATGGTGATGATGATGGTGATGTTGATGATGATGACAATGATGGTGATGAATTGATGATGATGATGATGGTGATGATGATGAAGATGTTGATGATGATGACGATGGTGATGAGGATGAGGATGATGATGGATATGTTGATGAGGAAGGGGGAGATGGCAATGATGATGAAGAGGAGGACGATGATGATGATGATGGTGATGGTGATGAATATGATGATGATGATAATGATGGAGATGTTGATGAGGAAGGGAGAGATGACAATGATGATGGAGATGTTGATGATGATGATGGTGATGGTGATGGTGATGGTGATGATGAAGAAGATGATGATGACGGAGATGTTGACGAGGAAGGGGGAGATGACAATGATGATGAAGATGTTGATGATGATGGTGGTGGTGATGATCAACATCTCCATCATCATCATCTTCTTCATCATCACCATCACCATCACCATCACCATCATCATCATCAACATCTCCATCATCATTGTCATCTCTCCCTTCCTCATCAACATCTCCATCATCATCATCTTCTCCATCATCATCATCATCATCTTCATTACCATCACCATCACCATCATCATCATCATCAACATCTCCATCATCATCATCATCATCATCATCATCATCTTATATCCTCCTTATATCCAAAATTAGACAAGCTCCATATGATGATGAAGACTATTTAGATGATGTTGATGAAGATGAAGATGATAATGACATTTAACCCCATAACTTTCCTATAATCCCTATAACCTTTAACTTTTAATCTACAATCCTTATAACCCTAACCCCAAAACCCCTAAACACCTAGAAGCACTTAAATGCACTTAGGGATTATGGGTTAGAATAAGGCCTGAAGGCCTTTATGGGGGAGGGGCTTGAGGAATAAACCGACACATTTAGATTTTTTGGGTAATAAATGAAGTGAACGTTACCCACCGAACTATATAACGTTTAGCAGGGACGCACACGCGCTCCTGGCGCGCACGCACTCCCTAGCACGTGCGTGTCCCTACTGAACATAAAATTTAGAAAATCACCCATGCTCTTCTCTTGCATTTTTTCTCTCATTCATCGCGTTTTGTTCGTTTTTTTCACGCACAGTCCGACAACCATTTACATTTTAGATTGAATTCACACACCATTTGATGCTTCCTTGACCATTTGGATAGAATACACAACATTTGGGGCTCTATTTGGCTCTTTGGATTGAATACACACCTCTTGGGCTCTATTTGGATCATTTGAGTGAATACACAACAGTTGGACTCTATTTGGCTCCTTGGATTGAATTCTCATGCCACTTGGACACACATGAACTCTTCTTACATATAATGGACACATCAAAAGAGCATTTTACATTTGAAGCAAAGAGCAATCATAATCCTTGAGGTATGGTGACAATTTTATCTTGTTAAATTTATTTTAGTCTTCATTCACTTGTTTGAATGGCATCTATTTTATTTTTTCCTCATGAATTGTATGATAGATCTATTTTAGTCTTCTTAATCTTCAACATAGACAATAAAAACATCTTACCAAAAAAAAACTACAACATGCACCAAGCAATGCTTTCAACCTTTCATGAAGATAATAAAAACAAATTACTTGCATCACCACCAATAACATTTCATAATCACATTCCTCCATCTAGTAGACAAACATTTGTTGAATTCCTCATGGTTTCACTACAACAACTCATGCAAACACCTAAAGAATTGAAAACTCTTAATCTTTTGGGGCTATTTTCCCTCATCCATAACATGAAAATGAAGTGAGTAGGAGCTTCTCCCTTGTAGGGAATTTGTTGCTACTAACATCCCATACCACCATCCAATACCATCCTACTGAGTTACTAGAGGTGTTTTTGTAGTTATATCTAGGGCATTCTCAATAGCTTTTAAGATTATATGAAAACATTCTCACTAGATGTTGTTGTACATAATCAATTGCTACATCGAGATTTAATAATCATGCACATCGAGTTTTAATATCTTATTTGTTGTTCATTCTTGCAGGGATAATATTTTTGTTATTTTAAAAAATGCATTGAATATGGGAAACAGACGTAATAATAAAAGAAAGTCTAGAAGGAAGGAGCTGCCCCTTGAAAAATCCCATGAGATAAGAGAAAATGCCAGGTTGTACATGGAAAACCATAGAAATCAAAATGTTACTGCCTTAGATCCATCAACAAGCAATGACTAAGTGGTTGAAGTTAATCAAATATTTCCTGATGTCGAGTATGAAGGGATGGATGTTGAACAAGTTCTTAATTGGAAGCCTCCCCAAGAAGAGCACACACATGGCGAACACACTCCCTTGTAGGACCAATTTGAGAATGAAGGGCCACAACAAACCGTTGGTGAGACTCGTACTTCCTTGTTGATTCCCTTGCCTCGACTATCAAGCGGACGAAGAAGAACTCCCAGACATATTCATGTGGATGAAAGTTCATTTTAAGGACTTGAAGATAAGATGCCCAAACGCACTATTGATTTCCATTGTAGCAAGATAATCAAAGAATTTTTTGAATCCAAAACCGATGCTGCAAAATGTCAATTGTTTCTTGCTTTGTTAAAATCACATTGTCTAACTCATGTTATGAGAATTTTGGGCATAAAGGTAGTTAGAAGTTCAGAGGCCAACAATCACGTTGTTAGAAATCTACAATCTGCATTTAATTTGATTGGAAAAACTTCTCGTACAAAATATTTTAATGTGGCCCGTCGTGTACTGTCGGAATGGATTGTAGACAAATCCACAAGGCAGCATCGCCTACTATCACACACATGTAAAATCTTTAAAGTAGATAGAAAGACTTTTCAAAAGTATCTGCCATTAGAGAAAAACTTGAGACCCTAGGCCAAAGAGATTATTGGGCCTTTGTTGGTAGGTTACCTTGTTCATACATGAAGCTCATTGATGCTGTTAAAGAACTAGTGAAAAATTTTTGGCATGATAACACTAGACCGTCATCGAATCAAAGAGATGTTTTAAAGTTGAGAAAAGGTGTTAGGGGGGGTGAATCCCATGTCAAGCACTTCCTTGACACGACACAAACAAAACTCTATGAGAGGTTCAAGAATGAGCACACACAATTGAACTTGGGCCAAAGGTCCTTTGAAAAATGCAAACCCTGGTATGTTAGAATTTGCATTGACAGCAATACATGTTGTTGTAGATACTGTGAAGAACCTGCAATAATTAATTAATGCAAACACATGAGATATCAGAAATAATAGAACTTAGAATCACTTTTATATTGATCAAGGGCCACTTCGAGGGGGCAACCTCCTTTGAGCAAGCTCAATACAATTAACTTCACGGTGCCTTCAATGACCTCAACACACACTTATATACTAAGTTTACGCCCAATACTATGAGTCAAAGCCATGGGACATATAATACTACGAGACGACTTACAAAGCATATGCGTCCAATACTATGGGTCAATACCATGGGCTAATATAAACTATGGATCAACAAATACTACGGGATGACTTACAAAGCATATGCATCCAACAACAATATACTAACAAAGTAAAGACAAGGGTTGACATGGGTTCCTAACATCCCCTCTCCATTAGAAAAAGCTTTGTCCTCAAAGCTTTGGTTGGTGAAATTGATGCAGAATATGAATGAGTGGTTCCCCAGTAGCATACTCGGGTTGCATTTCGCGCCACTGACGCCTTTGGATTTTCAGGGAAGATTTCTTGGAAGGCTGTAGACGAAGAAGAACCATATCAGCTGTGTTAAAAGTGCGCTCAGAATGGTGTTGATTGGCTTGTTGTTGTAGTTGAATTCTGGCCATGTGAAGATTGTCTTGCAAAATGAGAAGAATATGATTGTGGTTTCGAAGAACTGAGTCAATTGCCTGAACTGGGGAGCTGCTAAGGGTGTATGGAAGATGAACTGGTGGTGTCTGTCCATAGACTACTTCATATGGTGTCCTTGTAGATGTGGTATTGTATCACCAGAGCGCTTCTAAGAAATCCATAGAAATAGTTGGCCAAATCTGTGTAGGGATGGGCAAGGGTTTGAGCAGTCCCGAAAGGAGTGTCGTTTCACCCTTGTTGACCTGGAAAGTATCACAGTCAACCACCATCTGTTGAATTGCCATTTTCAGTCCATGCCAAAAGAAGTTACATTGTTCCCAGTCATACATTTTGAACAACCCGGAGTGCCCTGCTGATGAAGAAGCATGGAGTTCATAGAAGAGATAGCCCTGTTGAACATATTGCAACCAATTTGGAACAAGCAGAGAAATAGTTGTAAGAGAAACTGGGTCATCAATTGTGCGAGAAGGAGCATCTGCCACCATATTGTCCTTACCCTTATTGTAAGTGATCACATAGGGATAACCCATGAGTTGGATAACCCATTTCAGGTGTGTTGGGGAGGAGACCCATTGTTCCAGGAAATTTTCCAGACCCTGGAGATCAGTCTTGATGCAGAAATAATTCCCTAATAGGTATGGCTTCCACTTTTGTACTGCATGCAAAATAGCCATCATTTCCTGCTGAGAGGTAGATGCAGATAAATTCCTACTGGAAAGGTCTCTTGAAGGCAGCAAGCTCATTGGTTCAGCAAAGACACCTGCATATCTATCCAAGGAAGTAGTGGAGACTGTTGATGGGTGCATCTGAATAGAATGGAGCTGAGCAATGACACCATGTGAATTCTTCTTAAGGATTTTTTCCAGACGATGTGACTAATGATGTAGAGAGACCCTGGTTGTAAGCCCATAAATTTGTGTTGTGCCCCATTGACTGAAAACTGCATCCAAAGTTCAGCAAAATCCCATAAGATGGGGCCAAGTGTGCGTAACCATTGAACGCCCAAAACCACATCACATCTGCCTAAGGACAAGGAAAACATGTCAGAGCGCAGGTTATAATATTCCATAGAGATACGCACATTGTGACACTTCCCCTTGCAAGGTAAGGTGCCCCCATTGGCAACCATGACTTCAAAGTGGGAGCAAGGATGGACAAAACAATCAACCTGTTTGGCAATCCGAGGGTCAATGAAGTTATGAGTGCTACCAGAATCAATGAGTATGGTAAGAGGGAGCTTCTTGAAGTGTCCCCTAACCAACATTGTTTGTGGGGTGGTGACGCCGGTTACAACATGGAGAGAGATCTCAGGTGGGTCGTCCGAGATGGGGTGTCAACAGGAGGGTGCTGAATGTCAACCTGATCATCTACTGTATCTAGAGATTCTTCACCAAGTTCAGAGGCAGGCAGAGAATCCACATCCAAGAGATAGAGCATTTGTTGAACACATCTATGTCCCCGAGTGAATTTCTCATCACAATTATAACAAAGCCCTTTTTCTCGGCGTGCCTGCATCTATGTTTCAGAAAAATGTTTGATAGGAGTTGGTCGAGGAGCAGGCGTGATGGAAGGTCGTTGGGAACCCATATTTCTGAAGGGAACAAAGGTGGGTTTAAAGTGTTGTTGAGTTGCGATCTTGTCCTCGGCCAGCTTAGCCAACCCTAGGACTTCCATCATTGTGTTGGGATAGAACATTTTGACCTCTGAGCGGATTTCATCCTTGAGACCACTGATAAAACAACTACTGTAGAATTCATCAGACAATCCTTCTGTGTGATTGGCTAGTTTCTCAAATTTCGTTTGATACTCTCTCACTGTGCCAGTTTGGTGAAGTTTAGTGAGTGCTCCTGTGAAGTCATCAAAAGCACTAGGACCAAATCGTGGCAAAAGGAGTTGGCAAAAATCTGTCCAGTTTGGCTCAGGATGAGCTTTGATGTACCAACGGTACCATTGAAGGGCTTCCTGTTCCAAATGAAAGGATGCAAGTGGAGCTTTCTGGAAATCAAAAGTATTATGCAGACTGAAATATTGTTCTGCTCGGTATATCCATCCAGTCGGATCAGTACCATTGAAGTGAGGAAAATCAAGCTTCGACCCACAAAAATTGCTGGAAGAAGAGAACTCGGTGGCTGCAAAAGATTCTGGCTATCGGTTATTGTTCATGGCTAAATGCTGAAGATGGAGGATGAGAAAGTTTTCATCCAGATCTTGGAGTTTGGTTTGGATGGCTGCAAATGCTTCCTCCATGGTTTTTTCTCCTGCACGGGTGACAACCACAACCAGGAGTTTTTTTCTTTTTTTTTGCGGGGGGGGGAATGGATAGAAAAACACAAACAAAAGCTTATTTAGTAAAGGAAAATTTGGATTTGGGAAAAACTCGGATTGGTAATTGGGGTTTGACTAGGATTTGGACACTTTTTGATGGATAGGGAGGCAAAAAATGGAGATTTCAGAAGCAAGGTGAAAGAATGAGAAAATTTGGTAGAGAGGGACAAAGAAGCAGAATTAGGAAAGGAACACGGTGGCAAAATTTGAAGGCGTTTGGGTGAAAATTGAAGGAGTTATGGCAAACCCTAAAAATAGACAAATGTGGGATTTCTGGTCTTGGGAAGTGGAATTTGGGATAGGGTCTTCAGGAATGAAATATGCAAAATGGGATTGCAGGGATGTCAGTGAAGTTTCAGGGAAAACATAGTTGAAACAAGGGAGATATGGCCAAAAAACAATTTTTTTTTTTTTTTTTAGAAATGGATCGGCAACGGCGGCGTGAAAGGGATCCGCAACAGATGAATCTACAACGGCGCGGAAGGGATAGAAAAATGGCTGGATCTGAAACTGCTAGATCTGGAATGACTTTCAGAATAGATCTGAAACGGCTGGATCTGGAGTGGAAGTTCTGCTGAAAATAGATATGGACCCAAGGTATGTGCAGCTTCCTATTAGTTCAGGGGATTCACTCAGCCACCAATGCTGTCTGACGGCTTGCATATTGGGGCAGTACCTCTCACTCCACAGTTCAGGTAAAACTAATAACCACTTGCCACAAACGACAGCTCTTGGTTTACCTCACGGGTGGGAACTAGTCAATCGGGTAGGGGTCATTGCCCTTTTCGCTGGTAGGTCCTCTCAATGGGCCAGCTACTTTGGGGTTCCTGTGGTACTCCTCACAATGAGTTTTAGGGCTTATGCCCAAGTACTTCTCATAGTTAAGCAGATAGGGATTATTCCCAGATCCGAACTTGCAACAGATGCGAAAAAGAAAATTGGCATAAATTCCACCCAACGAGCCCAAGAAAGTGCTCTGATACCAGATGTGAAGAACCTACAATAATTAATTAATGAAAACACACGAGATATCAGAAATAATAGAACTCAGAATCACTTTTATATTGATCACGGGCCACTTCGAGGGGGCAACCTCCTTTGAGAAAGCTCAATACAATTAACTTCACGGTGCCTTCAATGACCTCAACACACACTTATATACTAAGTCTATGCCCAATACTATGAGTCAAAACCATGGGACATATAATACTACGGGACGACTTGCAAGGCATATGTGTCCAATACTATGGTTCAATACCATGGGCTAATATAAACTATGGATCAACAAATACTACGGGACGACTTACAAAGCATATGCATCCAACAACAATATACTAACAAAGTAAAGATAAGGGTTGACACGGGTTCCTAACAGATACCATGTAGAATTTGAGTACTATTATGATACATATAGACATATATTTTGTGATTTGCATACTAACATTGTGCAGGATTGCCCATCGTTACAACCACCGAATGCATCAAGAGAATTTATACATAGCATAATGTGTCCAAGACCTGAAGGACAAAAATATTATAAAAGATCATGTTTATATGGGACATGTTCCAGTTGCAGTGGATTTGCATTATTGAGTCACTGCATCCACGCAACCGATGTGCACGAATTTGGGAGGATGTCAGTAGAAATGTAGAACTTCAAGTACATAACATATCGAGTAGATAGTTCGAAGGAAAGCAAAAAATTTGCATTAGTGAAGTCACAAGTAATCTAAGTTTGCATACTTTCATAATGTACATGTTGAATTTATACATATATATTTATAGTTCAAATGTCACATTGTATTAATGCCCTTGGTTTTGTGGCACCAGGTACAAATTTGTGATTTCGTAAAGGAATTCAACCAAAAGACCGAGCAGTATGTACAACATGTCAATGTAGCACGATGGCAGGATGAACAGTACAGACAGTGTAGGGACACCTTTCCCAATGGCCCAATATTGTCGGTTGTGGAATTTGCTGAAAACTACACCCTACAGCCACAAAATGAGATTCAAAGTCAATACTACCATTCAGACCAAGTTAGCATAATGGTCCATATCATGTATAGGCACGCGCCAGAGAGTGGCAACGACATGAGAATAATAATGAAAGAGACCAACTTCTACATCAGTGATGACAGGTGCCACGACCTGCATTATGTGCAGCATTGCTTAAAAATATTCTATGATCAGCTGAAGGAGAGAGGTATACAGATGGATCAGCATTGGATATGGTTAGATGGTTGTGCAAGCCAGTTCAAAAATGCACATGTATTTTAGTGGTTGAGTATTTTGCACAAGACTTATGATGTGTTACATGTATGGAACTATTTTGAGACTGAGCATGGAAAGGGAGAGCACGACGGGGTTGGAGCATGTCTCAAAACTGCCCTACTAAGGGAGGAGATGAGGTGCATGAGAGACCCTCATATTCGGAATGCAGAATCCATAGTTCAATGGTGCTCTGCAAAAATATTAGATCGAACCACAGAGCAACACATACCAACAGGTAGAGGACATGTTGTCAGAAATTTATGGCATGTAGTTGATATAGATCGATCGCGTTCTTATAGTTGTAGTATTGTGCAAGGCACTCGTGGACTTCATTTGGTTCGAAACTCAAACAACCCCTTATTTGAAATATGGACACGAAAACTTACTTTCTTTTGTGGGCCTTGCAGCAGTTGTGAGTGGGATGAGTGCGAATCAATGGATTGGGTTGATGAATGGGATCATGTACCACTTGCAGTGGACCCACGTGCAGTTGTTGAAACAATACAGTTAGAGGAAGGCTAGTCCTCTATTTCAAATGAATATGATCATATATATGATCTTGTATAGCCAGGTAAACATTTTTGCATGCATATCCCAGTTCCCTCCTTGTTTTTGTAATTATCCAAGTTATCAAACCACTATTTGTTGGAATATCACTGTAAAATGCATTTTTGCAGGACACATCCACGCAGTTGTCGCCCTGACAAACAATGCAATTGGGATGAATTATTGGTTGGTATGATGCATCCAGGGGAAGCAAACCCTCCTCACATCATTAACCGATAGTGAAGGCATTACCTTTCCGACTGGCTCGATGGTTGTTCAAGGGGAATATCTTACAGTAGATGGAAAGTGTTGGCTGCTTTTTGGACAGACCCGGGTTTTAATGAAGCGCAGCAACAAAACCCCTTGGCGCACTGGCCCTCTCGGCAACGAGCTGCGCGGCAGCTCGAGGTCTCACCCGAAGTGGCTATGGGGGGGCTAAGGAATCAGGTTTCCTTAACCTAGGCGATGCGGAGATTGCTCTTTCCTCCTTGACGACCTCTCTAAGGCGACGGTCTGACCTTTCTTCAGGCTTAGGAGCGCAACAGCTCTCAAGCTCCTGCTCAGCCAGTGAGCTGCGCGGTACGTTCCCTCCTGCGCTAGGACCAATTATCCTCTGTGCGTATATTCTATGCGTAGTTTCTCTTGCGCGCTCGTCGCAGCAACAGGTTCTCCTATCGCAACGGCGCTGTCGCCTTACCGATTCCTTCGACCCTTAACGATTATAGTTCCCAAGGAAGCTTTACTAATCTACTCAACACAGTTGTAAAGATAATGCAATATTCCTGTATTTACTATAATAGACTAAACAAACAGGTAATCACTTCAATCACAACATCACAACAATGAGAAGTATGAAATCCTCCTCCACGGGGAAAACCACGTCCACGGGAGTATCTTATATTAACCAGAAAATGATAGACTTATACAATATGCTGCGCACACAGCTGCAGCCTTAGATCTTTCCAGGAAACTCCACGCACACAGCTGGGTGCCCTTCTCTCGATCTATTCTCTTTCTCTCCAGGGATTACAATAGTTCAGATGTCGCCTCGGACTGTCTGCAACTCAAGGATTAGCTTCACTGCTAACCCGCTTACTAACTAGTTAACTATCTGTCTAACCAACTGACTCTCTATCTCACTAACTAACATCTACCCATTACAATTATTCATATATATAGGTGGCCATGGCGGTCGCACCTTTACAAAACTGTGGGCCTTTCCCAGCAGTAATCCCCAAAAACCCTAACCACGCACATGGCTAGGTGTACTGTAGGCGCCGCTTGCAGTCATGTCGCCGCTTCCTGCAGGCTCCATGAATTCCAGTGCAGCTTACGGGTATGGATGCCTCGTCCTTCGCCTTCAATGCTTTGGTCCGTTGCTCCTCCTTGATCCGAGCAACCATAACTTCTGTACTTAGCCTTAAATGAGGGTAGCTGAGCCCTCTACTCCATTGCTTCATTGATTATGGTAGCTGGGCTTTCCACTCGGCTACCTTCATTCTCTTCTGACGTGCGCGCGAGCTCCGCGATTTCCGGTCCGTGATCTACGCTGAGCTTATCCATCTGGCACCGTACCGTGCACCGTCTTCTTCTGTCCCAAAATTGGTGCTTATTCAAAACTTAGCACTCTTCCATACTTGTGCTTTTTCCTCAAAATTCGCAGCTTTTACCCTAGCTGCGGCCTTGGCTCCAACATGCCCCTAACACTTACTTGTGGCTCGCCCTCGAGCCACTCGCACTAGCGCGTGGTCGCTTTACTTGCACATCTGCTTTTGCCAGTGTTTGCGCGAATACTTTCTTCCACTGTGCAATAGCGTGGTCCAATTCATCAACACATTCCACAGCAGTCTGCACCGTTTCTGCAGTGGCTTCTTCTTTAGTGATGGCATCAATCACCTCTTGAGATTCAGCAATCTCTTTGATTTTTGCCTCGACTTGACCAACGATATCAGCATACTCATCCATGAATGGCTGAATGCTGTTGGTGAGCTTCTCATCTTCAGTTCTGAGCTTGTGCAGTTGCTGTTGCATTCTGCGCACTTCGCCCATTTTCTTCATTTTTGGTAAGCCTGTTAAGGCCTTAGCTTCTTCAGTCAGAACAGTTAGGGACTGTTCTGCGGCTTGCACTTGTTCCAAAAGACCAACTTTAAAAGGGAGCTTCTCAAGCTCCGTCCAAGCTTCCATAGCTTGGTTCATCAGGTTCTCAGCTTCCTGTATTCTGTCTTTCATCTGTGTGGAAGCTCTGCTCAGTGCTTCAAATTGTACCTGCGCATCATCTGTAAACTGCGCGGCAACACGAGCTTCTAGCTCGGCGATTTGGGTTCTATGGCCCTCAGCCATAGCAACTATTTCATGCTCCAGGGTTTTCACCCTTCCTCCAATAATTTGAACTTTCTCAACCAGAGGGAGGTCTGGTTGAATCTCGCAAGTCGGCAACTCCTGGGCAATCTCATCCACTGCGTTTCTGATGCCGATGTCCTGCGCCTCATAAAGTGCGAGTTTCTCGGAGATATGCCTATGGCTTGCCTTCAGCTCTATCTCCTGCGATTGTAGTCGTTGATTTTTCTGGAATGTAGAGAGCTCTCTAGCTCTCAACTCAAGAGAAACTTTCTCGTGCACTAGCTGTAGAGTCTCTATAGGAATTAGAGACAAATTTATTTCAACGGGCCCAACGGCGCTTACCTGTAGTGCAGCTAGAGGATCCGGAAGTGTCATGCTTGTAGGCGGAATATACACGACAGTATGCCTTTCTATGAGTTCTTCAACTCGCTCAGTACTTGGAATTTCTTGTGGCGCCTGCGAAGTAGATGCTGGCGCATGGGTCTGCGCAATCCTTCCTGTGAGACCTTTTATTTCCACAAACTGCAGATCTAGAGCACTTCTGATGTGAGCGTGCGTGTTCCGCAGCTCACGAAATTGCTCTTTCAAATATTGGTCGATCCCCGAGGGAATGGCCTCAGAGGGATGCGACACCTTTTGTTTCTTGGTCGCCGGCTCTGTCGAGCCTTCATCACTTCTCTGCTCAGGGGCTTCCTTGCCCTTATCTTTCTCATGCGCAGCGGCGGGTGGCATCGCGGATGCGATGTCAGCGGCGTCTCTCCATTCGTCTGACCAAGACTTGATAGTTTCTTCGACATCTTCTGTGGTCATCCTATAAAGACCTACGGCCCATTTCTCTTCAATGCCGCAGGGACGGAGGTAAAGTTGATGTAAGTCGGCAGTAAAGGCCAACTTTCCTTCATATAGCGTCGCTGTCTCCTCACTCAGCCTTGGCATTTCCTGAATGGTATCTCTGAGGAGATAGTAGTATTCACAAAATACAGCGCGGTTCATCTTGCGCTTCGTGGGATTAGGGGATTCCCAAAGGTTTACATAGCGAATTCCGGCAGGTTCTCCTGCGCGGCGCGGAAGGAACTGAGTGTTCGGGGGCTCCTTCCACCCGACGAGAGAACATAAAATTAAAAGCCAAGAAAAATGGAACGACTGACCGGGGTTATCTTGAACGTTCCGGCAGTCTTCCAAAAAAGAATTGAGGAGGAAGAGGCACCAGTTGTACTGCTCTCCCTCCGCAGCTGCGATGGCAAGTTCCACGACAGCTCCAGTAACTTCCTTCGGTCTGCACTTCGTGAGAAGTCTGCCCGCGAGCAAACTTCCTGTAAATCTAAGTGCTTCATCTTCTACTATTGTGAGGTCATAAGCCCGACCTCCTCTTGTAAGGTTGTATTTCTGGACCAGCTTTGCAGCCAGTTTTCTATCCTTCTCCTTTCCCATGAAATGGATATTGGTATCCTTACCAACCTTAGACAGGCCAGTAATGCGATGAATCAAATCGACATTTAAATCGATTGGCCTACCGAGCCAAAGGTAACCTCCATGAGCGCAAGATAGCAGTGTTTTAACGACTGCGTTCACTTCATTGCTACACCCAAAATGCGGTAGCTTTAACAGGTTCAGGAGTCCAGGGCGCTCCAGATTTGCTGCAAATCCCTTCGGGATGAATTCGTCAACCTTTCTGGTGGGATTATGCACTACCGTCAGATATCGGTCTAGCTGGAACTGAGGATATGTCTTGTAGTCTCCGAGGTTGAAATCAGAGAACTTGACCAGTGGAAGGTGTCCGAGCAGGGACCCTTCTACTCGCACGCCGTCCGGTAATGGAGGTAACGGAAGCGGATACTTTGCGTTCTTCGGAATATGCACCTCTGGTGCATCGTCTGGGCGCGGCGGAATATAATTCACCATAGTGGCCAGCGGCTCTGGAACGGGCTCTTCTGGCTGTGGCTGAGATGCTCGTGTGGCCGGAGATTGTCTGGGATCTTGATAACCAGGATGTACATGAGTCGAAGCCGTCACGGGAGTAGTCATGCCGAAATCTAGGCCTCGGCGCAGGAATTGACGCACGACTTCTTCAGTCGAGAGGTTCTCCATCGTGAATGGGTATAGGTAACAAGAACTTTGGACAGAAACAACGGAACAGGGTGGGATATGAGCACTAACAACAAAGGAAGCACTCTGCATGACTCAGCTCTGAAAACAATGGCTTAGATTTTCAAACAATACTATGCCTAGAGAAAAGTAACCCGAAATTATACAAGTGTGGGGAATTTATAGCAAAGGTGATAGTAAATGCGGGCAAGTGGGGTTACTAGCTATAGGTGGCTATGCATGAGTTGACAACCCTACGATCCCCCTCGCCTCTGCGGTGCATTTACTGTGATGGACGGGCTCTGACAGGCTTCCGGGAGAAGCTAAAACTTTCCAGCACATGGCTTAAATGCAAATCTTACGGAGATCAAGCCGAATCTGTCAGAGCGGCTATACTTAAATGGCGGGTTTATCCTTCATTTATTCAGATGCGGCTACATAACTGCTGTAATTCAAATTTTTCTGGCGGGTCACTTCAACTTAGGAAACTGTGCCTATAGGGGTCTACAACAAAACTTCTTCAAGCGGCAAATTATCATAGGGAACTTCGCAAGAGCGACAGTTCAATGATTCGGGAAAAACCTCACAAGAGCGCAAATATGAGCTCGCTCAATCCCAAATTTTTATAAACATGCGCGGATGTTTTAAAGAACTGCGCGGGAAGCCAGAGACTGAGTGTCTCGCGACTTCCGTGTAGACTGATGATGCGATGCCTCTTTCAACTACACTGGACATCTGCATTTCTCTGAGCAGCTATTTAAGTCGATAGGGCGGAGTGGCCGTCGCGGTAAAGCTTAAGCCGACTCCCGTTGATCATGGTAGGTAGCAATTCTCCATTCAGCTTCGCAAGCTGAACTGCGAAAAGGGCCTAACCAGTGTACACGAAGCTTGCCTGGAAACTTGATGAATTTACTATCATAGAGGAGTACCAAGTCTCCTTCTGCAAAGTGTTTATTCTTAATGTGCCTGTCATGCCAAGCTTTCTGTCTTGCCTTCTGTACCTGTTGATGGAATCCGGCTAAGAGTCTGTCTTCTTCTAAGGCAAGCAGTTGTGAGAGTCTTGCGCTCATAGTATCAGGATCTGTCATTTCTGTAATTTGCGCAATTCTGAGACTGGGAATAATGTATTCCATAGGCATAACTGCTTCTTGTCCATACACCAAACTGAAAGGTGTGTGGCCTGTTAATTTCTTGCAGGTAGTTCTGTAAGCCCATAATACAGCTGTGACTCTAAGGTCCCAATCATCTCTTTGTTGATTACAGATATTCGTCAGGGCATTCTCAAGAATTTTATTGAATGCCTCCACCGTACCATTAGCTTGAGGATGGTAGGGTGTACTCTTATGGTGACTAATTTGGAATTCTTCAGTAAGGGCTTCTATAGTCTCATTAAGGAAATGTGTACCCTGATCACTCATGAGAATCACTGGACATCCAAATCTAGTGATAATATTCTCAAAAATGAACTGCGCGGCCGTGGCAGCGTCGCAGTTCTTCACTGGCTTAGCCTCAGCCCATCTGGTGAGGTATTCAGTAGTTGTGATGATGTATCTTGCGCCGGTTCTCTTTCCTGGTGGGTTGATAGGACCTACAAAATCAATGGCCCATTTATCAAAAGCACGTAGTGTTATCTGAGGTCTTAGCGGCATTTCATCTCTTCTTGAAGGTTTTCCTGTTCGCTGGCACACATCGCAACATTTGCAGAATTCATTAGTATCCTTATGCAATGTCGGCCACCAAAGACCTACAGCTAAGATCTTCTGAGCAGTCGGCTTTCCTACGAAATGGCCTCCTGCGGTGCCTGAGTGCGCTTCTGCGATGATAGAGTTCTTTTCATGCGGTAGAATACATCTGCGCAAGACTTCATCGGGGCCCAACTTATAAAGCTGGCCTGCTATCAAAGTGAAGTCTGCGGCTTTGACGACAAGTTGTTTCTTCTGCTGGACTGTAAACTCAACTGGTGCTTGTCCAGTAGTAAGAAACTCAAGGATATCAGAATAATATTCGCCTGCTGCTTGAATAGAGAACAACTGCGCATCAGGAAGATTGTCCTCCAGATTTGTAGGTTCCTCTCCTGACTCAATCCTAGATAAGTGGTCAGGTCCTGCATTCAATCTACCTGGCTTTACAATAACCTCAAAATCATATTCCTGAAAGAGCAGTAGCCATCTGCAAATTCTTCCCCCTAACACTGGCTTATTGACCAAGTATTTCAAAGCAGAATGGTCAGTATACATTTTAAAATGTGCGCCCAGTAAGTAGTGTCTGAACTTCTGTAGGGCGTATACCATAGCTAGTCCTTCTCTTTCTGTAGTAGTGTAGTTTTTCTTGGCTGTGGACAACTTTCGGCTAGAGTAAGCAATGGGGTGATCGATACCTCCTTCTCCTGGTTGTGTAAGTACGATCCCCAATGCTATAGAAGAAGCATCGACATGAACATGAAAGGGTTTATTCCAGTCTAGGAAAACTAGAATTGGCGCAGTGATCATCTTGTCTTTAAGTGTGTCCAAGCTCTGTTGGCATTCTTCTGTCCATTGGAATTTCGAATCCTTTTTCAGCAGTCTTTCCATAGGTGCTGTGATCTTTGCATAACCTTTGATAAATTTTCGGTAGTATCCGGTATGTCCCAATGTAGTGCGCAATTGCTTGACTGAGTTGGGCGCCAGTAAATTAGCAATGATGGCAACCTTCACAGGATCCATCAGGAGTCCTTGTCTGCATACAATATGACCCAACAAAATACCAAAAGGAGCACAGAAGATACATTTTTTCAAGTTAAGGGAAATCTGATGCTGTCTACATTTTTCTAACATCATTCGCAGGTTCGCTATATGGTTCTTTAATAAGCCAAATACAGTCCAGTCATCAAAATAGACTTCTAAGAACTTATGGATGAATTCTTTAAAAACAGCAACAACGACTCTAGAGAAGATAGCAGGAGCGTTTTTAAGACCAAAGGGCATTACCGTGTACTGGAATGAGCCCCATTCAGTCGCAAAAGTAGTCTTATGGCGGTCATCTGGATGAATTCTGATCTGATGGTATCCCGAAAATCCATCAGTGAAGGAGTAAGCCTCTTGTCCTCCAACATTATCAAGCACTTCATCTGTAAAGGGCGTAGGAAATGGATCATGCGCTGATGCGTCATTGAGTTTGCGCAGGTCCACGCAAATTCTTATTTCACCTTTTGTCTTCTTCTCTTGCACAACCATAGGACTAATCCAATCGCTTTCTTCTACTGGCTCGATAATACCTGCTGCGAGCATCTTGTCAATTTCTTCTTTGACTTTTTCTTTATAGCGCGGGTTCAACCTGTATGGGCGCTACTTTACTGTCTTGGCATCTGGTTTCAGAGGTATGCGCATCACTCCTAAGTCTCCTAGGATGCCTTTCATTTCTGTGAACTTGGTAGGAAAGATATCCTGGTAGTCACGTAATAAATCTGAAATATGCGCAACAGTTTCATCATCCCAATAGTCTCCTATAGAAGCAAACTTGGGTTCGGCTTCTGTACCAATGTTAACCTTTTTAAGCTTGATGTGTTCTGTGATGGCAGGGATATCAAGCTGAGGACCTTCAACATTGCGCGTGCCTTCTGATTCTGGAATATTGATGTTGCGAGGATCATCCTCCTCTTCTCTAGTGGTGAAATTATAGCATTCGAGGGCATGTTCTATCTGAACAGCCCAATCTAGCTGGGAATATTCTGGTAATAGACATGGTTCAAATACCTTCTTTTTAATACACTTCAGAGCCTGATCAATACTCGGATGCTCTGACTCAAAGCTGAAGGTAAGTTGAAAACTTTCTATCATAAGAGGCCAAGTAAGAGTGCCTCTGCGCAATTCTGTTTCAGTGTACCAGTTCCTTGGAACTGTGTCCAATGTGTGGATGAATAGGTGAACCCACTCATCGTCCGGAATATCTGACCATTGTTGAATGCATGCTTCGATGTGTGACCTAGGGTCACTCTGTCCCTCATATTTGCGCGACATTTCTGCTGTAGTGTCCTGGAATTTGCGCAGTATCAATCTGCGACAGTCTTTCCATGTGTGAATATTCTCTTTATGCGCACCCCACCATCTTGCGGGTGTAGCGTGTAGTGATACATCTAATGCCTGTATGCGCTGCTGTTCTGGAAGCTGTTGTTCATATGCCTGTATGAATTCATTTACGTTAGTTAGACCATCAAAAATTGGAGTGTCAGTCAATTCTGTGCCAATCCATCGAATGGATTTAGTCATCATGGCGCAACGTCTTGTAGAAACCTCATGTAAGCGATTCTGCCAGTTTTCCAATCCTGCATCTGAGTCTGATGTGCACGAGCTATCGCATCGCCAGCTGATATGGCCATCTGCTGTGGGATTGACATAGTCACTCTGACTAGCAATCATCTGATACAAACTTTCCATGTGGCGCGCTTCTTCTTCTGCCCGAATGGGTTCTATATACCTTGGTCCTTGAATAGGATCAAGCGGTGCAATGACCCTAATCTGGTCGTCCTCGAAGGTCATCTGTCTTTTCTTCAAATTGATGACAGCCAAATTATCAAATGCCCAGTCTATACCTAAAAGTGCTGGGTAAGGTCTACTATCATCCAAGATTTTGATTACTTCAAAGTCTGCAGAACTTCTTACTCCCTCGATATCAATAGGTACATTGGGTAATCTGCCCAATGGAGAGACTCGTTGCTGGTTCGCGAGTCTTAGCTGGATGGGAGATCTTGTAAGTTGAGGACTTCCCATCTGTTCCCATGTCTGCATGGTGAGAACATTAACTTCTGAGCCCAAATCTAAAATGACTTCGTCCATCTCAAATGCTCCAATCTGCGCTGTGAGCCTCATCTCTTTTCCAGTTCTAATGTGACTCCCAATCTGGTGAACAGCACGCTGCGGCGTGTTCGTTGAAGCAGATTGTTGACATTTATCCAATAGGTGTTGAAGTTCCATAGTTGCTTTTTCATTGCGCAACATCTTTAAGCAGTTCCTTAGAAAATTATGGACAGTGCCTAGTGCATCTTCTTCATCGGGCCTTCCGGATGTAGTGGCCTGTTCTTGTACCAGGTTGTCTTGTCTTAGCATCTGCGATCTAATATCATTAGGCGGATTTGCGATAGAACTTGAAGCTCTGGGATCTGAGAAATACTCCTGGGCTTGCTTGAATGCTTCTTTTTGCTTCTGCAGATTAAGTGGAGCTGGTTTAATATTAGCGCGGCGCACCCATTGTGTCGCTTGCTTTCCAGTTCCCGACTCTGGCGCACCAGTGGTTGTTCCACTGCGCGTCACAATATTAACTGTACGGTCTGGTTCCACTTTTTCTGCTCCAATCAATTGAATATTCTGGTTGACCTGTGGCGTCTTTGCTTGCATTTTTGTCATCAATTGGGGGCATTCTTCAATGATATGATCATAAGATTTACAATATCTGCAAAGGGTTGTAGGGTTTTGACAATCTCTTGCAAAATGACCTTGCGCTCCACAATTATAACAAGTAATCTGGCCTCTTCCGCGGCCAAAATTTGTTGTGCGTCCACGGCCTCTGTAATTTCCTGTTCGGTCGTCGCGAGTTTGGTCATACTGTGGACCTGCTACGGGTCCTTGTGCTTCTGACTGTACTCTATAAACATCATGTTTCCTTTCCATCATAAGGTCATATGCTCTGCAATTGTTTTCATCGTGGCCCACTGATTTACAGAAATTACAGTATAGATTCTTTGGAGTTTGTACATATTTCTGAAGTAAGTGACATTCTTGAGGTCTATGACCTCTAGTTCTACAGATTTCACACCAAGACCCTTGTGGCTGTGGTAAAGGATTAGGTGCTCCAGTTGCAATATACTCTATGAAAACAGGGCAATGGTCCTTTGAATGACCTTGTGCTTTACATTTCGTACACCATATTTCTTCCTTAACATCCTTGCCTTTCTTAATATCATGCACTTGCAGGGTTAAGTTTTCTAATTGGTTCTGCAACTGCACAACATCGTTGCTTGTTCCAGCAATTGGTGAAGCTTCTAGTTTCATAGCCATCTCTAGAGCTTGTTCCTGAGTAGTGAGATTCTGTTGCATAAGAGGAAGTCTAATGTGTGGAAGCAGTGCAGCAATGAACCATTCCTTGTGCTGTTGTGGTGCAAACTCAAAGCTTACTTGATCTATCAAGGCTTTGAACTTTTGGTCAAAGTCCCATACTGACTCTGTGGGTAACTGCTTGATGTCTTTGAGCTCTGTTATACACTGTGATTTTGATTTAGGTTTCTTGAATTCTCTAATCATTGCATTTCTTACCTCAGCAAGCGTTCTATTCTGTGCTGCTGAGTATTTCATGAACCAAGTTAAGGCTCTGTCTCTTAGTGTGGTCGCTAACTGAACCAGTTTAACAGCATCATCATTAATTTGCTTAATTGTCCAAATGGCTTCACATAGGAACCAGTGTTGCTCAGGGTCTTCTATCCCTGTTCCTCTAAAAGTTGGTAGTTTCATGTCATCACCCATCTTTCTTGTGCTAGGTTGAGATGTAGGTGCTGTAGCAGTTCTTCTGGACTGGTCGAACAAAGGTGGTACAGAGGTACTAGAAGTATCGTGTGGGCTACTAGAAGGTGTTACTGCGGGATTATACTGAGCTTTGTCTGTCTTTTGCGGTGTAAAAGGGTGGTAAGGGATATGAACACTCCCTTGTCTTTCTATGTGGCTTGCTATAGGAACTTGACTGTCTTCTGGGCTTGACTCAAAAGAATGTTGGTCAAGGCCTACTTTATACCATTTTCCACTACGAGTGCAACCAATAACTTCAGGGTCACTATCAGAGTCTACGGACATTACTTGTCTATGCTATTCATCTGAAGCTATGCATAGTTTTGCTTTTTCATACAGAAGCATTTTAATCGATAAGTTCAAAGAATTCAGGAACTTACCTCTATGTGCTTGAAAGAAACTCCTCTCAGCTTCACTGAAACTCTTTCTTGTATCCACTGCAAACTCAGTGATGAAACCTTCCAGCAGACTATTCAACCAAAATTCTACTGCGCGGGACACAGAATTGTCTACCCGCTTCAGAATACTGACTAGCTCAGGCGTCCAAGCAATTGGTCGATCAATATACACAGTGGGTCTAGTGTCTGCTAACTTGGCTATCCAAGCATGTAACTCAAGTGCAAATGTGACAAAGAAAATTTCGTGAAGGTCAGTATAGATATACTTCTGCAACCATTCTTCTGGCTGGAGTCTAGAGCTTTTATTTTCTTGTTCAGCGAACTCTTTAGCCTTTAAGTCGAACCACTCCTGAATTTCTGTAGTTGTAGGATTCCAGTAACACATTTGTTAGCTGAGCAAGTCTCAAGGCAACAGAACCATCTGTTGGCTTCAACAACAGTCTTCTTCGTCGCAAAAATAACAAGTCTCACAGTAACAAGTCACAAGGCAACAGAACCATCTATTGGCTCCTTTCTTTCTCTGGGTTTCGCCTCGATCTCGCGTGTCGCTGAAATAACAAGTCTCATTCACGCGGCAACGGAACCATTTGTTGGCTGCTTTTTGGACAGACCCGGGTTTTAATGAAGCGCAGCAACAAAACCCCTTGGCGCACTGGCCCTCTCGGCAACGAGCTGCGCGGCAGCTCGAGGTCTCACCCGAAGTGGCTATGGGGGGGATAAGGAATCAGGTTTCCTTAACCTAGGCGACGCGGAGATTGCTCTTTCCTCCTTGACAACCTCTCTAAGGCGACGGTCTGACCTTTCTTCAGGCTTAGGAGTGCAACAGCTCTCAAGCTCCTGCTCAGCCAGTGAGCTGCGCGGTACGTTCCCTCCTGCGCTAGGACCAATTATCCTCTGCGCGTATATTCTATGCGTAGTTTCTCTTGCGTGCTCGTCGCAGCAACAGGTTCTCCTATCGCAACGGCGCTGTCTCCTTACCGATTCCATCGACCCTTAACGATTATAGTTCCCAAGGAAGCTTTACTGATCTACTCAACACAGTTGTAAAGATAATGCAATATTCCTGTATTTACTGTAATAGACTAAAACAAACAGGTAATCACTTCAATCACAACATCACAACAATGAGAAGTATGAAATCCTCCTCCACGGGGAAAACCACGTCCACGGGAGTATCTTATATTAACCAGAAAATGATAGCCTTATACAATATGCTGCGCACACAGCTGCAGCCTTAGATCTTTCCAGGAAACTCCACGCACACAGCTGGGAGCCCTTCTCTCGATCTATTCTCTTTCTCTCCAGGGATTACAATAGTTCAGACGTCGCCTCGGACTGTATGCAACTCAAGGATTAGCTTCACTGCTAACCCGCTTACTGACTAGTTAGCTATCTGTCTAACCAACTGACTCTCTATCTCACTAACTAACATCTACCCATTACAATTATTCATATATATAGGTGGCCATGGCGGTCGCACCTTTACAAAACTGTGGGCCTTTCCCAGCAGTAATCCCCAAAAACCCTAACCACGCACATGGCTAGGTGTACTGTAGGCGCCGCTTGCAGTCATGTCGTCGCTTCCTGCAGGCTCCATGAATTTCGGTGCAGCTTACGGGTATGGATGCCTCGTCCTTCTCCTTCAATGCTTTGGTCCGTTGCTCCTCCTTGATCCGAGCAACCATAACTTCTGTACTTAGCATTAAATGAGGGTAGCTGAGCCCTCTACTCCATTGCTTCATTGATTATGGTAGCTGGGCTTTCCACTCGGCTACCTTCATTCTCTTCTGACGTGCGCGCGAGCTCCGCGATTTCCGGTCCGTGATCTACGCTGAGCTTATCCATCTGGCACCGTACTGCGCACCGTCTTCTTCTGTCCCAAAATTGGTGCTTATTCAAAACTTAGCACTGTTCCATACTTGTGCTTTTTCCTCAAAATTCACAGCTTTTACCCTAGCTGCGGCCTTGGCTCCAACAGAAAGGGACCAAAGAGAAATGGCTACACATACACGGATTATAGACTAGGTTCATAGGTGTATCACTTTACGCGTCTGATTGTTGGTAAAAACATCCAACTGCAAACAATGTCAATGAAGACATCAAACAAGGTATGCTACTTACTACCTCATGCAGAGCATGAGAGGTTGTTCGAGACAATAAAAAACCGAGAGGATCCAGAAGGCTTAATTGATTCAGGTACATAGTATAGCCATGTGATTGTTTATTCATGCATGATTAATGTTATTCATGTTAGATAGTTTATTTGATATCGTTATCTTATATCGTTTATTTGATGTTTGAGTTATGATTAAGTTATGATTTATAGCCATGTGATTGTTTATTCATGCATGATTAGAATGTTATTGTTTATTGATGGTATGAGAAGGAATAACTCCTTATTCTATATATCATTGCAATTGGTGGTCTCCTCTAGTGTTGACACCCAAAATCATGTTAGCCGTTAGCTCCGCTCTCCATGCATTCTACTAGGGAAATGGCCTTAGTGTTAGAACAAGATATTAGTAACCTTAGTGATCACAGGTCTTCATAAATGTGAAAGAGAGGTGATCCAATTCCACTCAAGGGGGCCATTTCTCGTCTGAAGGCTCCCGGGCATGCGTGGCCATCATGTACATGTCCGCAATGGCCATATGCACCTCTGGGAGAGGACGGAACCCAAGTCCTCCCGTCGGTTTGGGTTTCATGCCCCTGGAGCAAATCCTCAAAGTGTCCCCGAATGGCCCCGGGGTGCCAGACCAAGATGCCAGCAGCACCCAAACCATGGCTCTGGCCACGAATCCATCGATTCTGGTGGATCCGGGACACCGGTTTTCAGCTAGGGGACCCCCCACAACATGCCTCCAACCCCCCAAAATAGTGCTATTGTGCCATCTCTAGAGCTAGGGTTTTGCTTAGTGAAGGCCATGCCAATTTCGCTCAAGGGGGCCATTTATCGTATGAAGGCTCCCGGGCATGCATGGCCACCATGGACACATTCGCAATGGCCATACGCACCTCTAGGAGCAAACGAAACCCAAGTCCACTCGCCGGTTGGGTTCCATGCCCTCAGAGCAAATCCTCAAAGTGTCCCCGAATGGCCCCGGGGTGCCGGAGCAAGGTGCATGTAGCACCCAAACCGTGGCTCCGATCGTGAATCCGTCAATTCTGATGGATCTGGGGCACCGATTTTCAGCTAGGGGACCCCCACAACGTGCGGCTAACCCCCGAAAATGGTGCCAATGTGCCATCTTCGGAGCTAGGGTTTTTCTCAGTGAAGACCTTTCGAATATTGCTCAAGGGGGCATTTCTCATCCAAAGGCTCTCGGGCATGCATGGCCACCATGGACAAATCCACAATGTCCATATGCACCTCTGGGAGCATACAAAACCCATGTCCACTCGCCGGTTTGGGTTCCGTGCCCCTAGAGCAAATCCTCAAAGTGTCCCCAACTAGCCCCGAGGTGTCGGACCAAGATGCCCGCTTCACCCAAACCGTGGCTCCGATCGTGAATCCATCGATTCCAGTGGATCCGGGACGTCGGTTTTCAGCTAGGGGACCCCCCACAGCATGCCGCCAACCCTCGAAAATGGTGTCAATGTGTCATCTCTGGAGCTAGGGTTTTGCTCAGTGAGGGCCAATCCAAATTCGCTCAAGGGGGCCATTTCTTGTCCGAAGGATCCCGGGCGTACGTGGCCACCATGGACATGTCCACAATGGCCATACACACCTCTGGGAGAAAACAAAACCCAATTCCGCTCGTCGGTTTGGGTTCCGTGCCCTTGGAGCAAATCCTCAAAGTGTTCCCGAATGGCCTCGGGGTGCCGGACCAAGATGCCTGCAGCACCCAAACCGTGGCTCCAGTTGTGAATCCGTCAATTCTGGTGGATCCGAGACATCAGGTTTCAGCTAGTGGACCCCCCATAGCGTGCCTCCAACCCCCGAAAATGGTGCTATTGTGCCATCTCCAGAGTTAGGGTTTTGCTTAGTGAAGGCCTTTTGAATATTGCTCAAGGTGGTCATTTCTCGTCCGAAGGATCCTACCTGTGCGTGGCCACTATGGAAATGTACACAATGGCAATACACACCTGTGGGAGTCGATAGAATCCAAGTTCGCTCGTCGATTTGGGTTCCGTGGCCCCGGAGCAATTCCTCAAAGTTTCCCTGAATGGCCTAGGGGTGCCAGACCAAGATTCCCACAGCACCCAAACCATGTCGGCTCCCAGAGGTGCATATTACCATTGTGGATGTGTCCACGGTAGCCACGCATACCCGGGAGCCTTCGGACGAGAAATGACCCCCTTGAACAATATTCAAAAGGCCTTCACTAAGCAAAACCCTAGCTCCAAAGATGGCACATTGGCACCGTTTCCAGGAATTTGAGGAATGTTGTGGGGGGTCTCCTAGCTGAAACCCACCGTCACAGATCCACCGGAATCAATGGATTCACGATCAGAACCACGGTTTGGGTGCTGTGGGAATCTTGGTCCGGCACCCCAGGGCCATTTGGGGACACTTTGAGGATTTGCTCCGAGGGCACAGAACCCAAACCGGCGAGCGGACTTGGGTTCCGTCCACTCCCAGAGGTGCGTATGGCCATTGCGGACACGTCCAAAGTGGCCACACACGCCTGAGAGCCTTCAGACAAGAAATGCCCCCCTTGAGCAATATTTGAAAGGCCTTCACTGAGCAAAACCCTAGCTCCTGAGATGGCACATTGGCACCGTTTTCGAGGGTTGGCCACATGCTGTGGGGGTCCCTAGTTGAAACCCAACGTCCCAGATCCATCGGAATCGACGGATTCGCAATCGGAGCCATGGTTTGGGAGATCCTATAATCATTCATTTTTCAAAAGTGGTTCAGAGGCTCTTGCATCTTGGAAGCGACCAAGAGTATCTTGCAGTGTGATATGTATGGCCTTATCCTTAGGCCTTTCACGAATTTGAGGCCAAACATAACAACAAAGAAGAAACTTGAGTTGTTTATCCATTGCCGAGGAGTTTGAGGCCAAAAAAGATCTGGTAAGCATTCATTTTTCAAAAGTGGTTCAGAGGCTCTTGCATCTTGGAAGTGACCAAGAGTATCTTGCAGTGTGATAAGTATGGCCTTATCCTTAGGCCTTTCACGAATTTGAGGCCAACTGTAACAACAAAGGAGAAACCTGAGCTGTTTCTCTAGGTCATGGGTTTGATTGTTCTAGAAATCCAAGGAATCGTATTGGCATAGGATTGAAGAAAAATAATTTGTCATGATTCAAGTGACTCGGGCCATGTGACTCTATTCTTTATTTTCATGTCCGCTTATACTAAACTAGGGTTTTATTTTTATTTTTATAATGACAGGTTTTACTGATAGGGTTCTACGGTGAATTGTGTTTGTTGATAAAGGATTTTACTGTGGATTGTGTTTGGTGACATTTATGGCGACCCCCAAGGAACATATTGAAAAGATCAAGAAAGACAAGTTCTGTGTTGGAGAAAAAGAAAATCCACTTACAGAATATTCACATCAAGCAGTTAAACAATTATTTGCTGAATTATACACCGGGGAAGCTCTAGTAAGACTCTAGATTCCCAGCTATTCCACTTGGCAACTAAAAAATCCATTGTAACAATAAATCAATACATCAATATATGATGTCGCATGGAGACGTTTCACTTGTCCATGTTCTAGCCTAGACCCGCTTTAGCCCTATCTTGTGCATTTTCTGATGGAGTTGATTAAGGTAATTACTAAGTTACAATTTTAGTAGTCATTTTATAATCTTATATGTTTTCTTTCTTTTCATGGTAAGATTAGTGTTTTGTTTTGGGTGAAGAATGTGGATCGGACTATGATTATGAACCACATGTTGAACCTTCGTTGGAATTTCTCATTACAACTGAAGATGTCGTTGGCGTAGGCGCTCCTGCGACCTTGATAACTTTTAACAATGAGAAGGGATTTCAAAAACAGAATATTGATTCTATATGCAGCGTGGGATGATCCACCAAAAAGAATAGCAGGGAAGGTGGTTATATTAGAGAAAATTGTATAAAACGAGCCATAGAATGACGACCATGGCTCGGATCGAAAAACCGTCGAATCCGTTGGATTTAGGACATTGGGATAGTGCTAGGGGTGCCCCTCTCCTCCAATCCCATGGCCCAGGTGTCACCTTGTAGGTCCATTTTGGAAACTAGTGTTTTGCTCAGTAAGGGAGTGTGCAATTTTTGCACACGGGGTCAACTTTGCAAAATCATCCATCAGGCACTTATGGCTAGCGTTCCCAGTCGGAACATTCCTAGACACACTTGCAAGACTCCCCAGAACCCGGTTTTGTTGCACGGTTGGAGTTCTATGCCCTCGGTAGGTATCCAGTGGGTGTCCCTGGAGGCCTTTTGGATGCGAGATGGAATGAGCCATAGAATGGAGACCATGGCTCGGATCGACAAACCGTCGACTCCATTGGATTCAGGACATCGGAATAGTGCTAGGGGTTCCCCTCTCCTCCAGTCCCATGGCCCAGGTGTCACATTGTAGGTCCATTTTGGAAACTAGGGTTTTGCTCAATAAGGGAGTGTGCAATTTTTGCACACGTGGGTCAACTTTGCAAAATCATCCACCGAGAACTTATGGATAGCGTTCCCAGCTGGAAACTTCCTAGACACACTTGCAAAACTCCCCGGAACCCGGTTTTGTTGCACGGTTGGAGTTCTATGCCCCCGGTAGGTATCTAGCAGGTGTCCCTGAAGGCCTTTTGGATGCAAGATGGAATGAGCCACAGAATGACGACCATGGCTCAGATCGATAAGCCATCGAATCTGCTAGATTTAGGACATCGGGATAGTGCTAGGGGTACCTCTCTCCTCTGCTCTCATGGCCCAAGTATCACCTTGTAGGTCCATTTTGGAAACTAGGGTTTTTGCTCAGTAAGGGAGTGTGCAATGTTTGCACATGGGGGTCAACTTTGCAAAATAATCCACCGGGTACTTATGGCTAGCATTCCCAGCCAGAACCTTCCTATACACACTTGCAGGACTCCCCAGAACCCGATTTTGTTGCACGGTTGGACTTCTATGCCCCTAGTAGGTATCCAGCAAGTGTCCCTGAAGGCCTTTTGGATGCCAGATGGAATGAACCATAGAATGACGATCGTGGCTCGGATCGACAAACTATCATCTCCATTGGATTCGGGACATCAAGATAGTGTTAGGGGTGCCCCTCTCCTCCAATCCCATGGCCCAGGTGTCACCTTGTAGGTCCATTTTGGAAACTAGGGTTTTGCTCAGTAAGGGAGTGTGCAATTTTTGCACACGGGGGTCAACTTTGCAAAATCGTCCACCGGGCACTTATGGCTAGCGTTCCCAACCGCAACCTTTCTAGACACATTTGCAAGACTCCCCGGAACTCGATTTTGTTGCACAGTTGGAGTTCTATGCCCTCGATAGGTATCTAGCAGGTGTCCCTGAAGGCCTTTTGGATGCGAGACAAAACAAGCCATAGAATGACGACCGTGGCTCGGATCGACAAACCGTCAACTCCGTTGGATTCAGGACATCGGGATAGTGTAAGGGGTGCCCCTCTCCTCTAGTCCCATGGCCCAGGTGTCACCTTGTAGGTCCATTTTGGAAACTAGGGTTTTGCTCAGGAAGGGAGTGTGCAATTTTTGCACATGGGGTCAACTTTGCAAAATCATCCATCAGGCACTTATGGCTAGTGTTCCTAGCTGGAACCTTCCTAGACACACTTGTCAGACTCCCTAGAACCCAGTTTTGTTGCACGGTTGGTGTTCTATGTCCCTGGTAGGTATCCAGCAGGTGTCCCTGGAGGCCTTTTGGTTGCAAGACGGAACGAGCCATAGAATGGCGACCGTGGCTCGGATCGACAAACCGTCAACTCCATTGGATTCAAGACATCGGGATAGTGCTAGGGGTTCCCCTCTCCTCCAGTCCCATGGATCAGGTGTCACCTTGTAGGTCCATTTTGGAAACTAGGGTTTTGCCTAGTAAGGGAGTGTGTAATTTTTGCACACGTGGGTCAACTTTGCAAAATCATCCACTAGGAACTTATGGTTAGCTTTCCCAACTGGAACCTTCCTAGACACACTTGCAAGACTCCTTGGAATCCAGTTTTGTTGAATGGTTGGAGTTCTATACCCCCGGTAGGTATCCAGCAGGTGTCCCTGAAGGCCTTTTGGATGCGAGACGAAAAAAGCCATAGAATGACAACCGTAGATCGGATCAAAAAACCGTCGACTCCGTTGTATTCAGGACATCGGGATAGTGCTAGGGGTGCTCCTCTCCCTTGGTCCCATGGCCCAGGTGTCACCTTGTAAGTCCATTTTGGAAACTAGGGTTTTACTCAGTAAGGGAGTGTGCAATTTTTGCACATGGGGGTCAACTTTGCAGAATCATCCACCGGGCACTTATGGCTAGATGTTGATGAGGAACCTAGAGATGACAATGATGATGAAGATGTTGATGATGATTATGATGATGGTGATTATGATGAAGATGTTGATGATAATGGTGATGGTGATGAAGATGATGATGATGATGATGGAGATGTTGATGAGGAACCTAGAGATGACAATGATGATGAAGATGTTGATGATGATGATGATGATGATGATGATGATGGTGATGATGATGAAGACATTGATGATGATGGTGATGGTGATGAAGATGATGATGATGATGATGGAGAAGATGATGATGATGGAATTGTTGATGAGGAACCTAGAGATAACAATGATGATGAAGATGTTGATGATGATGGTGATGATGATGAAGACATTGATGATGATGGTGATGGTGATGAAGATGATATAATATGAAGTTGGCCATAGTGTCGACAACTGTGTTCACGTCTCGTGGAATGTGCAGGTACTGAATGGACTCGAAGGACCTTTCCAGAAGATGGACTCGTCTATAGAGATGGAGTAAGGTAGGATCGCGGATGACGTAGACTCGGTTAAGATGAGAGACCACAAGTTGAGAATCCAAGTGGATGACAACGTGGTCCATAGCCAAAGAAATAGCATCAGTTAGGGTTCCAATGACTGCTTGAGTTTTTGCAACATTGTTGGTCGCGAAACCTAGACACATTCCCCCTGAGCTGATGAGCTCGCCAGTAGGTGAATAGAGTACCCAAGCTGCCGAAGCAAGGTTATGGGTATGCCGACTGGCGTCATCCGCGAATCCATAGTAAGTTTCCATCTGCACACGCAGAGAAAACATGGTATAAGAAATGAAACAAGACCTAAGCACGCAAAAATCAAAGCGTCACACCACACAAAAAACACACACACGCCATGTACAGTATATACAAAAGTACTTATGCATGAAAGACTCAGGCATAGTACCTCTTCAGGTAGAGCCCATTGTGAGGCTCACCTAAAGATATCCCGTCATAGTCTTTAAGCTCATAAGCTCCCTTCTCTAAGATGTGTTTCACTACATGAGGTCCACGCCACATGGACTCAAACTTTCCTTCCCCCAGCTTATCATGTTTTTGGTCATATGTGAGGACCAAATATCCTTCGCTATAGGCGTGAGGTTCTACTGACTTGTCGTACTATGCTTTGATGCGTGTCTTATGAGCCTCGTTGGCAAGAGCGGCATCTCGGCGAGTCTTGTCGATCTTAGCTAGGTGGAGGAAGCATTCTTCCTCGGAAGTAGTGTTGGGGATAAGTTCGATAGCGAGCTTGAGGGATGGAATCTTGCACTCAATAGGAAGGACCACCTCCAATCCATACACTAGTTGGAAGGGAGTAAATCCAGTGGTGGTTTTAACGGAAGTTCGATAATCCCATAGTGTGGAGAAGAGCATATTATGCCGTTTGGACTTGTGCATACCCACCATATGTTGGACCATAGTTTTCAAGACCTTGTTAATGGCCTCGACCTGTCTGTTGGACTGTGGGTAGTATGGTGTTGATATTTCGTGGCGAAAACCCAATCTATCTCTCAACTCGTAAACCATGTGGTTCATAAAGTGAGAACCATGGTCAGTAACTATCGCTTGAGGAACTCCAAACCGCACTATTACATGATTAAACATGAAGAGTGCAGCGGTCTTTCCATCGTTCGCGTATGTAGGCATTGCCTCGGCCCACTTTGTAAAGTAGTCCACATCTACAATGACGTAACTATGCCCCCCGACCAAGGTAGGCTTACAATGCATGGAGTCAATGCCCCATTTAGTGAAGAGGCCAACATCAATAACTGGGTGTAACGGGGCGGGATGGGTGTGCTTTTTCGTATGAAAATGTTGACATGGAGGACATTTTTTTATGGCCTTGATACAATCTTTGAAGATAGACGACCAATAATATCCTGTGCGAAGAATCTTCTGGGTTGTAGCCATCCGAGAGAGATGACCGCCACAAGCCCAAGCGTGACAGTCATTTAGGTTGTTTTCAGCCTCGTCATGAGTCATACAACGTCGAAGAATAGAATCGATGCCACAACAGTACAAAGTATCACTGATAATCAGATAATACTTCACATGGTGGCGTATTCGACAACGGTCGTCACGAGACAATTGAGGGCTAAAATGTTGGGTCTAAAGATACAAAGTGATATCTCCATACCATGGGTTAGACGTACTGATAAGAAACAACGACTCATCCGGAAAAGAGTCATTGGGTTCAGATTCTACATCAGCACGAAGAAGGTCGCAGATGAACTCAGCAAACACCAAAGACTTTTTAGACTTGGATTTTTCGAAAAAAAGATCAAATTCTTGCAGTATCACAATCTAGCATGAATACTTTCCCCCAATCACCTGACGAGTCAGAATGTGGTACACGGGGTTCGAATCAGCAATTATGGTGGTGGTGCGAAGCAAGATGTAATGTCGGAATTTGTGCATGGTGATAACTGCCACGAGAGCGAGTTTTTCAACATGTGAATATCAAGTTTCAGCGTCAATAAGACTTTTACTGGTGTAGTATATCACATGTTCTTGGGCGTTCTGATCTTCCTGTACCAAAACCATAGCGATAGTGGAGGAAATGAGGCATATTCTTTCACTGATGGTTTCTCTGGTTATCATCAGATCAGGATTGATCCTGCGGATAGGCATAAGACGACATTTGCTACAGAATGGGGGTCATTCTAGTACATCGTCATGCCTTTTGGGCTGAAGAACGCACCTACCATATTCTCTAGAGTCGTCGTCGCAGCATTTAAAGATTTTATGCACAAGTTTTTAGAAGCGTATTTTGATGATTGGACTGTATTTGGTCTATTGAAAAATCATTGCGCGAATCTCCGCATGATGCTTGAGAAGTGTCAACAGCATCAAATATCCTTGAATTTGAAAAAGTGTATTTTCTATGTGCCTTATGGAATTTTAATTGGCCACATTGTCTGTAAGAAAGGATTGATGGTAGACCCTGCGAAGATTGCAGTTATTGCAAACTTACCAACACCAAATTCAGTCAAGATGTTGCAATCTACATTAGGCCATATTGGATATTACAGGAAATTTATAAAGGGTTATGCACAGATAACCACAGCAATGGAAAAGATGCTGAAGAAAGACGTACCGTTCATTTGGAACGCAGAATGCGAACAGGGTTTTGACACATTAAAAGAAAAGATGGTCACTATGCCTATTCTAGTCTTTCCAGACTGGACAAAGCCATTCCATGTCCACGTTGACGCATCATGTATTGCCCTGGGGATTGTGTTAGCTCAGCAAGGAGAGGGAGGTATTGACCACCCTATTGCATTTTCTAGCAGAAAGCTTTCAACAGCAGAGAAGAACTATACTACTACTGAGAGGGAAGGCCTTGCGTTGGTATATGCTGTACAGAAATTTAGACACTACTTGCTGGGATCACACTTCCTTATGTTTACTGACCATTATACGTTGAAATATTTGGTCAACAAGCCAGTGTTAGGGGGACACATATGCCGATGGCTATTGCTGTTCCAGGAATATGACTTTGAAATTATTGTCAAGCTAGGTAGACTGAACTTGGGACCTGATCATGTGTCAAGGATCAAGTCAGGAGAGGAGCCGATGAATATTGAAGACAGTCTGCCTGATGCGCAGTTATTTAGTATACAGGTTGCCGATGATTAGTACAAGGATATCATTGACTTCCTAACCATAGGGCTGGCACCCTAGGAATTCTCGGTCCAGCAGAAAAAACAGTTAGTGCTGCGCACCGCGGACTTCACTATAATTACAGGACAGTTATACAAACTTGGGCCAGATGAAGTCCTGCGCAGGTGCGTACTCGATCATGAGAAGCCATTTATTCTAGCTAACGTACACTCAGGAATCATGGAGGTCACTATGCAGGAAGGGCTACTGCGCAGAAGATATTGCGCGCAAGGCTATGGTAGCCTACGATCCATAAAGATGCCAAAGAACATTGCAGGAACTGTGATGTCTATTAGAGGATAGGAAAACCATCACGCCGAGATGAGATGCCATTGAATCCACAGCTGACAGTGCAGCCATTTGAAAAATGGGCAATAGACTTTGCGGGTCCTATAAACGCACTAGGAAAAAGAACGGGTGCAAGGTATATTATTACTGCTACAGATTACCTCACCAGATGGGCAGAAGCAAAACTAGTTAAGGACTGCAGTGCCAGTACTGCTGCGCAGTTTATTTTTGAAGAAATACTCACCAGATTTGGTTGTCCGAAGATTTTGATGAGTGACCAAGGTACTCAGATTTTGAACAAGACGATTGAGGCGGTTACAGAGGATTTCCACATTCATCATCAGCGCAGTACTCCATATCATCCACAGGCGAATGGTATTATAGAGGCTTTCAACAAAATATTGGAGAACGCACTCAGTAAGGTGTGCAATGTAAATAGAGACGAGTGGGACCTGCGCGTCTCATCTGTGCTATGGGCATACAGGACCACATACAATAAATTGACAGGACAGACACCCTTTCGGTTGGTTTATGGGCAGGAGGCTATAATACCTATGGAATATATTGTCCCTAGTTTGAGAATCGCTACATTTACAGGGATGGCAGACTACGAAGCTCTAGAAGAAAGATTACTACACTTACTAGGCTTGGAGGAAGATCGCTTCATTGCAGGCTTCCACCAGCAAGCTCAGAAGGACCGCGAGAAAGCATGGCATGGTCGCCATATAAAGAACAAGTGTTTTCAGGTAGGTGATCTAGTCCTCCTGTATGATAGCAAATTCATGAAATGCCCTGGTAAATTTAAGATGCATTGGCTTGGCCCATATACTGTGATGCATGTTACTAACACTGGTGCAGTCCAGTTAGCCAATTTAGTTGATGATACTTTGCCAACTTTGATAAATGGAAGCAGGCTAAAGCTATACCATGATAGCACTGTTCGCAGAACCCTGGATAACGAACAAAGGAAGGAAATTCTAAGTGTCAAGTACAGTTGAAAGTGGATACTAGAAATGTAAAGGAGTCTGTGATAAAAGGAAGAAGGTATGATAAGAAGAATGATCTATGTACCGCGTAGCACTGTTGAAGCTGCGCGGAAGAGAAAAATATATATATATATATATATATATATATATGTATGTATAGTGGAAGCCACACAGTTGGAAATTTTTGGCACTGCGAAGTAGCCGCGTAGTTGGAAATTTTTGGCACTGCGAAGTAGCCGCGTAGTTGGAAATTTTTGGCACTGTGAAGTAGCCGCACAGGGTTGCATATGGCTTGCCGCACAATTTGGCATAGCACCCAGAGAAACATATTCGTTGCATGGCTTTTTAGAAAAATAGTCGTTATATGACCGTTGCAACAACCACTTCAGCATTTAAAGCAAAGATAGTCGTTCTGAGCACGTTGACGACAGAAAAGATCGAAGGATCCTCTCAAATTCTCCAACGGACACCACATTAAATGCTTATCTAGCCGTTGAAGGGCGTGGAAGAGGGTCTGCTGCGCCTATAAATAACACTGTTGGGAGACTCGTGGGCGTTACCAAGCACTTAGAGTTTTCTAGCGATTAACCTCTCTGAGCTAAGTAGCCATCTGTATTCTGTCTGCCTTAGCCGCTACCTCATTTGTGAATGTCCGAACCTCCCTTTAGAGAAGAATAACTGACCCTTGAAGAAGCACTGAGGATCTTTCAGCGAGGGATTCAACAGTTAATGAAAACCCCAGTTAAGAAGGTCGCCGTAGAACAAGGTGAAGGATCCCACAGATCACCAAGAATTAATCCCACAATGTAGAAAAAACCAAAATATAAGGGAAAAGTGGTAACTGCACCTCGATCTAATATCATAAAATTGGAATCCTCGGTACAGAAAGCACCAGCCTTTCAGACAGAACCGTTGAAGATGACACCTGAATATATGTCTCCGCGGGCACTGAATGCCCCTGTGTTTAAATTGCTCAAGAATAAGAGATATGACATCCTGATGTCGCCTATGTCAAAGCATGTAAACGTTAGTAAGAATCTGCTGGGAAAGATAACAGATTGTAAATGGGAGGATTATGACCTCTTGGGAATGAAGAAAGACGAGCCAGATGTTCCCAAATACCCAGATTTTCAACCAGACTAGTATATGTGCTGGAAAAAGGACGCCAAGGGAACTTTGAACTTGGTAGCTGACAGTTGGTTAGCACCTATCGTTCAGTCAGGGCTACTGAACTTGCTGAGATTGCCACATTTTGATCATTCCCCAGAACTGAATATCGTGGTTCGCACACTCATGGCGTGAATCCATCAGGGTTATATGTGGATGGACACAAACATTGACATTAACATTGATTTGATCCACCGCATCACCGGGATAAGCAAGTACGGTAAGGATCCGAAGCAATTCTTCCAGGGGAAGAGAAAAGAAAAAGAGGCTGTTGAGAAGATGAAGAAGACCCACTCGGTGGTGAAGGAAAAAAGAGGATTCCCGATATAATATATAGAGGACCGAGTAACAAGATTTGTAACGTAGTTGCTCGCAGGAAAGATGCTCAAAACAGCTAGACCTTCGGAGGTTCCTGCGGGCGCAATACTCCTTGGTGCCGTAGCAGCTGAAGGCCACAACTTCAGTTGGTGTCAGTTTTTTTTGAATGAGTTTCTTGTAGAACTCAACGACACCCAGGTGAATGGTGGCCAGTTCCATTTCACCTGACTCATCATCCTCATTACTTTATGCTGATGGAAGGAGCCGCAATATTATGCGGGCGTCGTTATGGATAGCAAGGATCCTAGAGGGTTTAAGTTCGTCAACCTCTGGGAAAACACAAATGCAGAGCGCCAGCATGCAACAGCAGAAGTATTTTACCAATACTATATCCAGCTGCGCGACGCAATCACGAAGACACCCCACATTACAAAGCAGGTCATGGCGAAGTATATCCGCATCATCGACTTTGAGGTGGATATGAAATGTATATTCATATCGCCGAAATCACAAACAAGGAAGCTAGAGTGGTTCCCAGGAAAGTACGTCATGTAAGAGCAGGATATTGAGGACCTCATGAAAGATTGGCCAGCAGAGTTCCATGTAGAGGTCATGGACGTGGAGATAGATTCAGCAGAAGATGAGCCAATCCCGCTCTCATGTCCAATTATTGAAGAAACAGGGAAAAGAAAAGAAGCTGAGACTTCGGAGAAGCCAAGATCGAGGAAAAAGGTGAAGGCTACAAAGATTCAATCGGAGGTAGTCCTCAATGATGATGACTACAAGATGATAGCCGAAACAATCTCATAGCAGATGAAGGAGCTTATGGCGGCTAAAGAAAAGAAGGACAAGGTCATCCATGATGACCTGCACCAGATGAGGCTCGCAATGCAAGGCCTAATGAAGAAAATGGACGATGTCCAGAAAAGCCTTGTCTTGCCACAGGAAGCAGGGGCTGAAAGGAGGTCGGTAGGAACCTCGTAGCAAGGAAGCCAACAGCTAGAAATAACGCTGTCGTCGAAGACCAAAATTATCCATGTGGACCCATTGGCTGTTGTGTTGCCAATAGCAGAGCAAGTGGCCTTGGACACGAAGGGAGTCAAGAGGGTAGTGTTCGACTTAGCCAAAATCCCGTTACCAGGATTGCACTTCATCCACACGTAGATCATGGAGGAGATGCATGAACAGACGGTTGAAGAAATGAAGTTACAGGTAGAACTCACCGCAACAAACAGACAAATTCAACAGAAGGCAGAAGTACAGCTACGCAACGAGCAGGACCACCGACAGAATTTGGAGACCACCATATCCAATGTGGCGAAGGATATTAAAGACATAGAAATCCAAGATGATCCTGTGGACATAGTTCTGAGGATCGGAGATAAGGTGAGGTCCTTGTAGACGGAGATGCAGGACAAAGAGATTTATTATGAGGTCGATATTGCTACATTGAGGGATAAGCTGAACAAGCAGGCGCCATTAACTGAACAGCAGGTCAAACAGAAAGCAGTGAGCGCTACCTCGAAAAGCATCACAAGTGAGATGGATAAGTGCCAATCTCTCCTAGATAAGGTGTCACAGGAAATCGCAACCCTTGAAGAAGATCAAGGATTGCTGCAGGTCAAGACCGCGGTACAAGAAAAACAGACCGTGCTGGACAAGTTGAACCCAGAGGTGAAAGCTCTGCCACCCAGAGAAAGGCTGCCGAGATACAAGGTGATATCCATCCTAAAGAAAGAAGTACAGGATTTACAACAAAAAGAGATTGAGATGGATAATCAGTCGCAGCAGCTCCTGGAGAATTCCATGGCGGTATCATAGCAGATTGAAGATAAGTTAGTAGAACTGTGCGATAACCAGGAGCAGGTACAAGATCAAATTGGACAAGAAATAACTTCAACACTGCTTGAGACAATTAAACAGGTTGAGGAGGATACAAGAGAAGCAGTGCTGCAGTTGTGTGGTGCATATGATGAGTTCATGGCCAAGTTCGTCCCACCAGTCGCGGCGCAGAGTGAGACAGCTGAAACAATCAGTGGCTCGGGGATGAGCCACATGTAAGTGTTAGGGGCATGTTGGGCCCAGGTTGAGATGAAGTTTTGGAAGCACCTTTTTGAGGCAAGTAGGGAAAGCTGAGCTGAGCACATCTCAAAAACACAATTTTGGCTAAGTATTGAGGATGTTGCAAAGTTGCACGCAGCATCCAACTTTTGATGAGACTACGGAGTTGCATGCAGCGTTGAAGTTTTGGCCATGATGCGAAGACCAGTACTGCATTGAAGCAGTGCTGCGGAGTTAGGAGGCCACGTCGAGCCAGCAAAGCGGTGTGTTGGACAAGTATAAAGTGTAGTTACCAGCTCGACCGGTAGCAGCCATTTTTGGAAAGATATTTCAGGATTGCCGAGCAACGGACGAAGGCAAAACAGGAAGGCAGCCACGCGTGAGTTGTTAAGGAAAGCGACGTTTGGCATGCTTAGAAGGTAAAACCGTTAGAAAGAAATGGTTCAGTAGAAGCATCCTGTAGGCACGCGTGCGACAGGAAGGTCAATAGCGACAGAATGAGGACGTGGAGATCCACCATGATCAAGCAGATGCTACCAGGAGCCAACAAGCCGGTTTGGAAAACTGGCGCAGTTTTGTAAACCCTTAGGGTTTTGGGTTTTAGGTCTTCGACATTGTACAAACATGACCTTTGGGCATGATCTATTTAAGAAGACATTTTGTATGGGATGGGGGTTCGCTTTGGGGGTTTCTCAGTGTTATTCTCTTTTTGGGGTATTGTTAGTCTTTTGTTGTTGCTAAGAACTTAAGGAGATAACCTGTTTGTATTGTAAAATCTCTTCGAGTTGAGAATATTGTAAAGGCTCTGCAGCTGTGTGCGCAGAGACCTAGCTGAGAGAAAGAAGAGTCCGCAGCTGAGTGCATAGACTAAGAATGGTTGCCCCATCCTTTTTGAAATAAATATATTACCAACCGTTCTTGTGAACATAGCTTTCCATCTGGGGAAGTGAACCACGTTAAATCCTGTGTTATGTGATGATGCTTGTGAATGAATGACTGTCTATATTTTTTGTAGAATGAATGCTTGAATGTTTCCTTGCATGCTGTAATATGAGAACTTTGATATGCATTTACCAATAGGAGAATTTTGGGAATGATATGCTAGGTTCCGTGGAAGCAGATGAATGTTGAACACTTCAATTCTATGTTAAGGCTGTGAATCAGTCATTTAAGTATAATTACTATCTTAAACACAGTGAAGGAATGCAACACAGTTAATCATGTTTATCATTTCAGTTCATGTTGTAATAATCCAAATTCTTGACGAATGCTAGAAAGATAGCCAGTAAGTGCTCGAATGAATGGATGAGTGATATTCATTTTAGTGCCTTAGCGTTTCCAAGATTTTCCAAGTAGAGGATAATTGTGGGTGATTCGCAATTCCAGTAGAAGATTCGCAGCAGTAAGAAACCCTTGACGTGGCCCGCAGTGTTGCCTCCACCACGCAGTACTGCTCGCAGCATAGATTTTGCTGTGCACCGCATCACTTTGCCCGCAGCGCCATCCTTCTGTCCTGCGCTACGCAGCTTGTTCTTATAAACAACTCATCATTTACTGTGGAAACCTGATTCCGCAGTACCCCATAAAGATACACCTCGGGTGAGACCTCAACCTACTCGCAGGTTGTTGCCGAAAGGGCCGATGCGAAGGGGTTTTGTTGGTCAAAGGGAGAACCACAAAGAACCTGGGTCTAATTGGAAACCTCTGGGTCAGTTTAAGCCAACAGGAAGCAACGAGGTATAGAATATAATCTCAGTAGTAATTCGATGGTTGGAGTACAGGGGCATGCGTGATGGCATGTTTCAAACTTTCAAAATATTGTTGAGCTTGGTCATCCCAAATGAACGGGACGTCCTTTTTCATCAATCTCATGTAACCCTGCATCGTTTGCACGAAATTACAAACAAAATGCCTTAAATAAGTCGCTCGTCCTTGCAGACTTTGAAGTTCCGTAATATTAGTTGGAGGTGGGAGTGCGACAATGGCTTCCACCTTCAAGGGATCAATGCGGATCCCATCTTTCGAGACGATAAACCCTAAGAGGCATCCAGACTCAACACAGAAAATACACTTATGAGGGTTCAGACGGATATTGTACCGTCTACATCTGAGGAAAACGGTCATCAGATGATCTATGTGGAACTTGCGCTGCTTTGAGTGAGCAGGGAGGTCATCCAGGTAGGGTTCCACAAAGTCCTTCACATCATGGAAGGCATACGACATGGCCTGCTGGAATGTGGCACCAACATTTTTAAGGCCAAACGGAAGTTTACGATATGCAAATGTTCCCCAAGGGAAGATGAATGCAGTCTTGTGTTGGTCGGCGGGGTGGATCTCAATCTGCTTGTATTCGAAAAAGCCATCCATAAATGAAAAAATGACACTTTCGGCACAAATGTCGATAATCTGGTCAATAAAGGGAGTCGGGTAGTTGTCCTTAGGACAAGCCTTGTTGAGGTCCCAATAATTGACACAGACACAAATGGTACCCTGTTTTTTAGTAACAGGGACGACGTTTGAGACCCATTATGTCAATGGGACAGGGTAGATGAAGTCGGCCTTCAAGAGCTTCTCAATCTCTACCTTGATTGCCACAGTCTTCCGAGGGTGTACCAGTCGCAACTTTTGGCGAACAGGTTTGATGTCGGAATAGGTTTTAATTTCATGTAAAACAAGGGTGGGGTCTATCCCAGGCATCTCCTCGTAGGTCCAAGCAAACATGTCTCAGAATCGCTTGAATAAGGCTGTATAAGCAATGACTTCTTTGGGGGAACACTTATGGTGTAAATGAATGTGTTACACTACACGAGGAGTGACTGAAATGTCTATCGAAGTCGTGGGTTCAATGTTGGCTAAGTTTGCTTTGGAGTCCGTTTGACACGTAAGTATCGAGGACTGAGACCCAGAGTAGACATCCAGTGTAATGATTGTGCTAATGCTATTCTCCATAGTATCCAAAAAGGGAAGGAAAGACGAATGATGATGGAGGTCTTCCCATGGAGGATCATCTGCACTCATGATTTCCATAATGGACTCGTCAGAATGAAAAGTCCGTAGCACAAGATCGGATGATGTCCACTGTAGAGAACAGGAGGTGGAGGCTGTTGATGTATATGTAACTTCGGAATGTATTTCACATGTATATGTATATTGTATTCCTATAGAGATGGTATTATTCCTCTATAAAGAAGTGTCGTCATTTATATTGTAAGTGTCGTAACTTATACTTGATGGGTTATTAGACCACCTTGTTTGGGGTTGGCCCTGTATAAGTCATGTGGGTTGAAGGGTTATTAGACCACCCTATTGGGGGTCGGCCATGTGGGTCAAAGGGTTATTAGACCACCCTATTGGGGGTCGGCCCAGTCAGCATTATGTTATGTGGTTAAGTTCGAGCCTACATGAGTTAGGTAAAAAGGCAAGTCAAGTCAAGTATAAATAGAGTGCGGGAGGCACTCTATTTACTCACTCACTTCTCACACATGCACTCAAGGAGGAGTGGCGCACTTATGGAGGAGGAGGATCTGCTGCTAGGTTATGGCTATCTCTCTTGGTTGGTTGTATCATTGCTCTATCTATCTCTGAGGAAGTTATTGGGGTTTTTCACCTTTATGGTTTTCCCCAAGTAAATCTTTGTGTCTCTTGTGTGCTTGCATTATTGTCTCCATGATTGATATGCTGTAGATATGCTGTACATGTTGTTCTCTCAGTTAAGATCCTATATCATATTGAAGTAAATTCTGAAAATCTAACATGGTATCAGAGCTAGCCTGAAAGAAGGCATGATATGGCATGTATGACACTTGTTGCACTTACGATGCTAGGGCTTGATATAGCAAAAACCAGTCATCGTAGCACTTTCACTATAAATCCGTTTTGGCGAATTTTTCGGATCTGAAATTGTTACAGGACGAAGCTAAGATCTCCAGGTATCTTGTGTCCAAAGGACAACCTCTAATTCGTTGTACTTTGTGATTTATGATCTGTACAATATAGGGTTTCTGCCTCTTCCAGATCTGAGTCAAAATCAGGAGACCTTGGGAAAAAGGTCATATCTTGGGATAGGAAGCTCCAAATGAAATTTCATAAAACGTGACAGGTATTACACAGTCTGTACTATCTCAGAAAACGTTTTCAGAGGCCGAAGTTGAACCAGTGACACGTGGCACGCTGTACAAGTTAGATCTCCTGTATTATCCCATAAACAGGTCACGTTGCGACATTTGGAATAACTCTCTCTCAGAGAGTCCAATTGAGGTCAGACCTGTCAGGATGGAAAGGTAACAGGCCAAGATATCTCAAAAAACTTTTTCAGAAGCCGAAGTTAAAACAGTGACACGTGGCACACCGTACAAGTTCGCTCTCCTGTTTTATCCCAAAACAGGTCACGTTGCGACATTTGGCATAACTCTCTCTCAGAGAATCCAATTGAGCTCAGACCTGTCAGGATGGAAAGATAACAGGTCAGGCTATCTCAGGAAACTTTTTCAGACCCTGTGGATCAAAAATTTCGGAGTTACACCAGAAAAAATCAGGTACATATTTCTGTCAAAACAGAATTATTTTTGAGTACCTTCATTCATGGCTTCCGGAATTTAGGGCTTTGGAGAAAGTTGGAATTTTTGTAATCGGAGACCACGGCTGGATGCTACTCATCAAAATAGAAATTTAGAGACCAAGATCAGAATTTTTGGTTGGGCAGAAGGCCGGGCTTGATTAGACCCTAGTTTGGGACTTTGATTAGAAAAGTGGAAAATTAGGGCTTCTGTAAAAATGGGAATTTTTGAAATCTGTGACCACGGCTGGAAGCTCCTTAGAAAAATAGAAGCTTAGAGCTTTGGATCAAACATTTTGATTGGGCGGAAGAGTGGGATTCATCAAACTCCAGTTCAGGGTCACGTCTAGTGAATCCAGAAGTTTCAAAAGCAAAATTGAGGAGTGAAACTTTGCAGTTTTCAAATTCTGAATATACTAGTTTGATCAGCTCATCAAGGCGCATATTTCTATCCTGTCAGAAGTTTGAAATTCAAAGTTTGAATTTTTGGGGTTTCTCTGACAAACCCATATCCAGCTCAAGGTCCAGTTCTTGCAAATCAAGTGGATTGGGTTAATCCTAGAAGAAGATGGATTGATCATCTGCATGAGTGAAGAAGTTCCTGTTTCAGAGGGAGATGAGGCTAAGGCCTTATATAAGAAGATTACAAGCGATCTCAACAGGTATGACTCATCGAGGTATGTTTCGATATTTGTCCATGATTAAGTTTATGGTATGTTTGTCTTCATATTATTACAGTTAGTACAATTTTGATTTTAGATTTGTCGTATAACCTTAACAAAATTATGAATGCATGATAGAAGATGTTCATTGGTTAGGGTGTTGACACTTATGATTGTACTAATGCATTATGGTGTTGTATGAGGTTTATGTTGTCTACTAACATGAAAGGTTCACCAAGAAAGACAAATCATGTTCTGGTCCAAGAACATATGATCATGATAACATGAGGACAAAGATTCATCCCTTGTCATGGATCTCATAGAAGATCCATTTACGAGGTATGTATAACTTGGTTTTGTAATAGTTAACCTATGAGATATACAGGTTACTAGCACAAGTCATTGAAGAAGAACAAGAAGACATCATGTGAGTATGTTAGACATAAATAGCTAGCATGCTAATCCAGGTATGTTTTTCCTATATCAAGATATAATCCTACCTTGTGTTAGGATCTTATACTGTTGTTGATAATGATTATTCATGAAGTCATAGGTTTGAATAATCATGATTGTATGCATATTATGTTTCTTACCATAATTGATGATATGACTAACCAGAAGAATCATGATGGTATAGGTTTGAATAATCACAGGTTTTATGCATTTTATATCTCTTATCTTGATTGATGATTCAACTAACCTGAAGAGTCATAGGTTTGAGTAATTACAGGTTTAGACATGTTATGTTTCTTATGATTTGACTAACCGTATAAACCTTGAATGCTAATGCTTATTATTTCTGTTTGAAATGATCATGACTATACATGCTTGAGATTATTGTGTTTTTAATAGTATACTAATGAATGTATGATTTTATATGAGATCACAAGGATAACACAATCATGATACTAATAAGCATGCATAGGAACCAAAGATGAATGTAAGTTCAAGGACAGGCAATCCAGGAAGCAAAGATCAAGAGGGAGCACACTCCAGTTGTTCCTGCAAGAAAGCAAAGGAGCACACTTCAGTAGTTTATGCAAGGATGCAGATATTCAGAGGGAGTTGACCATCTCTCTACATCCCACAACAGAAAGGTGTAGAAGAAGCTACTTCAGATTAGGACTCCAGCATCTCCTACAAGGAAGCGAAGACTCAGAGGGAGTCCACCCAACGAACAAACAAAGATAAGTATTTTGAATTGTCATTTCTTAAATAATACTGTTCAATAATGTATATACTGATGTTCCTAGAATTAGGTTCTGTATTATGCATATTAGAATAATTGCATTGATGAACAGTATACTCCTAATATGCATGGGTAAGTGGCCTATGGCACTGTACAACATTCCATTGCTACTTATCTAGAATGAAACCTCTTTGCTGACATGTTGGGAGTTGTGCACACTCTTGACAATGTTCTGGTAGAGATTGGAAGGCATCTAGAAAGTTACGGAATATGGATAAATGTTGTATTGAAGCATTGGCTAAGATAATTGCATGACTGTATGGCATATTTCTTTATGTGTAAGAATTTGTTCTGAAAACTATGAGATGTTTTCTAATCATGCAATTTAACTTGTTGTGTAGGAAAGATCGTATGCCATCTCCTACAAAAGAAGAACTACAACATTTGTTCCAGCAACAAAGATATCTATTGAAGATATTGAAGATATTGAAGTTCCCAGGATCTGGGATGAAGAAATGAAATGCCATGATCCGTCAATCATGAAGAATGATGTTTGGGATGTAATCCCAAGACATGAAGGGAAGTTTGCTATGACTTCCAAATAGAACTGTCAGATCAAGCATGTTGCAGATGGCAGCATTGAGAAATACAAAAGTGATGAAATAGAAGATGCACCAGATGGATTTCAAGACAGCATGGTGCAGAACTTGATATGGTAGGATAGACAGCTTTCTATCCATCTTGGGCTTTACCAAGAATAAAGCGGATTCCAACCTTTACTACAAGGTTGAGGAAGGCAATCCAGTGATACTACTTCTGTATGCGGATAACCTGTTTGTTACAGGTGAAGATCGACTGATTGCCAACACGCAGCGGAAGCTTACTACCGAGTTCGAGATGAAGAACTTGGGGATGATGCACTATTTGTTTTTGGCATGGAGGTGTGGCAGAGTGCAGATGGAATCTTCCTTGGACAAGGGAAGTATGCAGTAGAGATCCCGAAGAGGTTCGGGATGATGGATTGCAAGACCATGGCCACACCTATGGCATCAAATCTGAAGCTTCTATGTGATGCTTCATCTGAGCCAGTTGATGTCTCTATGTATCGTCAGATGATTGGGTCCTTGATGTACCTGACGAACACGAGACCAGACATTTGCTTTGCTGTGAACACATTGAGCCAGTTCCTGACGGATCCGAGGAGTGTTCACCTGGTTGCTGTAAAGCATATTCTGAGGTACCTGAAGGGTACAGTGGATTATGGGCTCAGGTATGAGGCGAATCAAAAGTTTAACCTGCAGGGTTATGTTGATTTAGATTGGGATGGCAGTGCTGCAGATAGGAAGAGCACATCTGGGTGCTACTTCAGTATGGGATCAGGTGTGATCTCTTGGTTTAGCAGGAAGCAGTCCTGCGTAGCACTGAGTACAGCTGAGGCAGAGTATGTTGCAGCCTGCTCAACTAGTTGCGAGGCAGTATGGCTACGGAAGCTACTGTCTGAGTTATTTGATCTCCCGTTGGAGGCTACTGGTATCTTCTGTGATAACCAGAGTTGTGTGAAGCTGTCCAAGAACCCAGTGTTTCATGACAGGTCGAAACACATAGAGATCAAATATCACTATATCAGGGATATGGTGCAGAGAGGAGCTGTGAAGTTCCTGTATGTTGCGACGGATGAGCAGATTGCAGATGTGCTGACGAAGCCACTAGCCAGGTTCAAGTTTGAGTACTTCAGAGAGAGGCTTGGCGTTCTTCAGATCGAGGACACTTCGAGGAAGAAGTGATAGACACATTTTCTGAAGCCATTCCAAGCATGTTGGAAGGAGGATCCTTCACATGGCTGTGGATGTAAGCGCTGGATAATGGGCATCAGGATGATGTTCTGGTTTCTGCTTGGATATGATCAGTTGGATCATCTATGTATGTATGCATCATGTTGGATGCTGGATATGATCAGTTGGATCATTTATGTATGTATGCATCATGTTGGATGCTGGATATGATCAGTTGTATCATCTATGTATGTATGCATCATGTTGGATGCTGGATATGATCAGTTGGATCATTTATGTATGTATGCATCATGTTGGATGCTGGATATGATCAGTTGATCATGTGTACGTATTTTGTATATGCATCATGTTGGATGCTTAGACCATGTATCTGTATATGTATCAGGTGGATACATTGTATGATCAGGTGGATCATGTATGGTGATATGTATCATGTATTTGTATTTGTATCAGGTAGATGCATTGATGATCAGGAGGATCATGTATGATGATATGTATCAGGTAGATACGTGGTATGCATCAGGTAGATGCATTGATGATCAGGAGGATCATGTATGATGATATGTATCAGGTAGATACGTAGTATGCATCAGGTAGATGCATTGATGATCAGGAGGATCATGTATGATGATATGTATCAGGTAGATACTTGGTATGCATCAGGTAGATGCATTGATGATCAGGATGATCATAGATGACGAGCTTCAGGATGTTGCTCCAGATGACATGCAGCAGGATGTTGCAGTGATGATGATCAGGATGATCATGGATACATCAGGATGATGTATGGTGAGTATCAGTTTGATACTCTGTGGCCGTGGATCAGGTTGTGCAGATAAGCATGTAATTTGTGCCCTGGGAGATTTGCAGATGGTCTTTCGAGGTTTTGCCTATGGCATGTAATTTGTGCCCTGGGACATCTGGCAAATGCTCTTTCGAGGTTTTGCTTGGGAGGACATATAATTTGTGCCCTGGGAGATCTGCAGATAGTCTTTCGAGGTTTTGCCTATGGCATGTAATTTGTGCCCTGGGATATCTGGCAGATGCTCTTTCGAGGTTTTGTCCTATGGCATGTAATTTGTGCCCTGGGAGATCCGATAGGTTGAGCTGTGTGCTCGTAATCAGTCCTGGGATGCTCTTGCAAGGTTTTTCCATGACCACATGTAATTTGTGCCCTGGGAGATCCGATAGGTTGAGCTGTGTGCTCGTAATCAGTCCTGGGATGCTCTTGCGAGGTTTTGTGGTGACCACATGTAATTTGTGCCCTGGGAGATCCGATAGGTTGATCCGTGTGCTCGTAATCAGTCCTGGGATTCTCTTTCGAGGTTTTGTGGTGAGGTCACATATAATTTGTGCCCTGGGAGATTTGCAGATGGTCTTTCGAGGTTTTGCCTATGGCATGTAATCTGTGCCCTGGGACATCTGGCAAATGCTCTTTCGAGGTTTTGTGACGCACGTAATAAGTCTTGAGGATTCCACAGTATGGCCAGTGATGATGAAGACCTGCAGGTGGTGGGCCTACATCCAGTATGAAAAAGTACTGGCTCTGTAGAACTTCCTATGACGAGTAGATTCAGAGATTGATTGAGATAGCAGCAGCAGTGACGATGATGATGACTCGATGACGATTATCCAGTGACGATGATCCAGAGAAGATTACTTGTGCTAGAAGAACTGTGCTGAGAAATACCTTCCTAGTTAAGAGGGAGTGTTGATGTATATGTAACTTCGGAATGTATTTCACATGTATATGTATATTGTATTCCTATAGAGATGGTATTATTCCTCTATAAAGAAGTGTCGTCATTTATATTGTAAGTGTCGTAACTTATACTTGATGGGTTATTAGACCACCTTGTTTGGGGTTGGCCCTGTATAAGTCATGTGGGTCGAAGGGTTATTAGACCACCCTATTGGGGGTCGGCCATGTGGGTCAAAGGGTTATTAGACCACCCTATTAGGGGTCGGCCCAGTCAGCATTATGTTATGTGGTTAAGTTCGAGCCTACATGAGTTAGGTAAAAAGGCAAGTCAAGTCAAGTATAAATAGAGTGCGGGAGGCACTCTATTTACTCACTCACTTCTCACACATGCACTCAAGGAGGAGTGGCGCACTTATGGAGGAGGAGGATCTGCTGCTAGGTTATGGCTATCTCTCTTGGTTGGTTGTATCATTGCTCTATCTATCTCTGAGGAAGTTATTGGGGTTTTTCACCTTTATGGTTTTCCCCAAGTAAATCTTTGTGTCTCTTGTGTGCTTGCATTATTGTCTCCATGATTGATATGCTGTAGATATGCTGTACATGTTGTTCTCTCAGTTAAGATCCTAGATCATATTGAAGTAAATTCTGAAAATCTAACAGAGGCTACAGCTAAGTGGTCCTCCGGTGCTGATTGGATAGCCTCGTATGTGAGTTCGGCGGGTGACAGAGGCATAATGTTTCCAATCAAGTGTGCGGTGGCTTCATCAGGTACAAGCCATGAATCAGTGGAGTTGGGGATAGATGAAATCTGCGAGGAGATCATGTTCACCATGGCAACATGATTTGTGGGATCCGAAGTAGGAAAGATGCCCATAAGGGATGATTCCTTAAGGAGGCCGACCCCCACGCTCTCATATTGATGCGAAGATTGTCCGATAAAAGGAACGTTATCACTCGGGTGAGTAGCGGTGTCAGGTGTGTAGAAATCCAGTTGGTCGACAGTAACAATTCGGCCTTGATGAGGGAATTGTACTACGCGGAAGACAGATGATGCGACCGCAGTCATGGCATAAAACCAATTTCAACCAAGCAGAATGTTATAATCTAACGGGGCAGCGACCACTTCCACATTGATGGTTGCGGTCTTTCCCCCCAACTCGACTGCTAAAGCTTGTAACAACCCATGAGGTTGAAAACCACATCCGTCGAATGCTCTCAAAGTGGTAGGGGAACAGTTAGGGGAACAGTTCAACTCGGGAGAGCCAATGGCTGTCCAGCATGAGATTGACATGATTGAAGTAGAGGTACCTTCATCCAAAACGGTACGATGGATGGTATTCCCAGCAATGTTTGTGGCAACTTGAAATGCCAACTGATGGGAGAGCCTCGGTTTGAAGTATTCCAGCTGGAACATGATGGTGTTCGATGAATCCGGGTCGACTGCACCAATGGAAGCGAGGAGAGTCTTGCGCTGATTAGGATAGTTTTGCAAGACCTCGAGGGTCGACATAGCACAAGGAGCTTGTGCTAGGTCCTCTACAATGTTGTATTTTTTAGCAGCCCGAGCATTGGGATTGAAAACTGATTTTCTAATCGTGCTCTTCGGTGGACGCAACACTAACTCGAAAGAGGGCTTCTCAATGGTGAGACGAGTAGCCGGTACGGTGACATCAGGCATCGAAGTGGAAGCTTTTTCAGTATTACTTCCAATAGGTTCCTTCGTCGAAACAGATTCATATGAACAAGAACGGGTGTTCAAGTTGATAGTCTCACTACGCATCATGATAACATGCGCGGTGGTAGATGCTTCTCCTTGGGAGGGAGAGGTGTGAGCAATCAACTGCTGATTTTGAGCAGGGAAGGGATCGTTGAGAATTGCGGGTGTGGGTTTTCCCTTAAGAAACTTTTGAACTTTGTCTCTATGGGAGCACTCTTTAGAAAAGTGGTCATCACCACACAGTAGACAAGGATACTTCAACTTCCATTTCTGTTTGGTGTCGTCAAGGGCGCTCTTACGTTCCTCCTAGGTGGAATATTTCATAGGTTTCCCTTTGTTCTTCTTCTTACCACCAGACTTTTGAGGTGAAGCTGATGAAACATAATTCAATTCCTCAGTGACAGCAGGAGCGGATGATTTGGTGGTTTCATGACTAGCCTATGTTGGTGATGGGGAAGAACCTTGAGGGTTCAACAAACCAACAGTTTGAGAATGAGGCTGGGTGTTAAGGGATCCAATGATGCCATCAGCTTGGGGTCCCTTGGGTGGTTTCGCGGGGTCGTACGTGTTACGGGGTGCATCATGAAGGTAATCAAACAACGTGCCAGACTGAGCATAAACTAAGTCTAATAAATGGGCATGTGCGATGGCTTATTCCTCAATGACAGCACCTCCCATGGAAACATCTCATGCTATGGTCGGGATGAGAGACTTCGTAAACCAGTTTGCTAGGAGTTGTTCTGGAATAGGAGCCTTAATGATATTTCGTCTCCTCCGCCACTCATGTATATGATTTGAGATGTGAGTAGCGGTATTTTGACGTAGCGAGGTTAAAATCTCTATACTAGTTTCATACCGTATAGGCAGCTGGAAATGAGTCAAAAAATTCATAGCAAGAGAACCGAAATCAGGAAAAGAATGGGGTGGTAGTTCAATTTAGCACTTGGAAGCCGAACAAGTGAGAGTCCGTTGAAATAACCTAAGATGGATCGAGTCGTCCATCAAGGAGTTGGATGAACACCACAAGTGGTATGTCATCACATGGTTTTTAGGATCCTCACCCGACTTGCCATCAAATTTTGGGATATCTGATGGAAGTTTCATCGGGATGGGTGGCCAATTATTTCTATGGTAGATGGGGTCATTGGTTAGGCGAGACAGGTCAGGCAAGTCCAAAGTAGCCAAAAAGGGCAGCTGTGGATTAGGCTGCGGGTAGTGATAGTACTGATAGGCCATGTAAGGATTAGTGGGACCTTGCATCGACTGACCATAGGGTGTTCCAGGAGGAAACTGGCCATAGGGGTACGGGCCGCCCGGACCAAATGTAGGTTCGCCGCCATAGTAAGGTGGTCAATTGCCATAATAAGGTGGTCCATTAACATAAGGTGGGGGTCGCCTCTGCCGCCGGGAGGGGGTGGGATGCCTCCAAATGGTGGGGGTCCACCACCACCACCAGGGTAGGATGGGTTGCCACCGCCTCCGCCGAGAGGAGGTGGTGGTCCGCTACCACTACCAGAATAGGGTGGGCCTCTACCACCTCCACCGGGAGGGGGTGGTGGGACACCTCCATCGCCAGAAGGGTAAGAGCCTCCTCCGCCACCTCCGCCATAGTAGGGTGATTGTCCTCCACCTCTGCCACCAGGATGAGAAAGTCCTCCACCACCACCACCAGGATGAGATGGTCCTCCATTGCCACCACCTGGGTGGGATGGTCCTCCACCACCACCTCCAGGGTGGGATGGTCCTCCACCACCACCACCAGGGGGGGGTGGACCATGATGACCGGAATGAGGTGGTCCTCCACCATAAGGTAGAGGTCTGCCTCCTCCAAAGTTATGTGGGGGGCCGCCACCTCCAATGGGAGGTGAGGGTGGACCAAACGGGGGTGGAGGGACTTGAGGGACTGTAAGTGGGGGTCCGTGTTGTAAAACATTTTGCTGTCCCCATAGAGTGTAAGGGTTTCCGGGGTAGGGTACCTAGTAGAGTGCGTTTCTGGGATTAAGTTGACCTGGAACAGGGTTAAGATGACCTGGATACACTTGACTCGATGGTGGTTGAATTACGTTGGAGGGTCCCCCAATATGATATATTCCTATAGTGGAAGGTCCATGAGGGAAGGAATTTCCAACAGAAGGACCGATTGGAATTCCTGCCACAGTATTATGGTTAAGAGATGGGGGTAATTTCCCCCCAGCAATAACTTTTTGAACACTAAGTAAAGGTTGACCCAACACTGGTTGTTGATTATCTACCGTAGGATTAACATTACCTATAAAGAAGGTAGGGGGTAAAGAGTATCCTCCTCTCGAAGTTTGGGGTGGGGGAGGAGCAGGTGATGTAACCATGGTGGTCACAGGTGTGTTGGACTGTTGTCCTTCAACAGGTTGGGTTGTCTAAGGTATAGGACTAGTCTCCTGTGAGGGTTGACCAATTTCGGAGATAGTCAGGTTGTGTATGGATGGTTTCGGTGAATCAAAAGATACCATGTGAATCAGGATTTCTCTAAACCTGGCCCTATATGCCAGATGTTGTCGTTGAGCTTCATCGCCCAAGGAACGTAAATGATCCAAGCGCTCATGAAGAGGTGCAAAAAGCTCGACAGAACTATGCCAGTTAGTTGGTGGAGTGCCTTCTGGAGTGGTCCAGTTAGGCGGGGATGCAACGACAAAATGGGCCACTAGGTAGCCTAGAGAAGATGTCCAATAAGCCACTGAAGGACCAACAACTGTTGAAGGGCCGTCCTGGGGTAAATTTATCCATTCCAATGATCCAGGATCTCCCAAGAAAACGGGAGGTAGGTCTTGTGAAGTAGAAGTTCATGCTTCTTCACATTGCGAGGGATGAGAGGCAGGTGAATCTGGAGGAAACATATGCGCTCCCACATTCAATGTGGGGTTTTCCACTTCAGGTGACACGACCTTGGCTTGTGGGTCCATTCTTACCCTCAAAATTACTTCCTGGTTAAGGGAATATTCGGGTGGCAAGTTTTGAATCCTATGGGACCTTCTCCAAGGAAAGTCAGCCATAGTGACTGAAACAAAAGTTTCTCCTAAGGAAAGCTAAACAAAATAAAAGCAGACCCGAAAAAACCCTACACAAACTAAGGCCACAAGCAAACTTATGTGATAAGAGTGGATTCAAAGGTATGGAACCTCACAAGATTGTCAAGGATTCACAAATCGCTATATACCACAGGGTTCAAGAGTAAAACATGACAAGGAGGATTGGGACCGTACCCTTGCCTGAATACCCGATTAGCTGGATGGTACGTGAGTAGTAATCTCCCCGAGTGTTGTTCTCGGTGTATTGCTCTGCCAAGACGGCCAAAAGGTTAACTGAGTTGGTCTTAGGAATCCTAATGGTGTCTCTCGATATACACAAGGTACGTGGGAGCTCAAATCTGTAGTGGTGTTGTCTAATGCACAACCGTACGGCACGAGACCTTCCTATATACTACCTAGTACGTGAAACACCTTTCGATATATGCCAAGTACTTAAGGGACTTGGTGGGTACGTGGAAGAGCTTCAATATAACAATAAGTACGTGGAAGACTACAATACCCCCGGAATACAGTGCTGGCAAATAACGACAATTGCCACGCTTAACGACGTGGAAACACGTCTCTAACTTACACACAAGTTAGTAAAAATTTTACCCTAGTTCTACCGTTAATTTTATCTGGACGGTTAGGTGAATGCATGAGGTGAGTACATAATCGTAAACATAATGCAGTCCCTAGCTAAATGCAAAAAATACACTTTTCTTTTGATGAACTCTATGTATGGGAGGGAGAAATTTCTTTCCAATGATTTTACCAAAGCAACACAATGCAACGCAATCCCAAATCTACCAAAAAATGACTATGAAGTATTCTTTTCCTTTTCAAGCAAAACACGAAAAATAACACAACACTACTAAGCCAAATCAAAGCATGTTTTTCTTTTTCTTTTATCTTTTCAAAACAAAAATGATGCTAAGGGATGAAAAGAGAGAGTTTCTAGGTAGAGTATGCAAGCTTTTCACTTTCCCTACAATGGCCTAAAAGCATAAAAACCAAAAGATGGATGTAACTTTCCAAGCATGGAACTACTTTTGCAAAACTTGATATCTATTCGAATTTTTCAAGAAAATGAGCAACTCATAATTCATGAAAAGCACAAATAATTCAATTCTCTTTCAACTTTTCCAAAAGATCTACAAAATGAGACATTCCAATGCATGTACAATTCTTCAAATGAGCTTGAAAAAATGATGGAAGTAAAGTACTTTTGATCTTTCAATGGATGTATCAAAATAACAATTTGATAACAACGATGTTTTTAAACACAAATACTGAAATGAAAAGACTTTGCAGCACTCCAATAACTCAGAAAATATCAAGAAAATGGAAAGCACTCAATGGACTGAAAGTACACACAAACACTCAAAATCAATTAGCAACAAGCATCACTAAAGCAAGCAAAGCTCAAAAATGTATGCAAATGAGGTATGGAAACTGATCCAATACAATGACTAGATCTGGTAAGGAGAGGAGGGAATGAAAGGGTGAGTGGATGCAGGTGGGGGAGATGAGAGTGTCCACCACTACCAAATCTCAGACTTGTCCTAAATGGAACCCAAAACAACTCCAAATAAAACCAAATGCTCAACACACAAATCAAAATGGGGTCTCTGATTGGATCTTACAGTACAGAGGGAGTTTGCACACAAACCAAAACTCAAATCAGAAATGGAGAAGGGGTTCCTGTATGGCAATTTTGACAGATCGACGCAGCCTGTGCTTGTACACAGTGTGATGTCGCAGTTTACCAATGCGGGAAGTGCGGCGATGTCATAGTATACCAATGAAAGGGTTGCGACAATAGGCCAACAGACAGAGAACAAAGATAAAAAAATGACACAATGTCGCTCTGAGTCCACTGACCAGGTGTGACAGGCGAGATCTAAGTTCAAAAATGAACCAATTCTCCAAACAATGAGCAATGAAATGGTTTGAAAATGATGAGTACAAGAGCATAGGAGGATTACAGACTCTTCAAAGTGAAGATCTGATGGTGAAACGAGGCTTATAAGGAACACAAGATTATAGATGGTTCGCAAAAGCACTCAACTGAAAATGGTATTCAAATTGAAAATTACAAACAGTGTACTCCCCAGTATGGTCGCCAGATTTGTTTGACGGACAATCTACCAAGAGCGGACTCGAGGCATGATCTCTCTAGCTCAACGCGAGTCTAGAACAAATAGGACAGAATACTAATCACTTTCCTAGATCTAATTAAGGATCGAGGGACTAGATACGTTTAACTTGTAGATGTAGATCCTTTTCTCCTTGAATGTCGCTCCAAGCTTGACGATCTTTAGATTCGAGCTGCAAAACCTGTCAAGATAACAAGACAACGAAACATGTAAATTACATCTATACAATAATCGATCTAAGTAAGCAGTCAAGTAGGCTAACTACACAAGATATCATTAAAACAATGAGATTTTGGTGGAAAGCAATTATATTACTGTATTGAAGAGAAGTACATAGGATAGAAAGATTACGACCATTGACTTGACGTAGCAATCCTCATCTGATCGAACCAAATCCAAAGCTTCCCAAGGAAGTGTGAATCTCTTAATAGATGAGTAGGGATCTCTCCTAAGATGATTTCACCAGCATGTAGACACTATAGACTTCCTCCCTTTGGAATGGGAGTGAGCTTCACTTATATAGGACTAAGTGGATAGGGTATGGATAGGGTAGGTTGAGATATGGTAGGAGAGAGATAGGGGATCCTTCCAAGAGGTTAGGAATCGAGTGCCAGCTCTCCCAAAAGGTCAGGGATAGGGATCCATGTCAACTAGCTTCGAGAATGGGCTCGAAGGAGCTATTTTTTTCCATTAACTGACATCGTCGCAGGCTGCAAGAGGACAACCTGCGACGTCGCAGGTTGCATGAGGACAACCTGCGACAACCTCTCAAAACCTAGTATGAATGGGTTTGTATCTCTTCCAGGTCAATAACTTGGTCAAGGAAACTTTAGGGATGATTACACTAAGTCTCATGGAGGTAAGATTTTAGGTGTAACAGTCAACCATGTTCAAACATAGTTAATTAAAGTCAAGTATGAAAACCATAGTCAACCATTATTAACCATGGTTAATGACATTCAAACATGGTCTCCCATAATCAAACATGCACAATCATGGTCAACGAAGTATTCCATAGTCAACAATGGTTGGTAAACCATGGTGAAACAAAGTCAATGTTTCTTAAATAAACTGAACCATACACGAGCAAGGTTCACTAAATTAAAGCATGGTTAACCAAAGCCAAACATTAGTCAACCATGGTGCATTAAAAACAAACCATGGTTAACTAAAGTCAGCAATGCAAAAACAATACTCAACCATGGTTTTCTATGGTGAAACTTGGTCAGCCATCATTTGACACCCTTCATCAACCATGGTTAACTATGCTCAAACATGGTCAGCCTTAGCTAACAAAAGTCAGCCATAGTCAATCATGGTGAACTAAATTCAACCATAGTCAACCATGGTTCTCTAAAATCTATCATGGTTAAATCATAGTTACAAGCATGGTTAATTATGGCCAGACTTAGTCAACGATGTTTAAACATAGTCTACCATGGTTGACTAAAGTCAACTACAAAAACTATGGTTGACCAAAGTCAACTACAAAATCAAACCCCGATATTTATTTATTTGATTTGATTTATTTATGTAGTTTTATTTCATATAAATGAAATTAACTCAACTTGTATAATTTGTATTTTTATTGTTCATATTTGTGTTATTTGTATAAATAAATGAACTTATTATTATTAGTTTTTTTAACCGAAATGGGTAGAAGTTCTATATCAAACTATTATATAAACAACTAGAAGAAGATTACAAATCCAAGTTTCAAAATTGCCTAATACAAAAAATAGCTTCTTCATAGGACTAAAGATGGCCCAAAGCCGAACACAGTCTACTACATCTAAGAAAACAAACTTACTATTATAAATCTTAACATATTGACCTAACCAAAAGACACAAAAACTTACATAGAATAGGTTTACTAAGAGGCAGGAACGTTGTGTACTTGAACCATGTATTTTGGGTTTTCCTCAGGCCCCTACAAACTTGAGATCTCTATGATTGCGAGGGCTTCCTCGTGGACCAAACCCCCATCCACCTTCCTCGAACCAGCATTTGTCCTAATCCTAGACTGGTCCCCTATCAACATCGTCTGATGAGCCTCAAAGGATACCATCAACTACTCCAATTAGGCACCTTGAACACGGGCTTTGTCTTCAATGTCATCAATAAAAACCTCCAACTGTGCTATGTTCAAAGTAACATGTTCGACCACCGCTATCAAACCCTCGATCTGCGAATTTAGAGTGTGCATCATTGCCTTGATTTTCCTCACTTTGTTCTTCACGTCCTAAATGTTTGAATCCCAAGCTTCTTTCCTATCCGCAGGGCCCATGCTTGACTCAGAGTCATCCATTTCAATAGAGAGGGTCCTTGGCTCTCCTAGCCAGAGAGAAAAGGGAGGCCAAACAACCACCCAACCAACAAATCCACCCGGTAAACCAACTCGAGTAACCAAATGAAAAGCCCCCACCACACCGGACTAACAACTCCCCGTCAACTAATCTAGATCATAAGAGTATGCACTTATCAAATTCACTCTGCTATGAGCTTGAAGCCTCATCGGCACAGTGCCTACGAATTGAATTATCCCACAAATAGGGTGGGGAGGTCCAGAGAGTTCCATATAACTGCAAAGCCAAACTTCCTAGTTTGCAAGAGATATGCTTTGAGAGGGTTCTCCCATGTGGGGAGTTATGTGAAACATGCCCCCCATATGTGGAACAATAACGTTGTCTTTGTTGTCATGCATGCAAAGGAGATTTGCCATGATTTCGACAGTAACCCAAATTAATTCTTAGGGAAGCCACTTACGATGTGGGTGGCCCCCATTTTTGGCTTTGTATCCATGCTCTAGGTTGATAGAGTTGTTAGAAATCGTGTCAACCATAGAGTTGTTCTATCGTCTGACGTGCAAAACATTTGACTCTTTTATTTGATTCAAGAGGTTGACAATCCTGAATTTGTTGAAGCCTGGCCCATTCTCCTTCTAGCTTGCAAAATGACTAAGAGGGAGACCTTTTGAATGATGACATGGTTATTTGTTACGAACTTAATATTATTATTGGATTACTTAATTTTTATTTATTTATGTGTTATTTATTTATCTTTATTATTTTAACTATTTATATTTTTCCTTTAAAAATAATTATTTTCATTTCTTTTATAATAATAATATTAATAATTCACCAATTCGTCTCCATACAAGTTTTAACTTTTTTTATTTTATGAGTAGACATTTTATTCTTTTGCGATGTAACTTTGCCCACTTTACTTAACAACATCTACCTCATAGTGGGTTGTAAATGATATGTTATATATCCATTAACAATTGATTACATTCTTAGCATAATCCATTGTTGAAAGTAAAAAATAAATTACACCAAATTATGGTTGTGGTTATTGGAAATAAACAATTATAATATATATATATATAATAATTGGTAGCTGATGCATGGATAGATAATGGGTAGTTCTTGGTAGTCAACTTATTTAACTAGAAGAAGGCAGGTGATAAGAGCTAGCTGAGACACATAAAAAACAAGTAACATATTTAATTTGCACTTAACTTGTGACCTATGGATGTTCACCTGCCACAAGTTAAGTAGCTGTGCTAATATATATATCAACAAATTAAGAGTGCATTAAATTATTGTAAAAAAAATAATAAACAAAACAGCCTTCCCACTGCCACTGCCACTGCCATCTTGGTTGTGAAAATGAAGAAAATCACCACCTTTCCTTGCTTTGAAGAAAGTCATCTTGCTGCTATACAGTTCGCTTAGAAATTATAAATTTCATAATAATAAATTAACGATACAACCTCATCCCAAAACATATCTCAACAGTTCGATGTAAAGATTGATTGCAACATTCAAACATACTTTGACTTTCTAACTATCCTAATTTATGAAAAGGAAATAAAGATTGCTTGCAACATTCAAACATACTTTGACTTTCTAACTATCCTAATTTATGAAAAGGAAATGAAAATTTCCTGTTCATATTGCTGTAAAATAAAAACAGGTAAACTAATTACTATGACGACAGTGCCCCTAATGAATAAGTGACAGGAAAGCCAACAACAATATACTACCTCTCACCATTGATATCCTCTCCAGTCCTGAATAAACAATTTTCTGTAGTGGTTGGACAGATTGCAGCCTCATTTTGTTGTGAATAAAAGTCTAGCAACATTCACTGTTAACCGAAATTTATCATATAAGAAAGGCTCGTTGCTCTACCATACCAGAATATGCAATTTCTTCTATGACAAGACATGATTATGAGCACCACATGAGGATATCGTACACAGAGAATTTGAATTAACATGAGGATATTGGCACCATCTTCTGCCTGAAATTTGAATCATCAGCACCATTTCTAGGAGGGTGCTTCTGTTTTAATTGTATTTTGATTTTTGCTTTCATTGAAGGTTCTACATTTAGTTTTTATTCTTCATCTAGTCATCAACACCTGTAACCCTCTGCAAAATGTACCCCCATTCCCTACCAGTGATCAAAAGTTTCATTCCCATCCAGGCCCAGTGTCATGTACAGCAGGGGAGTTAACCACTTAGAGAGCTCAGATTTCAACCATTTCCTTTATGAAACCCACTCTGAATGCATTAGACTTTTCACCCTGACACCACCCAGAGCCTAAGGCCCCCAGTGTTCGAAACTCACCATAACCCATAACTACATTGCACAATTGTTACTCCATATCATCATAAACCTTAGTTTCTTCCACAACCATATTGGAAACACTTGCACATGAATATATGTGAAAGCTAATAGGAAGTCAATTACACAACCCTTATTTACAAATCCCCAGTATATACTTCATACCTATTGTTGCATTTACCTTGCTTACTAAAAAAATGTCGAGAGCAAAACAACTTCAATAACAATTACAATGCAGAATTTTGCAAAGGAAAATGGTCATCACTAATCAATAATGTTTACAGAGCTCTTAATTCAATTAAAACTCAATGTATCACTTGAACCCATAACTGCCTTTTCCATTGGGTATTCAAAAACCTCACAGATTGCAATTTTAGATAAATTTCTCACCAGAAAACTCAGCATCGATCTTCACAATGTGGCTCTTAAAATAAATAAAAGAAGTTTTGCATCTTAGCTTTACAGTGTTAAGGTATGAAGGTCTGAAATTTATGAAATCCGAAACTTCATCAAAATTTAAGATAAACAAAATAACTTACTCGACCCCAACTATTATTCTGAAGTCAAAGCTCAGAAAATGTTAAGTGTCCAACAAATTTCGATCAAGATAATAGCATTCGTTTAGTGGAAATGCAAAGGAAAGCAAAATTAAAATACCTATGAGCTTATGCAATGGATAATCTGTACACCCATAAACTCAGGGCAGTTAAGGCAACACGTATGTATTCATACAATGCATTGAATGATAACAGTCATAACAGGTTTACAAATTTAGGTGTCAATTTATTTTTAAAAAACCATCAAAATACCATGGATTGCTTCCAATCCAATAATATATTTTATAATTTAAAAAAATACCATTTTTAAAATTTCCACATATATCTGCTACTACATGAAAAACAGTTGGCAATAATACAAGTACTGGTAAAGAACTTAAGCTACATTTGCTAAAACACATTTTTAACTTTTTCCGTTGGATTAAACCCACACAGAGAAGTATGCTACTGGCCAGTGAAACTCCTATACTGTCCCACAAAAAATCTGGCTCTGTAGTTGGGTGTTAGTTAGATGTTGGAAAATGATCCCACTGTTCACCTGGAGCTGTTGATGTAACCCATGATTGACTGATTTGCTCGAGTTGAGCAACAACTTCAAACCCATGATTGTCTAATTTGCTCAAGCTGGGCAACAACTTCATTCATGTCTGGTCTGTCATCCCTCTCTGACACCAGGCATCTGAAGGCCAATTCTGCAGTTGCACTTACCATGATCTTCATCTTCTGATTCATTTCAATCTCCAGCAGCTGATCCACTAGTTCATGCGAAGCCCCTTTTTGGATCTTCGTTATCGCCATACTAGCAAGGTTGATTTCCCCTCTATTCCGCTTTATGTCCACTGCTAATTTGCCAGAGATGATCTCCACCAAAACGACTGCGAAGCTGTAGACATCAGATTTCTCGGTCAGTTGATAACAATGATGGTATTCTGGGTCAACATAACCGGGTGTGCCTTGTGGGGCGGTGGTCACATGTGAGGCATCATCAGGCATAAGCCTACAAAGCCCAAAATCTGCTACCTTGACATTGAAATCCTCGTCCAAGAGAATATTAGAGGATTTTATATCTCTGTGGAATATAGGCGGATCAAGGCTGTGAAGGAAAGCCAAAGCCTGGGCAGTTTGTATAGCAATGTTCAAACGGGTGTCCCATGATAATCCCTTGGGCCCTCTGCGATGGCCATGAAGATGATCAGCCAGGGTCCCATTAGGGACAAATTCATATACAAGCAGAAGCTCTGGACTGTCTTCATAGGCACAGCCATAAAGACGAACCACACGTGGATGATTCAAGCTCGAAAATGTCATAACCTCGTTGCTGAACTGTTCGACTCTCCTAGTATTGTCCTGATAAAGTCTCTTTACGGCCACACGTCGTCCGTCCCCAAGTTTTCCCCAATAGACCGACCCAAATCCTCCATCCCCAACTTCGTTCTCCTCATGGAAGCAATTTGTAGCCCGACAAAGTTCTTCGTAGGAGAATTTTGACAAGTTGCCTATCTTAATCCCACTGAGGACAGCTGCATCCATATCCTTTCTCTTGAGTTTACTGAAACCACTAGTAAGAGCCCCGCTAAACGGTTTTCTCTTCTTCACATAAAACTTCATGAACAGTACTACTGTTAATGCTGTCAGAACAGCCCCTCCAATGGAGCAACCTGCGATTGAATGAAGAGATTGGTAGCAATCCTCGAAGAGAATATTAATCGAAACAAAATGCAAATTCACCTCTACTGAATTGGAAGAAATTACATTTGTACCTATTATAATCGCTGATTTGTCTATTATAATCTCTGATTTGTTTCGATCTCCTGTATCAAGGATCCAGAGTTTTTGGTAAGAGAATGCATACTGGACAGATGAGTCTATAAAATTAATGTCAAAGTTACATGAGTATATAGTGATTATAAAGATTAAAAAGAATTGAAAAAACTGAATTTGTAATCAAATTTGTGGAAAGTTGTGAAAGACGTACCATGGCATTTGTCAGGCCGTGATGTGCCATCGGGACAATAGCAAAGAAAAGATGTCGATTTGTTATAGCCACAACACCCATTACTCATCAAACATGCCCCGCAGCTTTGATCTCTGTATGGATCGATCTGCCATACTATTTCAAAACCCTGCTCTACGAGAGTCTGACTATTAATGGACTTATTCAACTGCAGAACCTCCTTCTTAATTGGTAGCTGAAGATGCGTTTTACAGAAAAGTGACCCATTTAACTCTATTTCTCGACTGAAACTGTAATACCAAATATTTCCACATAAACTCAACTTTTTTGTATAATTCTTCACAAAGGAATTATTTTGATCGCAGTCCCTCCAAAACGTGAGATTGTTGTATCCAAGGGCCATTTGAAAATATTTATAGTCATACCACCATGGTTGAGTGTAATTATCTAAAAGCTTGCATTTATCCTTCAACAGGTTGTCGTTATTGACCATTATGCTATGATTAATGCTATTATTCCCCAAGATACAGTGCTCCAATATTTGATAATCATTTCCCCTGATATTAAGCAGCAGAGTATGGTTTTGATCACAGTCAAGCTGAAAATCTTGGTCACCGCAGCCGCTGTGTTTTCTCCCAAATGGATAGCTGAAAATAAAGTTGCCACATCTATTAACAGAAGTACAATTCTCCCATTTGGTGCGGAAGCATGATATTGAGGAGGAGCAGAGGAGGAGGAGCAGAGCGCATACATTAAGGCGAAAGAGAGGAAGTAGAGGCATTGCAATGAACTGGGTCGAAGAGCAAAACGTGTTCTGTTCTGCTTGATTTAATTTTTATTAAGAAATCACTGAGTAGATTAGAGGGAGGGGGGAAGATTGGCAATGGCGACCAACTTGATAAGCGAAGCGGGATTGTCCAAAAGCATTGGAAATGGAAGAGACTGGGCGTGGTGGGCTCCGCGGTGGGATAGACTCTGTAAAATCAAATGGTCAACGTCATAATGGAAAGGCTCTAAAGTCTACAGGAATTGGAATTATAAGAGACTGGGCGTGGGCGTGGGCGTGGGCCGGGGTGTCCATCGGTCAAGGATTTATTGACAAATTTAATTGCCTGGACAGACTCTATACTCAGTTTGACAAAATTCATAACATCATCAAATGTAACAGTTCAGTTGATTTTAATAGAAGACAAATTAAATTCTACAGGTTCACAGACACGAAGTTTCGTTATTGCTTTCATACGAAGTTTCGTTATTGCTTTCATCATGAACAGAAGACAAATTAAATTCTACAGGCTGCTCTCGTGATTTTGACTTCAAACATTTGAAAAAGTTTCATTGAACAACTTCTATCTTGCAAGACAAATTTATTAATGTCGCGAGTTGAAGACATTTATAAGAAAACGTGTTTTTTATTTATAATTTTTAATATCACAAAAATAACCTTTTTTTTATCAACATCAAAATAAATGGTCTTAATTCTAATTAAACACTAAAAATTTATTTTTATTGTAACAATATTAATTTTGAAAAAAAGTTATAATTTTTAAAATATTTTAATTCAATTTCTTAGATATTGAAATAGTTTATCACGAGCCTTTAGGGGTAGTTTAGTTGTTAGAGCTTTCAAGTTCAAGACAGAAGTAGGAAGTTCAATTGATATAGCGAGCTCTCTATATTTCGGGGTTTTGATGTTAGGATATTTAGACACTTAGGAGTTAGTTAAGATCAACTTGTGTAATATATCCGTTAGGGATAGTGTGTTTCTTTAGTATGCATTAGTATGCATTTGTAAATACTTAATCCGATAGTCACGATATGTTTCCGACATAGAGTGATCCGACGGCTCAACTTCTCTTAGATCAAACCTAACCTTGATCCGTGGCTTAACACCCGATTGGTCCATGATCTCTATTTAAAGAGCATGGAGGGTCATTGTTTAGTTGATCGATTATGAGAAACTCATTTGTAACTTTCTTTCTTTGCATAATAAATTGTCCCGTAGAAGCTATTTGGTCGGGGCCGTGGAGTGTTTCCCTCAAGAGGATTTAAACCACGTCAAAACATCGGTGTGTTGATTTGTGATCTGTTTGTGTGAAGCAGTTGCTCTTGGTGTTCGGTCCTTTGGTAGTACCCTGTATATCTGAACATGGTATCAGAGCTTTTATGAAGTGCCGCTTCCGGTTGTGATCTAGATCTTGAACTGTTGTTGCCGAAACTCGAAAGGGTTTCTAGTTCTGGTATTTTTGTGCATTTTTGGGCTGTGGGAGGTGTTCCATTGCGTTCGGAGCATCGTTTCCATTGGGAAATAGTTTTCGTTTGATTGAAAACGGTTCTCGGTTGCTACAGAAACGCGTATTTCATCAGATCTGAAGGTATAATGTTACAGTGACGCATTTTTTTTATTTCATTTTTTAAAAAGAAAAAATCTCATATTTCATCTTTTTTTACGGTTAGATTTTTTTTGGGTTCGGATTGTTGCTTTCCCGTCTGCGTATGCTCTTTGCCGTGCACCTTGAGCGATCTCGGCAAATCAAAAACAGAAAGGGAAAGGGTTTTTCTCGGCTGCGTATGCTCTTTGCCGTGCACCTTGCGCGATCTCGGCAAATCAGAAAGAGAGAGAAAACGTAGACTTTCCGGACAAGCTAACAAGATCTAACTCCACAAGTGTGGAAAAGGCAAGCACGCAAACCGAGCTAAAAAAAAAAAAAAAAACCTTCCTCATTCCCATATTTTACATACCTTTTAATCTAGTTCACTTGGTTCAAAGTTGCTTTATTTCTTAATAGGTCTTGAGTTCAAGTCTTAGGAAGTTACTTTTAAAAGAAAAAGTGCATGCAATTTCTATTTTCAAGTTACTTTATTGTAAAAGTGCATCTCACTTAAATAATAAAAAATAAAAATACAAGTGAGTCACTTAAGTTTTTTATTGTTGCACTATTTAAAAGTAATATCATTGTAAAAGTGAAATCACTTATTTTACAAAAGTGGTTCACTTAAAGCAAATTTCTTGTAAAAGTGATTGTCAAAAGGTTCATCTTGGGAAGAGGAAGGTTCTTTTTTTTGCTAGACATTCTCTAGCTGCCGCGTTACTATTGGGGACATCTTCAACAGTTTCTTTGTTCAAGCATAACTTCTTCATACAGAGTCAGTTTCCAGTGCCGTTTTTTTTGAAACCGCTTATTTTTTCGAGCTCTTCACATCCAGACTATTGGTTTCTACTTTTACAGCCATTCATTTACAACTATGGCCGCCCATTGTGATATTCTACTTAACAGTTCCAACTATTTCTCATGAAAATCTCGTATGGAGGATATTCTATGAAGTAGGGGACTTTTCAAAATTACCACAGGGAAAGAAAAAGAACCCACTGATGATGATAAGAAAATAAAATGGGCAAATAGATGTGATGAAGCTCGTGGATTGATTGGGATGTCAATCTCTACTGATTTGCGATTCCACATATCTGGAATTGATGAACCTAATACTACTTGGGACAAGTTGGAAACTGTGTTTGGTAAACACAATGAAATTCGAGGCCACCAACTCGAAAATGAGTTGATTTCTTTAAATTCAAGTGATTTTTCATGCATTCAAGATTATTTATCTAAGTACAAAACTCTTAAACTCTTATGTGCAGAATGTAAGATTGAGAAGGAAGACAAACAATGCATTTATCATATTCTTTCCAAACTTGGACCTGCATATTCTATTTTTGTATCTACATTTTACTCCATGAAAGCATCCTTGAATGCAGCTAGCTATCAAGAGCCTAGTCTTGAATCCTTTTGTGATTCCTTGATTAGAGAACAAGATAAACTCATTCATCTTGGAATAATCAATAATGCAGATACATCTGGGAAAGCCTTATTGTCCCAACAGAAAGAAAAATCCAAGCCTCTCAAGAAACAAAATTTTCGCAATAATAAGTCAAACAAGGGTCCAAAACCCTCTCAGTCAGCTCCTTCTTTAAAAACTGACAAAGGACCCAAGCCAAAAGGAAAGAAGACTGAGCATCATTGCAACTATTGCGGGAAAGATAATCATGATGAATCTAAGTGTTTCAAGAAGATGACAGCCTTGGAAGCAGCAATGAAGAAGCACCACATCAGCCTAGATTCGCCTTCAGAATCTACCTCTCATTGACATGCACTTTGTGTTTCTGGTTATTCTTATAATGCATCTTCTTCTTCTACTTCAAATGAATGGCTCATTGATTCTGGAACATCTTATCATATGGCTAAGGATCAAGCCATCTTTTCTACTATGCATGAATATAACACCAAACAAATATTTGTTGGTGATGATAGATTTCTAAGTGTTGTAGGAGCTAGAACAATTCCAGTAGATAATGGTCATTTTAGTGATGTACTATGTGTTCCAAGAATTTCCTGCAATTTGTTATCAGTCTATCAGATCACTCATTCTGGTGAAGGTAAAATTGTGACCTTTACACCTCACCAAGTTGTAATCAAGGATTTTAAAGATCCTCAATAGGTTCTAGCTACCGGAATTGTTGATGATATTACCAGGTTGTACAAGTTTAACAACTTTGGGTCATCACCTTTCCCTTCAGTTTTTGTTGCTCATAGTGATAACTTGAGCAAACTTTGGCATGAGCAATTTGGTCACTTAAATTGTCGCTCATTGCAACAACTATGTAAAGAAAATATGGTGACAGGTCTTCCGATGGTATCTTGCAGAGATGGTGTTTGTTCCGGTTGTGTACTCGAAAAACATCATCGGGACAGTTTTGACAAACGTGCCTCTTGGCACGCCTCGGTTCCCTTGGAGCTTGTGCATAGTGACTTGTGTGGTCCTCTTCCATCTGCTTCCTTTTCTGGTTTCAAATATTTCTTAACTTTCATTGATGATTACACCAGACGCACTTGGGTTTATTTCCTAAAACTTAAGAGCGAAGTGTTTAACATGTTCTTGGCCTACAAGGCCCTTGTTGAAAAACAATCTGGTCATCAAATTATTAAGTTAAGATCTGACAATGGAGGAGAATATGTTAACAAACAGTTCACTACTTTCTGCACTGAACAAGGAATCCAACAACAGCGCACTGTTCCATATACACCACAACAAAATGGTGTAGCTGAGTGGAAGAACCACACTTTAAAAGAAATGGCTAATTGTATGATCCAATCTAAGGGACTAAGTCTTCAATTTTGGGCTGAAGCCATAAATTGTGCAAATTACATAGTTAATCGCACTCCCACAAAAGCATTACAAGGTATAACACCGGAAGAAGCATGGAGTCAAATTAAACCTGATGTAAGTCACTTTCGTGTGTTTGGTAGTGAAGCATGGGCTCACATTCCGGATGAAAAACGGAAAGCATTGCAGCCTAAAAGTGAAAAGTGCATATTTGTTGGATATTCTGAAGATGTAAAAGGTTATAGACTTCTTCAACCACATTCTCATGCTATAATCATTATAAGAGATGTTAAATTTGATGAAAATCTCTTGGCCTACGAGCCTAACTTGGCGATTGTGCCATCTTTGGCTTGCGAGCTTGATTCGGCGTTTGTGCCTCCTTCTTCTTCTTCCAACTTCCTTGACAGGTTTCCAACTCCAGTTTCTGATGATGATAGTGAGGATGAAAATCCACCTCCGCCTGCTCATGTTCCTCCAGTTGCACCAGCACAAGTGCTTCCTCGATGGGTCCATTCAACATGTGAAGCAGTTGATGATCTTGCCGGTGATCCTAGATATCAACGTCGAACACGTTCTCAGTTTCAGCGAGCCTCTTCTCTTTTGGCTCAAGTTTCCGAGAATCATGATCCATAAACTTTTGCAGAAGCTTCAGGGAATCCAGATTGGGATACAGCCATGGATGAAGAATATCGTTCCTTAATGGCGAACGATACTTGGGATCTTGTACCTCTTCCAAAAGGAAGAAAACTTGTCAGATGTAAATGGGTCTACAGAACTAAGTATGCATCAGATGGAAGTGTTGAAAGACTTAAGGCAAGGTTAGTTGCCAAAGGTTTTTCCCAAGTCGAAGGGATTGACTACAATGAAACCTTTGCTCCTGTCGCAAAAATGAACTCCATCTGCCTTGTTCTTTCCCTTGCAGCCTTACACAACTGGGAAGTCCATCAAATGGATGTCAAGTCTGCCTTCTTACATGGTGATTTACAGGAGGAAATTTACATGGAACAACCTCCTGGCTATGTTCAGAATAACTCTAGCCTTGTCTATTGCCTTAAGAAATCCTTATATGGCCTTAAGCAATCTCCTAGAGCTTGGTATGCCAAAATGGATAACTTTCTCTTTGACACTGGTTTTTCTAGATGCCATTCTGACCCCAATGTCTATACCAAGAAAGTAGGAAACCATCTCATCATACTTGTTCTATATGTTGATGACCTTATTCTTACTGGTAGTGACCCTAAGTTTATAACCCATGTGAAATCCAGTCTTAAACAAAATTTTGAAATGTCAGACTTAGGACATTTGCATTATTTTCTTGGTCTCCAAGTCCTACAAACCAAAGAAGGAATCTTTCTTTCTCAGTCTAAGTATGCTTGTGACCTTCTTCGTCGCTTTCACATGGAAGATTGTACACCAGCGCCTTCTCCCTTCCAGTCTGGAGTCAAACTTTTTGCCACTTGTACTTCACCTGAAGTCAATGCCACCTTGTATCGTCAGCTTGTTGGTAGTCTCTTATACTTGACTCATTCCCGTCCTGACCTTTCCTTTGCCGTTGGTCGAGTTGCCCGTTATATGCAGACACCTCATGAAAGTCACTGGAAAGCAGCTAAAAGAATACTTCGATATATTCGAGGTACAGTTCAGTTTGGGATTCATTACAGTACAGGGGGGAAACCTTTGTTGGTTGGTTTCACTGATTCAGATTGGGCCGGCGATCCTGATGATCGAAAGTCTACTGCAGGTTATGTTTTCAGCCTGGGATCTGGACCTATTACTTGGGCTTGTAAGAAACAACAAGCTCTTGCTCTTTCTTCAGTAGAGGCAGAATATCAAGCAGCCGTCAATGCCAGTCAGGAAGCTTTATGGCTTCGACAGATCCTTTCAGAGTTTGGATTCGAGCAGCAGCAGCCTACTCCACTTTGGTGCGACAATCAAAGTGCCATCAAGCTTGCCAAAGATCCAGTTCTACATCAACGCAGCAAACACATTGAGCTACATATGCACTTCATCAGAAATCTTGTTCATGATTGGGTTCTTGAAGTGCTATTTTGCCCTACAGATGATCAAGTTGCAGACATCTTCACCAAGTCTCTTACAGAAGCGAAGTTTTCTAAACTTCGATTTATGTTAGGAGTTCAGGAACTTGTCATTAAGGGGGGATAGGCTCTAATGCCTCCTTCCTTCTCCTAATAGTGTCACTTTTGTAAATCCTTCAATCCTATCCCAAGTTGTTCTTAAGGGGGGATGTTAGGATATTTAGACACTTAGGAGTTAGTTAAGATCAACTTGTGTAATATATCCGTTAGGGATAGTGTGTTTCTTTAGTATGCATTAGTATGCATTTGTAAATACTTAATCCGACGGTCACGATATGTTTTTGACATAGAGTGATCCGATGGCTCAACTTCTCTTAGATCAAACCTAACCTTGATCCATGGCTTAACACCCGATTGGTCCATGATCTCTATTTAAAAAGCATGGAGGGTCATTGTTTAATTGATCGATTATGAGAAGCTCATTTGTAACTTTCTTTCTTTGCATAATAAATTGTCCTGTAGAAGCTATTTGGCCGGGGGCGTGGAGTGTTTCCCCCAAGAGGGTTTAAACCACGTCAAAACATCGGTGTGTTGATCTGTGATCTGTTTGTGTGAAGCGGTTTCTCTTAGTGTTCGGTCCTTTGGTATTACCCTGTGTACCCGAACATTTGAACCACATGAAAAAAAAGAAATAGATTATCATCCTCAAACTTATTACTATGAAATATATTAAAGAAAAAAATAATATAAATTGTAAATAATAAATTTACATATTTAATTATGTTGATATGTGTTTTTAATTAAATGAAATATCATATTTTTCAATTCTTTTTAATAAAAATCTATTATTTAAAAACAAGATTGAACAAAATGGAAACATGCATTCTCACTTCCATTAAAGAAGGGATCAAATGCCTTAATGTCTTTGTAGGATATAATATGGACATTAATAAAATGACACCCTCTTAGTTCCCAATAGCTCCACTCGCCTCGCTAACTGTAATGTTGTATCAAATGTAGAAAGGAGCACATAAACTTGTCGCAACATGGAAAGGAGCACACAAGCTTGCTGCAACATATGAAATTTGCCTAGATATGAAATTTATAAGTGAAAACTATTGCAAAAGAAAGCAATATTAAGCTCTAATAATAAAACTATTGCAAAAGAAAGCAATATTCAGCTTTAATAATAATAAAATTTAAGTTTCATTGTAGTTATATGCATGCTTTTCTAAAGAGAAAGTTTGGGGTTAATGATCTGTGATTTATTTTGTGCAAAAATAGGCTCCTACACGTGACTGCGTTCCACCTAGACAAAGTTGGTAGGTGGAACAACTTGGTTATTTTTCAATTAGTTCCAAACATTGTTAATGTCTCTATCATTGGGATTTTTATTTTAATGTCTATGTCATTGGCCTTTCTTTCTTATAATGTAGCAACACTCTAAAGATGTCCAACATGACCCTCCTTTGATAAAGGCAAAGCATTATGCTGATCAACATTAAATCCATACTTATCATAAGCTTTCTAAAATAATTCAATGATTTGGATCACTAACACTGAGATGTACTTTCTTACATGCTTGAATATGGTAAAAGAAAGAGGTTATATGCATCGAAAATATTTACAAAAATGGGATGAATTCTCTACACCAAAATCAATTATTGGGCCTCTTTCTCATGTTCATTTTGAGTGTAAAGCATTTGGTGACAATAAAATAGTGAGGGGCTTGCTACAAGTATATAATTAGTTTGTAGACTTGTTGTAGAGAAATGAAAACCATTGCAAACATGAATGAGATGAAGGTAGAAATGGAACGTCAAGCAATGCTTTCACAGTTCTATCAAGTGTGTATTTTTAATACAAGTCTTTAAGAAAACTTGAGATCAATAATTATTATTGATAGCAAAATGGAATGTTTCCAATTCCAACAAAGATTCTTGATGTTGAGATCAGTCCTAGTTTAATCACAAACAATTGTTAATAAGGTAGTGTTACTTCAACCTGTTTTTTATTATAGGATATTATAGGACAATGGAAGAGTTATTAGAGATGATCACATGGTTACAACATGGTATTCATGATAAGCTGGTAACTATCCATGATAAGAATCGTAACTTCACTCATTATCTTTCTTGAATTTTCCATCGTAGGCTACGGAATAAAGGGTTTGATGGCCTTTTTTCCATTATCAAAGCCTAATTCCAAGCTGAATATCTATTTTTATGCTTAATGGAACTTATAAGAAGAATGGCATCCTATGTACTTAATGAACAATAGCTTGGATTTGTTTTTTTGGTGGGTATCCTGAATGTTGATGGATACTACAATTCCTTGCTTTCCTTGGGCTTGATGGATACTATAAATCCTGAATGTTGATGGATACTACAATTCCTTGCTTTCCTTGGGCTTGATGGATACTATAAATCCTGAATGTTGATGGATACTACAATTCCTTGTTGTGGACTTAATAAATCCTTATTCTATACCTTTATCAAATAAAGGTGTGGAAGAAGGATTTATTAACCCCACAACATGACATATTGTTGTTTCTACTCCAATATCTATGTAATTGATAGAAATAATGGAAGTAAGGTTGTATACCAATTTTGTCATTATTCGAATGATCTTATAAAGAAAATTATCTTTTCTTTTTTATTTTTAAGTTGTAGATTGATGAAACCGTGATACCAATATTAACCTCTAATAATAAAACTAAGCAAAAGTATCATATATGCTTTATAGTTTTGTTGTAACTAAATGTATGCTTTTTAAAAGAGAAAGTTTTGGGTTATGATCCATGATTTATTTTGTGTAGGAATAGGATCTTACACGTGATTGTGTTGCACCTAGATAATGCTGGGAGGTGGAGCAACTGGGTTATTCTTCAATTGGTTCAAAACTTTGTTAATGTCTTCACCATTGGGCTTACTCTTTATTATTCAATATTTTTATTCTTGTAGCATTTGCACATAAATTCCATAGGGGATTCGCCTTGTTGACCAATATCTTATCATGTTCATTCATAAAGGGGGGTTTTAAATTGTGAAAAATAAGGTCAATATATTGCAGGTATTGGGGGTTTGGGAGTAGAGTATGGGGGGAATAAAAAGGGGTATCTAGTAAAAATAGGGAATGTCTTATAAAAATAGGGTTTTTAAAATTGGAAATAGGTATTGGGAGGGGTGATCAACAAAAGGATTTTGGTAGGTATTTATCGATATCTAGTGAAATTAGGGGTATTCTTTAATATCCCATGAATGAACGCGATATGGCATGGTTTCACTAATTGAAGACCCTGTGATAAATTCTAATGTCCATACATTTTAGAATTTATGATGAAATTTTGTGTTCATTTTGAACAACAATCTTTCATTTTTTCTATCTATTGGAAGCAAAAATAAAATAGCAATGGCATCATTTTTAACACAACTAGGATTATTGATGGACTCATAGTAGCTATCAAACAGGGCTTTGTTTCTTAATATTAACATTAACATTAACATTAATAACATCAACATTAATAAAATTAACATTAATAACATGGTTGACCATGGTTAACCATAGTGAACCTTAGCCAACCAAAGTCAACCTCAGTGAACCATGTCAAACCAAAGTCAACCATGGCCAACATAAATCAATCAAGATAAACGTCACAATATATTAAAACATCACAATGCATCATAACCTTTCAACTTACATCGTAATGAAACATAACCCTTCAAGAAGCTTTCAAGGTGACATAATCATTGGTGAACATCAGAATGCAACATTACCAACTATTGTCAATGTCAAACATGATTAACCATGGTCAAGCATCCTAAACCATAGTTAAATATGGTCAAACATCTTAAACCATAGTTAAATATGGTCAAACATCTTAAAACATAGTTAAATATGGTCAAACATCCTCAACCATAGTCAACAGTGGTAAACTAAATGTCAAGTATTGTTGGGTGCAACCCAAGTACAGGAAGTTTTGATGGTGAAAGTACAGTTAGGTTAGGCCTAACATTGACCACTGTTGGGAGAAGCAATTCCGCAATTCCTGGGAGAAGGGTATGGAGCGAAGCAAAGTTGACAGGAAAGGACTTGTCCCCTTAGTAAATACGAAGTACTAAGGACAACCACAGGTAGTTGAAGCAATTAAGGATGAAGCAACAAACTAACAGCTACAGGAGCAGAGAGTAAAGAAGCAGAATGGTGCAAAGGAAGCACCACTATAGAGTCAGAGCCAGACGGTTAGAATTGCACTGTCAGAAGAAGCATCAGATTCAGGAGAAGCGACGCAAAAGGACAACATAGTTACAACAAAGTTAAGGCAAAGTGTGGTTGACAGGAGAACGATGTTGTTTTGGGTTTAAGAGTACTATGGGGGTTGGCCCATAGTTATTGTAATATGTGACCTTCGGGAACACACACACACACACACATATATATATATATATATGAGAAATTTTGTATAAGGAAGGGTTATATATTATTGGGTATGTGGTTGGTTAGAACAAGAGAGATCTAAGAGAGAAAAAGACTATGCAGCTGAGTGCGCAGACTGGAACTGTTAACCCTTCCAAGTAATATAAGAACAGTTCCCATGGGCGTAGCTCCCATCTGGGGGGTGAACCACGTAAATCCTTGTGTTATGTGTATGAATCTATGATGTGTTGTGTATTCATGTTATGGTATTTTTATGTATTTTATTTCATATGTATGTGAATGGAAATCATATGTTAAGTAAACAGAACACATGTGTATGAATGTTGCGAAGTAACATTAAGTATGATGAATGTGTAGTTATAACAGTAAAGACAACAACGATTCAACGAAGTCTATAGGTTGTTGATAACTACAAAGTGCATAGTCACATGTTGATATTGTTATGTTAAGGGTATGTTAACAAGGAATGTATTGCAAGGTAGAGTACTCTCATATGCGCATCACCACAGTTACAGAAACCTGATTATGCAATGCCCCATCTTCACTTCAGGTGAGACGTCATCCTGTTCATAGGTTGATGCTGAAAGGGCCAGTGAAAGGGGATTTTGTTGGGTCGAAAAGAACTTCTACAAACCCAGGCCATCCCAGAGAAACCGACAAATGGTTATGTTTCTGTGCTATACGTATTATAGTCCAACAAATGGTTCTGTTGCTGACTTTGGAATGTCGTATCAGTGATGTGCAATGCTGATGTGTCATCCTAGAAGAGAAGTGAACCAACAAATGGTTTTGTGTCGTGCTTGAACTGATATTTTGGTGATGTGTCATATTGATGGGAAAATGCTTTAGCTAATGAACGTATCAGAAAATTTGATTCAATTATTTGCTTGCTTAATGTTGTTTATGAAGATATTGTTTGCAGGTTATTTCCGCTCACTTTCGAATGTAAGATCTTTAATTGGTTCAATGTTTTATCTGTCAATTCAATTCATAATTGGTTGCAATTCAAAAGGTTGTTTGAAGATTCTTTTGACGATTATAATCCAATTAAAACTTATCAAGACCTTAGTGAAATGCAGGTGGACGATGGTGAATCTATTGGTGATTTCAATATTTGCTTATGACAGGTATTATATAGCTTACACATCGATGATAGACCTTCGGCATACATCATTTTAGAATGGTATGTACAATCCCTTCCAAAAGACATGTCCATGTTCATTCTTCAAAAGGGAATAACGGATTTACATGAAGCATGTGAGTATGCTCAAAAACTTGAAAAGGATTTCAAAAGGTATTCTTCTCAAAAAAAAATTATCCTTTCTCTTTATATGATGAAAAGCATATTGAAAATGAGTTTAAAATTTCGGAATTATCTAATTAGACGAACAATTTAAGATTTTATGCAATGAAGCGATTTCTTTACAACAAGGAAGAAACATTCAAACAATTACACAGAATAAAAAAGGAAAATTAACCTCTAATTTTATCCAAAGTTCTGATTATAATCTTTCTTCTCCGAATAGATGTGTTGAATGTCTCACTTCTAGCCTTCATTGTCTAGAATCTGAACCTAAAATTTTAGAAGAAGATTCTACCTCTAATGCTTCAAATGTGTCAAATGAAGATTCTATCTTATCTAAGAATTTGTCTTTTTCTGAATTAAATCATATTATGGATGAGAATAGAATTAGGAATAAAAATTATTTATCATCTGCTTCGCATGATTTAGAAAATTTTCTTTTAATAGATGATAAGCATAAAGATTCTTTTCCTATTTCATTTTATCAATCTATGCATCCTAATGTTGATGAAGATCTAGGAATTATTAATCAAATACTTCAAAACACTAGTTGTAGTTCAAATTTTGAAACACGTAAATTGAATCCTTATTACTTTCATAAATCCTAATTAGACAATCAAATAATTGAATATCCTTCCTCCTCATCTACTAGCTTAAATTATCATGAAGAACATAGTGATGATAGATATTTAGAGAAAGAATTGGCTGAAATTGAAGACGAGTTTCAAAATATTTGTTCTAAATACAATGTACTTAAAGATCAAATTTTTAAGGAAAAACTCATACAAACTAATATATTGAATAACAAGAAAAGACATGCTTTTGTCTATTCTAAGGAAGAAGATGATAGAAATCACTTGAGTCCTATTTGCAACAAAGAACATACCTGTGATGTTGATTTGGTTGATCCACAAAACTATAAGTCGGAAGAAAAACATGTTAGTAGTTTACTTTGTAGTAATCTGACGAACATGAAAGATTGTGAACAACCACAAATTTCGGTAAATTTGATTGATAAGGATGTTGCGCATGATACCAATGAAATTTATTTAAATGAAACATTGTTTATTAAGTCTTCTTCTCAATCCTCCAATTATGATCTTTTCTGTCTTTATTATAAGGTTACTGGCAAATTCATTAAACTTTCATTAACTACCTTCCAATCTGATTTCCATGATCCATTTTATGTGTGGTTGGAAGAGCCATATTTGAAGAGGTTCCATTTTCATTTTCTTTTCTATGTAATTAGATCACATTCAATACTTCCTATCATTCAGTATGAAGCACCTCAATTACCAATACTAATGTTCGACGACTTCCATTTTTTAGAATTCGAAGTGCTTCAATGACTTCATTGGCTATTTCATTTCACTTAATATTTTGTATATATGTAGTTTAGATTAGAGGTATGAGAGCTAGTAAATAAATTAGTTTACTTTTGGTTTCAATAAAGCAGTTATCAAGAATTTTGACGAAAGGTGGTCCACCATCCAAACATGTTCAAGGAAATTTTCTATAATTTATTTAGTATTCTTGTTCATACTATTTTCTTGAAATATTTCTTATGTTTAATTTAACATGATGACACACGAATACATATTTTTATTTTTTCTTATGATTTCATTCTTTGACATGGAATTTAACATGTATCGCTTGTTTTAAAATTGATATTTCAAACTACTTATCTTAGGATTTTTATTTTTCATTTTGATTTTCCTTTTAATAGTACAGAATAAAGGATATGGCTCATTCAAACTTCTGATCCATTAATCAAATGAATTTTATCATAATCCGAAGAAGATAATTTTTTTAAAACAACTGAATAATTTTGCAATATTCAAAAGATTGTCGAAACTTGGCATCAATGACGAACTTATTAAATTGTGTATATTTTATCATATATATTTCTTATATACATATTATATCACTATCTCCACTTTTCTTTCTTTCATTTGACATTTTGGTAAATTATTAAGAATTCAATCCTTTGTATTACTATATCGTGGTCAATTTAAATATTGGGAGATTGGTCATCCTTCTGTATGCATATCATCATTTCATGATTTTTACATTATTTTGTATAGCTCATCTCATAGAACATGACCGTGTCTTGATTTTTTAATTTCGAGTTTATTTACCTTCTTCGACAATCAGCTAAAGTTTCGATAAATATTAAAAATTTTGCTTAAAAATTGGTCATCTTTGTGAATACTTAATTCTTCTTTTCTTTTGGATTGTAATACACACCCTTTTGGTCAAAATTTTGGTTTGATCAGGTCCTATCCTATATATAATTTTTAGGTGTTTTGGTTAAATTAGTGATTTTTATTGATTTCAAGATAGCTTGGTTTTCAATAATGGTTTTGATATGCGTGAGTTTTTTTAATTTCATTTTTGTTTTTCTTAGTTTGCTTAAAATTTTGGGGTTGTAAATAAATAACACTATGTTGGTACACAACCTAGTTTTTACATGCTTCTCTGTTTATAAACCTGACAAGTTTAAAAGGGATATCCTTACAAAGACTCTCTTCTTTTGTCAAAATTTTGACGATGGTATGATTAGCCCTGGCTTTGAAAAATCCATTGTGGACCATACTAATGGATTGATTGAGTTACCCGACTATTATCTAGAATCTTCATGTTTCAAAATGATGCTATAATGTAAATGAGTTTAATTTCAAGGGAATCATTTTCCCTAGATTGAAGTAAGTCAAGAATCGTAAGTTATTTTTAGACTTTTTACGCCATCTTTTGCTCTTTAGTGGGCCATTTGGATCTGCTTCCCCATGCACTAAGTAATCTCAGTTGAGATTAACAATAACCCTAGTATTATTCATTTTACATAACATTAATAAAACCGAAGGGATTAACTTAGGAACATAAGGTCTTGTTATGAGCCGATCTGCTCATGATCATGGGTCCTATTGGATTGACATTACCAATATTCAGTCAGCAAGCCAGGGTAGTGGCTCTTGGTTTCAAAAATCAAGAGATAGGGAGTCTCATCACGAGCCAACCTACTCAATTTCTAATAGTGCTTGTGAATGACATTGTCGTCATCTAGTTACCATGCTAGGACAATGGTCCTTAGTTAATGTCTTTATTTATTGATTTAGAAAAAAAATGAAAATTGAGGAAAAATAAAATTTTACTTTTAATTATCTATATCTAGTGGATGGGATACACGCATCTAAGTGAGGTTAAAAGGTTTATCCTATGGTATTGAGGTCATACCTATATACTACGTGTTCTATGACTTGTTTTGATTAAGAGAAATTGATTCCTTGGAAAAATTTCTTCCTGCATTTGTAGAATGATCATTTATCTTTATAAGCTTTTGGATAATGGTTGGGATAGTTTGATTGATTTTGAAAGATTTGGTTCAATATTTTCCATATAAGCAAATGGTGAGATTAAGTTATGTGATTGAGAGTTTGACATTTGAAGAAGCCTTTATCCTATTTTTCATATATCTATAATCTTCAGGTAATTATACAAAGATAACTGGTTCGCCCAACATGTCGCCATTTGTTGACCCCCAACAAGTCCCCTTAGATTTTGTAAAATAAAGGCCCCCCCGTTATATTTTTGTAAATATTGATCTTTTTATATCTTGGTAGAGTTGTTAGATGATTTCATGACATTTTTTATTTTTATTTTTATTTTTAGGAGTGTTTTATGGCTTCATTTCCTTTTTGAAGACGATTGATCTTTTTGCTTCTTGATTCTCCAGTTTAACTTTTATGAGATGATAGTTTGATGGTTTGGCTTATCTTGGTGCTTTCACATAATGTCGTAGTCTACTTCTCTTGAAAATAAATTATCATGTGTTAAATCAAAGAAATCATTTAAATATAGAATAGCCACAAGTTTAAGAATAAGTTTGTATAAATAATTGTTACATCTTTAAATATTTTTACACCCGATTTTTGGAAATTGCATGCACATTTAAGATCATCCAAGTTAATTGTATGTCTCTTCCTAATTATAATGTTATTATTTTTATAATCTAAATTTTGGTAAACATGATAATAAAATCCTATTTTGTTTTGCATATAACACATATTTCATTAAATTTGGAATTATACAAGGGATCTAGAATTTAGAACTTCAACAAGATTGAGTTTTCAAAAAATGAAAAACCAAAAAATTACTTAATTCACTCATTTCAATCTTTATATTCACCATTTTTTTATAATATTATCAATATAAGCTATATAAAATCAAATTTATATAAAGTTGAAGCATATCTTCCTAATATTAAACTTAGATTCCTTACATTCTTTTATTATTATAATTTTTTAATTTGTATTAATATTTGAGTTGATCAAGGTTTACCTCATCTCATGAACAATAGATGTTGCAAGAAATTTCTTACCTATTAAGTTATCTAATGGCATTATTTGTATGTTGAAATTATTAACCATTTTATTTATAATTTGATAAAGCATATATTGTGCATGTGTTGAATTACCATATTAGTAAGAGATTGTCTCCATTTTAGAGTGACCTACAAAGTTATTTAATGATATAGCAGTCAATGTGTTTGTTACTGTAACAAATTTATGTATTGGCATAGTAACTTATTAATTCCCAATCTTGATAATGGGTGGCTAGAACATGGGGATTTTTTCTCAACTTCAAGAAACTACAAGAACTGGAAATGCCTAGGAATTGGCTGAAACCTCTAATACCATGAAAAATTATTAGCTCATATAGTCACTGTAATATTGAAGCTGTGGATGAGGACACTACCCCTAATCATATTTAGAATATTGACTGGAAAAACAATTAGTAACATATACACAAGCAACAACATGGAAAACTAGGTCATACTCTATTTTATTTTCTTCCCTTTATATGTATTGTCGAGTACTGATCTAGAATTTAGAACTTCAACAAGATTGAGTTTTCAAAAAATGAAAAACCTAAAAATTACTTAATTCACTCATTTCAATCTATATATTCACCATTTTTTTTACAATATTATCATTATAAGCTATATAAAATCAAATTTATATTAATTTGAAGCATATCTTCCTATGCTTAAACTTAGATTCTTTACATTATTTTATTATTATAATTTGTAATTTGTATTAATATTTCTTACCTATTAATTTATCTAATGGCATTATTTGTATGTTGAAAGTATTAACCATTTTATTTATAATTTGATAAAGCATATATTGTGCATGTGTTGAATTACCATATTAGTAAGAGATTGTCGCCATTTTAAAGTGACCTAGAAAGCTATTTAATGACATAACAGTCAATGTGTTTGTTACTATAACAAATTTATGTATTGGCATAATAACTTAGTAATTCTCAATCTTGATAATGGGTGGCTAGAACATGGGGGGTTTTGCTCAGCTTCAAGAGACAACGAGAACTGGAAATGTCTAGGAATTAGGTGAAACCTCTAATACCATGAAGACGTATTAGCTCCTATAGTCATTGTAATATTGTACTTGTGGATGATGACACTACCCCTAATAATCTTTAGAATATTGACTAGAAAAATAATCAATAACATATCTACGAGCAACAACATGGAAAATTAGGTCATACTCTATTTTATTTTCTTCCCTTTATATGTATTGTCTATTGTATGCCTTAGGACATTTTTGTCAAGTATATAGCACAATAGGTACTTAGGCACTTCACTTTTTCCCTTCATTTTATGGGATTATTATGAGCCCACAAGTTTCTACATGTTTTGGACATTGTTAACTATCAATTATTACTTTGGATTATGTTGATTGGTTAAGCCTAGATTCCTTTTTATAATATAAATATAATCATCTAACATTTAAAGAAATATTCATTATTCAATACTATATATTATGATATGTGGTTGGCACTATTTTAGAGCCAACAAGAGAAAATATTGTATTGGATAAAGTCTAAGTATACCAATTAAGGTAAAAAAAAATTATTAATTAGAATATAAATTTTATAGTACAATTGGTTTTTTTTCAAATACATGAAGAAAGAGGGAAAACCCATTCTAGTTATTGCAAGTGTCCAGTGTTTATTTTTGAAATGTTTGAACATATTACATTGAAAAAACATTAACTAGCTACTCCCATAGTAAAGTTTTTATAGACAAAGTCTATAATATGTTGTATGTCTAGTATTTATTTTTGAAATGTTTGAACATATTACATTAAAAAACATTAATTAGCTATTCCCATAATAAAGTTTTTATATAGAGTCTATAATATGTTGCTTGTAAGTGCTTTACTGGACTCCATTAACCAAGTTTGATGGATCGAGAAGTGTGTTACATTTCAAATAAATGAATTAGAATATAAACATTGAAGTACATTTTTGTTTCTTACAAATACAAAAGTGAAAACCCACTAAACTTATTAAAAGTGCATTTAACAATCAATTTTTTTTATAAGTATCTGTGTGTCATTTAACAATCAAAATCAAATTATTATGAATTTTTATTGGTAGTGCATTTAACAATCAAAATATTTTATAAGTATTTGTGTGTCATTTAACAATCAAAATCAAATTATTATGAACTTTTATTGGTAATTTTTATTGGAAACATTTTACAGATGTCAAAAGAAAATATTTTATAAGTCTAGGCGTGTTTTTTAATGATCAAAATAAATAATTTTGTTATGAATTGGAATAGACAAAAGAAAATATTTTATAAGTCTAGGCGTGTTTTTTAATGATCAAAATAAATAATTTTGTTATGAATTGGAATAGAAACAAACTAGTACAGTTTAATTTATTTTATTATAATATATATTCATGAAGTGTTTGAATGTATTATATTGAAAAGAATACGAATTAGCTAGCCCAACATTATCGTTTTAATAGATCGTATCTAGAAGATGATGCTTTTAAATGTATTATTGAACTTGATTATCCAAGTTTGATGGAGTGAGAAGTTATGTCGATCTAGACAAAGCATTGGAATTTGTAATTTCCATGTTAGATATTGTTTGGTGTTTGAACGTATTACATTGAAAACAATGCTAATTAACTCCAATATAGTTTTAATATGCCAAATTAACTCCAGTATAGTTTTAATAGGCCAAAACTAGAAGATATTGATTTTAAGTGCATTATTGGACTTGATTATCCAAGTTATGGGAGAAGTTATGTTAATATAAACAAATCATTGAAAGTTTAATATTTCATGGTGTCATGTAATTTGCATGATGTATCGTCACATGAATACATTGCAATTTAAACAAAATTTTCATATTTGTACCAAATAATATAAAACTCCTCAAATAAATTTGAAGAAAATATTCAATATACAAGAAAAATTGAAAAATGTTTCTTCATGTATTAATTGGTCCTCCAAAGAACAAAATTACATCCATGAATCATCTCCACCTAATCTCATGTTATTCGTTCAAGTAGGTCAAGGACAGCATGTACACCATGTTTATTTATCTTGGCCTTCTTGCAATGTTATTTCTTAGCCATCCATGCCCAAATATGGTATCAATTGGAATAGATCCAAGCTCTATGTCATCAGGATTTGGTACCCAATATTCTTCTAATACTTTTCCATTGTATTTCCCTGAACCGGGCTTCCACCAATCAACTTTAACATGAAGAGTATCACTTTCATCATCTTGAAATATATTTGAGGTGGCTTTTGCCATCCAAATCATCTCCTCTTCTTCCTCGTTTCCTGATCTAACTAGCAACATCTTTCCTTTCTCAACATCATTAATAGGGTTGAATGTTGTCTTTGGCTTATTGCACTTGGGTCCAACATACACGGGTTCACCTGTCATAGTATCAAAATCCCCATCCATAATATTTGAGATTGCATGAAGCACATTACGACCAACATCTGGAGTTTGCCTTGTCTTGGGCCAGAAATCCTCAGAAGATGAATCATGATCATTGTAATCTTCATATAAAGTATCAAGAACTCTTTCCCAATACTCTACGTTATTTTTCCATTCTGGTGTAACAATTGGCAATTCCTCACCACCCATTGTGTCTTTCCACATTTTTATGTATGATGTTATTCCTTCTTTTAGTTCTTTTAAATAGATTTCATTCTCTTTGGGATGTAAGAAAGATGGCTTCCCTATGGGCAGTTTAGATCGACCTTCATCGTCTGTATTCCATAACTCAATTGGTTCTGACCACCCAACATCTCTTATGGATTCTTTATACCTTAATACCGGAACATCATTGAGTACAAGAAATTGGAAGTACTGAACATTAAGATGTCCAAATAGTGCATTTTTTCCTTCCTTGATGTATCCATTAAGGAAGCTTTTGAAGTCATACACCTTATCAATCAGTTTAGGTGGAAACACTCTTTTTTGTTCAATTTTGCGATATGTATCCATCATCTCAGGTAGAGAATATATATCTTTACTTTTCAAGCTGGAAGACATTCTCCCATAGGTCCCGTCTATGTCTTCATGGGTGTGTCCCACGAGCAAGAACCCAACCTCAATAGTGATGAAGACACCAAGTGCAGTGAGAAGTGATAGAAACATGAAAAGATAACGATTTTTATTATCACTTGCTGCATTATCCAATTGTAACAATAAATGTGGAGGAAGAGGTTTAAAATCGATATCTTGATTTTCTAATCTTCCATGAGATAAAAATTCATCCTTGTACACTCTACATTTTGAGTAAATAGAGGTGTCAAGTAATGCATTTGAAAGTGGGTTTCTTGAACTTCCACTCTCATAAAGAAGATCACCATACATATCAAGATGTGGGTCTTCAAGGTCCCTAAAGCACTTAGCAAGTGATGTAATGGTAAATTGTGATCCCATATGTACAAATGGTAGGGAGAAATGACCAAAACCTCCTGTCTTATGCCCATGTGTTAGCATACCTGTCAATGACAAACCCAAGTTTATTCCTACAATAGATTTTGATTTGACGCTTAGCCTTGGAATTGAAGTCTTTGTTTTATCCATTTGATCATGGATAATACTCAAATACTCCTTTGGAAACCTCTCTGACATGATTCTGTGGGCATAGTAGCAATGTCTTCCGCACATAACGATCTTGTTATGTTTGTTCAATCTAGCGCGTGCCCTTTCTTCCAACTCTTTTGTAGTTGCTGACTTCATTTGTGCTTTCAACACAATACATTCACCACATTTACTGAAGTTGGTGTTCTTTGAGAATGCCATGTCTCGAAAATGAGTGTTCCAAATCTTGCTCATTGTTGGTTGTGATATTAATGGACAATTGAGCTTTTCCAAACCCACATTGATCTCTTTTAACAAAGAGCTTTGTGTGTAAGTCGAAGGCAACAATCTTAGAGGAGAAGAAGTTCCATCTGCTTCGACTTGACGTGTTTGGTTTGGCGAAAAATCTGAATTGTCCATTACAATTTTATGCAGTATTTCTATGGCCGCCACAGTTTGTGCACGTGCTTTACATGTATTGGTGTTAACATGAATGGATTCCATATGTCCTTGTTCAAAATTATGTTGGTAGCTATAGAAGGTGCTTTGAGGAATCTTATGTATCTTGTACCATGCTTTCTTACAAATAACATTACCATCAAATCTCATGTCCTTTACTTTTCTAATAATAGGAGGTAGGCCATGGCCATGGCTCATTGACATGATAGTGTTTGAAACAAGGGAATTCAATACAAATTCCCTGATACCATTTTTGTCTTTGCATTCCATATCCCTTCTAGCATTTGCAATGGAATTCCTATCAACATGTTGAAGACAATCTTGTTTACAACATTCATTTGCAGCCAAAAGTCGGACTTCTTTCTCTTTATCTATCTTGGTTTGACGTTTTGCAACTTTTTCTCTTGTCATAGCTCGTTTAATCTTTTTATATGGCCTCGATGTATTAAGAACATTGACATCTTGATCTTTTTTATTATAAAGATCCCCATCCCATTGGTATAAAGGACTTGTATCCTCTATAACATCCCATATCAGCATTTCCATGGGTGGCTCTTTGTACTTTGTCTTGACCCTTAACATCTCACCTATGTTGTCCACCAATTTATGTATTGGCCATCTAACCAATCCATGTATAGACTTATCCCCAATCTTGCATCTTTCACAATACCCATGTATCTCTTCCACAAAAACACCAAAGTTATCTTCACCTAGTGTTTCACCCACAACCATGTCATCCTCATGGACATTAACTATCATTCATTTGGCAATGCACATAATTGTTCATATGCATCCATGTGTAAGAGAAACCCTTGTACATGTGAATGCAGCCCTAACTTGTGGAATATTTATGGGTTGATCTTCACAATGAGGTTTCAAATCTATTTCTGGCCAAATCTCATAAGATTCTATTGCACCCCCTAGTGTTTCCTCAAATCCAGTTGGATGTGGTAAAGGAGCATCATTTTTTAACACCTTCTCAATTCTAACCACTATGCATCCTTTCTTTACAATCTTTCCATGAACCTTATTCCCAAGCTCTGTATTGAATATGGAGCCCTCACCCACCTTCACTCCATGTTGTAAAAGGTCTACTTTGTCTCCAATAGAAAATGTTGAACAAACATTTGCACCTGTACACCAAACATAACAAACTTAGTATTTTCTCAAAAAAACATTCAATAAACTATGAATAATTCTTAACACATGCTTTGGTATTTGATTTACCTATGGTGTGCCTCAAATCTGTAGTCCTCCATGGATGTGTGTCCCCTTCATCAACATATTCCACAATCAAATGTGGTTGAGTGACATCAATTATCAAAACCATAACATAACCTGCAACAACCCTTCCTCCACCATAATAAGTTCCAACTTCTGTAGATTCAACCTTTCCTAGCCCAATAACTTGACCATTAACCAGGAGGTCAACATAGTCCCCTTTTGTGAAAATTATACTTGCAGCCCTATCTTGTGGAATATTTATGGGTTGATCTTCACAATGAGGTTTCAAATCTATTTCTGGCCAAATCTCATAAGATTCTATTGCACCCCCTAGTGTTTCCTCAAATCCAGTTGGATGTGGTAAAGGAGCATCATTTTTTAACACCTTCTCAATTCTAACCACTATGCATCCTTTCTTTACAATCTTTCCATGAACCTTATTCCCAAGCTCTGTATTGAATATGGAGCCCTCACCCACCTTCACTCCATGTTGTAAAAGATCTACTTTGTCTCCAATAGAAAATGTTGAACAAACATTTGCACCTGTACACCAAACATAACAAACTTAGTATTTTCTCAAAAAAACATTCAATAAACTATGAATAATTCTTAACACATGTTTTGGTGTTTGATTTACCTATGGTGTGCCTCAAATCTGTAGTCCTCCATGGATGTGTGTCCCCTTCATCAACATATTCCACAATCAAATGTGGTTGAGTGACATCAATTATCAAAACCATAACATAACCTGCAACAACCCTTCCTCCACCATAATAAGTTCCAACTTCTGTAGATTCAACCTTTCCTAGCCCAATAACTTGACCATTAACCAGGAGGTCAACATAGTCCCCTTTTGTGAAAATTATACTTTCCATTGTCGCTCCTACAAATTCTGTAACACACAATTGAATTATAATTTGTAGTTAAGGTTAAACCATGTAAAGTGTGCTCTTATATTTTAGGCAAAACACAATCTACAAAAAAATAATGTACTTGTAATAGCTAAAAAGGGTATGGCATCATTTTGTTGTGCAAATTAAACCTTGTTCCCCACCATTTAGTCCCCACCGCCAAAAGGGACTTTACATATAAATTATGATGGAGCTACAAAGCGTAATCAAAACAAGATTGGTTATCAATGTATATAATCTTAATACAAACACAAAACTATTCTTAGAAAAACTTGTAAAAATGTCTAAAAGTTTTCCATACTTAAGAACTTATAATAGTATTGAAGGTAGTTATTAAGTAGGTTGGAATCCAGCCATGATCGATCATGCAAGTTTGTATAATCATGGAACTTGTAATAGTATTGAAGGTAGTTATTAAGTAGGTTGGAATCCAACCATGATTGATCATGCAAGTTTGTATAATCATGTCTCACTGAGATTTATTTTTTGTATCAATTGTTCAAAGTAAATTCAAATATCCTTGATTGGAGTCATCCCTATTTTAAGTACTCCCGAAAATAGTTATTTGGTGTCATCTAAACCTATATTGTAGATTAGTGAAGAATAACATCTATATGGAACTAGAGTCATACAAAATCCCAAGCAATGCTACTTGATGCCACTATTAGTATACTAATACATAGTAGAAGTTTTTTGAATTATAAGCGACTCCTAGCTTAGAGACTACTAATACATAGCGACTACTAGCTTTCCTTCTAGCATAAGCATTTCCTTCTAACATAAGCACACATGCTTATGCTAGAAGAAAAGCTAGCACTCATTAGCTTTCCAGAAGAAAAACCCTAGGCATGGTGATTGGTGGTTGCTAAGTTATACCTTGGTCTTGTGCCATGTACTCTATTTTGAAATAAGCACATGGCACAAAATCAAGAAAAGCTAGTGACTCCTAGCTTTCGTTCTAGCCTAAGCATTTCCTTATAGCATAAGCACACATATTTATGCTAGAATGAAAGCTAGTAGTCGCTAGCTTTCTAATAGATAAACCCTGGGCATGGTGATTGGTGGTTGCTAGCTTATACCTTGAGCTTTCCTTCTTGCATAAGCATGTGTGTTTATGATGGAAGGAAATTCTTATGCTACAAGGAAAGCTAGCAGTCGCCAGCTTTCTTTGATCTGTTGCCATGTTCTTATTTCAAAATAGAGCACATGACACAAGCTCAAAAGTATAATCTAGCAACCACCAATCACCATGAACAGGATTTTTGTATTAGAAATCTAGCGACTACTAGCTTTCCTTCTAGCATAAGTATGTGTTATTATCCTAGAAGGAAATGCTTATGCTAGGATGAAAGCTAGCAGTCGCTAGCTTTCCTTGATCTTGTGCCATGTGTTTATTTCAAAATAGAGCACATGGCGCAAGCTGAAGGTATAAGCTAGCAACCACCAATCACCATGGACAGTGTTATCAATTGGAAAGCTAACGACTGCTAGCTTCTCTTCATGGATAGAGTTTTTCTATTAGAAAGCTAGCAATTGTTATCTTTCCTTCTAGCATAAGCACATGTGTGCTTATGCTTATGCTAGAAGGAAATGCTCATGGTAGAAAGAAAGCTAGCAGTCGCTAGCTTTCCTTTATCTTGTGCTATGTGCTTCTTTCAAAATAGAGCACATGGCTAGGGTTTTTCTATTGGAAAGCTAGCAACCACCAATCACCATGGCTAGGGTTTTTCTATTGGAAAGCTAGCGACTGATAATTTTCCTTCTAGCATAAGAATGTGTGGTTATGCCAGAAGGAAATGCTTATGATAGCTTTCCTTGATCTTGTTCCGTGTTCTTCTTTCAAAATAGAGCACATGGCACAAGATAAAGGAAAGCTAGCGACTGCTAGCTTTCTTTCTAGCATAAGCATTTCCTTCTAGCATAAGCACACATGTGCTTATGCTAGAAGGAAAGATATCAATTGCTAGCTTTCTAATAGAAAAACTCTAGCCATGAAGGAAAGCTAGCAGTCGTTAGCTTTCCAATTGATAACATTGTCCGTGGTGATTGGTGGTTGCTAGCTTATACCTTCAGCTTCCGCCATGTGCTCTATTTTGAAATAAACACATGGCACAAGATCAAGGAAAGCTAGCGACTGCTAGCTTTCCTCCTAGCATAAGCATTTCCTTCTAGGATAATAACAGATACTTATGCTAGAAGGAAAGCTAGCAGTCGCTAGCTTTCGAATACAAAAATCCTGTCCATGGTGATTGGTGGTTAGTAGATTATACTTTGAGCTTGTGCCATGTGCTCTATTTTGAAATAAGAACATGGCAATAGATCAAAGAAAGCTAGCGACTGCTAGCTTTCCTTGTAGCATAAGAATTTCCTTCTATCATAAACACACATGCTTATGCAAGAAGGAAAGCTAACAGTCGCTAGCTTTCCAATACAAAAACCCTGTCCATGGTGATTGGTGGTTGTTAGCTTATACCTTGAGCTTGTGCCATGTACTCTATTTTTAACGAATGTTACTTTTCCTTCTAGCAAATGCATTTCCTTTTAATATGACACACATGCTTATGTTAGAAGGAAAGCTAGCAGTCGCTAGCTTTCCAATAGAAAAACCCTGGGCTTGGTGATTGGTGGTTGCTAGCTTATACTTTGAACTTGTATCATGTACTCTATTTTCAAATAAGCACATGGCACAAGATCAAGGAAAGCTAGCGACTGCTAGCTTTCCTTCTAGCATAAGCATTTCCTTCTAGGATAATAACACATACTTATGCTAGAAAGAAAGCAAGCAGTCGCTAGCTTTCCAATAGAAAAATCTTGTCCATGGTGATTGGTGGTTGCTAGCTTATACCTTGAGCTTGTGCCATGTGCTTTTGAAATAAACACATCACAAAAGATCAAGGAAAGCCAGCGACTGCTAGCTTTACTTGTAGCATAAGAATTTTTCTTCTAGCGGCTGCACACATGCTTATGCTACAAGGAAAGCTAGCAGTCCAATAGAAAAATAATAAGAATCTCTTTAAGTTCACATTTCCTAAAGATTCATAATAGCCTATCCCATAGAGACCATTATTTAACTTGTTAGATGAATAACTTTTGGACATGTCAACATGAGAGAATAAGTGTTTATAAATGACAAGTTTTAAATTTTAACCACTATGCATCCTTTCTTTACAATCTTTCCATGAACCTTATTCCCAAGCTCTGTATTGAATATGGAGCCCTCACCCACCTTCACTCCATGTTGTAAAAGATCTACTTTGTCTCCAATAGAAAATGTTGAACAAACATTTGCACCTGTACACCAAACATAACAAACTTAGTATTTTCTCAAAAAAACATTCAATAAACTATGAATAATTCTTAACACATGCTTTGGTATTTGATTTTCCTATGGTGTGCCTCAAATCTGTAGTCCTCCATGGATGTGTGTCCCCTTCATCAACATATTCCACAATCAAATGCGGTTGAGTGACATCAATTATCAAAACCATAACATAACCTGCAACAACCCTTCCTCCACCATAATAAGTTCCAACTTTTCTCCATTGTCAACTTTGGAGAAAATAGTGAATATTTAAATGATATAAAACGAGGCATAACCAGTATGAATCTCGAATTATTTCAGACATTCATTTAAATATAGAAGAAAAACATAATGGAAGATATAACAAAGGAAGTGAACATGCACATATAAAGATAAAGAAAAAACGGACTGTAAAGCTGATCAACACATGAATCTCTGGTCTCAAAAGATGGGTATTTTTACTATACTGCTTTTATTTATCAAAAAATAGATCTCCAAACATACACTGTCTCTCAAAAAATTTCCAACCCCCTCAACAATGACTCTCATTGTTCTTATACAAAATTTGGAAGAAGCTTGACATTACTACTTCTTTTAACTAATAACTGAAAATATTTTAACTTAAAAGATCACTGTCTTTGAGGAATAGATAATTGTCTCCAAATAATATTACAAATTTAAAATAAAAGTATCCTTTTTGCCACTTGGCAAAAATTTTGAATATCATCCTTTCGCCACTTGGCGAGAGTTTTGAAAGCCTCTATGAATGGATAGAATATCTTGTCCTTCCATATTTTTCCACATAAGTCCACTAGTCGGCCGCGGGTAAGTCATAGTTGGTCATTTCCTTCACCAAGACTCGCAGTTCAACATGACCTACATAAGAAACAGGAAGAAGGTTTCCACAGGTTGAGATTACCATATTTAAAATTTCAAAATCCTCTGATATTTTCTCCATTAAAATTTTCCCTGTAAGCATATGATCCAGTTGGTGGAACTTTCTGTGATCCATCCTTATATCAAACAACAATCTCTTATAATCATTCGGAGGAATTAATTCATTTTTTTCATTCCAAAAAGCAGGGAACCCTTTGTTTACTAATTTTTCAAATTGCTTTTTGAACTTTACTACTTCTTCCCGTATTTCTCCAGCTTTAGCTTCAACATTCTCAACATGCGAGTATTTCCCCAAGATCCTTCTGGCCCATGTGATGACTGAAATTCTGTTCGTTATATTCATGGCTATCAGGTCTGCTTCAGTTAGACTGTTTAAAAATGTTATTGCTTTCTGGGCCACGTCTTTTGCCTTTTTATTTAAGCTTTCCCTGACGGCTCTGCAACTTTCGAAGGCGTCTTTGACCACCTTTTCTTTGACTCTTATGTAATCCAGATATGGTCTTAGTTTCTCAACTTATTTTATAATTTGGTCCCACACCAGGTGTTTACAACCTTGCATAGCAGCTTGCCCTGTCACATGAGCTGCTAATCCTTTATTATTATTACTTAATTCCTGATTCTTTGTTTGCAAGGTTTTTATTTCTTTATTTTTGATTTCATTCTCTTCTGTCAGCTTCTGTATTTCAACCTTCAATTCTTTGATTTCATTTTCCCTTAAGCTTACCTGGGACATAGCCTGTAAAATATCATCTACTCCCGTTTTATCTTCCTGTGTGTCTGTTTGTACTTGTTGCTGACCACTTCCTGCTAATCTTTTCCTCGCTTCTGCCAACTGCTCTTCTAAAATGATTTTCTCTTTTTCCCACTGATCTTTTTCATCAGAAAGCTTTAACATTTTAGCAGTAACATCATTGACTTCATTAGATAATTCTTCTTTTTGTTTTTCCAATATTGTCAATTCTGCTCCTTGGATGAGTACAGTGTCTGGAATTTTTAATTTTCGTCTCAACATCTGGATCGTATCGTCTTTCTCTTTGAGCAGTTTGGTTGCTGCATCTCCTTCTTTATTTATCAAATCTACTTGCAATTTTTTAATCTGTTGCTGTCGAGACTTATTCTCTGCCTTCTCCTGTCTCAATTGATTGTTCAATTTATCCACCGAAGTTTTCAACTTGTCTGCTCTTAATATGGCTCCCAAATAGTCTGAATATATGACTTCTCCAGTTTGTCTATGCAATAAAATTTTATCCGGGGCATTTATTTTAGACAAATCTATATTCATTTCTGAAATCTTATTTTTTGTGACAACTGAAAATTTCAAGGTATTTTCCCTGATATTTCTGCTAGTAAATAAGCTTACATCAGTATTAGATATACTTCTAACCTTCGGAAACAATTGACTGGTTTGTTTCGCGGACTCCTGTTTATTTCGACTATGCTCATCAAACACATCCATGATATTCTGGGGTCTATTTACATCACCCTCTACAGGGGTTTCTTCAATGTTGTACTCTTTAACTGTAACCTCTAGTATTTCTTTTTCAGCTGTTTTAGCCTCTTCTGAAATTGTTGTTAACTCTTGTGGTTCATTCATTTTCAATCTTTTTCCTCTTTCTGTTTCTTCATCTTCAATGATCATTATGTCCTGTATGGGTCTTTTAGATCCAACCAATGCACTATCTATTTCGCTTTCTGTCCCTGTTGTTGTGTCAATCAATGCCATTTCTTTGTCGGATGCATCCGGAATGATTTCTTCTTTATATTCTAGCCAATTGGCTCTGTCCGACATTCTTTCAACAATCTGATGGTTCAGGGCCTTGATACGATGCTCCGTTCTTCGTTTTGATATGATGTTTAACGGGTCATACTCCATAGCCGTATCTGACTCAAAATTCATATCCTTCAACAACTTCTCTATATACACTACAACATTCTTATTCTTTACTGTGAACGGACCAAATGTGAATGGATATTTAATGTCTGTAGCTTGTCTGTGAACCAAAAAATTGTTATCTTCCACAATCAACTTTTGTCTTAAGAATTCCAAGGCAAAAACCCTTAAAGTAAGAAAAGCTGGTAACACATAGGGTTTATGTCTGAACCCATATAATCTGATTACTGTACTGTCTTTCGACAAAAACCAATCTCCTGTTGCGTATTCTGTACTCAATTGCATGGATGCCTGCATTTCCGGTAGTACTCTAGGAAGATTTTTTCCAAAAATCATTCTATAAATCTCTGAAAGCATGTAATTGGTGTAATTGAACATGTTATTTTCTAGTAAAGTCGTGAAAATGATTTATGGGAACTGCAACTCGTCTTGACTAGCTGTCATAATCATTTTCATCAAAAAGGCTTGAAACCTGAAATGTCTGAGAGTGGGAAAATTGACCATCTGGTCATGAATCTTTTCTGTTAAAAATGCTTCAAAATTAAGTCGAGGGATTTGATTTTCACCAATCCCTGACTGGACTGTACTCATTTTGTACAATAAACTCAATTGAAACTCGGTTACATACAAATCCGTATCCAAACCTAGAACTACGGCCAATAATGTCAAAACTAACTGGGTATTTTCATTAAAAAGATTGATATCTATAGGGTATGGGACCTCTGAAATGCTGGTCTCTGGCTTGAGACACGATGACAAAAACATTTCCCTATCATTTTGAGAAACATGATGATAATTTTCAATAATGGAGACTTCAGAGAAAACCTCAGGGTCAAGGATTTGGGAACAATCTACTTCTAGGGCTTTAATTAACTCTGCTGGCTTTAATTCACAAATGACTCGGGTTTTTTGGCTGTTTAGAACGACTTTCTCTTCCCGGGAGTAATTTTCGACACACCATGATACGAATTCTAGGAAAGAAGGGATTTGGTCGGGGCAAAAGGCTATCAAAGACGACTGGTGAACTCTGTGTGGGTCTGTCCCTTCCTTTAACAATTCACACAACCTAATTTTTATATCAGATATTGGAAACCTAATTAGGGTATCGTAGACGTCTTCGTCTCTATCCTCTAGGGCTTCTTTTGATTTAAAAACGTCTATATCGTGCACAGTCTCCATTTAAACGTTTCTTTATACAAAATTCTGTTTAAAAAAGTAGGACAGGTAACCCGACCCTACCTGTATGTACCCGCCTTTCGCCTTCTGTCGCAATCGCAGACCTCCACCAGTCTTCAGAGCTCTTCTTTTGGATAGTGACACATGCAGAATGCCGTTATGTGGAGCCCCTTTTGTTTTATATAAGACTTTTGAATTAACTTCCCTGCACCTTTATGAATGCGGTTCATATCTGACCATTGATCTCGAGACTTTGTTTTGGACCGTCAGATCTTGCCTCCCTTTATTCCATCTGGTGGTATCCGCGATCAAAAAGCTGTTTTCTTTTCCGGTTTATTCTCTGCGCGGATCAGCCACCTGCTGACACCTGTTCGAGTGGTTTATTCTCTGCGATCGCTCTTCCTCATATCCAGTGTGCACCTTCCTAGATGCGGATGAAACAATGGCCGTTGATTTGACTAAGGTTTATATCGGCCCTCCGATTGCTACAAAGTATACGCCATGTGATATGACCCCACCACGCTTGCTCTATCTGCCACGTATCAGGTCCCAGCATGCCACGTGTACTGACCCCACCGCGCTTCCATATTTGGTGGTTCCGCCCAGCGCTATGGTGGTTTCCTTTACCGCTATATTACATATGCGGAAGGATGAGGTTTGGACACGTGTCCCGGCGGTATTGAGTCCGCTACCTCCCACATCTATTTGCCACCGATCACTTTGGCGATGCGGGAAGCAATATCGACCATGGATCGGGATTTTTGACATCTTCGCCACCGAAACTTGATTGGGGTTTAATATTTTCACAAATTTGCTTTCGGACTTTGCATAAGTGGGTTTTTTCCTCTTGTTTTTGAATTGTCAACCTTTTCTTCAACCTCCTTTGTGATAATTTCTTCCTTTTTTGGACATTTTAGCAAACTTTTTGGATTTAGTCATTCTCAAACCTTAGTGTCAACACATAGAATGCCAATATTTTCTCTTTACATGAGAATTAGCACCCATCTGCATTTCATAGTTCAATACATCTTCCATCCTCTCAAATTCCTGGTGTATTTTCTCTATATCTAAAAAAATTGGATTTCTCTTTTATGATGGTCTACCTCTATACCAAGCCGGTAGATGTTGCAAGTTTGTTGAATTGTAGCAACAAGGGAATGCAAATTGTAATTAATCTATACCTTAGTCTAATTATTTTGTGTCCAATAATTATGCTTTGATCATTACACCACTCTCAACTTTTGTACCTATTTTTGGCATTTCAAACTCCAAGCATTCCATTCTCCAACTAAGTATGACATGTCAGTTTCCTCGGTATGCACTTGTCACATTGTCGTAAATGTTATCAGGACTTCAAACCTCATTACTTGTTCAAGGTAGTGGGTTGGTGAATTAAAATTGGCATCTTGCCTCTCCCTGTTCATTCTTCCGTTGTGGAAGCCCATCCCCTGCATTTGCTTCTCAACCAAACATCTCACCCTTCTGAAGCGAGACCCCTACATCTGCTGCTCGAGCAGGTTCTATTCTACTCCATGTTCTGTTCTACTTTTGTTTTATAGTTGCATAGCATTTCCAATGCAAGGCAAACAACTACAAGTTACACACCAAATTGGCGATCAATCCTAAATCTCTCTATAAACTTAATAGGTAGGACTAAACTATTATGACCCGACACTAAAATTTTCCATCTAGGTCGATTGATCCATAATGTAACGTCCGGAGGGATCTCATGGTCAGTGAACCATAGATTTTAAATGGCTAATGTCCCATATATTTTAAACGGTTAATGTCGCATAGGTTTTATATGGGATTTCCATGAGAGGAAATAAAAATATTCTACTCTAAATGCCATCTTTTTGCAACTTATAATGTGTTAAACCATATCTTTATGGTTAATGCCTCATAGAGTTAAAATCATATCTCAATACATATCAGTGATTTTACTATCCCCTTCTAAATATATTTTGACCATTAAATAATTGAAAAGAGAGATAAATTAATATTAAGTTAATTTTAAAATTACAGTCAAGTTAAGCATCAAATCAATTGGATATATAAAATTATATACATCAAAACCTTCAACTTAAGAAATGTGATTTTCTTTACAATCTTTCATTAAATGGATATTTCCTACCAATTTCATTGAATTTAGGATAGTTTTGGAATGCCCTAAAATAAAGTGGAGAGGGTTTTATGGGGAAAGGAAATTATTAAAAGAAATTTGAAAACCTAAAATGCAAGATAAGCACCAATTCTCATATTTCATAATATTAAGAATCACTTTCAAGTGAGGATAGATGGAAGTGGATACATTATGGAAGTTATCTTAATGTAGACAAGTAAGCAATGTGCTATATCCTCTAATGAATGATCTTATGAAGTGGAAGAACCATATAAACTGAAAAAGGCCATCAATAACACTAATCACTAGACTTTGTAATATTTGTAGGTTCATATTGACCTTCAACAATTAAGACACTAGAAATGGATGGGATGTTTGCAAAACTTTATCTCATAATCATTTATAAAAATGGAAATATAACACATAGGAAGACATCCTATTGATTCTATGTGCATTGAAGATCATATCTTTAGCTAATTTGGTGCACATGGATCCTTTCACTCATGATTCATACAAAGAGGAAAGAACATAAGATTACAATTTCATGAAGATATTTCATGGATACAAGGCCAAAGTCATGAAGAATCAATTAAAGTGACAACAAGATTTAGTATCATCTCCAAGATGCATTTCTCAACAAGATATATAAGTGTTATACACCTATATAGGTGAGAGGAAAAAACTAATAACAGAGGCCCATAACTCTGATGTTGGAGGCCATTTTGGTTTTGAGAAAACAAATAATAACTTGTAGATATGTGTCTTGTGCCAAATTCAGGAAGATGTAGATTGGTTCATTAGAGGATGCGTACGCCATTGCACTAGTAAGACCAACAATGGGAGGGAAGGTTTATATCAACATATACATATAAGTACTAGACCATGGGAGAACAATGCATTTTGTGGGAGGTTTTTCAAGAAGCATGTTACGGATTTTGTAAATAAAATAGCTTAATAAAATAGTGTATAAACCAATGTACACCAAATATGAGAGTGAAACATAAATCCTAAAGTTATAATAGAGATGAATTAAATAATAAATCCTTATATTTATTCTCCATTATTTCTGGATTTATTGTGTTAAGGAGGGGTTTATCGATGTTTCATACCTATGATACGCAATCCATATTCTTACCTATCGTGAAGATGGACTACATATCATAGGTCCGAAACGTCGATAAACCCCTCCTTAACACAATGAATCCAAAAATCATATTATATGAGTCCTAAGAGTGATCTCCCCGCAAAGTGATATTCTTAGCACGTACTATAGCAATGTACGATAATCGAAGAGTTTATGGAAGCATGGGTATAGGCGAAAATAAGGGACTTCCTATATACCCAAAGGTACATGGAAGATTAAATCTCTAAGCATATTTTATGTAATGTGGTACTAATTGCTAGATACCAACATAGGTTCACTAGGGAGCCCAACCAAGTGACTCAAATTTCCTACATGTATGTTTCCTAGTACTGTTTTTTTCCTAGTAAATATCATATATTTGTGTTTAAAGATGCTTGAACATGTTTCTAGCTTTAAAAAAATATGTAAAAATTGGACATGTGCTAGCATTGGAAATGTAACAACCCAAACAAAAGGAATGCAGAAATTTTAAAACTTTTATTTCCTTTTCTTCAACAGGAGTTTGGCATAGGAGACAAGGGTGACAACTAAACCCTTAAAGTACATATGGACTCTAAGATTCAACAAGAAAATGTGATAGGCAGGCGTCGAGCAGAAAAGAGTTGTCACATAATGAGCGATCGCTCAAGGGAGTTAACCAAACTGTTTTTCTCCGCTAGGGTCAACCTTCAAATATTATGAAGATTCTACCACAAGATCTACGATCGAGAACCGAGGGGGTATTAATTCCCAACTATATCGCACCATCACCATAATAGACTGATTGTTTTCTGCCCAAAACACATCACTCAACTGCTGCATCACAACCCAAAAATAATGGGCGGATCTCACAAGGAAGAACATGAAAACGCCGAGTTGACAAGTAGGGAAACATTCCAAAAAGTTATTGAGGGTTCTTGTCTTTCACTTAACAGTAAGTTCACGAAATTTAACAGTTATTTGCATACCATGACCATCTGCACATCGCATGCACTCCACAAACGTATTACACAGGCCTTAATACCACAATTCACTTGGTACTTAACACACAATCACTTCAAATATATAAAATAATCGACTTAACCCTCCAACCTTTAAATCGAGGTCCCTGACACATTTCACAATCTTTTGATAGATCGGTCTAGGGCTCGCTTCCTGCATTTCACATACTTAGTTTCTTGAATATACAGACAGGGAGGCGAACGAAAGGATTGAACACAGATAACAATTCTTGATTGTAACCATATCCGAGAGCATTAACATGATCATATACAAAGAATTACACTGAATAATAAAATTTGAATGAATTCATGTGCTAGCTAGAGTTAATATATAAGGGAAAGCAGGATGGAAAAGTGCGCAGGTATTTCCCATGAGATGTTGCAGTTGTTTCTATGAACATTCCACGCACTAAACCCGACTAGACCAGAAATTGGATAGTATTTGGTTTAGGGACTGAAATTTTGTTAAGAAAATGCCAGAGAATTTGATGAGACAAGAATGCCTTGTAGCACTAGGAGATAGGATGACATGGTAGAGAGATGTACCTGGAACTAATGTGGTGCTGTTAGGATGATTCATGGAGATGGATGAAACACCGAATGAAATGCTGCTGGCCACCCACACTCGTGAAGGTTATTTCGGCCTGCCAACTCCTGTAAAAAATTCATTACACATATCTTGAGAGCTGGAGATACCAACAGAAGCAATTTATGGAAATAACAACAAATAATGCATACGCTGAGGCTATTTAGTTTATATACCAGTTAGTGCAAGGAGGAAATGTGCCCTAAGAAGGCATAGACTGGATCTCGTAGTTGAGCATGTGCCTGGTAGGATGTGTGACAACTGTTTGGCAGCGCTAGATTATGAGAATATATAGCAAATATTTCCAGACAATGCTCGCCCCAAAAATCTTATGAACTGTTGCAAAATGCTCACTGCCTTCATCATAGCCTTAGTATGGAGAGAACAGCATCCTTTCACCCATTTCCTTCTAGGAAACTTGCAAGCCCTGAAGGCGCTCCTCCAATGCACAAGATTTGAACTACTGAGTCCCGACTGTGAGTTTTCTGAGGTATCCTTGATGGATATTCTGCCATGGCGAAGAATGGAGGAAATTGGTGAGGAACCATCCTTTGGTAACTTTCGTGGAGCGCGGGCATTTGAGATTTGAAATTCAAATTCGCTTTTTTGAACACCGTGTCTGAACATTGAAGGGACAGGATATATATATTATGCATTATATGCATGGACTTGGTATATGACATACATTAGATTCTTAATAAATTTGTGGTCAAAATAGGTTATTTTGATATAAGATTATTTTATTTTTTATATATTTATTTCTTCTTCAAATATAGGATCAAAATAAGATTGAGTTACAAATTTTTTAATTGAACTAGCTCATACTTTAGAGTGCTAACAATATATTAAATGAACTAAATCTGTGAAGTTGGTTATTATTACAGCAAACTAAAGAGTTGATGGGCATAATTCTATGAAATCATATTTATGCAGACTAAGTACAATGCTTCGAAAGATATAAGTTGAAAATAGAAAAGCACTACAAACATAAAAGTTGAAACAATTTTAGAGGGCATACAAAACCAAATTATAATAAGGGAATTTCTCTACTCATTTTCATTACTCAAACATAACAATATATATACACATTTACAACATTTGCCTTACCACTATGTTTGACGTCCATGGTAGACTCTCTCAATTGCCATGTCTCAAGACCATCTAGCTAACCCCTCTCAAATGACAACCATTTTTTTATTATTCATGTTTACTCATGGTGCAGCTTCCCCTACGCTTCATCCATCTTCAACTACTCACTTCCATATGACTACTTGAGCACATCTTTGTCGCTTCAACTTCCACATTGATATTTCATCTTCCCTTAGTGCACTTCATATGTCATGCACAGTTACCCCATGCTCATCATGTGCACTCATTGTCATGCACATTTTTGCTCACATGCACTTGACTCATAGTTGGAATAACTAACTTGCATCCTCCTTGGATGCACATTCCACTTGAGCACACCCCTCAAAGTATCGCATGTTTTTTTTTGTTAATCCATGCATGATCAACATTATGTTATTTTCTCTTGCCGTACCACATTATATCTTCTATGTTTTCTTTTGTATCAAACTTGCTTGTGTAACACTAGCATGTACCAAGTACTGGTACATGCTAAGTATTGTACTTCCTTGAAGCCTGTACCAAGTCGCTTAAGTAGTCCTAGTCCCCTTGTTGTTACAACTATGTTTGGAATTCATGCAAGCAAGCATTCTTTGACATTGGTGTTCGTGGAAACAAAAAAGGGATCTAATTCATTGGAATACTGGTTGTGTTCCAATAGGTTTCCACTGTTCCAGCAACCAGTATTCATGGAGACAGAAGCCAAAGGAGCGTGAGAAAACGACTTCAAGCATAGAGCTATTGACTCATCAACCGTGCGAGCTCCATCGACCATTCAACCAATGTTACATAACGATGTGCGGGCTCCATCGACCATTCAACCAATGTTACATAACAATGTGCGGGCTCCATCGACCATTCAACCAAAATTTGTTTGATAGTGCACAGAGTCACATTGTATCGTTTTGTGCGGGCTCACGGTTATGATTGGAGACTAGTCCTTGGAGGGTGCACAAAATGGTACGTTGTGCAGCCCCTCCGCAATGCCAAGAGTCAAGACCATGATCTGTGCACAAAACTAAACTTGTTGTCCCGTGTGCAAGCTCGACTCTACATGCGACGATACACATTTGATGGTTGCACCATGGTAATGCGGGCTCATCATATACACATTGGCCAGTGCAAAGGCGATTTGTGTGAGCTCACCATCATAATATGTGAATGGTCTTAAGAGGGTGCACAAACTTTGCTTCGTACTTTGTGCAAGCTCTCGTCACATGATGTTGCAAATAAGATTGGACGCACAAAATGTATGATATACCATATGATATAACCCATGTAACATTTCATCGTTTTTCACCGCTTTTCATATGCCATTTCCGATATGTTACATGGGTGTATAAAGCTATTTTTCCAAAATTATTTTTCCAAGGACGCTTCTTCGAAAAAACTAAGTCTTTTCTTATTTTTCTTTTAGGTTCACTCTTTGGATGGTTTAGGGGTGAAACAAACTGAGGGTTTTCATCAAGTGGAATTTAAGCTTATGGAATCAGGGATAGTTTTCTCACTCATATTTTGTCAATGTAATGTCCCCAGCTTGACCCTATTGCATTAATATTGTAAATGATGTAAATATTGTTATTTAGTCATGGCGAGGAGCTCAAGGCCAAGGCCCCGCCACTAATTTTTCATTTTATGTATCGGCAATTAGAATAGATGCGTATGGTTCTTGTGCTAGCGGTGCACAATGTAAAATCGGACATCATGTAAATATGCAATTTTAATTAAAAACCCACAACTAGCCACGCAATGCAACAAAAGAGATGGGGGCATGATCTTTACAAGGAAGAGAAAGGGAAAATAAATGAACCCTTGAGCCAATGGTTTTAATCCATGAGTCAATGAGAAAGCCCATGAACTCTCAACTACCGATTTTGGGTTATGGACCAATCATTTAATTCTCCCAAGAAATTGGTTAAGGCAGTTAATGCCTTGGGAATGAAGAAGTATGGCAGCCAATTTAGTGCATGGGCAAGCCATCAACCTGGAAATTCGTGTTTTTGCTTGTTGGGCAAGAAAACACCCACGAAATGGTGCCCAAAGCCATTCTGAACAGTCAGTCTTCTCTGACTCACGCAGTTGGAGTTAGCTGGGCCTTTCCCTGCACGTTTTTTATCCAAATCCTACATTTTTCCATGCCTGGGAGTTCGTTTTTGCATATACGGTAGCTTGGGAGAGAAGGGCCACGATTTAGGGACGGTATGGAGGTCGTTTTTGCCCCCGAATGTCCAAGGACGTTTTTCTAGAAACGGATTGGCTTCCCTGGGTTGTTCCCCATCTTCCCATTTCGTTTCTGTGTGTTCCCACGTTTTTCTGAGTGAGTTGAAACCCCATCTCATGCACCCCACTGTGGAAAGCGTTTTCCTCATGCCCAGCACTTATGCTTTTGCTGTTATATGCATCCATCTCCTAGCCACCTCAGAAACCCAATTGCTGGTTGGTATGGCTGATTCTGGTGTATCTATGGCTAAGTGAGACCCTGTTGTTCCCTAGTTCCTTGTGGAGATCATGCCCAGCTCGGGGGTGGCAGTGGTGCTGAGAGATTAAGAGCACACTGGCCTACGGTTGGGTGGAACGTTGCAGAAGCGTAGCTGGTTGTTTGGGACTACTTCATAAAGATAAGTATTCTCTTGTGTTTGTAACTTTGCAATTGTTCCTTTGATGAATAGCTGGAATGGATTATGGATGTGCTAATGAATTTACTTCCGCTGTGTATTCAAATGATTATGCATTTCCATATGCCCTTTATAATTCTGCAAAGGTATTTATTTAATGACTGTCACAAGAATTTTGAATGTATGTTAGATATCAGCATGATTCATTTAATCTCTGTTGTGTTCTATAGCATGCACATATACATGTCTTTGTATCAATCAGTTTAATTTAATGGATATGGGGCTAATTGCCCGGATTGAGCACAATGATCCTCTCTATCATGCTGGTATGATAGAGGGGACATTACAGTCAAACTTTTCAAGGATGAATTGCTTGTACAGAAAGAATAGGCAGTAAGGGCAAGGGGGGTTTACTATATCCAAGTGTATGGCATGATAATAAAAAAACCTGTAAAGGAGAAATATTAGACATGGTATGATAAAACATACCTTATAAGGACTCCGTCCAAATTGTAGTTGTATAGACATCATTAAAGAGTAACAACACTTGGATCAGTGGCATTTAGCTCAAAATTTCAGGTGGGGCCCCACATCACATAACTTGGGGAGTTGTTGAGGGATCAATAGATTATTACATACACCAAAGGAGAAGCTCGAACTAGGCATAAAATTACTTGTGGAAGGTATTCCAAGACTAGGAAAACGTAGGGTTGGAATGTGTTTGCTAATAGATGGAATTATGAATGAAGAGACATTGGGAACATGTGGCATATGGGTAGAAGAAATGATTTTGATAACTAAATATACATAAGAAGCATTCATGTTTCCTCAAAAGACACTAGGTGTAGTGGAAGTACATCCCATGCTTGTTAGATTAACCATAATTTGGTTCTAGACATATTATGTTGTACATTTTGAACAAATTTAAAGGGATCTATGGGAAAAGGTACATCTAGTTGTATCAAGACATGATCGTCAGGTTGGGTCAAGGGAGGATTATAATGGGTCAGTGTCTAAATGTCAATAACTTCAATTTTAGGTGTCCCTAAATATTCGGTTAAGTTTATATTTGTATCAGGTGGATACACAGTATGATCAGGTGGATCATGTATGATGATATGTATCAGGTAGATACTTGGTATGCATCAGGTAGATGCATTGTATGAATTGTGAAGTATGTTGAACTTGTGATATTCATTGACATTGATTGGTATATTGAATTACGCCTTTTATATTACTTATTTTTCTTTATTATCCATTGTTGACTCCATGAAAGGCACTAATATTATCCATAATGATTGTAGAATGGTATTTCTAGGTGTGTTGGTGCTTACAGGTGTTATTCCTCCATTAGGAACTCTCCCATGGGTTTAGGACTTAACCAAAGAAGATGAGGAGTTAGGTTATGGTTACATTGGACCTATGTCCTCCCCACTTACTGTAACTAGCCCCTTGGTCCACACAGCCTAGGTGTTCTAGGGATGATAGTTTGTATAATAACATGGAGGAGGAGAGGGGTTAAAGAGAGAGAGGGAGAGAGTGTGGGAGTTAGAAAGGAGGGGGTTTAAAGATAATCGGAGAGAGAGATGGGGTTAGAGAGAGAGTGGGGGGGTGGGGTAGAGAGGTGGTTTGTTATGGAAAAGGGGATAGAAAGGGGGATGAGAGGGAGGGAGGTAGCATGGGAGGTATAGATTAGCAAAGGGATATATCTAATGAGTATGGTGGGAAGTATGGAGGAGGGGATTTTTGGAGGGATATATTGAGAAATGGTGGGAGGGAGAGAGAGGGGTAGGGTGTGAGAGATATATAAGGAGAGATGTAGAATGGATATATTAGGAAATAGTGTGAGGGAGAGAGAGGGTTAGGGTTTTAGAGATAGATAGTACTTAAAACCAGAGTTTATTATTATGAGGACCCATCCTCCAACATAGTTAAGAGGGTTTTAGGAATAGTAGATTTCAATTATCCAAGACATGTTCCCCTACATACAAGGAAATCATCCAAATGGGTCTATTTACCCAATAGCTCCATTGGCCTAGTCATGATGGATACATTCATCAAAACATTCTTACCATGCGAGCATTAACGAATTCGAGATAAAATTCTTGCAAAATTACTACCCATTTCGTATAGTTTCCCCTGATTATACGACGGGACGAAATGTGTTGCATGGGGTTCATTTTAGACACTATTTTTGTTTTTCATGGAAATATATAATGCCTAAGTATTTAATTAGCATGAACCACTGCTAAGGCAAACTCCTCTACCTAGGAATACCTAAATTCAAGGACAACAAGGCCCTTACCAAGATAGTATATGACATATTCCCGATATGAATCATCTTCTTGTACTAATACCATCCCTAAACTAGATTCGGTAGCTTCCAAATATAGCAGAAATATATACTATAGTTCAGAGGACTAAGTATCAGGGTTTTCATCAAGATTTTCTTCAATGCATCGAGTGAGTGTTGAGTTTGGTCATCCCATATGAATGGTGCATCTTTTTTGAGAATACACATGAAACATTTATCTATTTTGGCATAATTTGTGATAAATCTTCTAAGTAAGTTTGATTTCCCTTGTAGCATTTGAAGTTGTCGGATTGTTTTCAGGGAGGAGGGGGGGAAACTATAATATTGCATCAACCTTAAGGGAATAAGCCATAATCCTATACTTGGATACAATGAAACCAAGTAATCTTTGAATATCCACACCAAAGATGCATTTATTTGGGTTCAACCTAATGTTGTACTTACGACATCAAATGAATACAACATGTAGATGTGCACAGTGTTCGGCCCTTTTCTTAGATTTAGCTACCAAGTCATCAAGATAAACCTCGATGAATTTCCGAATGAGAGAGAGATGACTTTCCGAATGATCTAAATAGAGATCTCTTGATCTCTACTTATACAAACCTATTTTCCCAGTGACCTTATGGGGCCGAATTGTCTAGCTAGGTACATCCACAATATAATATATATTTCAGGGCCGACCCCACACATGGTGGTCTAATAACCCATCAACAAGTACACACACTTGTGACACTTGTCAATCCACATGACGACACTTCCTTATAGAGGAATAACACATCTCTAATAAGGGTACAATAAATATATATATGAAATACATAGATGAAATACATTCCAAAGTTACATATACATCAACACTCCCTCTTAACTAGGAAGGTATTTCTTGACACAGATCTGCTAGACAAGTCTTCTTCTCGAGATCATCGTCATCATCATCATCACTACTACTGCTATCATATACGTGTACTTCAGATATAGGAGCATCATATAAATACCCAACTTAATTAAGAAATAGGCATAATCAAGCTAATGTGAAGTTTAAACTCAAGCAAATATGTCAATCGAAGGAGGAAACTGTTGTATTGCAAAGAAGCTCTGAATCACTAAAAAAGGAAAATGTGGCCTTCCAACGCAGTAGATCGACGATGTGATAATTTTCCATAACATTCTCCAATGATTGTTTATGTTTAGATATATGCAAATGCCTAAAGTACTCAAATGCATTTCTAAGTAATGCTCTAGGTGCAAACTTATATGTTTTTATGCAGTTAAGTTTAACAAGCATTTTCACTAGAAGCAAGCGGATCAGTGCTTATCTTCTCAAGCGTGGTATTCCGTCAGAAGTCGACATCGTCGTCGCTCTCCCTGTGTGTGATTTACCCGTACTCTACGACCCTTCATATTCCTTTGTGTGTCCGTCGGTGAACCATTTCACCTGTCGCTACACACATTTCTCACAAACGTAAATTAGTAGCAATGTCCTCAATAATCACAATTTGATTTATAAATCTGTTGCTTCATTAAGCATCTATAGTTTACTCAATCGTTACTCATTCGTCTAATCACATAATCAATTGCACAACTAGTCGTTAAGCACCATTCATATGTACAGTTTTCATATCAAAGTTAATTGTTAAACAACATGAAATCGTCCATTCACAATAACTACCCAAATGCACATATATCAATCAATCGTAATCATAAATATACTCAAAATAAAATCATAGGGTTATTTTATTAATGTTTCAAACAGTCAGGTCACTCAGCAGGTGCCCTCAATGTCTACAGTAGTCTAGGGGCACTACATACACCCCTACTTATTTAGAACTTCGTCCCGAAGTTCAAAATAAATGCGGAAATCTATGATGCATCTCAGCTGCGTCCTCCCAAGTCGCACAGCTAGGACTATAAATGTCCCACTACACTTGACTTGATCAATCCGTGCTAATCATTAAGCAAGATGTAATCAATCAATTATCCCACCCCACACAATATAATTTAATTCCTTAATTCATTTATCAATTATTATCGTCATTCACATATTCAGGTTTTCCTCAATCATTTAAGACATAACAAGGCTCAAGAGACCACTATATCGAAGTTGTTCAGCCGGGTCACTTGACAGGTGCCCTTAAGGTCCACAGTCATTCTAGGGGCATTACATACACCCCCTCTTAAATAGAACTTCATCCTGAAGTTAATTTTTGTTCTTGTACTTTCGACACTAAGCTTTATCTTAATTTCCTATTATCATCTTCTTTCCATTCCCTTCTATTTTTCTCCAACAAGCATGGCCATATTAAGCACAAGTGGTTCTAATCATTATTATTATTTTTTTTTTTCCAACATGGTTCCAATACATTCTCAGGAACTCAATCATAATTGTGTATAATATCAATTCGATAGTACATTCAATAACTGTCGGTCCCAACTAGATTTTCGATATCACTTATTCTTGTCATTAGTATCATCATGTTCAGCTCCATGAGCTTATCATGTATTTCCCTTATCTCTTCGTTTATGTTGTCATAGGACCACTTCGACAGATTCATCAAGTCGCACAAAGTGTCTTCTTAACCCCATCAAGTTCCATCTCGAGGGCTAGTTGTCATTTTATCATGTTTGATTATGACCTAAGGTTAGCTTCATTGCGTTCTATTTATTATGCTAATCGTCTCCATACTTCTTTTTACGAAACATTGCCTTCATTTGACCATTTCGATACCATGGTTAAATTTCAAGTTCGTAGTCATGAGTTTTCATAAATGGTTTTGTCGTAATGCAAAATGCATGTCGTTGAGTTCAGCTCATCATACCAATCACATTGATATCTCGTTTTCAAATTTTAAGTTGGTTTCTCTTCCTCGACAATCCGTCAAAGTCTCATCAATTTGAGCATCTTGGTGTCTTATCATTTAAAATTGATCAATTTTTCGTCATTCAGCAAATCCACCGATTATATCCGTCCACTTGTTTTCTCATCATGGCTATGTAGAAAAAGGTTTAAAATATCGTTGGTCTTTGTTCCAAGTTTCTCCGAGTAGATTTTTCTTAAAATACAATTTTACGTTATTGATACCATCTCTATTCGACAATTTAATGCTCGTAGTTAGTGAATGATTTTTTTTTTTTTCTTCTTCTTCTCCTTTTTTTTTTATACTATAAGTGTCTACTCCTAAGTTATAGTTCTTTGGATTTCCAAAGCATTTGTTCTGGAACAATTATTCCATATGTGAATTGGCAAGGATCTCTATCATAGTTGAAATATATCTTAAATAAGTAACACTTGCAAACGGAAACCCTAAGGGTACAATTTGAAAAAAAGGAAGGCTATGTCTTTAATCTTACAACCTACAATCCCCTAAGTGAACTGTGAAATATAGGCATGTGTTAACTTTTCATCTAGTTCATTTTATAACATCAAGAAATATCATAACAGTATCTTATATTTCAACCAGTTCATATTATCATATAAACGTAGTATAAATATAATAATACATTAGCCTTTCATAGTATCCCATAAAATAATTATGAACTATAAACAAGGCATTAACCTTTCCTTTACATCTTGCTATCCCATTAACGAAATATGAAATATGGTGATGCATTATCCTAAATTTACCTAATTCATTTCATCACATAAACGTAATATAAAATATAATATAATAATACATTTAACTTTTCAAATTACATAAGAAAGTACAAAATATAGACAAAATATTAATCTTTCTTCTACTTCCAGTTATCCCCCCCAAAAAATGTAATATCACACTACTTTATACTATCATGCATAAATAAAAAATATTACAATATCTTTCAACTAAATCTTATAATTATAATAAGGTATTATAAAATATAATAATACATTAACTTTTCATCCATGCCATAAAGAAATATGAAATAAGAACATGCCATAAAGGAATATGAAATAAGAACATACCATACATTATCATCCATTTCATGTCATTGCATAAATGAGAAATATTGCAATATCATTCAACTAGTTTTTATAATTATAATAATGTATTATAATTATTGACGTAGTACCACACGAAGCGCCATACAGTCCCATCGAAAACGTGCAGCTTGATCATGAGCCAGCTGCAGCCATATCCTGGAGATCTCATCGTACACAGTCTCGCTCCCGCCATATCCTCAAGGTTCAACGCCCACCTACCTGCATTCAACGCCCATCTACCTGCATTCAAGGCAGTGCAGTCCATTGCAAAATGCCAAGAGACCTGGTCCTCATTCTCGTCCTGCAAATTCCTATAGCTGGAGCTGTTGAAACATTGTTCTTGTCCTCTGCAAATTAGAACCTGAATCCTATTGCGAGCAGCTGGAGCGGCTAAATCGTCCTCTTGTAAATTAGAACTTCAGGTACTCCTCGTCCTACAAATTCCTATCATTCTCGTCCATTTAGTTTAGTATCTGGATTTTGTACAAGGCCCATGGGGTATGGGTATTTTTGTGCCTTCTTCAAGTTATAAGAGGTTGCATATTTCAGTTACTGGATATATCTACGAGTCTGTTGTATGCTTGAAAATCTTGATCTGAACATTCCCATATAAATTTCGTAGCAACGTTTAAATTTGTAGTTTGTATGTTCTTATTTCAAACTTTATCAGTTTTTAGAGGTTTGTACTGGTTCTTATACTTTGTAGTGCAACTTATACCGTAGCATGGATTTATATTTAGTGTACCTGACTATTGCTCAAGGGACGCTCCCTCCAGTCACTCATCCTAGTACTTTTGTTTAAAGCACTTCCCAGCACAGTCTTTGCAAGGTCGGAAAGCCCACCTGGAACAGATGGAAAAACCTTTTGAAGGTCTAATTTAGGCACTTCACAGTAGCGAAAACACTCCAGCTCTCCATAGGAATCAGAAAGACGCTTCAGGTCAGAGTGCAAAGCATACCCTAACTTCAAAATGCTAGTTGAATGAAATACAGCTTTAAGGCACAAGTCCAGTGCACCTGGTTCTTTGTTAAATAAATTCACCATCTCAAATATAAAAACCTTTTTTGCAGTAGCAATCTCTGATATCGAAACCTACAGAATTGAAGGTAATTCAAGGTTCCAAAAAAATAAAAGACAAATCATCCTTGGTTAATCGAGACGATGGAAGGGATGATTTTCCATAACTTGATTGCAATTGTCTTTTTGAGGATCTTGTATTAAACGTTGTAGAGGGAGATGGGCCTAAATCTATCTACAGATGTCTATATTAACGTCGTTTTCCATGAAACCGTTTTCCTGTATCGCCCATTTGAATTTTGAATTTTGAAATTTTTTGTTCCGCCTTACTACCAGATACAAGTGACATTGCCGCTTCCCGCCCTCGTTTGAGTTCGAACATATTCATAGATAGGAGCACACGATATTTTTTTGTCACTGGCCTGGAGTTTAATTCACAGCCATGGCTGACCTAAAGCCTATAAAAGCCTATTTGTATGGATGAGCTGCTTACTATCTTATGAAAATCTGCCTCCTCAAATGATGATGAGAAGCCCAAATTGAGAGTAAGAGGTTATATAATTCTCTTTGTGGAGACTTTTGCGGGGGATTTCTCCCTACTTCATGTCTAAATAATGACACTGATATTACTATTTGCATTTTACACCACTGTCACTCTACTGTCGTGACTATGCAAATTTAGGTAGTTACCATCCGACTCAATTTTCCAGCATGATGAATATTTACCTCCAACCTTTACAGGTTTTGTAAATGGGAGTAAAATGGTACTAGTGTAGTGTTCTTCCGAAAAATATATTAAGAAAGGGTTCACTGAGGTGTAGAACTATAGACTTATTTGATTATTCTGCCAACTCAATGCAAGTTTTGGTTACAACTCTTTTGACATTAACATGGTTGGAAACTTTTAATGTCAAAAATAAAAATGTATTTTATTTTTAGATAATTTATTTTTTATTTATCAAATTTAAAAAATGTAGATGTTATAAATTGTGAAAACTTCAATTTTATAATACCATGAATCTGGGTTTTTGACAAATGGTACTGACATGATAACATGATAGTAATTTCACAATTGCATTTAATATAGGCCGTTATTAGGTTTTCTTAATATAATGGATCTATATTAAGCATAATCTCTTCTCAATTGAAATATATACTTATTGTTGTGCTCCAAACTAACTTTATATGAGTCGATTGAATTGTAAAAGTTTGTAACTTCATATGAGTAGGCTGATTTGTAAAAGAAATATATACGTATTCTTGTGTTCCAAACTAACGGCATATGACTGGGTAATTGAATTGTAAAAGTTTGTAACTCCATATGAGTAGGCTGAATTGTAAAAGTTTGTAACTCCATATGAAAGTGTCTATTGTTTGGATTTTTTTAGTATTTTTTAAATTATTAATGATATTTTAATGGAATTTAATATTTATGTTAATTACTTTTAAACCATTCACATTATCACATTATCATTGATGTTTATCTTAATTAAAAAAAAATTATCTAAATTATCAAAACATTTTATGATTTTGGTTTGGATTGTTTATTTTATGAGATTGTTTAAAAAATAAATATTTGTCATTAGAATTATCAAAATATTTTATGATTATGTTTTTGAAAAAACATTTAATGATTTTGTTGACTTGAATTACATTACATCATTTAATGATTTTGTTTTTCCACTACCCTTGATCAATGCATTGATTGCATTATATCATCTCAATTATCGGCATATGACTTGTACCACATCTCCTTCATCTTCTTGCCACATATTTTCTACTCATCCCAAGGATTTTTTTGACTTTCTACTTTCCATAACACTTAAAAATGAAGGGCTAACATAGAACATGTTATTATGAGTGTATAAATATTATTACGTCTAAATTTATGATAGAAATAGGAAGTGTTCCCCTTGTCATCCATAAGCAAATGGAATAGTTGAGTGATTCAATAAAAAATTTGTAAAAGGATTTAATAACAATCCACCAGTGTTTGGTCTTGGAACCCTCTCTTATTCTTGAGGTTTTGGAATCCTTAATTTTCTTTAAAATATAGATAAATTTTTAGGAAATAGTTTACATTGTTCAAATAGAGCCATTAGGTGTTTTTCTATTTTCGAAATATTGATTTTAAAAGTATACCATTAGTTAAAATTGATTTAAAATTTTCAATTGGATATATTTAAAAAATAATAATAAATCCATAAGTAATGAATGTTTTTTTTCAATAAAATTGAGTTTACATTTATTAAGCTTAATAGAGTAGTAAACCTTTTTCTAATTTACTTACATTCAAAACATGAAATGAAGCATCCAAGAGTTCATATTACCCCATCTTTGAAAAACCCAAAATTCCATGATGATGAACTTCTTTTCATCTTCAATATAATTTGCTATTTGTTATTTCATCTTGGTATTGTTTAACACAAGCCATTCAACTTTCAATTCACCTAATTAACTTTCAATTAAATATGGGCATCTAGGCCATAACATGGTTAAGAGAGGTAAAGAATTATTAAAATTGCAATTTCAACTTTAGAATTATTATGTAGGAAAATGCAATTTCGGCATTTTGATAATTACAAGTTTTAGAATTTCAACAAGTATAATTGAGAATAACTCACATTCTGTAAAATGAAAATGCAATTTCAACGATCATGAAATGCAATGAACCAAGAATTGAAAAATTAAAGATATTGTAATATTTTTATGAGAAATGGTAATGTGACCATCCAAAAATTGCAATTGTAATTTTTTTTTATCATTATATAATTACACCTACATATTTTTTGAATTTAATTTTATGTAGGATGTTAAATATAATAAATACTAAGACAATTTGATTAAATACATGGATTTATAAAACCCTAGATCTTCACCAAACCACTTAGAGCGCTCTTGACTCGATCTTATGACCGCAGTTCAAGAGACTTGCTAGATTAACAATGCCTAATGCAGGGAAATGCAAGAAACTAAAAATCCCTCCGACAGAGGGTGCTCTTGACTTGGATTTGGCCAAGTTCAAGAGACTTTGGTTTATTTTAAGAAGCAAAAAACTGTAATAGCAGTATATTTAACTTGAAGCAGATTTGAACAATAGCATTGATCGACAAGATAAAAATTTCTACTAACAATAATGCTTGTAAGATAAAGAAATCTAGTATTCTACCACACAAGTTCTAAACTACTAGGTGGGATTGATCTCCGAACAAGACCAACCACTAGAAGCCACCAATCCTGGAAACCTTCCAGCTAGTTGGATGTCCACAAGAAGTTGATGGGGGAGCGAGAATCTACCACAAGACTATGTGGCCTTTGGGATACGATCCCAAAGTTAGCTATTCTCTGGTCAAGGATTGGAAGAGAAGCAAGATAAAATATAATAAATCAACTGAGCTACCCAAGAATCTCTTTTAGGTTCAAGACCCTACTCGGGAAAGCATGGGGGTAAGTAGATATGAAATATAATCAAGATAACTTATGGAAACAAACTTTAAACTAAGAGCACGAAAAAGTAAATCTAAGCTAAAACCATCCAAAAGACCCAACACCCTTCCCCAAATGGGGAAGAAGACCCAAAACGTGGAGGCCTCCTCCACTTGAAAGTTTTATTAGATAATTACAAGTGCCTCAAGGGAAAATCCTTGAAAGGTCTTTTTGAGAGACTTATGATAAACAAAATAATTGCAAATAAAACCTGGAAGCCTTTGAAGGCTATTACAAAAAGGAGATTGTGTTTTGGTTTCTTGCTTGGTTTGGATCTTCTCCTTGCATGTGCTTGCTCTTCTTCGAATATGCTTCACAAATTTCGTCTTCTCTTTCAAAAATGGACCTACAAAAGCTTAGAAAAAGCACTCAACAAGCACCCATTAGAGATTAGAAATCAAATAAAATTGAGATGCTACCAAGTCTAGTAATGAAAATTAAGCTCTAACATGTGAAAGCATGAAATTTTGTTCGAAAATGTTTGTATGGGGAAACGGACCAGCGAACAAAAAGTGTCCTAAATGTGCTAGAAATGAGATCTAAGATGTAAAAAATTTAAGAAATTTTTATGAAATTTTTTCTATCTTTAACAAGAAACTTGGAAATGTAATTTATGCAAGCTACACTAACAAAATGAGATCTATAATGTAATTGAAACTAACGACAAGATGTAAACAATAATAGACCCTAACTATGCAAAATGGAAAATGAAGACTAGATACTAACTTCTTCAAAGGAAATACTACTAATCTAGTACTAATACTTAACCATTTTTGTAACCATTTTGTTGTTTGTGTGAATTTTTTAGGGCTCTTGGAGAGGTGGACGAATGGATCCAAAGGAAAAGGATGGAACCAAAGGTTTGGACGAGAGGAGACAATGAGGGAGAAACGAGGGGAATGAAGGAGAGATGGAAACTAGGATGAGAAGGAGCAAAACGAAAGGAGGAGGAGAACTAGGGCAAGGAGGTGGATGATGGTTTGTAGAAGATGAGGATGGACAAAACGAGTGGGTGAAAAAGGCTAATCTAGTGAGTATGGGCTTGAAGATATAAGCTTAGAACCAAGATATTTGCTTTTTAAAAGTGGTTGACGGTGAAACAAGAGACTCTTCCTTTGCTAATGCTTAACAAGTAGAGATCTTTGGCCAAAAAATGGAGTGAAGGAGAACCTGCAAAAGCTCACAAAACCATTAGCAATACTTGCAAATAACATATGATTTAAGTGAATAGAAGAGATATACATGCATGTGCCATTTGCTCTGTTTTGTAATAAGCACATGGCAAAAGATCAAGGAAAGCTAGCGAGTGCTAGCTTTCCTTCTAGCATAAGCATTTCCTTCTAAAATAAACACACATGCTTATACTAGAAGGAAAACTAACAGTCGCTAGCTTTCAATTAGAAAAATCCTGTCCATGGTGATTGATGGTTGCTATCTTATACCTTCAGCTTGTGCCATGTGCTCTATTTTAAACGAATGCTAGCTCTCCTTCTAGCATAAGCATTTCCTTCTAGCATAACACACATGCTTATGCTAGAAGAAAAGCTAGCAGTCGCTAGCTTTCCAATAGAAAAATCATGTCCATGGTGATTGGTGGTTGCTAGCTTATACCTTGAGCTTGTTCCATGTGATGTATTTTGAAATAAGCACATGGCAAAAGATCAAGGAAAGCTAGCGAGTGCTAGCTTTCCTTCTAGCATAAGCATTTCCTTCTAGTATAAACACACATGCTTATGCTAGAAGGAAAGCTAACATTCGCTAGCTTTCCAATAAAAAACCCTGTCCATGGTGATTGGTGGTTGCCAGCTTATACCTTGAGCTTGTGCCATGTGCTCTATTTTGAACGAATGCTAGCTTTCCTTCTAGCATAACACACATGCTTATGTTAGAAGGAAAGCTAGCAATCGCTAGCTTTCCAATAGAAAAACCTTGGGCATGGTGATTGGTGGTTGCTAGCTTATACCTTGAGCTTGTGCCATGCACTCTATTTTCAAATAAGCACATGGCACAAGATCAAGGAAAGCTAGCGACTGATAGCTTTCCTTCTAGCATAAGCATTTCCTTCTAGGATAAGAACACATACTTATGCTAGAAAGAAGGCTAGCAGTCGCTAGCTTTCCAATAGAAAAATCATGTCCATAGTGATTGGTGGTTGCTAGCTTATACCTTGAGCTTGTGCCATTTGCTCTATTTTGAAATAATCACATGGCAAAAGATCAAGGAAAGCTAGCGACTGCTAGCTTTCCTTCTAGCATAAGCATTTCCTTCTAAAATAAACACACATGCTTATACTAGAAATAAAGCTAACAGTCGCTAGCTTTCAATTAGAAAAACCCTGTCCATGGTGATTGATGGTTGCTAGCTTATGCCTTCAGCTTGTGCCATGTGCTCTATTTTGAACGAATGTTAGCTCTCCTTCTAGCATAAGCATTTCCTTCTAGCATAACACATGACCCTTATTATACATCATCTGTGCAGATCCAGCCGACCTTGCATATAATCAGACATCGTCTGGATGGATAGATGTCTTCTTGGATACCTTCTGTCCAAGAACAGATTGAGAGAATCGGCGTGCAAATTTCATTCTGCACCTTAAAGCCGATCTTGAAGTTGCTCATCAGAACTTCCAGTGGTTTAAGTTTAAACTGATCCACGAAGGTGGAACCTATCAACCACTTGAGCACAGAATTTATGTCCAGCAAAAATTTATCCGAAGATCTATTGCTGGAGAACACATAGAGTCCAGAGTTACAACCAGAGAGATTCCACTGGACTATAAAGTAGAATCACATTTCAGAGGTGAATTCCTATGAGAGCCGATATTGAAAGATGTTTCTCTCAGTTCCTATATCCGCCTCCTTCTCCTGTGCCATATGAACACGTGGACGAAGATGTATTGTTTGGTCATCATGCATATGAATCAGACAATTTTGAAGAAGAATGGCTGCAAGGACGTGATCCATACGACTGAGGGAAAGCAGCGGTGGGCCCCAAGCTAGCAGTCGCTGGATTTCCAATAGAAAAACCCTAGGCATGGTGATTGGTGGTTGCTAGCTTATACCTTGAACTTGTGCCATGTACTCTATTTTAAAATAAGTATATGGCACAAGATCAAGAAAAGCTAGCGGCTGCTAGCTTTCCTTCTAGCATAAGCATTTACTTATAGGATAATAACACATACTATGCTAGAAAGAAAGCTAGCAGCCGCTAGCTTTCCAAAAGAAAAATCCTATCTATGGTGATTGGTGGTTGCTAGCTTATACCTTGAGCTTGTGCCATGTGCTCTATTTTGAAATAAGCACATGGCAAAAGATCAAGGAAAGCTAGTGACTGCTAGCTTTCTTTCTAGCATAAGCATTTCCTTCTAGCATTTTTGAGAAGGAAAACTTTTCTTTTTAATGAGTCTCTACTTGTGCTAGATGCAATGGATTTTTATTTATCTTTAAGTATTTAATATGTTTCCAGGACACATGACCCTTATGTTGTTTAATGAGTTAACAAAATGTAATGATAAAAGAACTACTTGGTTAATAACATAAAAATATGATGATTTAAAGGTCTTCTCTTATGGATAAGGGGGTTCGGTGCTCCATCAGGAACTGTTAGTGCTCAGTTGCATCCTTAATTGCTTAGCGCGTGAGGGTTCGTGTAGTAATTTAACTACTGATTCTTTGCTCAGGCAGTTTGACTGTCTTGTTATTTCCTCTGATTTTGGCAGAATGGCTCAGCCAGGGGACAATACCGGCATCCAGGACATCAATAAAAGTTTGGGGCGGCTGTATGAGATAGTCTCCATAGGAATTATGGATAACAGGGAGATAGCCTGCGTTATAAGAAAGATGGAGGACACTGTGAGCTACACTTCCCTTCAAATCAGCAACCATGACTCCAGGATCGATGATAATGAAAGCTCCTTGCGCGAGATGATGGGGAAGGTGGATATGATCCAGGAGGACCTTGCACGACTCATTTCCATGAACCAGGGCAGCAGGAACAATGCAGTAATCCAGGACATCAATAAAATTTTGGGGCGGCTGTATGAGATAGTCTCCATAGGAATTATGGATAACAGGGAGATAGCCTGCATTATAAGAAAGATGGAGGACACTGTGAGCTACACTTCCCTTCAAATCAGCAACCATGACTCCAGGATCGATGATAATGAAAGCTCCTTGCGCGAGATGATGGGGAAGGTGGATATGATCCAGGAGGACCTTGCGTGACTCATTTCCATGAACCAGGGCAGCAGGAACAATGCAGTAACTGTTGAAGGGGAGCGTCAGATGGAGGAAGAATCAGTGGTGCAGCCAGTCCACTTTAGGGGCCACCTGTAATCTGGTTTTTATGGATATATGTTTTTTTGTCTTTTATTATGTAAGCAATATATAAGGGTATATACTGCCCGTTATGTTTGTCATCGTGGAAGAACTCTGTATATAGTTTTTTGGACCCTTTGCAGGCTTAGTCTACAATGCTCTATCTCTGCTCTGCAGGACTATCCTTCCTCTCTTTTTGCTATGTACTGAATGGTTGTGCACAGCTCCTTTATAATATACTCCTTTTTAGTTTCTGTTCAAAAAAAATATATGATGATTTATAGTCTATCATTTATATGGGTTCAATTTATTTATTTTTTTGTTCACGGGTCTTTAAGTAAACCAATAAACTTAATTTGGTATAAAAGCTATAATGAAGGAGGTTTTCTTTATGTATATTTTACTATGTTTATGTCTATTTTCGCATTAGAGGTAATCTATGTGTAACATTTAATTGTTATTAGTAATAGAAAACTAGAGGTAGTGTCTTTGTATAATTTACTTGTTATTAGCAATAGAAATTATCTCAAAAATTATATTCTTGGTGTAGCCTCCAAGCTTCACATGAGGTCACAAAACATAAATTAGTTAGGTAAGGAAAGCCTTGAACTTGTGCCATGTACTCTATTTTCAAATAAGCACATGGCATAAGATCAAGGAAAGCTAGCGACTGCTAGCTTTCCTTTTAGCAAAAGCATTTACTTATAGGATAATAACACATACCTATGCTAGAAAGAAAGCTAGCAGTTGCTAGCTTTCCAATAGAAAAATCCTGTCCATGGTGATTGGTGGTTGCTAGCGACTGCTAGCTTTCTTTCTAGCATAAGCATTTCCTTCTAGCATTTTTGAGAATGAAAACTTTTCTTTTTAACGAGTTCCTACTTGTGCTAGATGCAATGGATTTTTATTTATCTCTAAGTATTTAATATGTTTCCATAACACATGACCCTTATTATTCTTGTGCATGTGAATAAAAGACATGTAATAGAATATTGTTTGATAATGCTCATTATTTCATGTATTTTTAAAACAATTTAGACTTATAGTCGACTATTTATTATTGTTTTTAGAAGCTATGGACTCTGGTGCAATGACAATTCCAAGGAATAATTTGAAGAAAAAACGAATTGCAAGTGACACACAAACAACGTCTCCCCCATGTGGTATGGTGGTTTTAAATATTATTCTCTTATTTCTAAATGGTTAGACTAGAAGACTATATGGTAATATTTGTGATTTTGATCTCATTTTATTTATAGTAATAATTGCTTATTATTGTTTTTAGAAGCTGTCGTCTCCAAAGCAAGTAAAATGCCACAATCAGCATTCAAAAAACAAAAGCGTCATTCAACTCAGATTATAAATTCAACAATGGGTTCTAATTTTGAAATGATAAAAAAGTTCAAAACATCTGCTGCATATGAGTATGTCGACGATTGGTATGTTGAGATTGAAAGTCCCATGAATATGTTTCCAGATATGTATCTATTTGGATCCATGGATGGAAATGATATACAAAGGCTAGGGATAATTGTTAGTTGCTATGCTCTCAATCATAGTCAGATCGATTTTCAAATGAAGGTAATTGAAGAAAATGAAGTGAAATTATTTTCTTGCCAAGTTGATTACACAAAATTTAGACCAGATTTGATTGATACTAATATAGAATTTCCAGAGTCAATAAAAAAGTCACAGTTTAAGTTGGACAGTTTTGAGAGCTTCAATGAATCTGGTCTAAAGAGTTGTGATGATCTTGTACAACGTATTACCAACATTATGAAATATTGCTATGTGAGATGTAAGAAAACATCATCCGTGTTTCTTTATTTGCAACAAAGAGGCAAACTACTTGATAAAATACCAGATGATAAACTCGAGGCTCAAATGCTTGCTTTGAGAAGGGTATATTTAGCTGAGCTAGAACAGAGCATTAAAGAAAGTGAGTTCATGCCTACTACAGAGTTTGTAAAATCCCAAAAAGAAGACTCTCAGATAGAGAAGCTTGCTGACCAATGCGATGAAATCCATGAAAATTTTAAGGACAGTTATTTATTTTCAAGCTCTTTTACCATGAAGGTGGATGTTCGAAGATGTGTAGAAGCACCCAAGTTATATAAATTGAGATCACGGGATGATTTAAATGTTCGAGTATTAGTAAAATCATTCCTACAGAAATTTCAAGCATCATTGCCTGATGCTCTTTTGATTCCATTTGACACAAAAGAGTCTGATCCGATTGGAAACCCTGTGAAAATCATGAATGAAATGGATATAAATGCCAAGAACATCAATTTTTGGATAGTTGATGGGCAACACACCATTCAAGCAGCAAAAGAAATATTATCAAATCCTAAATTCAGTCTATCTAGGGAGGCAAAACAGAAGTACAAAGAACGTAATGCTCGATTCTTAGATCCATTAGTTGCTCCCAGTGTGGTGATTCGTATTTGCTGCCAGTTAAATTTTGCAAACACAGTGTTCTTCAAAACTCCATTCATTGATTCTGTGCGATCTGCAAGACAATTCCTAATTGCCACAAATAAATTAAAGAAACAAAAATGTGGGAATTCTAAGACGGCTGAAGACAAGGTATGCAATTTTTTTTTTGCACTTAGTTTATATTGTTATAACTAAATTCATGGCTATTTTATTTTTGATATCACATTCTTACTAATTTATATTTGTTATTTTTTAACAGGTTGATGATGAAATGTTGTGCTCTTTCTTCGATTGTCCACTAACAAACTTTGCTGAAAAAAAAGTCTTGTTATATCTTGATGATATTACTTGGGATAAATGGGAAGTTGTTTTTAATTGTTACAAACTAGGGACATTAATGTGTTCTCCAAACCAACCTAAGGATCCAAACTATAAGACAAATAGTCTGAACAGTTTGGTATCAAGTTCTTTCCGTCCCCTTCAGGGACTAACTGCTGAAGAAATGTGTTCTGTAGCAGATAAACTATTGGATGGAACTGTCTGGTTTTGTATTCCAGTGAACCATCCAACCAATGCCATAAAAATGAAAGATTATTGTTCACAATTGAAAACCAAAAGAACAATTTTGGAGGCAATGGTAACATATTGCAAAAGTCATGATAAGAATCTGAATGATAAGATTCTTACAATATCCAATATTCTTGAGCATTATGGAATTACTGATATCATATTTTCCAACTTCTGTAAGACAATGGAAGGGTGTAAATATGTAAAAGGATCACGAAATACAAAAATAGAGTCCCTTTCTCCACAAGCCTGTGTGGTCCTTGATAGAATAATTGATGCATCGACAGATATACAGGAAATTGAGAACAGTTTTGAATTCGGTTGTCATTATGGGGGTCCTAGCCTCTTGTCAACACTTTTGCACTCTTTTCCTTGTCAGTTTCAACCAATGTTATACACTGACTTTGTTGTGTTGGATACATTGGCTTTGAAAGATGAATCATTCCTTAAGGATCACTATATTGAATTGTTTCGATTTTTAATCGAAAAAAATGTGTTGAAAGATTTTACTATGATTATCTTAGTAGAAATTTGGTCTTGTAAGGATGTACGCCAAGCTCTGGAGATTGTTGTCAAGGACTCAAATGTCAACTATAAAATGGCTACCGGTCTTTATGAATATAAAGAACAAAATAACTATAGTTATGATATAGTTTTAACTATACATTTCTATAGTGAAGAGTCAAAAAGTTTAGAGGCCTCAATATACTCTCACAGTTTTAGAGACATATCTGATGAAAATGAGAGAGATTTTGAATTCTGGGAAGAATTATTGCAAATGCATCAACAACATAGTGATCTAAATTTGATTATTTCTCTTTATGCGGGGAAAAATTTACAGCAGGCTTGCTGTACATATGGAAGAAGAATGGCATGTGTCGTAGAAAACGAGTTACAAAGGACTACCATGCTGACTAATCAAGAATCCTTCCATTTGCAAAAACCAATGTCTAATATATTGCTGTTGGAATATCCAGGTATTGTACTTGTTTTGTTCTTTCTCTAGTGATTCTTTGGATTCTATGCTATTTATAAATCTTGATTAACAAGATGTTTACTATAACTACTAATGGCGGAAATTGTAAAGAAAACAACGAAGACACTTTGCAACAAAGCAATGATCAACATAGTGTGCACAATGTCGAAGAAGTTTTCGAGATGCAAATACAAGACGAAGAAAATACCATACCAGGTACATAATTTATTTTGTTTCTTTTGTTGTATTGTACTTGTTTTGTTCTTTCTCTAGTGATTCTTTGGATTCTATGCCTATTTATTTAATGAATTTCATTCGTTGATACATTTTATAACATTTCATATGTTTATTACAGTGGCAAATGAGGAGAAAAAAAACAGTGATCAAGGGAATGTGACAGAAAGCAATAGTCAAGAACATGATATCATATCAGGTACTTCACATGTCTCTTATTTTCAATTAAACATAAAATATGTCTTATAAAAAAAAAATGATTTAAAGAAGTATTATTGGTATTTGATTGAAGGTTTGTTATTTTGGCTCTAGGTTCTATGAAGACAATACAAGAGAAGTGTGGCTTATCAATAACTAGTACAAAAAATACTCAAAGTGAGTGTATTTCTTCAACAATTTTTTTTAATAATAATTTATGTAGTATGAATAAAATGAATTTACTATGATATCCATTGTTGTTTTGCAGCTATTATAAGTCAAAAGAAATTAGTTATTTTTGAATTGAATAACATTTTCTATCAGAGCGTTGATGGTGATGCATCACAAAAAGAATTTATCGAGAAAATGGGAAGGGCCGCAGATTACACGATAGAGAAAAAATCATTTTGGTTTCGTCCACATGCAAAAACATTTCTTGAAATGTGTTCCAGAAAAGAATCTCTTGACATTGCAATTTGGACGACATCTTTGAAACAAAACACAACAAGAGTTATGAAAAAGCTGGTTTCAGAAACATTACAAGCTAAATTTTTGTTTACATGGACTGCTTCAGATTGCAAACAACAAAAGGGAAAAAATGACATTGATAATTCAACACAAGTTATATACAAAAAACATCTGAAAAAAGTGTGGAGAATGTATTCTCAATATGATGCTACTAACACTATTCTAGTGGATTGTTCAATAGAGACAAAGAAAGAAAATCCCAAAGAAAATGTGATTATTGCCCCTTCGTTTGATGGAAAGAATGAGGATAAATGGTTGATCGCTGATCTGTGGAGCTTATTGAATAAATTCTACAAGGCACCCGATGTTCGAGATATTTTGAAGAATCTTCAATGACTTTTAATAGTACATTAAGATGACTGTTATTCATTTCCTCTATAAACAAAATCTTGAAGTTTATAATATAAATTCTTGGTCATTGTACATTTGATGACTTAATTCTACATGTGATGTGTTATTACTGTGTTTTATTTTATTATCAATTTAATGTCAATATTATTTCATAATACTCATATAAGGATTGTTGTTGTGTCATTATTAGAAATTAACATATTATTATTTTGTTTATTTATATTGAGATATTGAGTCATAAAAAGTTAGTGATTTGAATAATAGTCTTATGTGTTTGCATAAAAATATAGTATTCCATATTAATTAAATAATTGTATTAGGTTGTATGTATAAATTAACGTACAATTACTATGTTTGAGAAATTGCAGTTTATTTATCAATTGCGTCTTAATTGATCATTATAATTCTTACAAATCAGTGATTTGAATGTTAGTTCAATGTTATCATATGAAATTTTCTTATTTCTTAGAAATTAAAAAAAGGGAAAATCATATCAGGTTGTATGTAAAAATTACCTATAATTAGCTTGTTTAATTGAAATTTAAAAAATTGTAAATCTAGGTGGTGTGTATAAATTAACATATAATTGGTTTGAATTGGACCATTGTAACTATATTTTTAAATTGTGATTTGAATTTCATTGCAATGTGCTTATATGAATTTTTCTTATAATTTCTTGAAAATTAAAATATCTTATGAGGTTGTATGTAAAAATGAACATATAAATAGTTTGCTTGATTTAAGCTTAAAACTGTAAATTTAGGTAGTATGTAGATATTAACATATAATTAGTTCAAATGAATTCGACTATTGTAATTATATTTTTAAATTGTAGTTTATCTCATTACAATTCTTAAAAATGAGTGATTTGAGTAGTAGTTGAATGTGTTTGTATAAAAAAACTATTCCACGGAAATTACTTTTATTTTTTTCATTAAGTTGTTTGTTTGGGAGTGGAAATAAATTGGATATGTTTTGATGCCATTAAGCAATGAAGTTTTGAAGTGAAAATATGTTAATGTTATATATGTGGCAGCAATGCAGATGGGAGTTAATATCAGTCGGAAGATCTTGTTGATCTTTGAAATGGAAGGAGTATTCTTCTCGTCGTATTCCAAAGATGATACGAGTTGTCAAATTCAAAGAAAACCAGATTGGGAGCTTGGTGATAGATCCTACTTTTGTAGGCCTTTTCAATTAGAAGTATTAAAATACTGCCTAAAACATTATGATGTTGCGATATGGACATCAAATGTTACTAACAAGTACATTCGACAAATACTTGAAAAATCAAATATTGATACAAGTGACTTTGAATTCATATGGGATAGGTCCCATTGTCACTTGCAAACAAAATTCAAATCATGTAGTATGATATAGTTTTATGAGAAAAGGCTAAGTGACGTGTGGTCCCAATATGGAAATAAGTACACAGAATCAAATGTATTGCTAATAGATACATCAAAGCCTACTTCTCAATTCCTCGGATATCGTCAAACTGTATCTTAATAAAGGCTTATATAGGACATGAACACGATACTTGGCTTGTGCAAGTTCTATTCCCCTTTTTAAAGACACTTCATCGCATCAAACAGAAATGCAACTACATTCGAATGTTCAATAGAACATTGAGTTCTTTGTATTAAGTGAAGATATTATTTTATGGAAATTTGTTGACGATTACATTGCAATATTTCAATACAAGTTGGACACATTTTTTAGTGAATTAATTTCTATGATTTTATAACTTTTATAGATAGATGATAATTGACAATGATATATAAATACAATTATTAGTATTATTTATGATTGCTTTTAGATTGACAAGTTTTTGCATCATACAACACTTGATTTTCTCCATTCAAAATATTTTCTAAATTTGTGCTCTTAAATCAACTATTTGTAATTTAAATCATCTCATAAAAGCCAACAAGGCATGCAAAAAACTCTCTTTAGTTTTATTTATCTATATGTATTAATACAAGTGCATTACAACACTTGATTTCTCTATTCAAAATATTTTTTAAATTACATACTCTTAAATCAATTATTTGTAATTTAAATCATCTCACAAAAGCCAACAAGGAATGAAGTTATCTTTAGTTTGATTGATCTATATGCATTAATACAAGTGACACACAAATTTTGAATTAAACCTCCATCTATATAAAAGCACATTTCTTACAAAAAATATTACTTCAATGATAATGAGTGCTAAGTCTACTAGAATTTAGATTAAAGCATAATGAGTCATAGATGAATGATTTTGAAAGTTATAGGCATTTGATTTCCAAATCTATAACTTATTGTAAATGTGTATTCTTAAGTTAATAGTTTATAATTGCAATAATCTCATATAATCCAACAAGACATGAAATAAATTATTGACTGTTATTAGCCTATATTCATTAATATGAGGAGTTTATCAATGCAATATGTAATTTTTGAAATAATACCCCATATAATTGAAGTTGCAATTGTTTTAAAACACAAAATTAATTGCTAATGAGTGCTAAGTGGTATTAAGGGTAGTACGAGATTGGTCATAAGTGAGTGACATTGAACTATAAGAAATTTGATTTCTCATTTTATTTTTTTGTAAGTTTGTATTATTAACTCAATTACGATTAATTGAAATAATCTCATAATAGCCAACAAAGCATGAGATACGCTCTATCTTTTATCTTCTTGTATGCATTAAATGAATGTATAAATGTGATATGTATTTTTTGGAATAAAATGCAATGTAAAAACATTCCACAAGTAGTTGAAAAATCAAACACTGATACAAGTGACTTTGAATTCATATGGGACAGGTCTCATTGTCACTTGGAAACAAAATTCAAATAATGTAGTGTGATACAATTTTATGAGAAAATGTTAAGTGATGTGTGGTCCAAATATGGAAATATGTACGAAAAATCAAATATATTGCTAATAGATACATCAAAGCTAACTTCTCAATTCCCCGGATACCGGTCAAATTGTATCTTAACAAAGGCTTATATAGGACATGAACCTGATACTTGGCTTGTCCAAATTCTATTCCCCCTTTTTAAGACACTTCATCGTATCAAAGAGAAACGCAACTACATTCGAATGTTCAATAGAACATTGAGTTCTTTATAGTAGGTGAAGATATTAATTTTTAGAAATTTGTTAACGCGTACATTGCAATATTTCAATACAAGTTGGACACATTTTTTGATGAATTAATTTGTATGTTTTTAAAACTTTTATAGATAGATGAGAATTAACAATAATATTTAAATACAATTATTAATATTATTTATGATTGCCTTTAGTTTGACATTTTTTTGCATCATACACCACTTGATTTCCCCATTCAAAATATTTTTTTAATTTGCGTTCTTAAATCAAATATTTGTAATTAAAATCATCTCATAAAAGCCAACAAGGCACGCACAAAGTTTTGTAAATGTGTATTCTTAAGTTAATAGTTTATAATTGCAATAATATCATATAAGCCAACAAGGCATGAAATAAATTATTGACTTTTATTTGCGTATATTCATTAATAAGAGGAGTTTATCAATGCAGTATGTAATTTTTATTGCTAATGAGTGCTAAGTGGTATTAAGGGTAGTACGTGATTGGTCATAAGTGAGTGACATTGAACTATAAGAAATTTGATTTCTCAATTCATTTTTTTGTAAGTTTGTATTACTAACTCAATTATGATTAACTGAAATAATCTCTTACAGGCCAACAAAGCACGAGATATGTTCTATCTTTTATCTTCTTATATGCATTAAATGAATGTATAAATGTGGTATGTAATTTTTGGAATAAAATACAATGTAAAACAATATAATTAATTGATAATGAGTACTAAGTGGACTATTTAGACTCATTCGATATGTGCCATAAATAAATTCAAAAGAGCATGGGGTCATATATAAAGTTCAACTAAAAGATTTGAAAAATATGTTTCAACATCCATTTCTTCGACATTTAAAAATCTTATCATTTTCTTTGCCTTTTGGTGAAAGTAATTCTCCGCCATGATTTCTTAATTCGATTTCTTCACACTTTCATTGTGTATGTACAATGTTGTACCTAACAACTATCCCAATTTTGACGAATTTATAGTTATTATTTGGTTCGACATCAATACATTTCTTATAATTTATTTTATTTTAATTTAATATTGTGATTTCCTTCCAATCATGCTATATTATAATATGTTATTTAACAATAAAAATATTTAATATGATACTTTGTTCACTTCAAATATAGATAGAGATCTTCTTGTAATAAAACATGCAATTATGTGTGCAACTTAACTTCATTAATCCTACATTTTATATCTTCATGAATATTTTTTCTCACGATTCAACAAATTACAGATTTTCATATACTCCTCCTAATTTATGGCATACCGAACTAGTTATAAATGATACAACATTTCATTTTTGATGATTGTATATTAAAAACACTTGAAGTAAATAAAATTTGTGATCAATAAAAACATTCTTTCTAGGATTAGTTTTTCCAATTTTAATGGAATATTTCTTTAATGCATAATTTTTACAAATTAAATGAAATAAATAAAATGTTTACAAAAAAATTCAATGTCATAGAAATCCTTGTAATAGAATTTTTCTAGATTTATTGAAATAGGTGTTATATACATAAGTTTATTTAATGAACATTTAAAATTGAAAAATATAATGGATAATGTCGATTATTTTAAAATTCCTTATTATATTATTAATTGCCATGTATTTATTTTCATAACTTTTTAATTTCATATGCTTTTAAACTCATCAAATAACTTAAGCATATGCATATTATGGATAAGAAGATTATTAAATTTATCCCAAACATTATCATTATCATTGCTTTTAAACTCTGTATTCCGTTGGTAATTGTTTTATCACAGAAGGGGGAGGGTCTCTGAGGGTCTATGCAGAATGGAGAGAGTTTTTTTATTCTCCTATATTCTGTTTCTATTTGGTAATCTTTATGTCTGCAATTAGAGGTGAGATGCTGCTACCATAGGAGGGCGTTGGGGAGGGAATTTCTTCCCAAAAATTCTTTTCTTTGTTTCTCTTGGAGATTTCGAGTACATGGAAGAAGACTCTGCTGTGGGATAACAGATCATCAACAGTGCTACAAAGTTGTGATAACTTTTGTTATTGTGATTTTGGTTCAACACTGATTATCTGATTGTTATCATATTTTGATTCAGTTTTATGAATTGATATATATATATATATATTTCCATAGTAATCTTCTTTACCGCAATTCATTTATAGTTGTACTTTGTGATAATTGATGAATTATGATTAAATGACTCAAATAAAAAGTGCATTTTGTGTTGGATTTAAAATATTATTTCTATCATTTTATTAAGTTTGATTAATAATTTGACTAAATTATATTATATATACGCTAATTAATTGATTGATTAACTTGTATTTCTACAAGTATCTTGTTAATTGGTTGATTGTCTTTAAATTCTAATATTAAAATGTTATATGATAATTACTTATAGATAGTTATGATTTAAGTTTCTAATAATTTATTATTGGAAGTTCTTTATCACATACTATTTTACAATATAAAGTAATTATTTATAATTGTGATTTGTTTTACTATCATAGTTATTCTTAAATTTCTGTTGTTTATATAGTCAATAAATTGTTAATATTATTTATAATTTCCTGTTGGCCAAGATAGGTTAGTAATATAGATTAAATTTTCATTTTCTTATTTTAATCTTCTTTTAACAGTTGTTAAATAGATCTTGCATTTACTTAGTTGTTTTTATCTTTTAAACAAATTATTTTCAAAATATTTCAAAAAAGAAAAACAAAGAGTCTCGTTAAGAGATAAATATATAGATTTTCATTTTGAAGTTATTAAATAGGAATTTTATCTTAGTTTTATTAATATAGTTTGAAAACAAGTAAATTAGTTTTTTTAATTAGAATTTAGTTTAGGATCTACTTTTTCTAAATTAAAGTGGTACGACTCTTCTCAAAAGAGTGAAAATTTAGATGGTAGCGGGACCATAACCTACGAGAATCAGTCAATTCAAACACACCGGAAGCTGCAGTAAGCGACTTTTGTGGGATGATTCTCCTTAGTTGGCCTTATTCAGAAAATACGGCCAACAAATGGCGCTAGAAGGAGGGCCTGAGGTAAACATATAGTTTTTGGTTTCATAAAACATTTATCCTCCGGCTCTTGGTTTTTCATTGTTTTTTATTTCTTATTATTTTAGTTGTCATATACATGCACTACAGAGCTGGTTAGAGGGCAAACTAACCTCTTAGGAGTCAATGTTTTTAATGTTTATCATTTATGACTTCTACTCAAATCCCTGTATGGGAGTCCAATTCCACATTGGACCTGCAAGGGCATTTGCATGAACTTCCAAGAAAGGAAGTACATCTTTTGCCAAAATTCAATGGTGGGGAAATGCTTTAGCTAATGAACATATCAGAAAATATGAGTCAATTATTTGTTTGCTTAATGTTGTTTATGAAGATATTGTTTGCAGGTTATTTCCACTCACTTTCGAAGGTAAGATCTTTAATTGGTCCAATGTTTTACCTATCAATTCAATTCATAATTGGTCGCAATTCAAAAGGTTGTTTGAATATGCTTTTGCCGATTATAATCCAATTAAAACTTATCAAGACCTTAGTGAAATGTAGGTGGACGATGGTGAATCTATTGGTGATTTCAATATTCACTTCCGACAGGTATTCTATAGCTTACACAACGATGATAGACCCTCGACAGATATCATTTTAGAATGGCAGATGGATATCATTTTAGAATGGCATGTACAATCCCTTCCAAAAGACAGGTCCATGTTCATTCTTCAAAAGGGAATAACGGATTTACATGAAGCATGTGAGTATGCTCAAAAACTTGAAAATGATTTCAAAATGTATTCTTCTGAAAGTTTTTATCCTTTCTCTTTATATGATGAAAAGCATATTGAAAATGAGTTTAAAATTTCGAAATTATCTAGATTAGACAAACAAGTTAAGATTTTATGCAATGAAGCGATTTCTTTACAACAAGGAAGAAACATTCAAACAATTACACAGAACAAAAAAGGAAAATTAACCTCTAATTTTATCCAAAGTTCTGATTATAATCTTTCTTCTCCGTATAGATATGTTGAATTTCTCACTTCTAACCTTCATTGTCTAGAATCTGAACCTAAAATTTTAGAAGAAGATTCTACCTCTAATGCTTCTAATGTGTCAAATGAAGATTCTATCTTATCTAAGCATTTGTCTTTTTTCTAAATTAAATCATATCATGGATGAGAATAGAATTAGGAATAAAAATGATTTATCATCTACTTCACATGATTTATAAAATTTTCTTTTAATAGATTATAAGCATAAAGATTATTTTCCTATTTATTTTGATCAATCTATGCATCCTAATGTTGATGAAGATCTATGAATTATTAATCAAAGCCTTCAAAACACTAGTTGTATATCAAATTTTGAAACACGTAAATTGAATCCTTATTACTTTCAGAAATCTGAATTAGACAATCAAATAATTGAATATCCTTCCTCCTCATCTACTAACTTAAATTATCATGAAGAACATAATGATGATAGATCTTTAGAGAAAGAATTGGTTGAAATTGAAGACGAGTTTCAAAATATTTGCTCTAAATACAATGTACTTAAAGATCAAAATTTTAAGGAAAAGCTCATACAAACTAATATTTTGAATAACAAGAAAATACATGCTTTTGTCTATTCTAAGGAAGAAGATGATAGAAATCAATTGAGTCCTATTTGCAACAAAGAATATACCTATGATGTTGATTTGGTTGATCCACAAAACTATAAGTCAGAAGAAAAACATGTTGGTAGTTTACCTTGTAGCAATCTAACGAACATGAAAGATTGTGAACAACCACAAATTTCAGGAAATTTGATTGATAAGGATGTTGTGCATGATACCAATGAAATTTATTCAAATGAAACATTCTTTATTAGGTCTTCTTCTCAATCCTCCAATTATGATCTTTTGTGTCTTTATGATAAGGTGACTAGAAAATTCATTAAACTTTCATTAACTACCTTCCAATCTGATTTCCATGATCCATTTTATGTGTGGTTGGAAGAGTCATATTTAAAGAGGTTCCATTTTCATTTTCTTTTCTCTGTAATTAGATCACATTCAATACTTCCTATCATTCAGTATGAAGCACCTCAATTACTAATGCTAATGTTCGACGACTTCCATTTTTTAGAATTGGAAGTGCTTCAATGGCTTCATTGGTTGTTTCATTTTACTTCATATTTTGTATATATGTAGTTTAGCTTAGGAGTAGGAGAGCTAGTAAATAAATTAGTTTACTTTTGGTTTCAATAAAGCAGTTATCAAGAATTTTGACGAAAGGTGGTCTACAATCCAAACATGTTCAAGGAAATTTTCTATAATTTATTTAGTATTCTTGTTCATACTATTTTCTTAAAACATTTATTATGTTTAATTTAACATGATGACACAGGAATATATATTTTTAATTTTTCTTATGATTTCATTCTTTGACATGGAATTTAACATGGATCGCTTGTTTTCAAATTGATATTTCAAACTCCTTATCTTATGATTTTTCTTTTTCATTTTGATTTTCCTTTTAATAGTACTGAATAAATGATATGACTCATTCAAACTTTTGTTCCATTAATCAAATGAATTTTATCATAATCTAAAGAAGAGAATTTCTTTTAAAACAACTGAATAATTTTGCAATATTCAAAAGATTGTCGAAACTTGGCATCAATGATGAACTTATTAAATTGTGTATATTTTATCATATATTTTTCTTATATGCATATTATGTCACTATCTCTGCTTTTCTATCTTTCATTTGACATTTTGATAAAATTATTAAGAATTCAATCCTTTGTATTACTATATCGTGGTCAATTCAAATATTGGGAGATTTGTTGTCCTTCTGTATGCATATCATCATTTCATGATTTTTACATTATTTTTTATAGCTCATGTCATAGAACATGACCGTGTCTTGATTTTTGAATTTCGAGTTTATTTACCTTCTTCGACAATCAGCTAAAGCTTCGATAAATATTAAAGTTTTTGCTTAAAAATTGGTCATCTTTGTGAATACTTAATTCTTCTTTTCTTTTGGATTGTAATACACACCTTTTTGGTCGAAATTTTGGTTTGTGTAGGTCCTATCATATATATAATTTTTAGGTGTTTTGGTTAAATTAATGATTTTTATTGATTTCAAGATAGTTTGGTTTTCAATAATGGTTTTGATATGCGTGAGTTTTTTTAATTTCATTTTTGTTTTTCTTAGTTTGCTTAAATTTTTGGGGTTGTAAATAAATAACACTATGTTGGTACACTACCTGGTTTTTACATGCTTCTTTGTTTATAAACCCGACAAGTTTAAAAGGGATATCCTTACAAAAAATCTCTTCTTTTGTCAAAATTTTGAGCATGGTAAGATTAGCCTTTCCTTTGAAAAATCTACTGTGGACCATATTGATGGATTGATTGAGTTACCCGATTATTATCTAGAATCTTCATCTTTCAAAATGATGCTATAATGTAGATGAGTTTAGTTTCAAGGGAATCATTTCCCTTAGATTGAAGTAAGTCAAGAATCGTAAGTTATTTTTAGACTTTTTACGCCATCCTTTTCTCTTTAGTGGGCCATTAGATCTGCTTCCCCATCCACTAAGTAATCTCTGTTGAGATTAACAATAACCCTAGTATTATTAATTTTACATAACATTAATAAAACCTAAGGGATTAACTTAGGAACATAAGGTCTCGTTATGAGCCGATCTGCTCATGATCATGGGTCCTATTGGATTGGCATTACCAATATCAGGTCACCAAGCCGGGGTAGTGGCTCTTGGTTTCAAAAATCAAGAGACATGAAGTCTCGTCACGAGCCAGCCTGCTCAATTTCTGATAGTGCTTATGAATGACATTGTCGTCATCTAGTTACCACGCTAGGACAATGGTCCTTAGTTAATGTCTTTATTTATTGATTTAAAAAAAAAAAAAAATTTGAGGAAAAATAAAATTTTACTTTTAATTATCTATATTTAGTGGATGGGATACAAGCATCTAAGTGAGGTTAAAAGGTTTATCCTGTGGTATTGAGGTCATACCTATATACTACGTGTTCTATGACTTGTTTTGTTTAAGAGAAATTGATTCCTTGGAAAATTTTCTTCCTGCATTTGTAGAATGATCATCTATCTTTATAAGCTTTTGGATAATGGTTGGGATAATTTGATTGATTTTGAAAGTTTTGGTTCAATCTTTTCCGTATAAGCCAATGGTGAGATTAAGTTATGTGATTGGGAGTCTGATCTTTGAAGAAGCCTTTATCCTATTTTTTCTATATCTATAATCTTTAGGTAAGAGATAACTGGTTCGCCCAGCATGTTGCCATTTGTTGCCCCCCAACAATTCCCCTTAGATTTTGTAAAGAAAAAGGGGGACCTTGTTAGATTTTTGTAAATATTGATCTTTTTATATCTCAGTAGAGTTGTTAGATGATTTCATGACATTTTTTATTTTATTTTTATTTTTAAGAGAGTGTTTTCATGGCTTCGTTTCCTTTTTGAAGACGATTGATCTTTTTGCTTGTTGATTCTCCGGTTTAAGTTTTATGAGATGATAGTTTGATGGTTTGGCTTATCTTGGTGCTTTCACATAATGTCGTAGTCTAGTTCTCTTGGAAATAAATTATCATTTTTGACTATATGCATGTGCTAAATCGAAGAAATCATTTAAATGTAGAATAGCCACAAGTTTAAAAATAAATTTATATAAACAGTTGTTACATCTTTGAATATTTTTACACCCAATTTTTGGAAATTGCATACACATTTAAGATCATCCAAGTTGATTGTATGTCTCTTCCTAATTATGGTGTTATTATTTTTATAATCTAAATTTTGGTAAGCATGATAATAAAATCCTATTTTGTTTTGCATATACCGAGGTTTATTTAATGAACATTAAAGATTGAAGAGTATAATGAAATAATGCGCATTATTTTAAAATTCATTATTATATTATTAATTGGCATCTATTTATTTTCATAACTTTTTAATTTCATATGCTTTTAAACTCATCAAATAACTTAAGCATATGCATACTACAGATAAGAGGATTATTAAATTTATAGAGGATATGTATTAAAAAAATAAGAAAGAAAATTATTCACATATTCTCTAAACTAACAAACAATCCTTCTTAATATTACCCTCCCCTTTGTCATGTGAACTGCGTAGACTCACTTACAGAGATAATGCCTACACATCATCATTGGATATTAAAATAATAAAAGTAGATTTATTATAACTTTTGATAACAATAATTCCAACCTATTTTAAATTCACATTTGAATACATAATTCTTTTTGGTTGGTCAAACAAAATAAAAAGGAATGGTTTATGTGTAAACATGCATATCGACCGAACGCTCCTTTCATAAAAAATTTGATTGCTTTTTTTTTTAATCGTTAATTATTGTTTTGTTGTTTTCTTAATATGCAAGAAATTTTACATGGAAGTAAACAGAAAGTTATAACGCAACCATTAGTGTTTAAGATGATGCATTAATTAAACCAAATGTTATCAAGATATGTAAGAGGAAACATCAACCTGGAGAATTCTACAGCTACGTCAATGATGCCACGTGCCAAGATATTGATTGGTTGATTAACTTGTATTTCTACAAGTATCTTGTTAATTGGTTAACTATCTTTAAATTCTAATATTAAAATGTTATATGTTAATTACTTATTGATAGGTATGATTTATGTTTCTAATAATTTCTTGATAGAAGTTCTTTATCATATACTATTTTCCAATAGAAAGTAATTATTTGTAATTGTGATTAGTTTTAGTATCATAGTTATTTTTAAATTTTTGTTGTTTATATAGTGAATAAAAGTTCAATTAACATTATTTATAATTGGCTTTTGGACAAGATAATATAGATTAAATTTTCATTTTCTTATTTTAATCTTTATTTAGCATTTGTTAAATAGATCTCGCATTTACTTAGTTGTTTTTATCTTTTAAACAATTTCTTTCAAAATATTTCGAAAAACCAAAACAAAGACTCTCCTTAAGAGAGCAATATATAGATTTCCATTCTGAAGTTATTAAATAAGAATTTTATCTTAAAGTTTGATTAATATAGTTTGAAAACAAGTAGATTAATTTTTTTTAATTAGAATTTAGTTTAGGATCTACTTTTTCTAAGTTAAAGTGGTAGGACTCTTCTCGTAAGAGTGAAAACTTAGATGGTAGCAGGACAATAACCTGCGAGAATCAACCAATTCAAACACACCTGAAGCTGCAGTAAGCGACTTGTGTGGGATAATTCTCCTTAGTTGGCCTTAGTCAGAAAATTCGGCCAACAATGGGGTAGGGGGCAGGGGTTCCTCTAAGATCCATTCCCTCTTCCTTCAAGTTTGTATGGCCACTACATGGATTTACTCCTTCATTTGCAACAACTTTTGTTCAGGCCCTCACAACCCCTCTTAATTTATCTTCTCTCCCAATAATGATCACAATAGAGATTCCATCCATTCCTTCCTAGATCTCGCCTATCATTACACCATAGTCATGGATGACAACAATCAAAAGTTCCAACAATGTTTTAACCTACAACAATAAATATTGGAGCATCAACGAGAAAAGAAGAACCAGAGCACATCCCTCATCAATGGCCTCTCTTATGCAATAACACAACACACCACCAATGGGTTTGTAGATAGAGGCTCACCTCACCCTTCCCAAATTTTTTGGGAACATGTTTGGTGAGTATATCTATTCGTGGATTTTTAATATGGAATCTTACTTCGAGACTCACCCTAATCTTACCACAACCAATAAAATTTCCATTGCTACTACACACTAGAAGGATTTAGTAGTGGAATAGTGGGTCAATGTCTCATAATGTGTGTAGTCCTCTCACATTGGCAATCATTTAAATTACCCATATGGTGGAACTTAATGATGTGGCTATCTATCAATGGGAATCATTCATTAGTACATTACTAGTATATTTTTATCCTCCTAGATATCATCAAGATCTCTTGGCTTGTAAGTACCAACTATGATAAACATTTAAACACAATGTCCAACAGTACACTACCCCCTTCACCAAGTTGCAACTACTACATATTATGGAGCCCAATGAGGTACTTGTTCTTAAGTGTAATTTAAAATTGTTTCCTTCTATTAAGCATGAAACCATGTTTTTCTAAAGAAACACTCTTTCTCAAGTCCTTCATCTTACTTTCTCAATTGAAATTAAAAATAATAGAAAATGTACTATTCCATCCATCTTTCATCTTCCAAACTTCATATTTTCATATTAAGTTTGCAAACTATTTATAACATTAATGCTAATGTTAACATGGATTGAACTTATAATTAACACAATTGTTAATTTGATGAGAATCTTCCAAAATTCTTGTTTTAATTTAGATGTCAAATTTAGTGGTTGTTTTTACCTCCACTTTGAAAAGTGTGCTACCATATACACCCTTTTATTTAGAGTTAAAATTACAATCTTTTGCAACCTTGAGGGTAAAAATTACAACCTTTTGCAACTATGGTATTATCAACAAGTATTGTTTTGAATAAAAACCTTTCTTTTAGATTAAAATTATGACTTGTTTGAAATCGCTACCTTAATCATTGGTAAAATCTTAATATCAACTCCAAATAAAAAAGTGATGCTACCAATAATATCCCTTTTTAGGGGTTAAAACTACAATTTCTTTGAACCTATAACTTTAACAACTAATACAATTCCAACAAAACCTTAAAATCAACCCTTAAATCGCAAAGTGGTGTTATCAATAGCACCTATTTTTCAAATTTAAAATTACAACTTTCTAAACTATGACCTTAACAAATAATGCTATTGTAACCAAAATCTTAAAATTAATTCCTGGATAAAAAAAATCTTAAAATTAATTTCTAGATAAAAAAGAGATGTTACTAGTAACATCATTTTTTTCAAGCTTGCAATCAAACTTTTTTAAATATACCCTAAAAAATTAGTAATATTAAAAACACAATTATTTAAACCAGCATAGATCCATCTTAAATAAATTGGACCTATCAAGCACTGAGAGGGACCCAATTTATCGTGGTGTAATTTAAGATTGATCTATGTTGGTTCTAATTTTGTTTTTATGGGATTGCATGGATTTTTTAAATTACTTTTCATTTGGTTTTAATTTTTTATTTTATAAGTCGACATGATTTTACTTTTAATTACTTTAGAGTGAGGAGTTGGGTTGAACGAATTTGAAACTCGACTTTTCGATCCCTACTCTGGGATCATCATCAGGAGACAGTTTGAAGCTACAAGGATAAGAAATCCATAAATATTGAAACAATGATTTTCAATTGTTAATAATTAAATTTTAGGGGTTTTTATATGTAGGTCAGCTTATTAGGTCAAGGGAAATTGTGAAAAATGGAAACAATTAACTGTAAAATAGTTTTAGTGTGAAAATGTTTTTAGTGTTAGTGTAAAAAATTCTTAATGTAAGAGTGTGTTAGAATTACTAAAATGTAAAATGTAATTTTATTTTATTAAGTGTTAGAAATTCTAAAATAGTGTGTTTAAAATTAATGAAACTATATGATTAATGTAGTTATATTATATGATGTTTGAGAATTATAATGGTAAGGTGAAATAGTATTATTATAATATAGTGATTTAGTATTATTTTGGTAAGGTGAATTAGTATTATTTTGTTAAGGTGACTTAGTATTATTTTGTTAAGGTGAATTAGTTATATTATAATGAGATTGTTGAATTAAGTGTAGGGGAGGGCATTAATTTAAAAAATTAAGTTCAAACCTAGGCTATTATTTGAGATAATCTTTTAAATGTTTAATTTTAATTTCTAAATTATAACTTAGTTTAGGTTTATTAATCTATGAGATGAGATTATCCTTTAAATGTTAATTTTAAATTAATTTATAACTTAGGTTAGGTTATTAATTGGTGAGGATCTTCTACGTTGTATGGAGTGAAGAAGAGGTTTCCAAGAGTCACTAAGCTTTGTGCCATCATCCCTATTGAGGCAATTTTGGTGTAAGTTAATTTCAATTTTCTCCTTAACTTTCCGTTTTATTAGGTTGCCTTCCCTAGCCAAGACTCTAGCATTTTCCAAACATATATGGTGACCTGTTAAGTGTGAGTGTTCAGCAAGAGATGACTTCTTATGTCTGTTATGTCTTAGGTCAGCACTGTGCTCTTTAAATCTTGTTTCCATGGAACGATCAGTCTCACCAATGTAATGTAGTTCACAAGAACATGGGATGAAGTAAACACCCTTGCATGTTCTTGGATCGATTGGGTCTTTTAGGGATTCAACCATGTTTCTGATAGTGTTGGGAGGGGTGAAGAAGACTTCGATATTGTTTCTTTTTAGGGTTTTAGCCAATTTGTATGTGGTGCCTTTTATGTAAGGAAAGGAAGATTTTCTTTTTGCTAGTGTCTTCAATATTGTCCTTAGGTCCTTCCCTGGTTTTTTTGGTCGATGCAACCACCTTCCTGAATTGTTTGACGTTATATCCATTCTCCTCAAACACACCTTCTAGATGGTCAAGTTCATCTTTAACGTGTTCTTTGTCTGAGATTCTAAGAGCTCGTGTTACCAGGGTGTTGATTACACCACTTTTAATTACATTTTACTTTTGACATAAAGGCACATTACATGACAACATCTCTCGCATACTGGGTTGTAGAGCACCTCGCTCCTCTTGGTGCAAAACTAAAAATAAAATAAGAAAAACAATGTAAGTTAGAGAAAGGTCTAAGATCGAGTCCCAATGAAGGAGATGACTTAGCCCTCTTCTTACACTGGGAGTGGTGGTAGGCTCTAATCCTTGTCTGTCAAAGAATTGAGGCTTCTTCGTTTGATGAAGTTTGTTATTAGTAAGTACATTTTCCCTTCACATTTTCCATGTTCTTTTGGAAATGCTCTTTTAGATGGCCTAGAATATGGGATAGATATGTCTCTTCCACAGTCTGAAGGATATAGGTTTGGAGAGAAGGGTTGGAATGGCTTGGGGCAAGACAAGTTGATGCTTTGGTCTCAGAAGGATTATTGGTCTTCTAAAAAGGATTCAGGTTTAAGCACAAAGTCTCTGGTACCTTTATGTAGAATGGACTCTTTCCCTACGAAGTGGAAGTATCATTGTCCTCTTGTGTTATCGTCTGATGCTGAGAAGGCACGGTATTTTTCTTGGGGGAGGTGCGAAATGTAGGGGATAAATCCTTGGTGATGTCATCTTTGGATAAGCCCTTGATGGAAGAATCACCTCTGTATGTAGAGAAGAACTTGGCAGCTCCTTCGAAAGAGATTTCCCCCAATGCCCCTTCTAGGATTTTTGATAGGGGTGGTAAGGAAAGCCCCTTGTCTATTTGGGTTGATTATGTCACTGAAGGTATTTCGTCTTCTAAGGATGCAACAAGTTTTGGGTTTGTTATGCCAAGCCTTAGGGATCCTAGTGATCCTCAGGATGATGCTTCTTCAACTGGGTGGCAGATTAAATCTAGCTATAATTTGAGATCTATGTCTGGAAAGAGGGGGAGTCGAAATCGAGGGCTTGGAGGTAATACATAGATTTATCCAAGATTGAGAGGTAGGAAATCTATCTTGAATTTGGCAGAGGCGCAGGAAATTCTTCATGTGAGAACGGGAAGGAAAATGGCATTGAAAAGGTCGCTTAGAGCATGCAAACCTTGAGTGGGGTTAACCTAATGTTGACAATGTCCCTCAATTGCAGAGCATTGGGGCTACCCTCGAAGAAACTGCCCTGAAGCATTTGATTTTTGCTAGCAAATTGTTGGTGATTTTTCTATATGAAACTTTGGCAAGTGGTGATATCATTATTGATGACCTCAAAAGGCTTCTCCCTGGATGGTATCTTTTTTGTACGGATGCAATAGGTCGGTTGGGAGGTTAATAACTGGATGGCTCACAAATCATTTCCTCTGTGTTAATAGTTGGGGCTTCCAATCTGGCTTGGGTACTGTGTTGTTTTCTAGGGATCTTGGTTTCCCGTACTCTTTTATGAATGTTTATGGCCCACATCACCAAATAACACAATACTGGGACAAGTTGTTAAATATGAGTTTCCTGACTGTGGAGAGATTAATGATGGGTGGTGATTTTATTTTCTCATTAGGGGTAGTTGAAATATGGGGGCATTCGGTTCAAAGGGACATGCTCTCTAACTATTTCACTAGAAAGCTGGTGGAATCCTCCTTAATCAATATCCCTTCGATTCATATGAGACTTTCATGTCGAAATAAGAGAGTTGGAGATGCCTATATTGCGAAAATATTAGATAGATTCCTCCTTAATATGGGATCTCTTATATTTGCTTCTTGTGTCTGCAAGTGGATAGGAGAAGGTGGTGAATCAGATCAACATCCTGTTTTTTCTAGAATTGTTGTAGGGCCAAAAAAGACCACCTAGCCCTTTCAAGTTTTCTTCTTTATGGTTGCAAGATGTCGCTTTTAGAGAGATGGTTGAAAGAGCGTGGGTGCCTTATGATGCTTTCAATATATCTTCTGGAGGTGCCTTGGATTGTTAAGAAGAAAAAAGTTAAAGATGCTGAGCTAAAGAGAATTGAAGCATCTCTAAAGGATTATCCGAATAATCCTAGGGGTTTATGGACTGGAGAACAAAAAAAGGATGGTATGGAGTTGCAATCAAATAGAAGGATCTTATTAATGGAGGAAGAGGCTTTTGTGACACTGAAGAGTAGAGCGATTTGGTTACATAAGGGATGCAATAATTCAAAGTTATTTCACAATTACATCCAGTATAGGAAGAACTCTGATTCCATATGGAAACTCCATGTTGACAATGGTAATGAGGTGCCTGGTCATGAAGATTTGATAAGCACAGGTGTGAGTAATTTCAGCAAAGTTTATAAGGAAGACCAAGAAGCAAATATCATCCACATGATGAGCTTATGTGCTTCTTTTCCCATGCTTCTTAATGAAGATCGGAATAGGGACCTCTAGCTCTCCGTGACTACTAAGGAGTTAAAGGAAGTAATCAGTTCGATGCAAGTGAATAAAATCCTGGACCAAATGGATTGCCTGTGGAATTTTTTGTTGGCTTTATGAATTATTTGAAAATTACTTACTGGCTGTAATTGAAGAGTCCAGGGTAAAAGGGAGGATTTTGGTTGTTTTTAACTCCACGTTTATAGCTCTCATTCCAAAGAAATACATTGGTCAATCTTTCGAGGACTACCGGATGATATCTTTGCATAACTGCATTTATTTACAGCTAAGGTCATAGCCAAAAGGGTTAGAGGCATTCTCTCCCAAGTGGTTCTTCATGATCAGTTTGCCTTTCTAGAGGGGAGGAAAATCCACGATGCCATTGGAACGGCTTAGGAGGTCCTTCACACGATCAAGACAAAAAATATATCAGCAGCTATTTTAAAGGTCAATTTAAAAAGAGCCAATGATCAGGTAAATTGGCTTTATTTCATTTAGTTCTCCTTCAGATTGGTTTTCAGTTGGATATTGTGAACTGTGTTATGTCTTGTGTTCAAACTGTTTCCTTTGTTGTGTTGATTAATGTCACGACCTCTCCCTTCTTTAGACCGGGGAGAGGGATTATACAAAGATTTCCATGTCTTCTTTATTGTTTATTTTGTTTGTAGAAGGATTCAATATATATATACAACAAGCAAAGTTGGTGGGTTCTCTCAAAGGAGTTAAGATAGGGGGTACTCTAAGTGTTACTGTGGTGTTACTCACCTGCTTTTTGTCAATGACATATTGATTTTTTGTGATAGTTCTAGAAAAGATTATAGCAATTTTAAATGTTTATGGAAATCCTTTGCTCATGCTACTGGAATGACAATAAACCATGCAAAATACTCCATTACTCTCATGAATTTAGATATTGAGAGTACCCAGTGGATCAGAACTCCATTTTATTTTCCAGTTGTAGAATCTCACATGGGCATCAAATACCTGGGATATGTCATCAATCCTAATGATTATGTTTTGAAATACTATGAATGGTTGGTTGGAAAGATCGAAAAAATGATCCATCTATGGTGCAACATATGGATCTCTAGAGGAGGAAGAATGATCCTTCTTAAATATGTACTTGAGGCTATTCCTATTTTCTGGTTCTCAATGGCTCATGTGCCAAGCAGGATCATAAATCACATAAGGAAAATGTGTTTCAATTTTCTTTGGAATGGCAATAAGAAGGAAAAGTCTCACCATTGGATTGCTTGGCATAAGCTTGATTTGCCAAAAGAGCTCGGGGGTTGGGGTTTCAAGCACCCATATAGATTTGTTAAGGCTCTGTCGACTAAGAGTATATGGAGGATTCTAAAGAGTGTGAGTTTATGGACTAAGGTTGTTTATCAAAAGTACATCTTCCCCCTCTCCATTGAAGAATGGTTTCATGAGCACACAACAAATGCAAAAAATATATCAGCTATGTGGAGAGCCTCTCTGCAGGATTTTGATTTAATAGCTAACTAGATAGCTTGGCAAGTTGGTAATGGTAGAAGGCTCATATTAGGATCTTATTCATGGATGGGTTGTAATGAATTACCTGATATTAGTGCAGGGAGAATGATGAGCTTCAAATGCAGCGTTGGTTACAGGATAAACATTTTGGCTTTGATGATAATGGTAAAATTCAATGGGACAATTTTATCAAGTCCCTTTGTGACTGTCATGTATGCTTGGGAATTATAGAGGATGAGATTATATGGATCAGAAATCCCGAAGGAGGCAATTACGTTCCAAGTCTTGGATATTTAGCTGAAAGAGGAGAAGAGGATCTTCCTCCTTATCTATGGTGGCACTCTTCTATTTGGTATTTGGATTTACTGTTAAAGGTATGGTTGTCCGTGTGGTTAGATTTGGAAAAATGAATTCTAGATTGGGATTTTTTAAAATTTAAATTCTATGCAGGGCCTAGGAGATTCCCTCTATGCAGAAGCGATGAGGAGTCGGTGTCCCGTCTTTTTATTTGCTGCTCCTACTTCCAAAGTATGTGGAGTACTGTCTCATGGGACAAAGGTTTTATGTTTGATTGGAATGGTGATGATCTTCAAGCACGCATCGGATTACAAATCCCTGCATGTTCTGGTTATGTGCGGTTCCTGGTTAGCGCGCAATCAAGATACATTTAAAGACATAACGATACCCCGTGATGTCTTTGCATTCAAAATCTTAGATATTTATGATTCATATCCATAGCTAAAGGTTACTTCAAAGACGAGGACAATTCCGGTGGAGGTTATCGATAAATACTTTTCATGGTGTTTCTTTAACAGAGTGTTCAAGAGGATATGGATTATGGTGGTGCGAGTGGTATAATTTTTGTGTCTGATTCAGTATGGACCAAATTTGTAGCAGGGATCAGTTTATGTTCATATAACCATGCTGAAATTTTGGTTGTGAAGATGCTTCTACTTCAGTCTCTTTCAATGGGGATACACAGAATACAAGTCTTCTGGGACTCCTTGATAGTCATTAACTGGTTGAAGATGAACAGATCACCTAAAAACATTTTCTTAATGCCCCAGAAGTCTCTAGAATTGCATATGTTTTTCAATCTATTAGCTTATGTCATGTGTATAGAGAGAAATCTTGAAGCCTCTAAGATCTCTAAAAAAGGCTTTTATAGGGCAAGGGTATATGGAAAATATCTGAGCATCGAAATGATAAATTATTGGAGGAAAACCCTGAACCCATCCTTTTTTTATTCGGAAAGACCCAGAAAGTTTCTACTGCTTAACCTTTTATTTTTGGTGAACCTTTTTCTGAAAGCTCTTACAAAACTTGTGAGTTTTTTTGTGACGACAATTTACAATTTTTGACTTCATGGATAGATCTTTTATGACAGAAGCTTCATAGATGAAGAACCATCTTGTCAGTTCTTTTGTTGAAATGTATGAAAGTTTGTGAGAACATGAAAAATGGGGTTTTTTAATAGAAAAATGTGATATTTTTTCAGTGGAAAAAAAAATTCTCTCTACTTTTATAATTTCATTATATATGAGTTTCATAGGACATTTAGCTATCTTCAAAAAGTTACTAGGGTGCTTTATTTGTTAAGTGAACTCATGGTAAGTGAATATTTGGTAATAGTAATGAGATGTGATATTTTAAGGAACGCAATAGCATAGTAAGTGAACATGGTCAATATTAATGAAATGAAATATTTTATTGGATGCAATGTCTTATATGTAAACTGTAATATTATATAGATTCAAAATATTAGTTAAGAAAAATTTACAATTTCAAATATGAAAATATTAATAAATTTGATAAACTAATTTAAGTGGTTATATGCTTTAAGTTTTATGAAAACGTTTTAAGATCAATTAATCTAGTGAACTACTTTTATTACACATCGAAAAACACATTGCATATTGATTTTGAATTATGTTAGTTTACAATTTAGTGTATAGGTGAAACACAAAGGGTGCTAACTTTTTGTAAAAAAACACATTCTATATTGATATTGAATTATGTTAGTTTACACTTTAGTGTATATTTGAAACACAAGGATGCTTCTTGTTTATCTTTTAGTATTTTGGGAGATATTTTTCCTTCTTTATTTAATACTCGATGAAGACTTTGGAAATTTATGAATAGAAAAATATAACCATGGTAAGCACTTTATGTTCAAACTAAATTTCCATTAAATATAATTAGGTTTTGGTATTTATTTGTTAGTGTACGTAGATATTGATTAAGTTTATGTAGATTAATCATTATTTATTTGGTTAGTATAACTTATATGTTAGATTGTACACCTTGTTTGCTTGGTTGGCATACCAACAAATTATGAGATGTACCTTTTTCAATCTATTATAAATAGAGGGATTCTTCTTGTATTTCAAGAGAGCTTCTCATTTTATTTTAAAAAATGTTGACAAGGATTTGATATTGTTTTTAGCTCTTAGTAGATCTATTAGATTTAAGAGGTCACTCTTCATTTATTGATATATTGTCCAAGTTCGAATATTGTGCCAAAACCATGTGTGTGTGTGTGGCAAGATAATAAATCATCACAAACCTATTCCCTCAAATCACTACTCACACATGGTCTTTATGAAAAACAAAATATTTCTCATGCATGGAGATTGTGTCATTCATGTTTACATCTACAAGCCACCATCATCATATTTTAGGTGGGAGCACAACTCTTGGTTATTATAGATTGTGCCACTATGTAAGTCAGTTGTGTTTCATATATGCATTGCCTTTATTTTTTTTGGTGTGCCTTATTCTATACACGTGAGTCTCATCCAATCTTCTTGGACTCTAAATTCTTCCAAGTATTTTGTGTTCAACACTCCAATGTTGATTTGATAAGCATGTTCAATCTCCAGTCACAATTCTCATACTACAAATGGATCATGGGTCTTCTACCACCTAGATTGCAGCCTCATATCTCCTTCATCATTTTTTTTTGGCTTCAAAGGTATCCACAGTAGGTACATCACCTTTACGTCAGTAGTAGAAGTAAACCCTAATTTAATTCAGGCATTTAAGATACAAAAATTACTTAGTCAATGATGACTAGAAATTGAAGTTAGTAAAATTGTTCCAAACTATCACCTCTTTTGTGAATTTCCTTCTACATGTGAATAATGTTAATACTAAATCACCAAGACCTAGTCTTCTAATGTATGGGGTTTGAATGATCCTAAAAGTGAAGTAAACATGTGGCGAGTTACAAGGTCTACCCATTTGAGGGAAATATCAAGAGATCCTTTCATTAGCTCAAAAAAAAGTACACAACTTGTGTACAAGTGATCCAGGTGGATATTGGTGGTGGCCCACCTCTTCCTACTGGCTCAAAACAGTCTTCTGGCAATTTTGGCAAATTACTGTTTTTAGCAGTTTTTCGGGTCCTGAACTTCCGGAGCCATTTTGAGGCCCTAAACGACGTTTCTTCGGCGTCAAATTCTCGAAAAAATATGGGTACTACGTGCCTACCTTATCCGCGTGTTGGACTTGAGATTTACTGACCCTTTTTGTAATCCTTGAATAGATCTTTCCAACGAGCTATTGTATGCCCCAAATGGATATCGTATGCAAAAGTTACGACCTCGGGAAGTTGATGTACTAACTTACCCAAACGGGGCCCACATGACTTTTGGCGCTTCATATCCTAGGGTTAGGTTTTTGGATGTTTGGGATTCTTTCCCTCGTGATTATGATAAATAGGCCCTTTCGGCCTCTCTTTGTATTCATCTTGGCACGAATGAGCATAGCAGCCACATCTCTTCTCAGAGATAGCTACCACCATTCCAGCTATTGTATTTTACAGTCTGTTTTATTTCCGCTATTTAATAGAATGTGTGTTTACTGTATCACTGTGTTCTTTGCAATATATCTCTGTATATGATTTTGTATATGCTATCTTATTTCGTTCCTGCATAAATCTGGATCAACAAGCTGGACCTTATTAATCGTTTCAATATTTTGTCTAGGTTGTAATGTATGGGTTTCAATGATCCTAAAAGTGAAGCAAACACATGGTGAGTTACAAGGTCTACCTAGTGGAGGGAAAGGTCAAAGTATCCTTTTGACAATCCTTTCATTAGCTCAAACACAAGTAAACAACTTGTGTACAAGGTGGACCTTATTAACCATTTCAATATTTTGTCTAGGTTGGTATATCTAGATTAAAAAAAGAAAAAATGTATTAGCCTTGAGAGGGATGATGGATGTCATGTAGATTTTTCCTCTCGTGTTCTTATTTTATACTTCCCAAGTTTTAGGTATTTGTGTAAATTTGTAATATGAGTTTCTCTCTGTTATGGTTAACGTTGACTTAGGAATGAGTCAGATGGTTTAGGTCTTAGCACGTGTTTTTGGGAACATAGTATTTGGTGAGCAATAGTATTTGGTAGCCAATGGTATTTGGTGGCCAATGGTATTTGGTTTCCCATGGTATTGGCCTATAGTATTGCATGTAATGAATCCTATAAAGGTCTTGGCATACTCCATTGTAATGTGGCTTGGAGGTGAGAGATGGATAACTCACTTGGTTTGGCTTGACCGATTTAGGTCAAGGGAGATAATATATCTATTTTGGTGGTTTTTCCCGCTTTCGATTTTCCACGTAAACATTGTGTGTATGTTGTTATGTGGTTGCTTGGATTATCTTGTATTATTTCTCTTTCATATTTATTAATGCTCTTAAATCCTTAATAAGTGGTATTAGAGCACAAGGTTGGAGATCCTTGAGGCCATATCATTGTATCTAAATTAAAATTGTATGGGGTGCATGTTTGGTGGTACCCGACACCCCTGCAGCTTTTGGTTCTTGTTATAATGTGATTTCTTCGGGTTCTTAGAAGAACAAAAAAACAATTGCATCTCTCTTAGGCATAAATAAGGGATGTTGCATCAAGTGTGGAATGAACCACTGGGAAGGTACGAGGGTGGAAAGTGTACTTGTATCATATCTTGATGTGGATCAGAGAGGTTGAGTCTTCGATTGCGGGAGGAATGTGAGATGGTTTAATCTCGGTTTTGGGACCAAGATTGGTGAACCATGTATGTGAAGATAATTCCTATAGAACTGGTGGTTACAGCGGCTAGGGACCCATGTAATCCGGTATATGGATTCCTTTTATATGGACGTTAATGAGAAGGAGGCACAACATATGACGAGCATGGAGAAGCCAGTTGATTTAGCAAAATATGGTGATGGTGCAGTAACCATGATACACATGAAAACAAATTATTATTATGGAGTTGAAAATTGTAATTGCATGTAAATGGGCATACTACTGTAAGACCTGGTTAGGCATGCGTACCCCTAGTAACCCACTAGTAAAGTTTAGGTAGACCTAGGTGAAAGGGGGCATCTTTGGTAACTCACTAGTAAAGTCATGGAGACCTAGATGATAGGGGGGATTGTGGAGATTCCTCGGTTAAAACTTTGAGGGGAGTTAGTGATTTACTCCAAGTCATGTTTAAAGGGTGGATTGTTAGGGTTAACCTTGACTCAGGAATGAGTCAAATGGTTTAGGTCTCAGCACGTTTTTTTTTGGGACATGGTATTTGGTGACCAATGGTATTTGGTGTTCCATGGTATTTGGTGTCCCATGGTATTGGCCTATGGTATTGCATGTAATGAATCCTATAAAGGGATTGGAATACTTCATTGTAATGTGACCTGGAGGTGAGTGGTGGCTAGCTCACTTGGCCTGGCTTGATCATTTTAGGTCAAGGGAGATAATAGATGTACTATGGTGGTTTTTCCTGGTTTAGGTTTTCCACATAAACATTTTGTGGCTATTGTGTTAGGAACCTATGTCAACCCTTCTCTTTACTATGTTAGTATATTGTTGTTGGACGCATATGCTTTGTAAGTCGTCCCGTAGTATTTGTTGATCCGTAGTTTATATTAGCCCATAGTATTGTCGCATATGCTTTGTAAGTCGTCCCGTAGTATTATATGTCCCATGGTTTTGACTCATAGTATTGGGCATAGACTTAGTATATAAGTGTGTGTTGAGGTCATTGAAGGCACGGTGAAGTTATTTGTATTGAGCTTGCTCATAGGAGGTTGCCCCCTCGAAGTGGCCTGTGATCAATATAAAAGTGATTTTGAGTTCTGTCATTTCTGCTATTTCGCATATTCGTATTAATTAATTGTTGCAGGTGCATCACATCTGGTATCAGAGCACTTTCTTGGGCTCGTTGGGTGGAATTTCTGCCAATTTTTTTTTTCGCATCTGTTGCAGCTTCAGATTTGGGAATAATCCCTATCCGCTTAACTGTGGGAAGTACTTGGGCATAAGCCCTAAAACTCATTGTGAGGAGTACCACAGGAACCCCAAAGTAGCTGGCCCATTGAGCGGACCTGCCAGTGAAACGGGCAACGACCCCTACCTGATTGACTGGTTCCCACCCATGAGGTAAACCAAGAGCTGTCGTTTGTGGCAAAGCGGTTATCAGTTTTACCTGAGCCGTGGAGTGAGGGGTACTGCCCCAATACGCAAGCCGTCAGAAAGCATTGGTGGCCGAGTGAAACACCTGAACTGTTAGGAAGTCGTACATACCTGGGGTCCATATCTATTTTCAGTTGAACTGTTGCCGATCACTTCCGCTCCAGATCCAGTCGTTTCAGATCTATTCTGAAAGTCGTTCCAGATCCAGTCATTGTTTCAGATCCAACCGTTTTCGATCCCTTCCGCGTCGTTGCAGATCCATATGTTGCGGATCCCTTCCGTGCCGCTGTTGCCGATCCATTTCTGAAAAAAGAAAAAAAACCAGTTTTTTCTCCATATCTCCCTTGTTTTCACTCTTTTTCCCTTGAAATTTTCAAGGAACCCCTGTCATTGCATTCTGCATCTTTCATTCTTGAGGACCCTATCCCCAATTCCCCTTCCCAAAGCCCGAAATCCCACATTTGTCTATTTTTAGGGTTTGCCATAACTTCCTCAGATTTCACCCAATCACCTTCAAATTTTACCACAGAGTTCCTTTCTGAATTCTGCTTCTTTGTCCCTCTCTGCCAAATTTTCTCATTCTATCACCCCGCTTCTGAAATCCCCCTTTTTGCTTTTTTGTCCTTTCGACAGTGTCCAAAATTTAGTCAAACCCCAATTACCCATCAGATTGTTTCCCCAATCCAAATTTCCCTTTACTAAATCAGCTTCTGTTTGTGTTTTTCTACCCATTCCACAAAAAAAAAAAAAAAAACCTGGTTATGGTTGTCACCCGTGCAGGAGCACACACCATGGAGGAAGCACTTGCAGCCATCCAAACCAAACTCCAAGATTTGGATGAAAAATTTCTCAGCCTCCATCTTCAGCATTCAGCCATGAACAATACCAGACAGCCAGAATCTTTTGCAGCCACCAGGTTCTCTTCTTCCAACAATTTTCGTGGGACGAAGCTTGATTTTCCTCACTTCAATGGTACTGATTCGAATGGATGGATATATCGAGCAGAACAATATTTCAGTCTGCATAATACTTCTGATGCCCAGAAAGTTCCACTTGCATCCTTTCATTTGGAACAGGAAGCCCTTCAATGGTACCGTTGGTACATCAAAGCTCATCCCAAGCCAAACTAGACAGATTTTTGCCAACTCATTTTGCCATGATTTGGTCCTAGTGCTTTTGATGATTTCACAGGAGCACTCACTAAACTTCACCAAATTGGCACAGTGAGAGAGTATCAGACAGAATTTGAGAAATTGGCCAATCACACAGAAGGATTGTCTGATGAATTCTACAGGAGTTGTTTTATCAGTGGTCTCAAGGATGAAATCCACTCAGAGGTCAAAATGTTTTGTCCCAACACAATGATGGAAGTCCTAGGGTTGGCTAAGCTGGTCGAGGACAAGATCGCAACTCAACAACGCTCCAAACCCACCTTTGTTCCCTTCAGAAATATGGGTTCCCAAGGACCTCCCATCACGCCTGCTCCTCAACCCACTCCTATCAAGCATTTGACTGAAATAGAAATGCAGGCACGCCGAGAAAAAAGGCTTTTCTATAATTGTGATGAGAAATTCACTCGGGGACATAGATGTGTTCAACAAAAGCTCTATCTCTTGGATGTGGATTCTCTGCTTGCCTTAGAACTTGGTGAAGAAGCTACAGATACAGTAGATGACCAGGTCGACATTCAACACCCACCTATTGACACCCCATCTTAGAACGAACCACCCGAGATCTCTCTCCATGCTGTAACTGGCGTCACCACCCCACAAACAATGCGGGTCAGGGGATACTTCAAGAATCTCCCTCTTACCATATTCATTGATTCTGGTAGCACTCATAACTTCATTGACCCTCGGATTGCCAAACAGGATGATTGTTTTGTCCATCCTTGCTCCAACTTTGAAGTCATGGTTGCCAATGGGGGCACCTTACCTTGCAAGGGGAAGTGTCACAATGTACGTATCTCTATGGAATATTATAACCTACGCTCTGACATGTTTGCCTTGTCCTTAGGCGGATGTGATGTGGTTTTGGGTGTTCAATGGTTACTCACACTTGGCCCCATCTTATGGGATTTTACTGAACTTTGGATGTAGTTTAAAGTCAATGGGGCACAACACAAATTTATGGGGTTACAACCAAGGTCTCTCTGCATCATCAGTTCACATCGCCTGGAAAAAATCCTTAAGAAGAATTCACATGGTGTCATAGCTCAGCTCAATTCCATTCAGATGCACCCATCAACAGTCTCCACTACTTCCTTAGCTAGATATGCAGGTATCTTTGCTGAACCAATGCGCTTGCTTCCTTCAAGAGACCTTTCCGGTAAGAATTTAGCCACATCTACCTCTCAGCAGGAAATGATGGCTATTTTGCATGCAGTACAGAAGTGGCAGCCATACCTATTAGGGAATTATTTCTGCATCAAGACTGATCTCCAAAGTCTGGAAAATTTTCTGGAACAATGGGTCTCCTCCCCAACACACTTGAAATGGGTTATCCAACTCATGGGTTATCCCTATGTGATCACTTACAAGAAGGGTAAGGAAAATATGGTGGAAGATGCTCCTTCTCGCACAATTGATGACCTAGTTTCTCTTACAGCTCTTTCTCTGCTTGTTCAAAATTGGTTGCAATATGTTCAACAGGGCTATCTCTTCTATGAACTCCATGCTTCTTCATCAATAGGGCACTCTAGGTTCTGCAAAATGTATGACCGGGAACAATGTAACTTCTTTTGGCAGGGACTAAAAATGACAATTCAACAAATGGTGGCTGACAATGATACTTTCCAAGTCAACAAGGGTGAAACGACACTCCTTTCGGGATTGCTCAAACCCTTGCCCATCCCTACACAGCTTTGGCCAACTATTTCTATGGCTTTCCTAGCAGCACTATGGTGGTACAATACCACATCTCAAAGGACACCATATGAAGCAGTCTATGGAAAAACACCGCCAGTTCTTCTTCCATACACCCTTAGCATCTCCCCAGTTTAGGAAATTGACTCGGTTCTTCGAAACCACGATCAGATTCTTCTCATTCCGCAGGACAATCTTCACATGGCCAGAATTCGCCTGAAACAACAAGCCGATCAGCACCGTTCTGAGCACATTTTCCACGCAGCTGACAGGGTTCTTCTTCATCTACAGCCTTCCAAGCAATCCTCCTTGACACTCCAAAGATGTCAGTGGCATGAAATGCAACCCGAGGATGCTACTGGGGAACCACTCCTTCAAATTCTGCAGCAATTTCTCCAACCAAAGCTTTGAGGACAAAGATTTTTCTAAGGGAGAGGAGATGTTGGGAACCTATGTCAACCCTTCTCTTTACTATGTTAGTATATTGTTGTTGGACGCATATGCTTTGTAAGTTGTCCCGTAGTATTTGTTGATCCGTAGTTTATATTAGCCCATAGTATTGACCCATAGTATTGGACGCATATGCTTTGTAAGTCATCCCGTAGTATTATATGTCCCATGGTTTTGACTCATAGTATTGGGCATAGACTTAGTATATAAGTGTGTGTTGAGGTCATTGAAGGCACAGTGAAGTTATTTGTATTGAGCTTGCTCATAGGAGGTTGCCCCCTCGAAGTGGCCTGTGATCAATATAAAAGTGATTCTAAGTTCTGTCATTTCTGCTATTTCGCATATTCGTATTAATTAATTGTTGCAAGTGCATCACATATTGTTATGTGGTTGCTTGGATTATCTTGTATTATTTCTCTCTCATATTTATTAATGCTCTTAAATCATTAATACTCTCTTAATCTCACTATCTTAAGTAACCAAATAAACAACTATTGTAATACATAGATTGTTAGTTTCTTTTGGCATTGCAAAACATATTTAATAGAAATTTCCTTCTCTTTCATATAATATTTATTGGTATTACATAGGGTTCATGTACCTGAGATTTTATTTTAAATGCTCTCAATTTCTGGGGATTTGTCTCTAGTATGGGTCTGGAATTTTTCTCAGTGGCTTTGGGGATGAATTTTATGATTTTAAATGTCTATGGACCTTATTTGGATCGGGTTCCTTTTTGGGATGCTTTATTCCGGAAATATGTTCTAGAAGCAGATTTGGTCATCACAGGGGGGACCTAAATTTCTCGTTTGGTGATGCAGAAGTTTGGGCTCCAAGAGCTAGGTTGAATTCCCTGTTGGATTACTTCATCCATAAAATTAGAGAGCGTGGGATGATAGATGTTGAGCTGATAAAGCTAAAACCAACTTAGAGAAACAAGCGGGTTGGGGAAGACAGAATAGCCAAAATAATTGACCATTTAATGGTCTCAAAAAATCCCTCGAAACATCCTATTTAAATGAGACCATTGCTGGGAAGTGGAGGCGAATTAGACCACTTTCATGTTTTTCTTGATCTTGCGGGAGGATTTCAAAAACCTGCAAGCCCTTTTAAGTTCAACCTAACTTGGCTCAAGGAAGAAATTTTTCATGAGTTAGTAAAATACATATGGGTCCCCTATGATCAAGAGTTGAGCAATTCGATATCCTCCCAATTTGTAGCAAATCTGAAGAAAGTAAAGAATGTGAATTTAGAGTGGGCACATATTAAGAGGCTCAAAGACGAGGAGGAACTCAAAAGTGTGGAAGATGCACTTAAAACCCTATATGATTCAGAGGGGGGGATATGCATCTTAAGAAACAAAATATTCTTTATTTCAGTTGGAAATCAAGAAAATGAATTTATTGGATGACAAAGAAGCAACTTGGCGTTTAAAAGGTAGGGAATTTTTGTTGGGTTGTGGGGATGAAAATACAAAAAAAATTCAGGCATATGCGAAAGGAAAAAAGCTCAGTAACACCATATGGAGTTTGAATGATGAGTCAAGCAATGTTGTTTCAAATTTTGAAGGTATGTCCCACTTGGGAAAGAGTCACTTCCAAGGGTTGTTTAAGGCTGATGATAGGGTCTCAATTACTGAGATAGTACGGATGGCTCAATTTTTTCCAAGTTTTGTGAATGAAGTAGACAATAGTTCCTTTATGGAATAAATCTCATAGGAGGAACTCAAGGAATTCCTTCATAGCTTATAGAAGGATAAATCCGAGGCTGGAATGGATTTTCACGTCCCCATCCATCAATCCAACCAACAAAAGGGAGCATTAATGAATTACGGGCTTCTAAATTTCACCCCATATCCATAAATTATGATTTCATAACATTTAAATTTCATGTGTAGATGCATAATAGAAATACAGCACTGAAATAAACTCAATCCACACACACATAACATGCATATACAAACATAATTATCACAGGAATCAATTATAAACATTGCACACTAAAAAACAAGAGAAGATGTATCTTTAAACGAAGAAGATCCAAGCAAGTGGTTGTGTAAGAGAGAATTTCCACCCAACCAAAGGCACTCTGTCTAGCATATACTCTTTCTACTGAGAGGCCACCCTCAAGCTAGGATATTAGGCCACTAGGGTGAAGGAAATACCTACAGGCTTCTCTCTCTCATCCCACAACCTGTTTACTCTCTATGATTAGCCAAATTGTCACACAGAGCTCTACAGGAGTCTCACTCAACCATTATAGACTTGGCTCCAACAATAATTGCCCCACACAACACCCTTCTATGCTAAGGAATCCCCTTCACTTGTCCACGGTTCCCTTAAGCGATCCATATTTCCAAGTGCTTCCAATGTGGGAATAGAAGGAGACCAACCTACTATATGTTGTTGGAGAACCACCTACACCCTTAGTTCGTGGCTTCTCAAGCATCTACGAGTAGAAAAACTCAATGGGTAAGGGTTTATATCTTTCCCAACCTTTGTGCTCACCTACAACCATCCATTTTTCCTTTCAGATATGTAGTCTTGTCTCTAAATTCAAATTTCTAGGTTATACAAATTCTGGTAATGGTCATGAACATCAATGGGGAGCTCTACGTAGTGTATATCTACATGAGAGAATGATAGAATGAACATTGACTCCATAGGATATGAGATAATAGTGAAAAGAGAACTGACATAGCTTCTAACCATAGAAGAAAGGACTCCTGACAACTGCAGATTGACTTTTGACATTTGACAGAACTGTCACAAAAGTGCATTCAACCCCATGCTTCAATAATTACATGAGGTGACTTTTCCCACCAACCTCACACATGCATTCAATGATTGGAAATAGTCAAAAGAAGGTGATTGGATCATTTAAAGCACATGGCAGAATTTGGATGAGTTATAGGGTTTACACTTGAAAGCAATGTATTTAGTATCCCATAATCTTCCTTTCCTCTTCCCCTCTGGTGGAATCATATCCCCTCTAGTGCTCTTTACACAACCATCTTGGACCATTTTATTATTTATGCAACATAACATTTACATATATTTTGAGTTAGAATGACAAGCAAACCATATGGTCCAAATAACAATATATACATCATACATGCCTAGCCATTCACTAGTTAGTACTTGCCCTTGAGCTCCTCACTAGGAATCCATATTGTACTTACATCATTTACATAATTTTGGTTAAATACATTCCAAGTCAAAAATGGGGATATTACATGGATGGCCAGTTGAATTCTTTCTAGGGCTGTATGAGACCATTGGTCTAGACATCTTAAGAGTGGTAGAGGAATCAAGATCAAAAGTTGACATGCATACCCCTTTAAATTATGCCTTCATATATCTCATTTCAAAGAAAGGAAATCCTCTTACTCTCAAAGAATTCAGGATGATATCTCAATGCAACTGTATTTACAAGGTAGTGTCTAAAGTTATAGCTAGAAGACTCAAGAAAATCTTATCAAAATCCATATCTTGTGAACAGTCACAGATTCTTGGAAGGAAGTAATATTCATGAGGCTATTGGAGTTGCTCAAGAGGATCTCCATAGCATCAAAACCAGGAAATTGAAGGGAACAGTTACGAAAATTGAATTATCGAAATCCTATGATCGAGTGAGTTGGCTCTATATCATACTACTTTTAACACATTTGGGGTTTGGTGTGCCTTTTATAAATTGGATCATGCACTACATTTCCTCAATATATTTTGATGTCCTTATCAATGGCTTGGCCTCACCTTTCTTCCGCGATGAAATAGTACTACAACAAGGATATCCCATGTCCCCCCTCCTTTTCTTAATAGTTGTTGAAGGTCCCAGCAGGGCACTGGTAGAAGCCAAAAGATCGAGTGAATTCCAGGGTATTTCTATTTCCCCCACTCTAAGGATTTCACACCTCCTTTTCGTTGATGATGTATTTATTTTTTGTAATGGATATTGTAGAGATGATGACAAGATCAAGGATATTTTGAGACTTTTTGGATATTCCATAGGCATGCAAATAAATATAAGCAAATCCCCCCTCTCAATATTAAATATGGAAGATGTTGAAATTCATCATTACAATGCTTTGTTTCCATATGAGCTAAAACATTTTGATTTAGGACTAAAATACTTAGGTTTATATTTAAAGCCAAACTGCTACAAAAAAGAATATTGGGTTTGGTTCATTGCAAAGCTTGAGAAAAGATTAAATGTGTGGAGTTTAAGATGGCTATCCAAAGCAAGGAGATTGGTGCTAGTAAAATCTGTCTAGGAGGTCATCCTAGTTTATTGGATGTCCTTAGCCTGAAAACCCAAAGGTTTCCTTGAAAAAGAAAGAAATATTTGCTTTGCATGTTGAAGCATTAATGTTGTGTGATGTATTACTAACCATGGTCACTGATTGTGATTAAGTCTCCTTTAGATATTGGCCACCTCTAGAGTGAATTACTTTAGCATATGATAATTTGGTCTGAGAGTAATATAATATGATCACAGCATCTGACAAATATTTTGAGTATAATATGATATGCTAGATAATTAAAGTTAACACATATTGACCATGCAGTAAAGATAAGAGATAAATATAAATGCATAGAGAAAAAGAGAATTTGAATTGCTCATGAGATGACTAAGTGAACTTGAATTGTTAAGCTTCAGTTAAAGCCACAATGAATGCCTCAGTTAATTAAAGAACTCACAGTGGTCACTACAAGTAAATCAATCATCATGATTTCAGTTAAAGGAGTTAACTAAGTGATAACCAAGAATATCTAGTTAACTAAGTGTTATTGCATGACGACACTTATGTTAAACTAAAAGACAACACTTATGTTAAACTAAAAGGCGACACTTATGTTAAAGAGAGTTAACTAAGTGATAACAAAGAAGATATAGTTAACTAAGTGTTATTGCATGATGACACTTATGTTAAACTAAAAGATGACACTTGAGTTGTGAAACTTGCATGATGCGACACTTAAGTTAGCCACCTAACTAAGTGGGAAAGCTTTCAGTTAAGGGGTGATTTCATCCTAAGAATCAGTTCAGTGAGTTAATGCACTGCATGAGAAGTGGGGCACTCTTCTTCATGCAATATTGATACATCCAAATGGAGGGTGAGTTTATCATAAAGTTAGAAGATAAAAATAGAAGCTGATGCGTGTGAAGAATGTATAAATATGTTATACAACATTGATTAATTTAATGTGAAGCGAATTTTCTTCTCCCTTGAAGGAAAGGCTCTTCTCTGTGTGTAGGATATTGTTTTTGCTTGTTATTAATGTGCTGGGAAAATGGCAAGTTGATACTATTGATCGCTATTCTCTATTGCTCAGTATTCTCTCTTATCAGCTAGCACTTGGGGTGCCGAAAGCAATCTACTATTTTGTAAAAGACATTCTCTGCTATTTATCATAATTATACTTTGAATATTTGTTGGGGTTTTTCACTCTCATTGTTTTGAGGATTTTACCCAGGGTACATCTTGTGTTATGGTTGAATGTTTCATGTGATTGAATGGTTCATTGATTCAAATATTCAGTATTTCCGCACTTAAAGTTTTAAAGTTCAAATCTCATCATATTTGCTCAAAATTTAACATGGTATCAAAGCTCAGGGCGTGAAGGAACTAATATTTGTCAAGCAAACTTTATCCTATGTATATCCTCAGGAGTTGAGAAAAATACTTGAGATCCATGGCATCAATCTAATATCAACCAGAAGATCGTCTTGAGGGCACTTCGAATTTCAACACTTGGAAGGCGAGGGTGTTGAACATATTGGAGGAACATGACTTGGATGGCTACATATCCACTGTGGTGTAGGATACTATATCTAATGCGAGGCGCATCAACTGCAATAAGAACCAAGATAAATCCAAACAAATCATCTATCATTCAGTAAAGGAGAATTTGATGTCCGTGATCACTTCGTTGAAGACAACAAAGGATTGTTTTGATACATTGAAAAACCAATATGAGAAGAAGGCCCTGAGTCAAAAGAGGGAATTGAAGAATAAACTTCAAAACCTCAAAAAGAAGAAGGATGAGACCATGGCCTCCTTCTTCACCAAGATCTCTTAGATAAGAGATCAAATTGCTAGTATTGGAGTAGTGGTGGATGAAGATGATCTTCTCCAAAACGCTATTGACGGTCTCCCATACTCATGGGAGACATTCTTGGATTCGGTAAATGGTCGAGAGGTACAACCTAACTTCGAAAGGTTCTGGAATGGATTCCTCCAAGAGGAGGGGCCAATCCAGAGAAAATTTCAAAGCAAATAAAAAGGGAAAAGGAAGGTTTCATGCTTCTATAGCTATAGAATATGAAACTACTCAGAAGAATGCTCCCACAGAAAAGGAGACAAGGAGGGAGTATTACCTAGTCTCAACACTTTCCCGATCTGTCATCACAAGTGAGGACACATGGTTGGTTGATAGTGGTGCATCAAAACATATGACTGGTTATAAGAGTACCATCACCAATCTCAATGAGAAAAATATTGCATGAAAGGTAGAGTTGGGAGACAACGCAACCTATTCAATCCAAGGAGTTGGGTCCACCTCCTTCCAGCTGAGTTCAGGAGATATTTTACATATGGAGGAAATTATTTATGTTCCAAAATTGAAGAAGAACCTCCTATATGTTTTGGTTCTTGAAGATAATGTATTCTGAGTTATCTTCATGGGTAATCAAGCACTATTATGGTCGTAGAACAAAGACTTTAAATATGCAGCAGGGATTGGAGTTAGAGCGGAAGGTCTCTACAAGGTACCCGGGAAGTATATTCAAGCTATGGTTCACTACATTTTCAGTCCATGCGATCTATGAAATAGGAGGCTTGGTCACCTCCACTACAAAGCACTACTGGGATTACAACAAATGGCGAAAAGTATTCCCATATTTGATTTTGAGCATGATAGTGTATGTAGGGATTGTGCACTTAGGAAGAATGTTAAAAATAGTTTCTCTAGAAGTACTACTAGATCTAAAAGGATTTTAGATTTAATACATCATGATGTGTGTGGTCCCATGTCATCCCCTTCCTTGAGTGGCTACTTATATTATGTACTGTTTATATATGACTTATATAGAAAGTCATGGATTTATTTCCTAAAGGATAGGAGCGAAACCCTTAGCAAGTTTTGGGAATTCAAATCCCTAGTTGAGAAATAGATGGAAAATCACATCTATCCTTTGAGATATGACAATGAAGGTGAATTTGATTCACATGTGTTTAATGAGTTCTATAGTGATGCAGGAATTTGTAGATGATTAAGTATACCCTACAACCCTCAACAAAATGGGGTTTCCAAAAGGAAGAATAGAACCATATGTGAGGCTACAAAATCCATGATGCATGATCAAGACCTGTCTACCTCATTATGGGTAGAGTCCACCTATATAGCAGTATATATCCAAAATAGAAGTCCTCATGCCATTTTGGATGAGAAGACACCTAAAGAAGTGTTCAGTGGTTAAAAAGCATATATTTCACACCCTGGGATATTTGGGAGTCCTATATACATTCATGTGTTGAAAGAAAAGAGGACAAATATGGAGTCACCAGGAAAGAAGGGAACCTTTGTTGGTTATAGAGGATCATCCAAAGCCTACATAATATATGTTCCAGGTGAAAGACACATTGAGTTCAGTCGAGATGTGATCTTCCATGAAGAGGAAGCATTCAAGCAATTGAAAGAGCTTCAATATGATACATACATAGAGGAGCATGAGATTCCTATTATGGGGGGCCTAGATACTGATTCTCCCCATTTAGATATTCAAAGGGAGAATCCAGCAGAGTTCTCACATTCACTAGCTCCTGATGAACTAGTAGAACTAGTTGATGAATATGCTGCGAAGAGGAGATATGCATGGTGTCGAGATATACTACAAGATGCAGAGAGGCATGGAGCACCATTAGGCTCTTCTAGAGAGAAAAATAAACCTGACAGATATTCAGGGTATGTTGCACAGATGAGTCACATCAGTGATTCAAATCCTTCCACCTATGAAGAAGTTGCAAAGAAGCAAGTATGAAAAGATGCAATGGTAGAGTAATACAAGTATATTATGAAAAATGATGTTTGGGAACTTGTTCCTAAACCTGAAGGGAAGTCCATAGTTACATCCATATGGCTTTACAAGATCAAGCATGTTGTTGATGGAAGTATTGAAAAGTATAAATCCATATTTGTTTCCCGAGGTTTATCTTAGAAAGAAGGAATAGACTATGAGGAGACATTCGCTCGTGTGTCCAGGTACACCACTATTGGAGCTTTGATCTCACTTGCATATGTTCTAGGATGGAAGCTTCATCAACTAATGTGAAGATAGACTTCCTCAATGGTCAGGTTGAGGAAGAGGTTTATATTCAATAGCCTGAGGGGTTTTTCGTTCATGGGAAGGATTCCCATGTGTGAAAATTGAAGAAATCCTTGTGTGGGATTAAGCAAGATCCCATATATTGGTATTCAATAATTGACAACTATCTTCAGATACTGGGATTCTCTAAGAGAGAAGATGATACAAAATTTTACTTCAAGTAAGTGAAGAACCAACTGCTGATATTGGTTCTATATGCTTATGATTTGTTCCTTACTGGAGAAGAAAAATTGATTGTTTGGTGCAAGAGGGAGATAACTTATGGGTTCAATATGAAAGACTTAAGGGAAGTACACTATTGATATATTGTGCAGGTTTGGCATGAGGGATTGCAAATCCATGAGTACTCTGATGGTTTCCAATTTGAGGAAACTACATGAGTCAGATGCTAGATTAGATCCAGTGGACCCCACTTTGTATAGACATCTTATTGGTTCGTTGATGTACTTGATACACTCGAGACCAAATATATGTTATGTTGTAAGTATTCTATGTCAATTTATGTCTAATCCAAGTCACAAACATTGGGTTTCTATTAAGCATGTGCTTAGTTAACTTCGAGGTACGATTACTTATGGACTCAGATATGCCTCCAATGGAGGCGTGTTGTTACTTAGTTATACTGACTTTGATTGGGGTGGTATCATTATGGACCGAAACAGTACATCCGACTATTTTTTTATCTTGGATTCTGCTATGATCTCCTAGTCCAACAGTAAGTAGGGTTGTGTATCCCATAGTACTATAGAAGCAAAGTATATTGTTGCCAATACTTCTTGTTGAGAAGCAACGTGGCTTAGGAAGCTACTTGTTGGGTTGTTCAGTGAGAAGCTTGAGTCTATAGTCATTCGGTGTGACAATCAAAGTTGCATCAAGCTTTCTAAAAACATTGTGTTTCATGATAAGTTGAAGCACATTGAAATGAAGAATCACTTCATCGGATACATGGTCCAGAAATGTATAGTGAAACTTCAGTACATTGCTATTGATGAGTAGATTGAAAATGTGTTAACAAAGCCTCTTTTAGTGACGAAGTTTATGTACTTCCGAGACAAGATTGGTATGGAAGAGAATGCCTCCCTTGCTAAGAGGGAGTGTTAAATCTACAACATCGCGAGCAATTCTCCAAGCTAATCTTGTGCATCCAGGATTGGGCCTTGTGTGTTGAGGTAGGGATCTTGAGTTGGACTCAAGAATGACTAAGCCTTCAGTTGCAAAAGGTTATTCCTCATGTGTTGAGGTGAATGCTTTGATGTATCAAAGTGATGGTGTTGTAAAGTCTTGTTGGACAAGGCTCAGGACTTGCATTTCAAGTCAGATTCTCATATGGACCTCCATTTATAGTAGGTACCCATGGGGTGGACCTCCAGTTATAGAGGTAGATGCTTTGCATGTTGAATCATTAATGTTGTGTGATGTATTACTAACCATGGTCACCGATTGATATTAAGTCTCCTTTAGATACTAGCCACCTCTAGAGTGAATTACTTTAGCATATGATCATTTGGTCTGAAAGTAATATAATACGATCACAACATTTGACAAATCTTCTTAGTATAATCTGATATGATAGATAATTAAAGTTTACACATATTGACAATGTAGTAAAGATAAGAGATAAACATAAATGCATAGAGAAAAAGAGAATTTGAATTTCTCATGAGATGATTAAGTGAACTCGAATTGTTAAGCTTCAGCTAAAGCCACAATGAATGCCTCAATTAATTAAAGAACTCACAGTGGTCACTACAAGTAAATAAATCAACATGATTTCAGTTAAAGAGATTTAACTAAGCGATAACAAAGAATATCTAGTTAACTAAGTGTTATTGCATGATGAAACGTATGTTAAACTAAAATATGACACTTATGTTAAACTAAAATATGACACTTATGTTAAAGATAGTTAACTAAGTGATAACAAAGAAGATCTAGTTAAATAAGTGTTATTGCATGACGACAATTATGATAAACTAAAATACGACACTTGGGTTGCGACACTTGCATGATGACACTTAAGTTAGCCACCTAACTAAGTGGGAAAGCTTTCAATTAAGGGGCGAGTTCATCCTAGGACTTAGTTCAGTGATTTAATGCACTGCATGAGAAGTGGGGCACTCTTCTTCATGCAATATTGATAAATCTAGATGGAGGGCGAGTTCATCATAAAGTTAGAATATAAAAATAGAAGCTAATGCATGTGAAGAATGTATAAATATGTTATACAGGATTGATGAATTCAATGTGAAGCGAATTATATTCTTCCTTGAAGGCAAGGTGCTTCTCTTTGTGCAAGATATTATTCTTGCTTGTTATTAATGTGTTGGGAACATGGAAAGTTGATATATTTTGATCTTTATTCTCTATTGCTCGGTATTCTCTCTTATCTAGCACTTGGGGTGTCGAAAGCAATTTGCTAAATTTTGTAGAAGACATTCTATGCTATCAATCATAATTATACTCTGAAAATTTGTTGGGTTTTTTTACCCTCATTGTTTTGAGGATTTTCCCCAGGGTACATCTTGTTTTATATGGTTGAATGTTTCATGTGATTGAATGGTTCATCGATTCAAGTATTCAGTATATCCGCACTTAAAGTTTTAAAGTTCAAAGATCATCATATTTGCTCAAAATTTAACAGTAAACTGGGTCAATAAAGCTCAACAATGTCAAAACATGTTATTACTCACTTTATTTGAAGAGATAATCCCCATCAAGGAGTCCTTTGAACTATGAACTTGTTGTCACTTCTACAGGGAGTGAAATGCGAAGGTGGATGAGATTTCTAAGGAAGGTGTATAGATGGGTTTTGGGTAATGGATGATTATCAAGTATCTCTATGGTGAACACTTCGAATTTTACCACAGGTCATTCATTCAAGGGATGGCTCCCCCACCTAATACACAATAGCAGTTTCCATAAATATCTAAAGCATTTTTGCAGATGTGTGGGTTTTTCCATTCATAAAATTATGTGATCCTCTTTCAATTTGACTTGGTTTTGTAGAGAATATTATCACTTATCTATGTATGTTTTGTTGAAATAGTATAAATACTATATACATCATATGGTAGTAGCAATCAAACTATTTGGACTATTTTTGTCCCGATGTTATCAGTGAAAAATATTATGTTTTAACTTATCATAGCTCTTATTTATGTGATACAAGTCACTAACTTGCTACAAGAATACATGGGACACATGTATATATAGAATGTAATTTTGTTCTCTTTTTAAAGAAATAAAATTACTCTTTTTTCCAAGGAAAAAAAAACAATCACATAGATAGGTGAAAATTAAATAGTGGAAGCATAAACAATTTCACACATGCACGGGGTTTTCCTCCTTCAAATCAACTTATCATTAACTCAATCAAAACTTACAAGGGGACCTCCACAACTTCTTAAAATTGGAAGTTGTATGGTATACAAAAGCACCCCAAGCTGGTATGTACAATCTAATGAAGAGAGGTACAACCTTCATGAAAAATGGGGAAACTAGATGTTGCTACTATATGGACCTATACAAATCTATTTGTACCATTGTATGGACTTTTTACAAACTAGAGTTTTTAAAAGAAAAAGGGGTCATCTTAGATGGCTATAAAATCATAACCCTGGTTGTGAATGCCATCATGGATGGCTTAGGTCTCTGTATTTTCTTTACATGAGTGTTTGATTTTTAATGGGAGAAGGAATGGGGACAATCACCGGGATTTCAACTTCTTCTATCCAACTCGTTAAATGAATTTGTGTGGATCCTGTGTAGTTTATAATACACCATAACATGGTTTATAATTTCATTAAGCATTTTACGTAATCACTTCTCGGTCTATAAGATTTCGAGATTATTTCTTGCTTTCTTGATGTTATAACATGGTAGTTGTTATTATAAATATTATGACCACCTATGCGGGTGGGTGAGGTTTGTTTCAACGTTGATTGTAAATATTGAAATTCAATGGATTGTAAAACTTCTATGAATTTGACTTGCTCGAATTTAGGTTAACAAATTCGTATTTGATCTAAGTCCGTCAATTATTGATTTATGATGGATTTATTTAGGGGAAAGTGGGATTTTTAGAGTTTATATGATATCCTACACTAACGACTATATTCGTCGATTATTAGTTTTACTGAACAAATGATGTATTATAAATATAACCAAAACATTATGCTCAGCCAATTTAAGACGTAGGCTTAAAAATCGACAGAGATATGATAAACATAGTTTGGCAGAGATACTATAGATATATATAAAAGAAACAGAAAGATGCTTACTGAACTGAAACAATTATCTTATGTAAGATCTGTTCCGGAGATATATATCTTCCGAAAGGAAAATATCCATCACTCTAAATAAAGAGCGATCATAAACTACCCATACCGAGCTATTCTTTCATATTCAACAATTACATCATTTTACAAAAAGAAACAACTGTCCAACTTGGATCAGAAAGCTTCAAAAAAGCCTGTTCAATGCTGGAATGAAAGCATGAGTCATAGCCCAGGAGTGTCTTCTTTACATACAAAAAAACCTTCATAAAAAGAGGGTGTCTTCTTCTTACGAGAGATTACGCTGGAATTCCACTCTGATCTCTAATGGTGGAATTAGCAGGGCATTTTTGAAAGTAGATCAGCCTCAGCATTGAGCTCTTGGTAAACATATCTGAAGGTGATGGAGCTGAAACCATTTTGGAATCACCAAAAACTTGGAGGGTCATAATCTGATGCCTAAGAGAAATCAATAGTAAAGCCCATAATGTTGGTAGTCCAGCCTTGCTATTAGTCCCATCTCCAGTGCCATAAAGTATTTTTATTTTGTTGTAATTATTTAGGTAAATAACCCCTCCTGAGCCTCCTAACTGTGGATTACCCTAGCTTGCCCCGTCGAAATAGGCCCAGAGGAGGTTATTATCAATAATAGGATGGATCAGTACTCTCTGTTTTTTCTTTGTCTCTTCTTGTTTATGCTCTTTTGTCCACTGCACGATAAGGGCCATAGTAATGTCAGCTGGGATAAATTTTTCAAGAAATATGATCGAATTCCTTGCCCACCAGATGCCATAAAGGAAAAAGGAAGGGAAGGCATTGAAGGAGCATACCAAAGGGTTCTTCCACCAATTGTGGCAACAAATTTCCAGAGACGAATCCATAGGGATTTCAACATCAACGAGCTTCTTGGTGGCATCCTTCCATACCTCTTCTGCATAGACACATGATGAGAATAAGGGTTTTGAGGTTTCAATAGAGTCAAGACATAAAGGGGATCAACTTGGGCCAATCCATCCTCTTTTAACTAGATTGTCCCAAGTAAGTAGCTTGTTGCTTAGGACAAGCCACATAATGATCTTAGCTTTCAAAGTACCTCCTATTTTCCATACCGTTGACCACCACCACTTTTTCTCACCCATGAATTGGTTTTTGTTATGTGCTTCATAGCCGAGCTTGGCTGTGTAGTTCCCATCTAGACCATTAAGAGTCCAGACTAGTGTATCTTCAGTTTCATCAAGCAGTATAACAAAATTCAACCTTAAGAGATTTACATAATTAGACCATTCTGTAGATTCTTTGTTTTCAAGTCCTATTTCATCCGCTGACCTCCAACAATCTAATAGAGAGTCATTCACCCTCGCATCTGCTAACATTATGATATTAGCTCTTTTTAGCTTCTGTATTAGCCCTTCTGTCAATCGAAAACTGTCTCTCGCTCCAACCCATGGGTCAGAGCCAATGTGTATCTTCTTTCCATTTCCTATTCTCCAAGCAATCCAATTTCCAATTAATGGAAAAGATAACACCATAACTTTCCATCCCACTGAACCTCCTTTGAAAGTTTTGTCTCTGTATCTGAACCAGTCAATAATGGAAGATTTTGTGCAATACTTAGAAATCAATGTCTTCCCCCATAAAGATGCAGAGTGTTGAGTTAATCTCCACAAAGTTTTGGCTACCAGGGCTAGACAAAAAGTGAGAGGATTCTTGATCCCCCAATCCCCTAACTCCTTCAAATTTGCAATAGTGGTCCATTTTTCCAGGGGAATACCTTCTCTCTTTCTACTTGAAGTCCAAAGAAAGGAGAGGCATCTCTTTCTTAGCTTGACCAAGATCCCTTTGGGGATGTAGGCAACAGCTTCCCAATAGACAAGGATGCTCTGAAGAACCGCTTTTAATAATGTGAGCCTTCCACCTCTTGACAGAAACCTGTTTTCCCAGCAATATATTCGAGCTTCAACTTTCTTGACAAGCCAAACCAGTCTCTAAAAGAGTAGGCATTTGGTTTTAAAAAGAATCCTAGATATTTAAAACCATCCTGAAAGAAAGTTATGGGAACAGAAAGGAGGGATGCTGCTCTAAGCTGAAGTTCTTCAAGGAAGTCATTAACCACCAGATTTGATTTGTCTAGATTTATTTCCATGCTCATAGCTTGCTTATATAAAGAGAGGATATTAGCTAGAATCCTTAGATTGTCCTTAGTTCCTTTGCCAAAGAGTAGAAAATCATCCATGAAAAACAAGTGAGATAGGATTGAGGAGTTAGACACCTGTATCCCATGGAAGGACCCCGAAATCTTAGCCTGCTGCATTAGTTTGCTGAGAGGTTCTGCTATGAAGAGGAAGGGAAAAGGGGATAAAGGGAACCCTTTTCTCAGACCTCTGGATGCTCAGGAAAAAGAGGAAGGAGAACCATTAATAAGGACTGAGAAGGATGCTGAGCTTACATAACCCATAATCCAGTTCACCAGCTCTACTGAGAATCCCACTTGGATAAGCAAGAGTCTCAGGAAAGTCCAATTCACTCTGTCATAATCCTTTGAAAGGTCTAGTTTTAAAGCGAAAGCCCTCTCTTTTTTTTTAATAATAGTGTGAATTGTTCCCTGAGCCAGGGACACAGCATCGTGGATTTGTCTATTAAACAAGAAACCAAATTGTTCCTCAAAGATGATTTCACTCATTACAGGCTTCAATCAGAGAGAAATTAGTTTCGAGATAAGTTTGTAAATCAAATTGCAGCAGGAGATAGGCCAGAAATCAACAAAGGTTTGGGCCTTCTGTTTTTTTGGGATAAGGGATAGAAAGGTGGAATTTAGAGCTCTTAAGACTTTCCCATATTTCTGATATTCCTGAACAGCCAAAAGCAGGTCTAATTTTATCAAGTCATAAAAACCCAGGAAGAATTCTGCAGAGAACCCATCAGGGCCAGGGATCTTACCTTTCTGGAAGGAGGATAACGTCTCTTTTAATTCATCTTCAATGATTTCCTTCATTAACGAGCAATTCATTTCCTCTGAAATGGATCTGGGAAAAAGTCTGAGGACTTTTAACATTTCCTGAATATGGCATCCTTCCTTTTCCTTGAATAGAGAGCCGAAGAAGGAGACTCCTGCTATTGCTTTATCTTGGAAGTTGGAGACCGATATACCCTCCTCATTATGGATTTCACTAATAGTGTTTAGATTCCTTCGAAAGTTGGCATATTTATGGAAAAATTTGGTATTATTGTCCCCTTCCGCTATCCATACTGCCCGGCTCTTCAGTCTCCAGATAGACTCTTCTTTGGCTAATAGTTTTGTTCTCGAGAGTTCTAGGGTCTTTAGTTTTTCCATCTCTTCCACGGAAAAAACACCGGGATATATATATATATATATATATACTCGGTATGATAATAGAAAAAAAAAAATTTGTTTTTGGAGAGTAGACAGTTTGATTGTTACTATGATCTATATTATGATCTGAAATATCTCTGCGACAGAACCATTAGGTAGAAAGAATATATTAAGAATGTGTTTGTAGAAGTAGCTATGTTTATAATAAGAGTCTAACATCAGTATATAAATTTCGAATATACAAAACAAACATATTAAAACAGAAGTATAATCCTTTTAAATGTATGTACAGATTAATGTCAAATAAATTGGTATGAAACAGAAATAAATTTTCTACTGTAAATAATCTAATGAAATAGGAAAACAGAACAAGGAACCTGACACTACTTGTGGGAAAACGGAAGTGGAAGAGCTGTTCCTCCCAACCAACTTCCAGAGCAGCCAAGTTACTTGCTCCAGAACCCTCGATCCTGTTCACTGAACCACAAGAGAAAAATCCTTCAATGCGCCATATCTTTCATTCTCAGATTTAATCCCTATCCAATGCTAGCCTCCTGCTGCTCATGGACATACTAATATATAGTATTTTTCCTAGGACTTGGTCATTTATGAGCCTCCTTCTCTTAAGCACTCAACTAAGAGTTGTGACCTGATTTTTAGGGATGATGCCTCCTGCATTTTGAGTTCTCACTCGGTGGCTTCAACCACTTGTCTTTTCCTCTTGTGGGTCAACAAACACTCTTCAACAACTATTTCCACTTCTGTCCCCTTTTCAGCATATTTTATTAAATACAAACGATTTACTACAAATTGTTTTATATTTTACTTTCTGCCAAAAATAATAAAATAATAAAAATAGTAGTTAAAGTATTTTTCTTAGTAGAATTAAAAATAAATTATTAATTCTCGGTGTATTACAATCCCATACAACAATCCATCCCTCTCATTGCAATCATACTCCAGACCAAAAACTTGAGTCTCAATGCCAAGAGACTCAACCATGCCAATGCCAAACTTCTCCCCTGAAGTGGATGCAACCTCATGATGAAACAAAGGAATAGTGTAATCTGAAATGTGATCATAGCTTTGTATCATGTCTTCCCCTTCATGTGGGGAATTTGGGGTAGCATGCTCTTGCACCAACTCAACTAGTGTGCAACCAACTGGTGAGGAAATACCTTCTACTTCACTATGAAGCATTGTTAATGACTGAGAGTCTGAACTATACTCTGCTTCATAGGATGGATTACTATCATTGAGTTCCATTGATATCATCTCATCATCAATCTTCTTTCCAGTGATATTGAAATCACCAACAAAGAAACTGGAAGTGGATTCACTTCCCACAATACCAATAACCTCTTGATTGGATACTAGGTATTCGGATGCACATTTTTCCTCTACCTCATGTTAATCTTGTGCATTTCTAGGTTCAATATGCACACCCATTGCACAACCTTCAGTTGGGAAAGCTATGTGCATGTTCTCTGTTGGCTACAAAGTTAAGTTCAACTTCTTGTGGCATGAATCCACAACACAATACTCATCTCCAAAATCCAATTCAACATTAGTAGGTCCATTTACATTACATTAATTGGAATATTCCTCAAATGGATGTAAGAAAACATTGATTCTACAAAAATCATATTTACATTCACTGTCATGTCCCCAAATTTTGCATTGGTGAACACCCCGTTTTGACATTACTACCTGAACTACTATTATATGTTGTATTTGCTTGACTATGAGACCTCGTCGGTTTGACGACACTGTGGACATATGGTTCTATTATTTTGCCGATATATATATATGTGTGTGTGTGATGATAGTATTATGATCGGTAGTCATGTTTAGATATGTATCATGTGTTAATTATGTCAAATATATGGAAATTACTGAATGATGGGTACGTGGATACCGTTACAGTTATATGTTGAAATAATGAATGTTATGCCAGGTGCATGGTGAATGAATGAGTTTATTGTTGTTATGTTATGATGAAATATATGTGTGTATATCGAGGATTTATGCACGATATTCTATATTGTATGTCGAGGACTGACTTACAGGTTGAAACGGCTAAGTGATAGCTGGATCCTATGAGGTGGGAGGGCCTCGGGGACATTGACTTCGAAAGATAAAATGGTATGCGAGTGATGCATTATTTACTTTCGTGTGGTTATTATGCTGTTTATTATGATGTATGTTATGACATGGGTGGGGTAGGGTTTCAGGAAACTCAACCACCCAGATTGGTTATACGATGATAGACCGAGTACAAGTGCAACGCTGTTGTTATGTCGAGTAGACATAGTCCCTTGTTCCATTAGGGGGGTGGAGGATTTACCCACCGTTTATCCCCGAAACCCAGAGTCATGGGAGGGTTGTGCTATGGCACGCTACCCAAGGTGTGTGATGATGACTAGTGGTTGTCTGCTGGGGAAGCTTGGTCGAGGTAGTCGACACTTCCGCTTACGGGTTCTAGCTGGAACCAGTCATGACTTGACATTTCAGGGTAGTCCAGCAGAGGACAGGATAGGATGTGGAAGTTAGTGATGATGTAGGTAGATAGGTGTAGCTTGAAGTAGGGGTGAAAACAAGATCTAACTACATGTGTGCAAAACTCTTGATTGAGTATGTGTCGTAACTCAGTGATGTATGAACTGTCGTAACTTGGATTTCAATTAGTTAATGGCTTGCACCTTGCAAACTATGTTAAAACATGTGTCAGTAAATAATAAGTTCCTTGATTATTATTGATGTATGTGAATTATTACTTTTAGTGTACTTACGTGAGGAATGTAAGCAGTAGCTACGCTTACATAACTCGCCTACATATTATGAATTACATGAAATATTGTTGAGTAATGATGTTAATTAGTGTCGCTTAATGTTAATTACTGTCGTTTAGTAATTCACTACTGTTGATCAATGTTAATAATGTCGATTAAAGTTAATAATGATGATTAATGCTAACAATGTAGATTAATGTTAATTACTGTCCATTAAGTTATTAATGTTGATTAATGTTAATTATTGTGCACTAATGATTAATTATTACTGATCAATAAACAAGTTACGGTTAAAACTAGGTGTAAATAGTGCAATTTGGTTAGTAATGCTTAAATCAATATTAATGAACTTGATAAGTTAAGACCTTGGTTAAATATATTAAATGTGATTGTAATGTTAATTAAGGTAGTAATAACTTATAGGTTAATATTAATTGCATCCTAAACAATGTTAATTAATTAGTTAAAATTATATGGATAAGACATGGCATAAACTATAAATTATAAATTATAAATTATAAATTATAATTACTTAATTGTAAAGGTTGTGTCGAGGTTATATAGGACATGGCATAAACTATAAATGTTGTCGTACACCATTATTAAACAAAGTGTTAAAAATATATTTAAAGTTAATCAATAAACAAATTAATTAATAATAAATGAAGCATTGAATTATGAAACACTAAGGGATGACTAGTAATTAATGTGTTAAAACGTGTAAGTGTAAAACCACTTACGGTTGGTGGGTGAACCAACCACAAGTTTAAACTATATAATATATATGTAACATTTATTATTTATTAATTAAATGGTCAAATATTGAAATATGAGTAAGGAAATGTTTAAAATTATTATATGAAATAAAAGGATTAAATTTAATTGAATTGGAAGTTACGATTGAGAAGTGACCCCAACCAACACCTTTTAATATTAATTTAAATTATTAATAAAAGTCCAAGTTGAGGGCTCGAGGACTTACATGGTAGATGGAAGGGGGTGGAAACATTTATGTTAGTGATAGGGGTAGTAATGAGGGATAGAGTCGGCAAGTGAAGGGGATAAGATGGAGAAGGGAGGAAGGAGAGGGATCATCTTTCACTTGGGAGTTTTGGGAGAGCAGAAATGGGGAGAGCAGAATTTGGAGAGCAGAATTGAAAAGAGGGTTCTTGTTGGAGATTGTTTTTGGCAAGGGATACAACAGCTTGGGTTTGTACTCGGTTTGGGCTCGGGGGTCCAAAGGGGTACCTTTGGAGCTGGGTGGTCAGCGAGACCTCGCCAGTTTGCAGGGTGGCAACACTTGTTTGGTCGGTTGAGCTTTAAACATTTGGGAAAAAGGATTTTGGTTGCAGGGCTACAGCATAACAAAGGAGCAGCAACAAAAAGAAAGGATCCACTAAGCGAGTCAGAGATATTTTCCTACAGGTATAAAATCAATTTCTACCCTGTAAATTTATTCAATTTAAGCTATTTGATCAATGGAATTTATGTGAGTTAGTTCTGTCATACATTTTATGCTATTACACCTGCAAGATAATAAGTGTTAGAAACAATAAATAGCACCCATAGATATTCAAACCTGTGAATATAAATGTTTTTTTTTTCTTTTTGGCTTGAAACTTAACCATAAACCACAAAACATAAAACATAAATTTGACAAGTATGCAAACAAAGATAATGAGTAGTTTTATTGATAAATTGAGGAAGCCTAGGACCGGGGTCCTACATATGGTATCAGAGCCATGGTTCCAAATCTGGAACCAGAGGGCTCATTACATTAAACAGAACAGTAAAAATTAAAAATAAATGACTCATTGCAGGTAATTACTGCAAGCATTTATTGATACTAAAGCTTTAGATCTGCAAGGAGGACAAGGCAAGATCATTAGTGGCATATTAGTAAACAAAAAAAAATGAAGAAACATAATTTTCTTTTACCTTTAAACCTTTTTTTTTCATATATATATATATATATATATGCCTAAACAAAATATATATCCATAAACAAAACAAAAAAACAAAATTCGATATATATATATGCCAAAATTCCATAGCTGAACAAATTGTTTATATTTATATATGAACAATATATATATATATATATATATGTATATATATATAATAATAATAATAACGTATATCAAACTTTTAAAACAAAATTATTAAAACAATCTTTTATATATTTTATTATTTAAAAAAAAAAAAAACATATATCAAACCTTAGACAAAAAAAATTTTAAATTATTAAAACAATTAAAAAAAAAAATATTATACAAAAAAAACAAAAAAACAAAACCCTACGTGTGAGCTCGCGGCCGAGCCAGGAGTGGGGCGCAGCTCGTAGCCGCAGCCCGCAGTCGCACAGGGCGCAGCCGTAGCGTGCAGCCGCAGGGCGCAGCCCGCAGGCACAGCCCACAGGACGCAGCCCGCAGGGCGCAAACCGCAGGTGCAACCCACAGGATGCAGCCCGCAGGCGCAGCCCCAGGGCACAGCCGCAGGCGCAGCCACTGGGCGCAGGCGCAGCTCGGCCAGCATGGCCGTGAGCTTGCGGCCTGGGTGCAGCCCGGCCAGCGGCCATGGGCCTGTGGCCTGGGCGTAGCCCGATCGGCATGGCCGTGAGCATGCAACCCCAGAAGGGGCACGACCATGGTAGCCCGGCCAGCAGTGGAGCTGCTGCGGCCCTAGGCGACCAACCGTGGAGTCAAAAAAAAAATACACATATAGTGTGAAACTGAAGCGAAAAGGAAGGGTTAGCTATACCTCTGACCGTTGCAGTTGCAGAGCTTGCTCACCATGGTCGAGAGCTGAGCCTGTTGGTGGTGGAGAGTTGCAAAGCTCGTCCCCAGTGCTGGAGTCTTGCTGGCCATGGAAGGAGCAGAGCAGAGCTCACAAAAGAAATCGGTAAAATGAAAACGGCTAGGGTTTAACCTTCCTTTAAAATATATATATATATATATATATATATATATATATATAATACTATTTTATTAAGAGTCGGTGGATAGAGAGAAGAGGCCACGTGGTCTTAGGAGGTGTAGCTTGTAGGGTTAGGCTACGGTGATGTATTATCCTCATTTATTATTTTCTTTTATTATATATATTTATATATATATATATATATATAAATAAAATATTTTGTGTTATTTATTAAATATTTTATATATATATATGTGTTGTATTATAATATTTTGAATTATTTTGTTATATAAATAAATACAAAATAAAATGGAATAAAATTAAAATTAAAAAAATAAATAAATATATGTATATATATATATAGTAATGTCAATTAATTTATTAATGCCAATTACTAGTTAATTAATGATTATTTTAAATTAATTAAGTTAAGTTAATTATTAATGTAATAAGTATAATGTATATTAATTATTTAAAATGTACATTAAGGTGAGTTAAGATAAATATGGTCAATATCATTATAAATTTAAATTTATTAAATTAAATAATTAATTGATGTAATGTTAAATGCTAAATATGATGTTACATTTAATGTTAAATAAACATGACGGGGAATAACTATTTAATAATAAATTTAATTTAATACATAATCATTAGATCAATGGTAAGTTGGCATTAACACTAATTACCTTATCTTTTCTTGAGATGTTCTTTGCCGAGACTTCGACGTAAGGCCGAAGGGGCAAGACGGACCCAGAATCTCGAAAACAAGACACCATGTTGACCAGCATGATGAGCTAATTGCTAGGACACTGTTTCTACCCCATGACCTGATTGTTTGATAAACACGACTCTAGACTTAAAACGTAGGTTATGCTATTATTAAATTATTAAATATTAATGAGAACGAGACAATAAACCCTAATTGAATATCTTGAAGAGTGGATGGCGACTTAATGAGGATTGTGTGGAATCCAATACCTAAACCTACGTAGAACTACTGCTGTAAATTTAGTACCGGGTGGCCTCAAGATGGCCTGATCGAAACGTCCTGAACTATAGCTCTTAGAGTAAAACGCTCATAAATTAGTCATGATGCACTTTTGAATTAACTATTGAATTTAATGGTAAATTATTCATGATGTCATCATATGCTAATTACCCTATTATTCCATGTAGCAGGGTTAAACATGGTAAGAACGCGAGCAGGTCGGGGGCGAGTTCAGGCGACGGCATTACCTGAGCCGAATGTGTCAGCACCATCGCCAGAGACCATTCTTATATTGTGCTCGTTGGAAGCAATAAACGAAACACTCAGGGGACTAGCACAGAGAGGAAGTGTTACCTCAGAGGTAGAAGTGGATGCCCCTCCACTAAGGGAGGAAGTTCCTGTGGTAGAAGTGAATACAGTACCAAGAACTCCGCATCAGGATATCAAAAGGGAGCTTCAGAAGATAAGGCTTCCAGAATTTTCAGGGGGTCGATCAGGGATACGAGCAGAGTCATGGTTGGAAGAGATGACCAGGTGCTTGACCTTGCAGGAGTACACCTCCACATCCAAGTCCAAATTGGCCATATTTCAACTAAAGGGGGCCGCTTTGAACTGGTGGGGAATCCAAGAAAGGCAGCTACACCTTACACCAGACACGGTTCCATGGGAACTATTTGTGGAAAAATTCAAAGGGAAGTACCTACCCGCATCCTACCAGGAAGAACAAGCAGGGGCTCTTCATGCCTTGGTACAAAGGCATCTATCTGTGGAGGAATATGAGGAGAGGTTAATGGAATTAGTGAAGTATGTCCCTTACTTGGACAATGACGAACGTCAGGTTGAGCGCTTCGTGTATGGGCTCAATACCAAGATCAGGGATCAGGTACGGATGTGGAAACCAACTTCGGTCGCCGAAGCAGTAGATTGTGCTCGTTACACTAAGGATATGTTGGGTGCAAAGCCCATCAGGTCATTCAACTCTCAGTAGTCAGGGTTTGTGGGGAAGGCCCCTCGAAGCTACCCTCGGGGAGGATATGCGAAGCCACCTCCCTACGGGAACAAGAGCACACCAAGAGTCGCAGCGGTAGACAGATCAGTGGCAACTAGGGCGGTGCCCTAGTCAACCACAAGAACTCACCAGGGTGTGAGGAATTTCAGAGGCTCAGCCGGTAGAGGAAGGGGTCCTAGGGGGAGGAACCCCTCGCATAGGTCTGAATAGGTTATCTCACCCACTCTATTATAGGTTGCTTGTTGGGGATGTGGAGGTCCACATTACCAGCGTGACTGTCCTGAATTATGATCTGGTACAGTGCATCGAGAGGGAAAAGCTCCAATGGGGAGTGGGGGTAGCAGGCATCAAATCTCGGCTGCAGTAAAAAACCATCAGGCTGAGCACCAATCCACTGTGGTGGAATCATCAGGTACAGTCAATAATGTCAAGCTTAGAATATTGTTTGATCCTGGTGCTACTGATAGTTTCATTTCTCCATATGCATTAGACAAATGTGGGTTGGCAACCTACGAGCATGACGATTTCATCTTAGTCGAAATGGCTTCAGGGGTAAAGCAAGCAGTAGGACCTAGTGTCGATAAGTGTGTAGTGGATCTCGGGGTGTGTGTTACACAAGTCAAAGTGTACGTCACCACCCTTGGAACTTATGATCTCATCATAGGTATGAATTGGCTTGAGGAACATCAAGCTTTCTTCGATTGCTATGGAAAGAAAGTTATTTGCATTAATGACAACGGAGAGGCCATCAAGATCCAGGGTATCAAACGGAAGGTGTCCCTACGTTTCATATCAACGATGAACGTAAAGTGATGTATGCGATAGGGATTCCAGTTGTACATTGTTGAAGTAGTAAGCAGTGAGAAGGGACCCTCCTTTGATGACTATCCAGTGTTAGCCGAATTCAGTGATGTTTTCCCAAAGGAATTACTTGGGTTACCTCCTAAGAGGGAACTTGATTTTACCATTGAGGTAAAACCCGGTTCAGAGCCAACCTCGAAGACACCTTACAGGATGACGGCCCCAGAACTTTGTGAGTTGCAAATGCAGTTGAAGGAACTGCTAGATCTAGGGTTCATCAGATCAAGTATTTCACCGTGGGGTGCGCCAGTAATCTTTGTGAAGAAGAAGGATGGTTCCTTGCGTCTTTGCATAGATTACCGAGATTTGAATAGAGCCACCGTGAAGAATAGGTACCCGATACCTCGAATTGATGACCTATTTGATCAAATGAAAGGGGCGACAGTCTTCTCAAAGATCGACTTACGATCAGGTTACCACCAGCTACGGATTAAGGAAGGTGATATACCTAAGACTGCTTTTCGAACAAGGTTTGGGCACTATGAGTTTGTGGTGGTACCCTTCGGTTTGACCAATGCCCCAGCCGTATTCATGAGTCTCATGAATAGCGTGTTTCGAAAATACTTAGATCAGTTTGTGCAAGTCTTCTTGGACGACATCCTCATCTACTCCAAGAATGAACAGGAGCACGAGGAACACTTGCGAATAGTGTTGTCATGCTTAAGGGAGCATCAGTTGTATGGTAAGTTGTCCAAATGTTCGTTCTATCAGAAGGAGATCCATTACCTAGGGCATATAATTTCCGGTGAGGGAATTTCTGTGGACCCTGAAAAGGTGAAGGCCATAATGGATTGGCCCGTGCCAAAGAATGCGCATGAAGTAAGGAGCTTCATGGGGTTAGCCGGGTATTATAGAAGGTTTGTTGATGGTTTCTCAAAAATCATGAAACCCATAACTACCCTACAACGTAAGGGCACTAGGTACGAATGGACAGATGAATGTGATGCTGCATTCACCGAGCTGAAAACACTATTGACAAGTGCACCAATTCTACGGGTTCCAAATATGGAGAAGGAATTCACATTTTGCACCGATGCTTCAAGGCAAGGTTTGGGTGCAGTGTTGATGCAGGAAGGTGGGGTAATAGCTTATGCGTCGAGAAAGCTAAAAACACATGAAGAGAATTACCCTACTCATGACCTAGAGTTGGCTGTAGTAATGTTAGCTTTGAAGCTTTGGAGACATTACCTTGTTGGACGAAGCTTTGAGCTCAAGTCTGATCACCAAATCTTAAGGTATATCTTCACTCAGAGAGACCTAAATGCTAGGCAAAGGCGATGGAGTGAATTCATGAGCGAGTATGATTTTGGGATTTCCTACATCAAGGGGAAGGAGAATGTGGTAACGGATGCCTTAAGCAGAAAACCAAGACTTTTCTCTCTTATACCTTTGAAGGTGGATTTGAGGGAAAGAATTTTAGGGCAGCTACTCGGGGATAGTTGGTACCTAAAGGTCACAGCGGCACTCCAGAATGGGGAACCGGTGGGACCAAAGTTTGAAGGCTATGAGTTGGAAGCCGATGGCTTGTTACGGTATCAAGGGAGGATGTATATTCCTGAGGAGGGAGACATTAGAGAGACTATCCTTAAGGAATCCCACAGAGCAGTGTATTGTGCACACTCGGGTGTAAAGAAGATGTATGCAGACATGAAGCAACTCTTCTTTTGGGCAGGGATGAAAAGCGACGTGGTCAAATTTGTCGCTAGGTGCCTTGAGTGTCAGCAGGTAAAAGATGATCATCACCACCCGGCAGGACTGTTACAACCGCATGACATCCCTATGTCGAAGTGGGAGGTTATCTCCATGGACTTCGTGGTGGGATTGCCTCTTACCTCTCATAGGCATGATGCCATTATGGTCATCGTTGACAAACTGACCAAGACTGCTCACTTCATTCCAGTTAAGGAGACCTATGATGTCACGGATGTAACACGTGTATTCATAAATGAAGTTGTTCGTCTCCATGGGTTTCCCAAGAAGATTATATCGGATAGAGATTCCAGGTTTACATCCAGGTTTTGGACGAGTTTGCAGTCAGCGTTGGGTACTCAGTTGAACCTAAGCACTGCTTACCATCCAAGGACAGATGGGCAAACAGAAAGAGTGAATCAGGTGATGGAGGACATGCTTAGAATGTATGTCATGGATCAACAAACTCATTGGGAAAAGCACCTACCTTTGGTAGAGTTTGCTTACAACAATAGTTACCATAGCTCAATTGGGATGCCTCCATATGAAGCTTTATATGGAAGGCCATGCAGGACACCATTGAGTTGGGAAAGGTTAGAGGATCGAGTAATTATAGGACCTGAGTTGATTCAGGAAATGGAAGAGTAGGTTGTTCAGATTAGACAGCGGTTAAAGGAAGCACGGGATAGACAGAAGAGTTATGCCGATGCGCATAGGGTTGACCGAAGCTATAAGGTTGGTGATGCAGTGTTCGTCCGCATCAGGCCTAGCAAAAGTACCATCAGGTTTGGGGAAAGGGACAAAGTTGTCACCACGATTTATAGGACCCTTTGAAATTTTAGAAAAGGTTGGACCTGTCGCGTATCGTCTTGCGCTGCGACCCCATTTGCACAAAACTCATAATGTTTTTCATGTATCTGTTTTACGACATTATGTAGCTGATGAGTCACATAAAATAAATTGGAAGGAACTGCAGGTTTCAGACGAGGGAACCATCAGGGTCGAACCATTACTTATATTGGACCGCGGGGTTAAACAGTTGAGGCACCGTTTGGTGGATCAAGTTAAGGTCCAGTGGGACCGATATAGCCCAGGTTCTGCTACCTAGGAGGACGCAGAGACTATGCGTCGTGATTATCCCACATTATTTTGATCATAACTTCGGGACGAAGTTTCCTGAAGGGTGGGTGTATGTAACACCCCGTTTTGACATTACTACCTGAACTACTATTATATGTTGTATTTGCTTGACTGTGAGACCTCGTCGGTTTGACGACACTATGGACATATGGTTCTATTATTTTGCTGATATATATATATATGTGTGTGTGTGATGATAGTATTATGATCGGTAGTAATGTTTAGATATGTATCATGTGTTAATTATGTCAAATATATGGAAATTACTGAATGATGGGTACGTGGATACCGTTACAGTTATATGTTGAAATAATGAATGTTATGCCAGGTGCATGGCGAATGAATGAGTTTATTGTTGTTATGTTATGATGAAATATATGTGTGTATATCGAGGATTTATGCACGATATTCTATATTGTATGTCGAGGATTGACTTACAGGTTGAAACGGCTAAGTGATAGCTGGATCCTACAAGGTGGGAGGGCCTCGGGGACATGGACTTCGAAAGATAGAATGGTATGCGAGTGATGCATTATTTACTTTCGTGTGGTTATTATGTTGTTTATTATGATGTATGTTATGACATGGGTGGGGTAGGGTTTCAGGAAACTCAACCGCCCAGATTGGTTATACGATGACAGACCGAGTACAAGTGCAACGCTGTTGTTATGTCGAGTAGACATAGTCCCTTGTTCCATTAGGGGGGTGGAGGCTTTACCCACTGTTTATCCCCGAAACCCAGAGTCATGGGAGGGCTGTGCTACGGTGCGCTCCCAAGGTGTGTGAGGATGACTGGTGGTTGCCTGCTGGGGAAGCTTGGTCGAGGTAGTCGACACTTCCACTTACGGGTTCTAGCTGGAACCGGTCATGAATTGACATTTCAGGGTAGTCCAGCAGAGGACAGGATAGGATGTGGAAGTTAGTGATGATGTAGGTAGATAGGTGTAGCTTGAACTAGGGGTGAAAACAAGATCTAACTACATGTGTGTAAAACTCTTGATTGAGTATATGTCGTAACTCAGTGATGTATAAACTGTCGTAACTTGGATTTCAGTTAGTTAATGGCTTGTACCTTGCAAACTATGTTAAAACATGTGTCAGTAAATAATAAGTTCCTTGATTATGATTGATGTATGTGAATTATTACTTTTAGTGTACTTACGTGAGGAATGTAAGTAGTAGCCACGCTTACATAACTCGCCTACATATTATGAATTACATGAAATATTGTTGAGTAATGATGTTAATTAGTGTCACTTAATGTTAATTACTGTCGTTTAGTAATTAACTACTGTTGATCAATGTTAATAATGTCGATTAAAGTTAATAATGATGATTAATGCTAACAATGTAGATTAATGTTAATTACTGTCCATTAAGTTATTAATGTTGATTAATGTTAATTATTGTGCACTAATGATTAATTATTACTGATTAATAAACAAGTTATGGTTAAAACTAGGTGTAAATAGTGCAATTTGGTTAGTAATGCTTAAATGAATATTAATGAACTTGATCAGTTAAGACCTTGGTTAAATATATTAAATGTGATTGTAATGTTAATTAAGGTAGTAATAACTTATAGGTTAATATTAATTGCATCCTAAACAATGTTAATTAATTAGTTAAAATTATAAGGATAAGATAGAAATTATAATTACTTAATTGTAAAGGTTGTGTCGAGGTTATATAGGACATGGCATAAACTATAAATGTTGACGTACACCATTATTAAACAAAGTGTTAAAAATGTATTTTAAGTTAATCAATAAACAAATTAATTAATAATAAGTGAAGCATTGAATTATGAAACACTAAGGGATGACTAGTAATTAATGTGTTAAAACGTGTAAGTGTAAAACCACTTACGGTTGGTGGGTGAACCAACCACAAGTTTAAACTATATAATATATATCTAACGTTTATTATTTATTAATCAAATGGTCAAATATTGAAATATGAGTAAGGAAATGTTTAAAATTATTATATGAAATAAAAGGATTAAATTTAATTGAATTGGAAGTTACGGTTGAGAAGTGACCCCAACCAACACCTTTTAATATTAATTTAAATTATTAATAAAAGTCCAAGTTGAGGGGTCGAGGACTTATATGGTAGATGGAAGGGGGGGAAACATTTATGTTAGTGATAGGGGTAGTAATGAGGGATAGAGTTGGCAAGTGAAAGGGATAAGATGGAGAAGGGAGGAAGGAGAGGGATCATCTTTCACTTGGGAGTTTTGGGAGAGCAGAAATGGGGAGAGCAAAATTGAAAAGAGGGTTCTTGTTGGAGATTGTTTTTGGGAAGGGATACAACAGCTTGGGCTTGTACTCGGTTTGGGCTCGGGAGTCCAAAGGGGTACCTTTGGAGCTAGGTGGTTGGCGAGACCTCACCAGTTTGCAGGGTGGCAACACTTGTTTGGTCGGTTGAGCTTCAAAGGTTTGGGAAAAAGGCTTTTGGTTGCAGGGCTACAGCATAACAAAGGAGCAGCAACAAAAAGAAAGGATCTACTAAGCGAGTAATAGGTATTTTCCTACAGGTATAAAATCAATTTCTACCCTGTAAATTTATTCAATTTAAGCTATTTGATAAATGGAATTTATGTGAGTTAGTTTTGTCATACATTTTATGCTGTTACATCTGCAAGATAATAAGTGTTAGAAACAATAAATAGCACCCATAGATATTCAAACCTGTGAATGTAAATGTTTTTTTTTTCTTTTTGGCTTGAAACTTAACCATAAACCACAAAACAAAAAACAAAAATTTGACAAGTATGCAAACAGAGATAATGAGTAGTTTTATTGATAAACTGAGGAAGCCTAGGACTGGGGTCCTACAATTGGGTCACAATGGCCTAAGCCACTTGTCCATGTTCATGATAGTTTGTCAAATTAGTGCTAAGGGTCAAATAATTGTCAAGCATGATGTCCAAGTTAGTAGTAAGGTAAAATTAGAGCCAAATGGACAAGGTGGGTCACATGAAAAGAAAATTACCAATTCAAGTTTTTAATGTCCCCATCCAAATAAAATATCATGGAGGAAAAATTCCACTAACTTACTAATTCCCTAGGTTGGGGGTGGAAGCATCAAAAGTTGTAATAATGGGGATACAAGAACCAAAATGACCTTAGACTTACAAATTCACATTAAATGGATCAAATAAATAATAATAAAAAATAAAATAAGGTGGCATGGGATCATGAGGGCACATACGAGGTTGTGGGACCCACATTTGGCAAGATTCCCCACTACACTTGGCATCATTCTCTCACCAATTCGAGTTCAAGGTGAAGGGTACCATACTTGGAGGCTTTATAGAGGCATTATTCATGGCATGAATCTTGGAAGGTCGAATTGGAGTGGAAGAGTAACTCCCATGGAAGAGGAAGCAACATCATAGAGAAGTTGTGACACTTGTAGCTAGATTCCCAGGCATCTATGACAATAATGATGGAGAATATATGACAAATTCAGACCTGATTGCAGACCTATGACACATATGACATATCAGGGATAAAAAATAGCCACCAAGAGTGTGCATAGGGGGGGTTATGGTCAGCCAAGATTCCCCATTCAAATTGGGGGAAGTGGAATGCAAGAAAGAAGTGGACATGTGTCTTATATGAGAATCTCTCCCTAACTCGAGTTGAGTGAAGTTTCTTGGAGGGAATTCAACCTCATGAGTGCAAATGAGGTTAATAAAAGAGGAGGATGATAAAGGAGAGAAACCTTTGGTAATTTTTTATTTTCATATTTGCAATTTGAGAGAGCTTTAGCTTGTCCTTGCACGGTGGATGTTCATCCTCCCTGCCATTGAACCAATTTCATGGGTGCAATATTCCTATCCAATTTGGTTGAAGTAGAGGCCATTCAAACCTCTCAACGAAGCTTCATGGAGACATTTTCATGCAGGTTCAAGCCCCTTTGAGTTTGAGTCATGTTATCTCTTCTTTTGCTACTATCTTTCTCTCAACACTTTTTCAATGTTCATGTACAGGTGTGATAGCGCACTACTTATTGAATATAGTTTATGGAAGACTAATATTAAGACCATATGGACATGTTATATGATATATAAATCTGTAATGAACTTATCATGAGAGCCACAGCTCGAAACACCAAGCCTTTCATGTAATAATTCCAAGTAATATTGAGATTCGAGCTATTTCCCTCATTGTATTCTTATGGTGATTTTGGGATGATATTGTACCTGTTTGATATCAGATATTTTCTGATTTTTGTCTATGTTTCGAGATGAATATGAAGTAACATTTATGTCCAAAATATTATGTGCATACCCTCTAATTCTTTCTTAAATATTGAACCACAAATTCTATGTACATTGTTAATGATTTTCTCACAATTCCTATGTCTCACAACCTGCTATTCTATGGGAGTTATAAAAGAACCTAAAAATTTATATAATGTTGCATTTTTATTTCCCTTGAGGTACTCTAACATATTCAGGTCTTATATCATAAAATAGGGAATGTCGTACATTGTTTGGGAAGCCAAAAAGTTGCTAGCCTAGTGGAGTTTTCAACCAATGAATTTAACTAGTTTTATTCCCCTTACTTCCTCCTTGAAACTTGCAGACCATGAATGCTTCTAGAAAGTGTCTAAGAGTATAAGGGTTGAATTATGGTGTCTTAATTCCTCCCAATCCCCTCCATACATAATTCTAATTCATTTGGGAGCATTTGGGACAGTTTGGGGTTTCACTAATCCAAGGTTTGAAAATTGGCCAAATTGTGTAAACTTTCAAATTAGGGATATTACAGTGGTATCAGAGCATGGTCCTTTCACCTGTGCATTAATATCATCCATTGAAGAATATTTGTCCACCATATATTACTATTATGATGAATCCTATGAGTACAATGCTTATGAGCAGTATGAAGATGATTGTGAGCAATATGAAGAAGAATGTGAATGGTATGAAGAAGAGGTGTCATCATGCAACACTTCTTACAATTTCATAAGGAATGAGGATTATTATTATGACCTTGTGCATGATGAATATGAATGTGTTGTACCACCAAAGGCTAATCCTATGAATGAATTATATATATTGAGAGCAACATGTAAAAACTTTCCTCAACAATATCAAGCATATCTTGCTTTGATGGGAAAGACAAAGAAAGCTATTCTTTTTTAAAACTTTGTCAATAGGAGGTTTGGATATAGGCCCAAGAATGAATATGTGGATTTAGTGAAGAAAGGTCTATTCCATTCTTACAAAACACCTTGTAGATCAAATCATATGTGTTTGAGTGAAAAGGAGGAGCGAAATGAGGAGACCCATGAGCCACCTAGTTCTGAAGGTGGTGAAGCAGAAGAAGCATTACATGAAGAGGATCGGAAGTCACTCCCAAGTGAACCTAAAAAAGATGAAGATACATCACATTATCATGAAGAATATTTCATTTAAAATACTGAAGATCATTACGAGACACATTCTACTTTGGACATGAATCTAAGAGCATCTACTGATGGATGCTTGAACTGTGAAGGAGTACCTACTGATGGGTTCTAACACCTCTATGTTGGTGACATAGAGATCACTTTTTAAGGTGTTGCTGAAAGCCAAAGTTCCATTTACCATGGATATTAAGACATTGTATCATTTGAATAAGAAACAAGATCAAGTTCCCCATCCCCACTTGAGCTTCATGAAGTCAGTCCAAGCAAGAAGGAAGAAGAAGAGGAGGTTCATTTGCAAGAGCCTCGTTTTCTTGCAGGGTCCTTGAAGATGGATGAAAAGAAGATTCAAGAAGCCTTTAAGACTCTCCATGACACACATGCATTGGTTTCGAAATTTTTTTGGTGTGCAGAGGATAAATATTCCCTTGAATACATGGAGAAAATCCATAAGGAAATGTTGGACACCCAAGGTAATTTTTTGAACTTGCTTTCTGATAGAGATTATTTAATTGATCTTAATGGTTTGTATCATGGAATAACCTTAAAAGATGCAAAAGATAATGACAAGCTCTCAAATGAGTTGTATTCTACACAAAATGCACTCCAAAAATCTATGGTGTAAATTGAACAACTTCAAGAGAGGTTGCAAAGGTCCTTTACACCCTCCTATATATCTGATAGTCATTCAATGGATGAAAGACTTCATGTTACAAAGGAGGAACCTCATGTGATGGTGTAACATGAGGTACATGTTGATATGCAGGTGCTTGAAGAGGCTACATTCAAACAAGAAGGAAGCCAAGCACTTGTTCTTGTTCAGAGGGATTATGAGTTGCCTCATGTTAGGAGTTGTAGAGCCTTGGAGGAGGCACATGATCTCACAACAGTTGGACCAGCCAATGATGGAGAATATACATTCAAAATTTTGATGGGTAAGAGTTTCAAAGAGGTAAGGTTGGTTCACAATTCTTCACCCCCTACTTCTTTTTTAGCCACATCAAATTGGGAATGAAAATTGGGTGAAAGGTTTCTTTCTGATGGTGCCACATGAGGAGTATGAAACTCCTATCTCTCCTTTCGATGATGACATCATTACAGCACCTTCTTCTTTAAATTTTCAGCAACATCATTTGTTACCTTATGATGATACACATCTACATGGATGCACCTATGATGTTCACTTGAGTCACTTGAAGACTCATGATTTTCCTTGCTCCTTGAACTTCATCCAATCCTTGGGTGAATAGATATATGATTGGAGCACATTTTTATTGGCAGAAACATCCTTTGTTATTTCTTCATGATACACATACTCATGGATACACCTATGATGTTCACTTGAATCACTTGAAGACTCGTGATTTTTCTTGCTCCTTGCTTAATTCAATTGATGTTGGAGGAACTTCATCCAATACTTGCGTGAATAGATATATGATTGGAGTACATTTTTATTGGCATAAACATCCTTTGTTATTTTTTGATGATACACATACTCATGGATGCACATATGGTACTCCTTTGAGCCCCTTGAAAGCTCATTGTTTTCTTTGCTCCTTACTTGCTTCAAACTTTGGTGGAGGTTCTTCATTCACTTCTTGGCTTATTATTTTGATGCATCTTGCATTATTTTGGATCAGCATTATAGGACATGGGATCCTCACCTATGTCATTGGAGCATATTTAATATAATACTTGATTCTTATGTGTATGTGGCACATGATGATCTACTTGCTTGGATGGACAATCACTTTCATGATTCTTTGATGATATACATTCTTGATGTACATTTGTATGATGTTGTTATGTACTTTGATGATCTATAATTTGTACTCATGATGTTTGGAAGGATGCAATACAAGCAATGGGATCCTGGTGTTTCTTGGTTTCATCTCACTTGGAGCAGCAGTTCGATTGTTGGTTTGAGACAAAAAACCAACCTTCAGTTGTTTGAGTTCATCTTTGTAGAGCAGTGTTCCAGTTTCCAATGTGGGAGACCTTTTGAGAGATGGATTCAGTTTTCACATGCTTTGTGTTCATGGCATTTCATAGTATAAATTTCACACCATGCATGTATCAGGATCATTTGGGACCCTGAGATAATTTTTGGTCTCATTGGTTTCAATTTTGGGGGGCAGCAAACAATATACGAGATTGAGTTACCACTTGAAAAGGTGATTGTAATCAGAGTGGTACAGTAGAAAGCATGGTGGTTCCTCTCTGAAATTTTCTTGGAATCTTGAAGACTCAAAGTTGGCAACTTCAAAGAATTATACAGTGAGAAAAAAGGGCTGAAAGTTCAAAAAGGGTTTCCAAAATATGAAAGAAGTAAAGATTAATTGTGATTTTTTTTTTATGGATCTAATTAATATTTTAGTGTTTAGTGGTGATGTCACAGGAGATATCAACATAAAAATAAAATTAAAACCCACATCTCTTTACTTTTGGAAACACACAATTGCAGTACATGAGTGCCACTACTCATAGTTTTGGAAGCAAATTTTTGGAAAGAAAGAAGGTTCTTCAACATCTATGTTTAAAATTGCTTTAGGAAAAGAAATATTGGGAGAGGATGATTTGTCATGTCCCCAAATTTTGCATTGGGTCACAATGGCCTAAGACACTTGGCCATGTTCATGATACTTTTTCAAATTGGTGCTAAGGGTCAAATAATTGTCAAGCATGATGTCCAAGTTAGTAATAAGGTAAAATTAGAGACAAATGGACAAGTTGGGTCACATGAAGAGAAAATTACCAATTCAAGTTTTTAATGTCCCCATCCAAATAAAATATCATGGAGGAAAAATTCCACTAACTTAATAGTTCCCTAGGTTGGGGGTGGAAGCATCAAAAGTTGGAATAAGGGAGGTACAAGACCCAAAATGACCTTAGAATTACAAATTCACATTAAATGGGTCACATAAATAATAATAATAAAGAAAATAAGGTGGCATGGGATCATGAGGGAACATAAGAGGTTGTGGGACCCACATGCTGCAAGATTCCCAACTACACTTGGCATCATTCTATCACCAATTTGAGTTCAAGGTGAAGGGTAACATACTTGGGGGCTTTCAAGAGGAATTATTCATGGCATGAATCTTGGAAGGTCGAATTGGAGTGGAATAGTAACTCACATGGAAGACGAAGAGGCATCATATAGAAGTTGTGACACTTGTAGCTAGATTCTCGAGCATCTATGACAACAATGATGGAGAATCTATGAAAAATTTAGACCTGATTGTAGACCTATGACACATTTGAAATATTAGGGATAAAAATAGCCACCGAGAGGGCGCATAGGGGGATTTATGGTCATCCAAGAGTCCCAATTCGAATTGGGGGAAGTGGAATGCAAGAAAGAAGTGGACAAGTGTCTTCTATGAGAATCTCTCCCTAACTCAAGTTGAGTGAACTTTGTTTGAGGGAATTCGACCTCATGAGTCCACATGAGGTTAATAAAAGAGGAGGATGACAAATGAGAGAATATTTTGGTCATTTTTTATTTGCATATTTGCAATTTGGGAGAGCTTTAGCTTGTCCTTGCACGGTGGATGTTCATCCTTCCCGCCATTGAACCAATTTCGTGGGTGCAAGATTCCTATCCAAGTTGGTTGAAGGAGAGGACATTCAAACCTATCAACAAATCTTCATGGAGAAATTTTGATGTATTTTCGAGCCCCTTTGAGTTCGATTCATGTTCTCTCTTCTTTCTCTACTATCTTTCTCTCGACACTTTCTCAATGTTCATGTATAAGTGTGATAGCGCACTCCTTATTGCATATAGTTTATCGAAGAATGATATTTCGACCATAAGGACATGTTATATGCTGCATAAATCTGTAATGAACTGATCATGAGATCCACAACTCGAAACACCAATCCTTTCATGTAATAATTCCAAATAATATTGAGATTTGAGCTATTTCCCTCATTGTATTCTCATGGTGATTTTGGAATGAATATATTGTACAAGTTTGATATCAGATATTTTCTGAGTTTTTGTCTATGTTTCGAGTTGCATATGAAGTAACATTTATGGACAAAATATTATGTGTAGACCCTCCGAGTCTTGCTTAAATATTGAACCACAAATTCTATGTAAATTGTTAATAATTTTCCCACAATTCCTATGTCTCGCAACCTGCTATTCTATGGGAGTTATAGCAGACCCTAAAACCTGATATAATGCTGAATTTTGGTTTCCCCTGAGGTCATCTAACAGAGCCAAGTCTCAAATCATAAAATATGGAAGTATGTACAGTGTTTGGGAAGCCAAAAATTTGCTAGCCTAGTGGGGTTTTCAACTAATGAATTTAATTAGTTTTATTCCCCTTACTTCGTCCTTGAAACTTGCAGACCATGAATGATTCTAGAAATTTTCTAAGGGTATAAGGGTTGAATTAGGGTGTCTTAAGTCCTCCCAAGCCCCTCCATACAGAATTCTAAATCATTTGGGAGCATTTGGGATAGTTTGGGGTTTCACTAGTCCAAGGTTCGAAAATTGGCCAAATTGTGTAAACTTTCAAATTGGGGATATTACATTCACCCCTTAGCTTTATGTTTTATTTTTTTTGCAATCACCTTGTAGTGAATTGCATTAATCCTTGAGTGTCTCCTCCTTTAATGGAATATTTATTTTAAAATAAGCCTCATCCACATCGTTGGGCCAGAATCCATACTTGTAAGTGAAATAATCTTTGAAAGATAGGATTGAGCAGGCCTCCTCACCCAATGCTAGATACTCCCGATACCATTGAGCCATGTTGGCACTACTAGTCTTCTTGCCAATTACTCTTAAAGGCTAGCCATTGGTCTATCTGGTTTTCCGTCTTCTCTGTACCTGGTGTTACGTAAAGAATTATCTTCCTCATGTGAAATGTGCAAGCCTCCATCTATATAGATGATTTCCTCTTCTTCATACTACTCAAAATAATATTCAACTATTGGTACAAGCCTCATTTTGCAAACTCTTCTTCTTCAATTGAGCAATGGAGTTTGATCTTGATACTCACAGGTGTAGAGGACCATGCTATGATACCACTATAATGTACCCAATCCAATTATAGGCACACTAACTCAAGCTCTTGAACACTCAAACACACAGAGGATGGTTAGATACAAAAAAAGACTGACTAGTTTGGATAGATTTCAAATATTAAGTCCCAGACACCTCTAAACCCTCCCAAATTTTCACAAGATATATTTTAAAACCTTCTAAATCTCATGGAAATCCTACATCATCCTAAACAGACTCCCAAGTTTGACAGCTGCACATTCTTTGGGTGCCTCACGCCTGGGTAGACTCCTTTGGATAAACCAAAGGCTCCAATGCAATTGCCCCGGGACTTATGTGGAACCAAATGGATTATGCCACAGATATGGAAGTAGTTGGCATGAAAATTACCCCAACCATCTATAACAATAATAATATCAACTATTAGGTTCAACAAGATTCGATTGGAGACTAGAAAACAAGGTACTAGTTTCAGGACGACTCGGCTAGTCAAATTACAAGCATCTCCGAATGGATCATGAGGGTCACAAGTTTTAGACTTGAAGGATGGGATGGGTCCAAAAACATGTATTTTAATTGCATTAATTAACAGAATAATATTTGTATGATTGGAAGATAGTTAATTGCATTAATATTTAAAACTAGCTAAATCTAGCATCACAACGAGCATAGGGCCAAGTATTCATTAAAGATGAGAGATAAAATTTGCAGAATGGGAGGAAAATTGATTATCCTGATTTGCAGAAGATATATTTACATTGCATAGTTACAGAATAGTATAAAATACCCATAGGCTCGTTATCTTTCACCAATAACATTGGCAATTACATGACACTGTAGAAAATGCTCCAACTGTCGGAATATTCAACACCGAGCAATCTAGAGAAATTTAATGGAAATGGAATGGACCATGTTGAATTCTAATTAATTTATTAGCAGCTTCAAATTAAAATAAATTAAGATATGATATGAGCCACAGGACATCAAAATAATTATAAAGAAGAGAGGATATAAAGTTTCTCTTGGAAGTGATTTATTCTTCTCAATTCTTGAACTCCCAAGCAATAATTAGACCCAATATTGAGATCAGACTTGCAATGACATGAGAAACCTGCAATTATCCTCAATGTTAAAGGATGAATGCCTTACTCCTCATGGTCTATCTAAATCCTCAACTAGAACTATGAACAGAAGGGGCACATCTCCCAGCTGGTGACTACGGGCACATCTCCCAAGTATTGAAAAGATTAAAGATCATCAATTCAAAACTCCAACTGGAAAAATATGTGAGTGGGTGCACCCTTCCTTCTTTTATAATATGATGGGGCTTCAAGATGCAATGTATATGGTCCTCCATACTCATCCAATGTGCCCTCAATGACTAATTTTGGACTGACAACTTTATCTATCTTTTTCCTTTCTTTTCTTTCCTTTCTAATTTAGTCTACTTTTATGCTTTTGGAAACTCCTACTTTTCCTTGATTTTCTCTGCTTTCCTGATTTTACAGTGATTTCCTTCTTTTCTCTACTTTTTTCTTTTTTTGCTTTCCTACTTTTATGCTGATTTATGCTTTTCTGTGCTTTCTCCTGCTTTTATGATGCCTTCCAGCCTTTTAGCTGCTTTCTTGATTTTTTTACTGCTTTTCTTCCATATTTCATTTTTGGAAGGCCACTCCTTGGGTCCACCTAATCTCCTATGTGCTCTCCTAGGCCACCCTAGCATTTACAACTCATCAAATAATTAATTAATATTAAATATTCTAAACTATGGATTACATTCTTGTGCATGATTTAATTTATTTTCACAAGATAACCATAGGCTAAAATTAACCCTTGACTAATTTATTTAATTTTCCTCTAAGGCCCATGGGGGTCTAATGGACTAGTGGTTGCTCCCTGATGCTATAAAAAATGGGGACATTATAGCTACATTCTTGAACAAGAGGTATAGGATGCACAATGTTGGATAAAGGTTATGTAGTTGATAACTCAAACAAAATCTCTAGGGTAGACTAATGAGAGAGTTCAAATTAATTACCATTAATTATAATATACACTTATTAAATTCAAACGCAACGTGGGTAAAAGTGACTCAATCAAGTAAAGAACTAATGTAAAAGTAAACACTCTAGAAAATAAAAATAAAACGAAATCTATTCAAAATAATGTGAAAATAAAGAAAACAATTCTCAAATCTTCCTCAACAAGTGGTAATGAATGGTCCATTGGTTAAGAAGAAGTAGAAAGTCGAACAAGGGCCTTTCAAACAATCCAATTGATGGGATGTAAATTCCACCAACGATGTGAGTGAAGGTGCAAATGAGATAGTTATAGTGAGGGACAATGAGAGATACTCCATTCAATCAACACCTATTTATCTTAGGTTCCCTCGCTTCTATGAGATCCATCTGAGTAGGTGTAACTAAAGATGGGCCACTAAGGTACCTAGTCATGGGTATGTGCAACAGGTTACCTTGCCTCGAATTTGATATCAAGCAGTAGAAGGATCTTCCATATGAGAGAGCTAGGAGTATCAATCACACTTTATGTCCCAACCTTATCAATATCCGCTCTGAAGAATACGCCTATTTCAGAATAGGTTATGAACCACACTTGATAGAAATGAATTTAAGTTCCCTAAAAGTCAACAACTATGTTTTAGATGTGAAATATTGTGGCAAGTTATTTGGATACATATACACCACATTCCTAAACTAACTACAATATTATTTTGAGTGCTCAAGTAAGGATTTTAGTTGGCTAGGTTAAGTGTTGATTCGTAGGCTCAACCTGACCTCATGAACCACGTGTTGTTTGGGTTAAGGTGTAAGGTGCATGGACAAGTGGTGTGTACAACCATACAATTGCATGAAAAGTAAATGCTAGAAATAGAAACTGTATGAAAGAAAAGAATTACAGTGCTTAATACTTAGAAACTGGAGATTCTTTTTCTTAATAAAAAATGAACAGTATTCTAAACATGTAAAGAGGAACTTTCAAGATTCTTCTAACAAAGCAATTGAAATCCAGTGCAATCTAAAAAATGTGATGTAATAAATACTAATACTTAATACAAAGAATCAGATGTGTTCTTTTCTCAACTAAATTGTTTCTATAAAATGGTAGGATGCAAGCTAATTCTTAATGTTTTCAAAGAAAAGAGTTGAAACTCTTAACTAATATAAAATAGATGTTAAGCAAATGTAAGAACTAACTCAAGCAAATTCTGTAATTATATAGTTGAAATAGGAATAGACTAAAAAGTATCCTAACAAGGGGCCTAAAGGAAACAAGTACTAAAGTTTTTCAACCTTTTCCTTCCCTATAATGCCCAAATCAAGAAAAAAATAAGTCAAGAAAACTTGTAATGAACAACAAGAAGATAGCCAAGTTGAAAATGCAAAACATAATAGATTCCAAAAACAAATAGTGAGGGAAAAATTGAGAATCAAATTAGTTCATAAAATATGAGTTTTTTGCGATTTCTTGAGGAAATATACGCACTTTTCTGCAAAAAATGTGAAATGAACAAAAAGAAAAAAATTATGAGATCTATCAATGATTGAGGAAAAAAATAGGGATTTTTTCATAGGTCACCTATCTATGAGAAATATACAACAAACAAAAAAGAGAAATTCAAGCAAGAAAATAGAAACACCATCTAAAAGGGGGCTTGAACTAAGGCACACACAACTAAGAATTAACTATGGGTTTCATCGTCGGTGGAGTTACAAAATTTAGTGGTTGTGTTTTATCATAAACATGTCCCAAAATTCATGTACTCAAGGCTGTAACTTGAGTACCAAATCAAATGATATGAAGGAAAATAAAAATACCCAATTATAACATTCTACACTAATTTGTGCAATGAAGATTTTTTGTATTAATAAAAGGACTGGTTTAAAATACAACATCTTGGTATTGATTATAGAAGATGTGGTCTCCATAGCAATCCCAAGGGAGGTTTTTTTTTCTATTAGTGCTCCACTCCAAGCCAAATGGTGTAGTATGGAATCGAAGGATGGAAATATTAGGACAAAATGGGAACCTTTTCTCTTTGTATGCAATCCAACAGCATAACATTACTTGTGGTGAATAATGATTTGAATGACCATAAGGGATTTACTTATAAGAAAGGGTGTGGACATCTCTTAAACTAGCTCCAATGTCAATAATCCATTTTCATTGACGAATTAGCGAGATAATGTTAGGTATTAGAGATCTAATCAAATGCTATTTTTATTAATAACCAAGGAACATTTTAATGGAAAAATTTATCCCATGGGATAATTTTCAATATTTTTTTCCTAAAAAAGATTCACCAATTTCCTTTTTTTTCAAATGATTCACCCAAATTCTGCATGATGAAAGTATTTTACTCTAAACATAACCAAAATAGTCTAGAAATTATTAAAATCCTCAATAGGTTTCAATATTTAAAAAAAATATCACCAAACATTTTATGGTTGAAAATTTAAGAATTTGTAAGATTTGCCAAGGTTTCTTCACTTTAAGAAAATTATGGATCCTTGAAATTTTCCTTGTTAATAATAGTTTGATTATGTCCACTTTTAGCCACTACACCTTTTTGGAATCAAATCACATTGATCAATAATTTATATCTCTTTTTAGGGCCACTTTGTGGTTTTCAAAGCTTTAGTGTCACGAGGACCTTGCATAAATGCTTAGGAAAATTTCTTGCAATGACTTTTCATGGTCAAACTTTGGATTTAGCTCATCTTTTGGTCACAACATTGAGATCATATGATGTTGGAGGTGATAAAAATGGGGGTGATGTTGAAAGTGATATATAATGGTGATGATAATCATGACAAAGTAGGTGAGAAAAATTAGGTTGTTAACAAGTGGCCATATGCTTATCAAGGGTTCTAGCATACTTGTCCCTTTAGTTACACAATACCCCAAGTGCATGGAAGTGGATGCCTTGATAATTAATTGGATCATAATAAACTGCTATTATGTGTTAACAATCAAATTAACACCCCTAGTCATGTGACAGAAGAAGCACATTTTTACTATGCGCCTGCAATATGAAGACAGAACACAAGTACATTCAGAGACAAATCATCTCTGGTCTAATCACTTCTCCCATAAATGGAAGGATTAGGTGAAGAAAGTAAGAACCTAAGGAGACCAAGTTTGGTCATCGAACTACTCATTAAAGGTCCAAACTTAAGCTACACCAATAAAATAGTGAAGAGAAATGCATTAAAGTGCATTAATTGTGCTTAAAGTATGCTAAGTTGTGCAAAAAAGCCTAAAAACTATGGAAAATTGGGTTTTTGAGTGAAAATAGTCAAAAAACATGAAAATGGACAATCCCACATTGAAAAGAGAAACTTGAGAGCACACTTCCCAATGCTATATAAGAAAGGCATTTGGGGGATTGTAAAGGGAGAAAGGAAGAGCAAAGGCATGCTAGAGAGATTCTAAAAGAGGAAAAGCTCAATTTCTTCAAAAGCAAGGGTGAAGGAAGGAAAGCTCATGGCAATGGAGGAGGGATTCACACCAAGATCCATGGTAAGGATGTACCTATTCATTGTTTTAATATGAATTGATTCAAGTTTCTACCATTTAAGAGTTTGAATTTTGCTTATCATGTATGATTTTAATTCTCAAATGGATTTAGATCTTAATGAATTTTTTATGAATGAATGTAGATCTTTAGAAGCTTGTGATAATATTTTCATTTTCTGACATACAAACTCACCATTTCTTAGTAAGATAGATTGATAATATGCTGATCTAACCCCTACTTGCATATTACTTCATCTATTATCAGATTGGCGACTCCGTGGCTTGAAATTTCTTGATATTTCATGATTTTCTTCATTTTTGGTGATTTCCATCCTTCAGATCTACTAATTTTTAGCTTAAAGATCACTTAAAGATCCTTAGATCCAGTAAGAGAAGATCCAAACCAGCCTCCTCATACCCTCCATTCAACAAATGCTTCAAAATTTCATTGTAGATCTCGATTTTTTCACATTGGAGGGTTGTCGCACTATCCACACTAGCTTACTGCGACGTTGCACTGTCCATACTAGCAGATTGCGACGATGCTTAATTTTTTGTTTTGGAGACCTCAATCCCCCTCACCTTTGTTCATTTCAGATGGGATGAGTGTATGGATTTGATGAGGGACCTCCTAGGGTGAAACTACAACCTCATTTACCCTTTTTTAATCCCTCCTTTCCTCAAGTTTCTTGGTTTAAAGATCTACATCTTTTGTTTTCAATTTGCAGCTCAATAAACTAGTTTGTGAGATCCATGGTTTGGATCTGTTTTGAAGGCTTGGTATGTGTGTTTGCAGACCTGTTTGGAAGCTTCTTTTGCTTCTTATGATCAGTCTACCACTCCTTTGATAAGTGTTGATATGCTTTGCATTATTTGGATCTAGATCTTTACCTTTGGAATCCTCTTCCATTCACTTTAAAATTTGCTCCAAATTTCAATTTCTTTTTCAAGTTGTGATGGATCTACTACATCTTTGCATTTTCTCTTTAGCTTAAGATCCTTTTGCTAATTATACTTAGTGTATTACTCCTTTGTGAGAACCTTTGAAAATTTTTGCATTGTTTGGATCAAAGATATCTCTCCTTGGAATGACTTTCCAAAAACTTTAAAAATTGCTCCAAATTTGCTTTCTCTTTTCAATTTTTTTTTCAAGTTGTAATAGATCTTGTGGCTTGAGAACATCTTAGCTCATAGATCCCTACTTTGGCATACATAGGACTGATCTTTACTTTCATTTGAATCTCCTTTACATCTTTGCAAAGTTTACACACCTTCCAAACATATTACTTCAAGCTTGCAATCTTACACTAGTTGGTGGAGATCTCTTTAACTTTTGGATCTGTTTGGAGACCTGATTTGTATTACATTTACACACTTGTTTAAGGATTTATTTACATCTTGAGATCAGTGTTCTACTCCTCTTGACAAGTTAGGCAATTTTTGTACCATTTGGACCAAGATCTTTACAATTGGAACTCACTTCCCAACACCTTTAAAAATTGCTCCAAATTGTCATCTATTTTCAATCTTTCTTTCAATTGGTAGTAGATATTCTTGCTTTCAACCACATTTGATGATGGATCCCTGTTTTTACATATTTAGGGACTGATATTAACTTGCATTAGTGTCTCTTTTACATGGCTACAAGTCTTCCAAACACATTAAAAGAATTGTTTCAAAACTACTTAAAGACATTTAAATGTTGAGATATCCTACACATGCTGATTGGAAACTTTAAACCAAAGATAAACCATACACATTTGGAAGAACCATACACATTTGAAAGACCCTTCCAGACAAATTTTCATTTGAAGAACACTTTGAACATCACATGTCGAGATAATTTGAGAGTAATTTCTTTCCAAAAAACAGAAATAAACTTTAATTAGTTACATTTTTTTTAAGAGTTTGAATATTTTCATGATTTTCATGCACAATTAGAGAGAGTTGCACCTTTAGAGTTCAGTTTTCTTGAGATATATTGTGTATGAGGCACCGTATCCTCTTCACTCGCATCTTATGATGATCTTGTGAATGAGAAAGTGTATCTCGCTTGTAATAGTTTAGGAGTTTATTTTTTCAAAGCATCTTATATCGAGCCACCATATCCTCTTCATTCACACCTTATGGTGACCTTGTGAATGAGAAAGTGGATCTCACTTGTAACAGAATATATTTAATTTTTGCATACATTTTTTCGAGCCACCGTATCCTCTTCACTTGGGCCTTATGGCGATCTTTTGAATGAGAAAGTGGATCTCACTTGTAACAGTTTATAATTTAATTCATAGGCATTCCAAAGGGCTCTACATATCCTCTTCACTTGGGCCTTATGGCGATCTTTTGAATGAGAAAGTGGATCTCACTTGTAACAGTTTATAATTTAATTCATAGGCATTCCAAAGGCCTCTACGTATCCTCTTCACTTGGGCCTTATGGCGATCTTGTGAATGAGAAACATGGATCCCCCGTGTAATAGAATTAGATTCATCTTTACTTGAGATATCTGTCTGGGTTACATTGGTCTTTACACATCATTTATTATCCATATTTCAGAAGAAGAAAAAAAAAAAAACTGTGCATGAACATACAAAATCTATCAGAAATTTTGCATGTCTGAAAGAAACTCATGAACCTCTAACTCTCCCTTAATTTAGAATATTCATCGAATTGAAAGGTAGAGTAGTGAGCATTTTGCATTGTTTGGTTCATTTTTCCTGTTTTCGAGTCAAAACACCACCAGTTTCACTTCCATTCCTGAAACTAAGCAAACTACCCTTAAAATTGGCACTTAATCTAAAATTGACAAACTTTTGGTTTTCATATCACCAACAAGTTTAGGTTAGTGCCCTGGATTAGGTTTGGAGAGTTAACACTCCTGAGCTGCAAAACTTTGAAACTAACATTGATTAAAGAGAGTAAATCCATTAGTAGCAAAAAATGCTTGTTGGGAAAGCACTTCTAAAACATGCGTCAAGCGTGAGGTCAATCTGGATAAGTAAAGGGTGGTTCCCCCCTTTTGCTTATTTAGTGGGACATGAGATTATCAAGGAGATTCTATGTTCAGTGACAAGTCCTCGGAGTGACATCACTGTTTCTAGAGTTCCTGGTTATGAGAGTTGTCCTCCACTCACAATTGTTCCGCTCGACCGTCGATTGTGAAGTGGTAACTTTAGTGGCTATTCCTAGGATATCACATAGGCTATTGTGACTGGGACACACTTGCAATACCTAAGACATACTTTGGAACTTTTACTCCTTGGGAGGGTGATTGGTCAGGAACCAACGCTTGCACCCCTGGCGATTAAAGTTTATTGTAACCGTTTCTCATACCTTCGCTGCTAGCAATTGTTTGAGGCTTGAGATCCCTCAGCAGCTACTAGTTTCGGAAGGCTCTCTTATCCATCTTTTCACTGAGCTTTGTCTCTTTGGAAAAGTAGTTTTCTTGCTTGGATCTATAGGAATTTTTACTGTGTGGACACCTTCTTTTTTTTGAGTCTAGACTGCCTTAGGATTGTTTGATTAAGAGTATCATTTTAAACACATCATTTTATCAACTTCTTAGAAGTGGCTACTCTCCTGATCCACCAGTCACGATGGCAGTGAGGTGATTCACCAGAAATTGAAGGCCCTGCTATATTGCAGAGACAGATACAAAAACCACATCCTAATGACTTGGAAACATAACTAATTTCAAATACAATTAATATTACTCGAGAAGAACAACATCAAACAAACCCTGAACATTCATTATCACATCATGAACTGAATACAGACATAGTTGATGATCTTACTCTAGTTGAAATTGAAACATTGAACAATCATACAAATGCTCATGTAATTCCACATTTGATGAGTCTTTCAGAACCAGTTGTACTTACTATCTGCAAGTCACTAGGTGATATCAAACCTCTTTTTGAAAGTTTTAATGACATGCATAAATCAACAAGTGACCCTATGGCTTCATCAGGAGCACAAGGGACTACATCACGGCAACATCAACCAATTGCTAGAGGTAGCAATACTTCCAATTTGACCTCTACATCAATCCCAACAGTTAGTATACCTGTTAGTAGCACAAGTTCAACTAGCACTTCAGTGCCAGTTGGTACAGTTTCGGGTTTCAATCCCGGAAGTACATCCACTTCATCTGTAGGAATCCCTACTAAAGGGTGTGCCAGGGTGTGCCTTACCAAACATTGGTTTTCCATATGGTTCGGCTAATCAAGGTCAACACACATAAGGAGTAAACCAAAATCCTCTTGGTATACCTAACACTTGTCCAAATTCTACTTCTGGGGGAAACCCTTCACCATGAAATGGTAATATTCCTGGTGGAAGCAATGAACCATGGAAAATTTATACCAATTGGGGTTATGCTCCTCAGATTAGTGGAAATGCCCTGGGGGGTTATCCTCCGACTTATCCTAGCACAATGCCTAGCGACAATCCACCTATCAACCCCATCCCACAATGGAGTGGTGAGGTTCCAGGAAGTAACTAATCTTTTTGGGAACCGCCTTCGCAAGGAGGAAATCAACCTTGGAACACTTATCTAAGCCAAGGAAACAATCAATGGTTTGGTCAGATTCCGGAAAGTAACCAATCTTTTTTGGGCCTACCCCCGCAAGGGGGCAATCCATCCATCCATCCTATTCCACCATGGAATGGACAATATTCAGGAAGTAACCAATCTTTTTGGCTGCCATCTCCGCAAAGAGGAAATCAACCTTGGAACGCATATCCAAACCAAGGAAACAATCAATGGAGTGGTCCAGTTCTAACTAGTAACCAATCTAATTGGGGCCCACCCCTGCAAGAGATAAATCCACCCGTGAATCCCAACCAACTATGGAGTGGTAATGTTCCACCAAGTAACCAATCTCAATGGAACATACCCCCGTAAGGGGGAAATCCACCCATGAATCCCAACCAGCCAGGGAGTGGTAATGTTCCACCAAATAACCAACCTTATTGGAACATACCTTCGCAAGGGGGAAATCCATACATGCAACCTAGTTCACAATGGACTGGGCAACATCCAAGCAATAAACAATCCTTTTGGATGCAACCTCCGCAAGGAGGTAACCCCTCTTGGAATGCTTTTCAAGCCCAAGGAACACATCAATGGAGTGGCCAACAGGGAAATTTTTAAGGGCAAAATTTCGCCAATTGGCTATTTTTGGGTTTTTTTTCAAAAAATAAATTCGCTATTTGGTCATTTTTAGTCTCTAATATCGCTTATATTTACATAAAATATGTTTTTTTATCATAATATTTGCCAAAATTCACATTTTTTAGTAGTAAATTATATGTTTCATATTTAACATTCGTCTACCTATCTATATATATGTTTTTTTCAATCCAAAATAATCGCCTATAATACTATACTTAAGTATAATATTAGAACCCTTAAAAATTCCCTGGTGTCCAGGTTCTAGAAAGTAACCAATCTTTTTTGGGCCTAACCCCGCAAGGGGGCAATCCAACCATTAACCCCATTCCGCCATGGAGTGGTCAGGTTCTAGAAAGTAACCAATCTTTTTGGAACCAACCTACAAGACCTGCATTTGATCCAACTAGGCTGCGACATGAACATCATGCCAATGGTATGATGGATTCTGTCAACCATCTTGAACAGATTAACCCACATCCGGTACAAGTTTCTATTCAGAATTTGCAACCCACAGCAGGCCAGGCAATGCAACAACCTGCTTATCCTTCCAACACTTCTGACATCCTCATAGTCTCATCCATAGACCTGAGAACAAAGAAGAAGAAGTATAAGGGTAAGCAAAGTGCTAATCCTTCCCAGAATTATGAAATCCTAATATTCGAGTCCAAAGACCTTAGGGAAAAGAAGAAGAAATACAAGAGTAAGCAAAATGCTAACTCTGGGAAACATGATGCACCAACTATGCTTCAATGCGGTGGGAAACAACAACCCACTATTTTGACACCGTCACCCCCGCCAGGGGGCAACCAACCAACCCCCCCGCAAGGGGGCAATGATCCCAATGCCAATGTCTTCATGTGTGATCATGAGATGACCATTCAAACAAGACTTGATTCTTATGATGTCTCTCCTAGTACATCGGATCAATGGGAATCACAACCAAGTGGTTATCTCTACATTGAGAAACCAACTATAGACTTAGTACCATACCCCCCCAAAGGTGTTCTACGTAGAACAATGCATAATCCTAACACGCAAGTTGCTTAGAACGGTAATGTTCTTGAGGACCTAGCTCAAGTACCATGTGCCATGTTGACCTTGGAGGTATTGCAATATCGTTTTGCGCAAAGAAAGGAACTATTGTCTACTATTGGTGTTGTTGACCCATCCGATGAGACTTTGATAACATCAAACATAGACCATTCAATATGTAGGATCCTTTCCGAAGTTGATTTTCATATTAAAGTAGCAACTCATGGTAAGAACATCTGTCTAACCATAGTGGATAAAGGGACCTCAGCTTATGTAATGTCATTCAAATGTTGGCAAGCATTTGGATCACCCCTATTTGTCGTAGAAGTTCCATACCAAGCTACTCAAATAGCTTCGGCGGATTCAAATCAAAATCTTCCCTTGGTGGAGAAACACAATTCGGTTACCTAGCCCATTTGGGCTGTGAGATCTCCCAACTCACATGACTTCTTGGATTACATTTTGTCATCAAATGAAGATATCCCTGAAGTTGTAAACATTTGGTTGCACCCACCTAAGGACATTTGTTGTGGGGCCACTGGGAGCACAATTGGATTAAATCCACTCAAATATAGGAGCATGATCTGCATGTTCATCAATCTAATCTGGTATATTTGGAAGCTTGCTTATAGGTTTAGGTCATCCCTTTGTGAATATGCATTTGAAACTTTTGCAACCCAAACTTGTCATAGGGTCCAACCTGTTGGAAATTGGTGGGTCATCCCTTCATATCTGTATTTTCCACCATTCCGACAGAAGAGCCTACCGAACATGGGACACCCTAGTCAGCACCCCATTGCCATTTTGGTGCCCATGCTGAGTTATTCTTATAGGCCCAGGAGCCCTATTAGTCCCATCATGACTTGGAGTTTGAGACCACATATTTTTCTTTCATTTATTTCTGACCATATCCTGATGGGCTCCCAATTTTTAGTCATTTTATATAAGCTTATGTTAAATATCCACTTGAACATCCGTGCAAACTACTTCGTTGCTTATTTCTTATGTTGCTTATTTTCCTGTACAATCACTTTCTGTTACAAAATGCCTATAAACCATTGCTTCTGTATATTTGACCCATACCCATGGAGGAAACATATGTAAGAGTGTACATAACTAACTCAGCCCTTGTTTGCAATATGGATCTTTGTCTTGGCCTGACCCATGCTCTTGACATTTAGGCGCATGCCCTTGAGACACTCGTTTCCTCTAATGTATCATAGCATGCTTTATTCTTTTTTCAAGCTAATAAATTAAAAAGGTTAAAAAAAATTGGAAAACACAAAAATCCAAAAAGGGAGAGACTTGAATCACTTCATATCATAAACTTTGAAGAAAACTGCAACAGTCAATCCTTGTCGCCCTTGAACAATGCACATAATATTGTATCCACTGTCAGTACACCATCTGCATTTTCCTTAGGAAACTGTACCAATATCTTGAACAGATCTCCACCGATGGGTTATCCTTCCCGTCACCAATGGAGCTTTCGTTAATGCATCTGGCATTAGCGAATTTCATTAAGGTCGGTTACTCAAGTCCTATGTTTCCAAGTGTCCATTCTGCGTCGTGTTATGTGTTCAAGGGAAGTTCAAACTATGTCGGCCATTCCTCAAATATTCCTGACCAATCATGTCGGCCTTCCTTGTGTCAGTATACAATGTTGGATCTCGCAGTTCTACCAAATCATATCAGACTATTGATCTTTGTTTCGTATCGGTTGATGTGGGATGTATTAATGCCATCCTTCCGATGGATCTATTCTTATCGACAACAAATCATCATCTAGGAAATGGATCTAGAAGCCTAGGAGTACCTTGGATCTTGCAGTCATTAGTGGCATGTTTCCTCGCAAATGACAGTGGGTATACATCAATGATCCTTGATCATTTGATTCTACAAGTGTTCGAGTTCAGAACATCTATTCACACTTGTTAGTTTGTACTCAGTACCTTAGAGTCCATCATCATTATCGGTGGGTCTCTTCGCATTTGTTAATGGTATACATCAATGACCAGTAATCAGATAGTGTTTTATTATGCCCGACATCATATCACTTATTCACATGATATAAACTCGTACTATTATCGGTTTGTATTGAAGACCTTGGGAAAAATAGTTGTATCACTCCTCAATGCACTGCCCGAACTGTGCAAGATTAGACTGCCATGTCAAAAGTTCGATAAAGACTTTGTTCTCGCACTCATCAAAGTGCATGTTTACATTTCTGAAAAATTTACTTTTGACATGAATCCACTGTGTATTGTTCGTGGCCATGCTTGTTTACTGCTGAGCATGGGTATGGGTATGCCCGCCTCAGGAAGATATTATATATTTGAGAAATTGCTATGTTTTGCAGATGTGATCTTTAATCCTGCGCCCGTGATTTTTTCCCACAGGGGATTTGCCTTGTTGACCAATATCTTATCACATTCATTCATAAAGGGAGGTTTTAAATTGTGAAAAACAAGGTCAATGTATTGCAGGTATTGGGGGTTTGGGAGTAGAGTATAGGGGGTATAAAAAGGGGTATCTAGTAAAAATAGGGTTTTTAAAATTGGAAATATGTATTGGGAGGGGCGATCAACAAAAGGATTTTGGTAGGTATTTATCGATATCTAGTGAAATTAGGGGTATTCTTTAATATCCCATGAATGAAGGCGATATGGCATAGTTTCACTAATCGAAGACCCCATGGTTTTTCCTTTCCTCATCCTTGCTTTGAACGATAAAGAGTATCAGTATACAGAATATAAATTTCAGTAATGTATTTCGACCCTTAGCTCTGCTTCGGACCTCACACATTAGGGAGCATCTATTAACAATCAAATTAACACCCCTAATCATGTGATAGAAGAAGCACATTTTTACTATGTGCCCGCAACATGAAGACATAACACAAGTACATTCAAAGACAAATCATCTCTGGTCTAATCACTTCTCCCATAAATGGAAGGATTAGGTGAAGAAAGTAAGAACCTAAGGAGACCAAGTTCGGTCATCGAACCGCTCATTAAAGGTCCAAACTTAAGCTACACCAATCAAATAGTTGAGAGAAATGCATTAAAGTGCATCAATTGTGCTTAAAGTATGCTAAGTTGTGCAAAAAAGCCTAAAAACTATGGAAAATTGGGTTTTCGAGTGAAAATAGTCAAAAACCATGAAAATGGACAATCCCACATTGAAAAGAGAAACTTGATAGCACACTTCCCAATGCTATATAAGAAAGGCATTTAGGAAATTGTAAAGGGAGAAAGGAATAGCAAAGGCACGCTGGAGAGATTCTGAAGGAGGAAAAGCTCAATTTCTTCAAAAGCAAGGGTGAATGAAGGAAAGCTCATTGCAATGGAGGAGGGATTCACACCAAGATCCATGGTAATGATGTATCTCTTCATTTTTTTAATATGAATTGATTCAAGTTTCTACCATTTAAGAGTTTGAATTTTGCTTATCATGTATGATTTTAATTCTCAAATGACTTTAGATCTTAATGAATATTTGATGAATGAATGTACATCTTTAAAAACTTGTAATAATCTTTTCATTTGCTGACATAGAAACTTATCATTTTTTAGTAAGATAGATTGATAATTTGCAGATCTAACCCCCTACTAGCAAACTACTTCGTCTATTATCATTATGAAGTGTTAATATAAGAGTCAATCAAACAATTTAGATACTTATAAATAATTGCAACAACGAAAAACATAAAACTTTACCTATTGGTCATGTTGTGCTCTATAATGAGCGAGGGATCAAATACCAAAACTTACTCATTATTAAATTGCATAAAAAACATTATATGTTTTATCGTCCTCTTGTAGAAATATAATTCAACTCATTTAATATTTTTTTAAAATGATTATTACCTATATTAGTGAAAGACCAAAATGGCACGCATCGTTGATCACTATCTTTAAATCCATCGAAGGGGGATTTGTGTGATGGAGAAGTATCATCATAACGAGGATGCATTTTAGAAATCTATGATGGCTCAAAATAGTGGACTTACCTTCTTATATAGACCGATAAATAACAAAATATTCAAAGTGAATGACAAAAAAAATCAAAACATAACCATAAACAAAAAAACATGAAAACATAACCATAAACCAAAAAACAAATAACTTAAATGTTGGAGTTCATAGCATGTAAAAATTATGATTTAATTTAAATTAATATAATTAAAAATATAACTTTGAGGCAAACTCTAAAAAGAAAAATAATTGAATATATAATCATGAAAATAATCACCAAAACAACACTTCACCTGTTTTCACACCCTGCAAATGGTAAACGCAATCGCATTAATAAGAAATCTCAATACATAGTTTTAATAGAAAGTCTTCTCCATAGTCATTCCAAAAGACACTTTGGACCGAGTTGCACATTCTTGTGAGAGGTTCAAAAAGACTGCCACATCCTTGTCTAGGACAAAACAACAAGTGCATGGTCTAAGATCATGGCCTCGAGCTAAAGATAAATAAATAATAAATAATTTTCATAATATCACTGAAATGGATTTGTGTAATAACATACACATATATGCTGGTACATGAAAAACAGTCAAATAGATTTGTGTAATAATATATGTTGGTACATGAAAAACGGTTGGCAATAATAAAGAGCCTAAATCAAGGGAAAAAGATTTGATTTGCGTAGTAAATGAATATTTGGGCTTCATTTAGCAAATACTTTGCTTTAATTATTTTTCCAAATATTTTTTTTTCACAATTTAGGTGAGAGCGCAAGTAAACTTTGTTGGGCAGTTCTCTAACCTTGCGGAACTTGACTTGTATGAACTTTGCGCTTCACACAAATTTACTTTTGCAAACTTCTTTTAACTTTACGAAAAGTTAACATCACATACCTATTTAGCTCCGCACAACCCAATCTTAGACAAACTTAGTATAAATGTATTTCATGCTAAAACATAAGAACTGAACCATATGTTGAAGTTGTTACGCATTAAACTAGGACATTTACCACCGTAAAATACTTGGAATCTTGATTTGATTACAACATTTACACAAGTCAATATGAAATGGATGTGTAGGATGCATAAACCAACATTCTTGAGAATGAATACATAAAACTAAAGACTTATATATATTACCATGCGAAAGATGAGTTTTACTTCAATCTTTTACAATTTTACAGAGCTTGGACTCTTCATACATTTCAGTGAATGAGTTTCTCCTCCTTTCACTTTTCTCCTCTGGCATACATCTCTATCTCTCTCTATCTAATCTTTTGTGAGTGATTTTCATTTATACACAAACTTGATTTGGCTTTTGCTACAGAGGTTTCATTAAAGGCTGTAATAAATTCTACCTAAGAAATCTTGCTGTGAGCAAGATTGGCTACATACTAACTGACTTCTGACATTGCAAACTGCAAGATTGGCTGCATACTAACTGACTTCGGACATTGCAAACTGACTAAGTATTTGACAAAGCGGGCTCATATCAGATAACTCATTAATTACAATATTCCAAGACTAAACGCTCTTGGTCAGGGTGTTTAATAAACATTTGGCAAGGATTTTGAATTTTAGATTGAAAGTTGGATCAGATTCCAAAGTTTATATGGTGTTTTAATGTTAATTGCATTGATGGTTGAATAAGATCCAACTTTTCATACCCTAGTAACACATTAAATACTACACGAAACCAGTTTATATCAGAAATACTGGCTCTGTGCTTTGGCTGTTTGATATTGGACCATTGTTCACCTGGAGCTGTTGAGGCAACCTATGATTCTGATTTGCTCGAGCTGAGCAACAACTTCATTCATGTCTGGTCTGATATCCCTCTCTGACACCAGGCATCTGAAGGTGAATTCTGCTGCTGCAATCACCATGACCTTAACCTTCTGATTCATTTCAATCTCCAGCTGCTGATCCACTAGTTCATGCAAAGCCCCTCCTTGGATCTTCATTATCGCCATGTTAGCAAGGTTGATTTCCCTATTATTCCGGTTTATGTCCACTGCTAACATGCCAGAGATTATCTCCGCCAAAACGACCCCGAAGCTGTAGACATCAGATTTATCCGTCAATTGATGACAATGATAGTATTCTGGGTCAACATAACCGGGTGTGCCTTGTGGAGCAGTGGTCACATGTGAGGCATTATCAGGCACAAGCCTGGAAAGCCCAAAATCTGCTACCTTGACATTGAAATCGTGGTCCAAGAGAATATTAGAGGATTTTACATCCCTGTGGACTATAGGCGGATCAAGGCTGTCCTGAGCAGTTTGTATAGCAATATTCAAACGAGTGTCCCATGGTAATCCCTTGGGGCCTCTGCGATGGCCATGAAGATGGTCAGCCAGGGTCCCATTTGGGACAAATTCGTATACAAGCAGAAGCTCTGGACTGTATTCATAAGCACAGCCAAAAAGACGAACCACACGTGGATGATTCAAGCCCGAAAATGTCTTTACCTCGTTGATGAACTGTTCGACTCTCCTAGCATTGTCGTGATAAAGTCTCTTTACAGCCACAGTTCGTCCGTCCCCAAGTTGTCCCAGATACACCGACCCAAACCCTCCATCCCCAACTTCGTTCTCCTCATGGAAGCCATTTGTAGCCTGACAAAGTTCTTGGTAAGAGAATATTGGCAAATTGCCTATCTTAAGCCCACTCAGTCCAACTGCTTTCATGTCCGGCTTTCTGTTGTGTTTGCTGAAACCACTAGTAAAACCCCGGCTAAACGTTTTTCTCTTCTTCACATAGAGCTTCACAAACAGTAATACTGCTAATGGTGTCAGCAGCATCACTATAATGGAGCAACCTGCGATAGAATGAAGAGATTGATAGCAATCCACGGAGAGAATGTTAGTGCAAATTCACCTGATCTACTGAATTAGAAGAAATCACATTTGTACCTATCATGATAATCGCTGCTTTGTTTCGACCTCCTGTATCAAGGATCCACAATTTTTGGTAAGTGAATGCATACGTTGACAGATTGCCCTAAACATAATTTAAAAGTACTGCAAACACGTATAAATAACATAATTTAATTGCTGTAAGAGTAATGTTAGGGAAAGATGAAAACAAAGTTTTAGAAGAAATCACATTTGTACCTATTATATTCGCCCTGTATCAAGGATCCACAGTTTTAGGTAAGAGAACGCATACTTGAAACACGTATAAATAGCATAATTTGAAAAACTGAAAATTATAATCAAATTTGTTATAAAAAGCTATGGTAGACATACCATAGCATTTGTCAGGCCGTGATGTGCCGTCGGGACAATAGCAAAGAAATGTTGTCGATTTGTTAGATCCGCAAATCCCATTACTCGTCAAACAATCGACACAGTTTTGATCTCTGTACGGGTCGACACTCCATAGTATCTCAAAACCGTCCCTTAGGAAAGTCTGATTATTAATGGACTTATTCAACTGCAGAACCTCCTTCTTAATTGGTAGCTCAAGCTGCGTTTTACATAAACGTGACCCATTTAAATCTATTTCTCCATTGAAACTGTAGTACCAAACACTACCACATAAACTCATATTTTGTGTATAATTCTTCACAAAGGAATTACTTTGATCGCAGTCCCTCCAAAAAGTTAGCTGGGTGTATTCATCGACCATTCGAAAATAGTTGGAACTATTCTGCCGGCATTGAGTGTACTTCTCTTTGCATTTATCCCACTGGAAATTGATTGCCATCGTGATGCTATGATTAATGGTAGTATTCGCCAAGTTATATGGCTTCAATATACGATATTGATCTTCATGGATAGTAAGCAGAGGATGGCCATCAATTGCACCACAGTCAAGCTGAAAATCTTGGTCACCGCAGCCGCTGTGTCTTTTCCCAAATGGATAGCTGATATTAAAGTCGCCACATTTATTAACAGAACGACAAATCTCCCAATTGTTGCGGAAACATGAGACTGAGGAAGAACAGAGGAGTAGGAGCAGCAGAGCACAAACATGAAGCCGGAGGAGAGGAGTTAGAGGCATTGCATTGAACTGGGAATAGGAAAATGTGTTGCACTCTGCTTCATTTATTTTTTAATTCAAAATCAGTGACTCGACTCCGACGAGGAGATTGGCGACCAACTTGATAAGCAAAAGCTTTGCGATTGGAAGAGAGTGGGCGTGGGCGGTGCCGTGGGATATAAGGCAAAAAATCAGTCACTAGACTACGAGGAGATTCTCGACCATTTTGATTTGTGCAAAAGCATAAGGACAATATAGCTGAATGTGATTTTTTAATTAATTTAATTATTTTTTTCTAAGGAAAAACAGTTTATTTTAAGTTTTTAATTTTATTTTAGGTTTTAGTCTATGTAATTTTCATAGTTATTATATGTAATTCTAAGATTTTTTGAAAATTTCCAACAAATATATTAGACAAAAAATATGATGAAATAAAGTTTGAAAAGTAGAATACTTAGACTACACCTTTCCCCTACTAGATGTAAAGAGAGAGTTTTTGTCTTTTTGTTACATTTTAATTAATGCAACTGTGTGTGTTCGTTTCAGGAAAAAAACATTTCCAATCACCGTGATATAGATGCCATCCATTTAGTTTTGCCCACCCATGTCAAAACAAAATTTAGGTTAGATGTAACGATTCAACATTCATTTCAAAGACAAAAGTTATTAATAGTTAGTTAATTGTTGCTTTCCAAAAAACAAATTAAATTCCACACAAATTTATGGAGTGAAATGACTTGAATCTCCTTATTTTTGTGCGAGAAACTTATTGATAGAGTTGAAATCTGATGTTCACTTATTCTTTTATATGGAGTTTCGTAAAGAAATCCCAAGTTTTAGTGATTTTTATGTATATATTATTAAAATATGATGTTTCATTAAATAAATTTATATGTTATTTTATTTTATGTGTTTTGGCCAGCGGAAATTTTATTTTATTTGATGTTAACGGAAAGGGTTAACAAAAAAATCATAAAAGTGGTGTTTTATATTAATATAATGATTAATTAATTATAAAACAAAAAATATCCAATACTTTTAAATTTTAGTCAATCCCGAATTGTCTAACTAAAGTTTCTGCGAACTGAAGGCTAGAAATCCGTGATACTTTTAACTTTCTAACTACAAATTTGGCTCTTGGCCCCCCCAAAAAGTCGTACTACAATTTTGGCTCTTCGCCCCAAAAAGAGTCGTACTACAATTTTGGCTCTTGAGTCGTACTACACGTGAACTTTTTGACTAAAATTTTGAACTAATGCTTTTTCCATTGAGAAAAATTATACCAAGTTATAACTAGTAGTGGTAGATTTGCTATTTAAGATTGGAGTTAAGGTCAGCTAATTTTGACTTTGTGTGGGTATCGAAACATTGTTCTGTTCTATGAGTTGGTTTTATGAGGTGAAATTTTTTTCGAGAAGAAAAGATTTCCTTGTTATTTATAGAGTGAATTAAAGAAACTTACATATTTTTCTTATATTAAGGATAACGTTAATTATGAGTGATATATTTATCATACTTACAAAATATCTGTTTATCAATTTTACATACAAAAATGGTGCAATTCTAAATATCCTAAATATCCTATGTATATATATCAATATACCTTAGAAACTATTCGAAACTATTCGATATAGCAATGATATCGGTTTTTTATCGATGGTAATCATCAATAACTGATATATGTGACTACTAACAAAAATATTGTCCTCTCATGAAGTAGTAATTACATAGATATAAAATTAGAGTAAAGCCGAAAGTGGCTTTTAATATGATGGTGATGATATCCCTTTAAAAAATCCCATCCTTCTTCTAAATCCAGACCAACCTTTGAGAGTTGATCATCTTTCCGGTTGTATGTCCTGGCGATATGAGCAAAAGACAAAGCATCAAAACCGTTGAGAGTTTCTTGAATCCGATTTTTCCAATATACCAACAGAGGAGTGTGCAATCTATGTTTTTCTTTTAGCCACTCTATAATAGCAGAAGAGTCTCCAAAGAGTTGTAAATTATTTTGATTCTTTTTTAACGCTAGTTGAAGAAGTCCCCAACTAACCAGTAATTATGCCCGAGTGTTGCTTCCCAATACACAACCGAAGTGCATCTCATAAAAATGTTCACTATCTAATAACAAATATCACCCAGCACCACAGTAACTTCCCTGTTCCGCGCCATCAAAAAAATCCCACTGGAGTATTTGGAAGAATCATCGGGAACAAACTAGGTGCTTTTATGACCTTTGACCTCCTCACTGGGTAATCTGTAACAAAATGTGAAACTTGCATGATCACCTCCATCAAGTTAAATCAGAGTCTTCGAATAGTAGCGTGTTCCTGTATCTCCACATTCCCCAGATGAAGAATATAGGGAAGGATATGATATGTCGATGATTCTTGTACCAGTGAAGAAGGCAATTCTCCAGTGTGCCCATCGACGATAGACCTGAGATTCTAAATCTATATGCAACTTCCTCCCAAATTTGAACTGTAATAGAGCACTTAGAAAATATATGATCCATTGTTTCCTCCGCCTTGTAACATAACAGAAAGACCAAAGGGTCAATACCACCTCTAATTCTGTAAGTTTCACCAGTGAGAATCTTATTCCTTAATGCCAGCCAAACAAACCACCTAATCTTAACCGACACATTCAATTTCCAAATGGACTCATACCACCAACGGGGCTGGCAATGTTGTTGAGTCTCAGATATTGCATTATATGCTTGTTTGGTAGTTATAAACCCTGAAGAGTTACAGAAGCCCCAATACAGTTGATCCAAATCATCTACAAGATGAATAACGGCATGGATTCCTCATGATTTGGAATCCATGAAGATGATGATTTGTTTTGCACTTGGATCTACCAGAACAGCGATCCTATCAACTATGAAAACAAGCTATATTAGATATCTTGAGTAGTACTGTGTCCTTATATAGCTATGACGAGGGGATGTTAGGGAAGCACTGATTCATAGCTTTTACGTGTACAAAAAATCCCCCAGCAAGCTAAATGTCAGCATAGTAATAGAGGCTAGCGTTGTATCCTTCTTTAGATTCATAAATGCAGCACCTATGGCCAATCCAAGACCCTGAATCATAAATGTTCAAATCTAAGAACATAAACATGCCCGTTGATACAGTCATAATAGCCAAAAATCAACGTGTAACGTTTTTACTTCATAGTTTTGTAGGTGCAGAGCAAATCTAGAAAATAAACTTGAACTCTTTGGAATGCATACCTACGTTTCAATAATGTTGAGGAATAATGTAAGCATGGTCAGGAAAAAAACTTCTACCGTCATTCGTAAGTGTGTCATGAAGTAAACTATAATCACATATACAACAAGAAGAAAAAGTTCGAGTGGCACGTCACTTAAGTTTCGAGACATAAAGCATGCACTTAATATGCATGTCTATTGCCCGCTCCTTTCCTAACATAGCTCGCTCTTGAGGGAATGTAAAAATTGTCGTAAATACTGGAAGAATCCCCAAAAAATAGCAATGAAAAATAATAACCTTATTTGAATTCAGGGACAAAGTTCAGCTTAAATATTAGCAAACTAATGGAGCTTATTTATGCAAATTCCCAAGAAATATGCATTTCAACGAATTCAAGAATACATCAACAATCAGTTCCAACATGTTAAAATAAGATGTTTTGTTTCATGTGGGGCATTCTACTAGATGGAATTGAAGTGAATGTATTAGAGATATTGGGTTTTCCTCTTCTAACTTTAACTTCGCATACCTATTTAGCTGCACATAACCCAATCTTAAACAAACTTTGTATAAAGATATTTCTTGCTAAAATATAAGAATCGAAACATATGTAGAAGTTACTGCGCGGGTTAACTTAGGACATTTACCACCGATGAACTAGATGTGCGGGATGCATAAACCAACATTCTTGAGAATCAATACATAAATGAAAGACTTATATATATTACCACTGTAAAATAGAGTAACTTTGCCTCACTTACAGAGAGATGAGTTTTACTTCAATCTTTCACAATTTCTACCTAAGAAGTTTTGGGCCTGCGAAATACAAATGCGGCTACATAAATACTAACATGCCGAGAGTCGGATTGGCTGCAAACTGACTAACTGTCTAACATTGCAGACTGACAAAAGGACTGACTTGGAGTCTGACAGAATCGGCGCATATCAGATACGCTATCAGCTCATTAATTACAATATTCCAACACTCCCCCTTAATTATGAGCGGATGGGGATCATTAAACAAAAATAAAATATTACAAAATATTTCAGAGCTGAAACATGCTCTGTTCATGACAAAGTTCATTGTGCAGAGCTTATCACTCCCAAACAACTTCGCAGATATTGGAATGTGTCCCTTGCCAATGGTTTTGTAAATATATCTGCTACCTGATCTTCAGACCTGCAAAATTCTAAACAGATTTCTTTGTTGTTTATCAATTCTCTAATAAAATGATACCTTGTTTCAATGTGCTTGGTTCTCTTGTGGTACACATGATTATTTGACAGTGCGATAGCTAAATTGTTTTCGCAGTAAATGACTGTGGGTTCTTATTGGTTCTTCAACGAATCACTTAACATCCTCCGCATCCAAACTGCTTGACATGTAGCGCTTGTAGCTGTGACATACTCTGCTTCTGCTGAAGAAAGAGTTACTATGGGTTGTTTCTTTGAAGCCCATGATACAACACCTGTTCCTACATGAAATGTATTCCCAGATGTGCTTTTTCTGTCATTTATGTTGCCTCCATTATCGCTATCAGTGTATCCAATGAGTTTGAAAGTTTATGAGGTTGAATACAAAATACCAAAGTCTTTTGTTCCACTTACATATCTCATAATTCTTTTACCTGCTTTCCAATGAGATTCTTTTGGTGACTCCATGAATCTTGAGATTAAGCTGACTCCATACATGATGTCTAGCCTTGTTGCTGTAAGATACATAAGGCTACCAACAAGCCTTTTAAACAGTGTAGGATCTACATTGGATCCACCATCATCCTTGCTCAATTTCAAACCTGTTATTATTGGTGTCGAGGATGTCTTACAGTTTAATATCTTAAATCTGTTCAAGACATCACTTGCATACTTTGACTGAGATATAAATATTTCATTTTCAGTCTGTTGGACTTCTATGCCCAGAAAATACTTCATAAGCCCCAAATTAGTCATTTCAAATTCACTTTCCATGACTGATCTAAATTCTTCTATGCCAAAATCGCTAGTAAATATTAAATCATCTACATACAGGCAGACAATTAGCTTATTACCTTGCTTGTTGATTTTTGTGTACAACATAGGCTCACATTCAGTTCTGTGAAATCCATTCTAAATGAGGTAAGAGTCAATGGGACTGTACCAAGCTCTAGGAGCTTGCTTCAAACCATAGAGTGCCTTTTCCAGCTTGTATACTTTGTGTCCTTGTCTTGGAGCTTCATAGCCTTGTGGCTGCTCCACATATACTTCTTCCTCCAAATACCCATTTAAAAATGCAGACTTAACATCCATTTGATAAACAAGCCATTTCTTATGTGCTGCGATGGCCAGGACTATTCTGATAGTGTCCATTCGTGCTACAGGCGCAAAAGTTTCATTGAAGTCTATGCCAGGTTGCTGTGTGAACCCTCTTGCTACCAATCATGCCTTGTGCTTCTGCACATTTCCATCAACGTCTTGCTTGGTCTTGTAAATCCATTTCACGCTTATCACATCCTTGTCCTTAGGAACATCAACTAATTCCCATGTTTGATTCTTCTCAATGCATTCTATTTTTTCATCCATGGCTTGTACCCAAACTTTATCTTCAACAACTTCTTCAAATGTTAGAGGATCATTAACTTGAGAAAATAATGCAAAGACTGAGAATGAATTAGGTGTAACAGTCTCATATATCTCGTGCAGAGTTCTTGTCCTTGTCGGAGTTGCTGGTGTCGAACTACGCGAGCTGCACGAACTACTTGATGGAGTTTGTTGTGCACTTGGTGTGCTTCTCGAAGTTGCTTGAGCTACGACTTGTGTTGGAGTTCTTTTTGCTGGAACATGCTGCGCAGTCCCGGGAGTAGACAAAGCTGCGCAGTTCTGATTCATATGCGGAGTCTCAACCACATCTTCTGCGATGTCATCATGTTCAACATGTGACACGATTTTCACATTATTCTCTATAGTTCCATCCCATGCTTCATTTCATACAAACTGAACATCTCAACTAATAATAACTTTTCTTGCAACAGGATCATACAACTTGTATGCTTTTGTGTCTTCAGAATATCCAATAAAAATGCATTTTCGTCCTTTATTATCTAATTTTGTTCTTAGTTCATCTGGAACATGTGCGTATGCTACACAACCAAAAACTTCTAAATGTGAAACACTATGTTTCATACCTGTCCATGCTTCCTGTGGAACTTTGTTCTTCATGCTCTTCGTCGGACATTGATTCATGATGTAAACAACAGTTTCCACTATTTCAGCCTGGTACCCATTTGACAAATGCATGGCGGCCAACATACTATGTGCCATCTCCATAATGGTTCTGTTTTTCTTCTCTGCGATACCATTCTACTGCGGTGTATACCGCATAGTGAATTGCTTCTGTATGCCATGATTTTTGCAAAAAATTAAGAAATCATTTGAAATATACTCACCACCTCTATCTGTTCTTCATATCTTGATGTTGTAACCACTCTGCTTTTCCACAAGTGCCTTGAACTGCTGAAAACAACCAAATGCATTAGATTTATGTTTCAAAAAATAAAACCATGTTTTTCTTGTGAAATCATCAATAAATGTGAGAAGATAAGTGCATCCTCCCATGGACGGTGTTTGCATCGGTCCACAAAAATCAGAGTGCACAATTTCAAGTGGTGTGCGAGCTCTGTATGACTTTCCGACTGGAAAAATCTCTCTGTGTTGTTTTCCAAAAATACAGCCTTCACAAATTCTCTCTGGTTTTGTAATCAATGGAAATCCTTTCACCATGTCCTTCATATGCAGTAGCTTCAGCCCACCAAAATTCAGATGTCCAAATATGAAGTGCCATAACCAGGATTCATCCTTTATTTCTGTTTGAAACACAGCTTGCATTTCGCTATCTTTTCCTTGTCGCAGTGAATTGTTGCTTCTTTACTTTCTGCTTTGAACACAAATCCAGAATTTTCATTCTGTCTTTCATGAACAACTTGAGTTGTTTTTCCTTTTATGTTTGGTCTTATCCTCAAAGGAAACAAGCGATTGCTTGTCATCTTCACTTCAGCAATTAATTGATTGCTTGGATATATGTTCTTGATCACATAATGCTTTCCTATCATGTGAACTCTGTAACCTTTTTCCATCAGATGTCCTATGCTCATCAAATTATGCTTCTGAACATAATAAACATCAAGCATATATTTCTGCTCCCCCTGTTTGGTTAGAATATCAATAGTACCCTTACCAAAAACAGTAACTTGAATATTGTTTCTAAGTGTGACATCAGTTTGAACTGATTTATCTATACTAGAAAATAGATTTAAATTACCAGTCATATGATTGCTAAAACCTGAGTCTAAATACAATATGTCATTTGTACTTTCTTGGACAACATTGCATTCAAGTGGAGATGCACATGCTAAGAACAGTGAGTTGTTTGGAGTGCTGCTATTGCTTGACTGTGTTTGTCCTTGCTTTCTTTGGTCATACTGCTTCTTCCTGTATTCATATGCGAAGTGTCCATACTTCTTACAGTAATGACATTGAATTTTTTATTTGTCATACCTTTGTCCACTTGGATGACTGGGGGTCTGATTCTGGCCTCTACCAGCAACATGCGCAGGGTTGCTGCTGTGACCTCCTCTGAAATAAGTTATTCCTATGCCTCTAGAGTTTGATCTTCCTTTGCCTCTTCCACGACTTATGGAAGATTGTGTTGTGAATGCACCTTCCAGTGATGTATCTGAGCCACTGATTCTATGTTCATGATTTAGAAGTGAGGCTTGCAACTCATCAATAGTAAATTGGGACAGATCTTTGTTTTCCTCTAGGGTCACAACTAAAGATTCAAATTTCTTTGGAAGAACTCTAAGAACTTTTTCAACAACTCTTTGGTCACTTAGAGTTTCTCCATGAGACTTTATTTGATTAACCAGACCAATAACACGAGTATAGAATGATTCTACTGACTCTGTATTTTTCATAGACATAGATTCAAAATCTCTTCTAAGAATTTGAAGTTTCACAGTCTTTACGCTTCCTTAGTTGACTGCGCTGCTGCTACTCTTAGGAGTATGGATTCATGTGTTGCTTGATGTATGTGGAACAATGCCTTTCCATCTCTCTTCCTTTGTTCCCTCAAGACATCCTTCTCAGCTTGTGTGAGATTGTTATATGTTGCCAGATCTACTGGTTCTGCATAACCATGCTGGACTATTTCCCATACATCTTGACCTCTAAACAAAGCTTTCATAGTTAGAGACCAATATTCATAATTTTTACCAAAAAATATTGGAGTTTGCAAATTACCCGAAGTGGAAGCCATTCTTAATCACTTTTCCCCTTTGTAAATACAATTTCTACTTTTTGTAAACCAGGCTCTGATACCATATCAAGGGAAAGGGACACTGCGCAGTCAAAAGATTTGACCTGCGCAATAAATAAATAATACCCTTTTTTTTTTGCTTTAGAGTTGCGCTTCACTTAGCAAATACTTTGCTCTAATTATTTTTCAAACACTTTTCTTCACAAATTAGCTGCATGGAAATTACCTTCGCAATTCCACTTTTTACTGCGCAGAGGTTAACTGTGCATTTCTACTTTTTACTGCGCAGAGATTACCTGCGCAATTCGACTTTCTACTGCACAGGTGAACTTTGCTGCGCAATTCTCTAACCTTGCAGAACTTGATTTGTATGAACTTTGCGCTTCACACAAATTTACTTTTGCAAACTTCTTTTAACTTTACGAAGGTTAACTTAACTTCACATACCTATTTAGCTGTGCATAACCTGATCTTAAACAAACTTTGTATAAAGATATTTCTTTCTAAAATATAAGAACCGAAACATATGTAGAAGTTACTGCGCGGGTTAACCTAGGACATTTACCACCGTGAAATATTTGGAATCTTGATATGATTTACAGACCGTAAATGTAAACAACATTTATGTAGGTCAATATGAAGTAGATGTGCGGGATGCATAAACCAACATTCTTGAGAATGAATTCATAAACTAAAGACTTATATATATTACCACTATAAAACATAGTAACTTTGTCGCACTTACAGAGAGATGAGTTTTACTTCAATCTTTCACAATTTTATTGAGCTTGGGCTCTTCATACATTTCATGGGATGAGTTTCTCCTCCTTTCACTCTTCTTCCCTCACATACATCTCTTTTTTTCTATCTCTGTGAGTGAATTTCATTTATACACAAACTTGGTTTGGATTCTCCTAGAAGCTACAGGGTTTCATTAAAGACTGTAATAATTTCTACCTAAGAAGTTTTGGGCCTGCAAAATACAAACGCGGCTACATAAATACTAACATGCCGTGAGCCGGATTGGATGCAAACTGACTGATTGTATGACATTGCAGACTAATAAAAAGACTGACTTGGAGTCTGACAGAGCCGGCGCATATCAGATACGCTATCAGCTCATTAATTACAATATTCCAACATTTTGGTGCCATGGAGCACATAATGGAAGAGAGCCCCAAGTTTGCTATTAAGAGGAGCATCTTGTGAAGCGACATTGGTATGATCATAGAGTCAAAGAATTCCTTCATCATGCATCTCATCTCCTGCTAAAATGCACCTGCATGAGATGACCATTATCGCACCCCTAGCCACCGTGGTGCTATCAGCGATTGAGTCCTTTACACTTCAATACATGCCACTACCACGATATGAACCGACTTTCAAATAGTTAAATATTCAAAATCAAAATGCCATAAAATATTAGCAAGCCTTCAATAGATCTGTTGAAAGCTATTCCACTTTATATTCACTGGAAATTCTATTCCACTTTATATTCGCCAGCAAATGGTCTTGGAATCTAACCGCAGTTTCATTGGTCAATATAATCGTTCGGTTATCTCCTAAACTTGAGATACATCCTGTACATGCATACTGTGAGGCATGCGAGCTAATGGATTTGGTTGAGAGTCTGATTCTGACATAGATAGCTTACTGAGTAAAGTTGCAAATAGTTCATTCAAATATTGCAGGAACGAAGTGCAAAGAACGCTCCTGCTAAAAGTTCTGATCCGAGTGCTATAACTATTGTAGAGGAAATTGTTGCATCAATCATTGAGCTTGCAAAATAAAGTGAATTGAAATTTAAGGTGATCGGAGATAGACAAGACTCTCTGGATTGAAGAAGGCACCTAGGGGAACAGCTTACACAAATTGTGCATAAGTATAGACTTTTTCAAAGTCAGTCCAAGAATTTAGGTAAAATTAGACATGTATAAAAAATAAGGAGTAGTCTAAGCCATCGACAATTTGGCTCAGAATCTGGTTGCCGTCACCGATGTCCGGCTAAATCATCCTTCTAGCCGATGTCCCACATCGTGGATTTTTCCCAGTTCCCGTTAACTGTAAATTAGATTACGTGGACCCAAACTACTCCAACGTTCTTGCAGTGACCCAAAATACTCCATCTTTTTCGTCATCTTCCTGCAATGGGTGCATGGTAGCCACTTTCAACGTGGCCAGCCCCTTCGAACCCACTGTGGTAGTCTACCTCTGTTTTTCCCCTTCGTCTCTCTCGCCCTGGTGGATCCTCTGCATTGGATAACAGTGGCTCAACTCATCTCTGCATTCGATACAGAAAATCAATCTTTGCATTCACAGACGGGCGAGCCTGTTTGGTGGCAAGGGAAGTTTAATCCTTCTATGGGGACGTAAACAAGCAACCCAACATCCCTTGCGGCCTGTGCACTCTGGAAATGAACCTACATTTTTCTCACTCAAAGAACAGAAAGACAATCGGTCCATTTTTCAATTTCCACGTTAATGCTAAAAAACTGGTTCTCTCTGTAATCCCATTTCATTTTGCTTAAAAACACCATAAACGCTCAAGAAATATTCACGATTGGAAATTCTGATACTGACTTGTAAATGAAAAATATATATATGTGATTCATTCATTCATTCATCAATCCAAACTGATTTTTCAGAATGGTAATCATCATTCATTCATTCATGTGATGGCAATTGTTCAGTTAGATTGGTTCTTCACACAAAATCCAAAACCATGCAGCTCTTTCAGCTTCACCTTATCATTTATGCCACTGGAAAATTACACGTTAATACACATAAAAGACTGTTATGAGCTTGAAATATTTTGGCTCCGAACATTTCACGCGAGGTAGGAACAACGGTAACAACGTTTCGCCCTCTTTGTTGAAGGAACATTCTCAGAACACAATGAAAACCGAATGATCCACTCAGCATTTGGCATTATTGTCAGATGCTAGCATCGACTGCGACAAGTCATCGACTTCGACACAACTTCTACAAGTTCTGAATTTGACACGACTTCGATAAACTCAGCAACTTCGACAAGTTCAGCAACCTCGACAGTTTCACGACATCGACATGCAGCGTCGACTAGCAACTGACGAACTACGACAAATTGTCTCTCTGTCTTCCAATCAACTGTAACGGCTGAACTTCCGAAACCATTCTAACTTCTCTTGTAACTGAACGTAATGAGAAGGCACCCAAGCGTCTCAGCATTCCCTATATAAGCATGTAAAATATTGTAACATACATCTTATCTATCTTTGAATCGACAAGTAATAGAAAAGATCAGTTCTCATTCCTGCATATTGTCTGTGTGTATTTGTGTTTATCTGTGTAGTATATTCATGCTTTGCTTCTATTTCTTATGATTCTGCCATAATAGAACCGACTCATTCAGTCGAACTGTTGTCCCACTCATGCACTTGGGCATGTGTGGATCATTGGTATCAGAGCAGTAGCATCATCTTTGTCCGTGCTTAAGTTTTGTGGAGACACTTCCATCGAAGTACTTGACTTATGCTTGTTCAAACTCGCTCGCAAACTCAACAATCCAAGCAGACACTACCTCCAGAGATGGAAGGAGAAACAGACGATAGACATGCAGTTGAAGAGATGACACAACTTATAGAGAAAGCGTTGGCTCGACAACGAACTGAAATGTTCGCCCAGTTCAATGAGATTCTCACGCAATTTGCTTCGACATCAAGAGGATTCTCGACAAGATCTCACTCCAAAAAAATTAGCCCGTTCAAAGTGAAAATGAACCTGGACATACCAAATCTAGAAGGTAATATTGACGCGGAATCTGTCGACACTTGGGTACAAAAATTGGAATACTATTACTCTGTGAATCAACTCTCGGAATCCGAAAAGATCACCATTGCATCCTTAAAGATGTCAACATTTGTGCACTGCTCGTGGAGAACCTCTCGACAAAGATGCAGAAAAGAGGAGACCCCATAGAGACATGGGATAAATTTGTCGAATATGACCAAAAGGAGTTTTACCAGCCCAAATACGTTGAACAACAGTATAAGAAGTGGCAACAGCTAAGTCAATGGAAAGACCAATCAATACATAGTTACACTGACGAGTTCTATCGACTCATGGATAGACTTGGCGTTCAAGAAGAAGAAAAAATGCTTATTCCGAAGTACGTCAGCGTATTATCCCAATACATTCAGCAGGAGATGGAATTTCTGACTATCAACACGCTCGCGGATGCATTCCACTATGCCAACAAACTCGAAACCAAACAGAAAGGAAAAGAACGCTTCACGACAAAGCTGACATCAAGACGACCACTTGACAAGAAGGAACCAGCCGACTTCGACAATTCGAAATATTCTCATCCAACTCCGCCAAAGCTAGATCACAACAAAAATCCTTTTCACAAAATGGAACGTAGCAAACAACACCCTACCGGGAAATGGTGTGATTACCACCACTCATCTTGGCATGATACGTCTGAATGAAAATCTCGGAAGACCTTTTTGGAAAAAGTGTTGACATCCGACAAGTTTGACAAGACTGTGGTAGAGTCTGACCCAGAAGCAACGACCCTTTTGACATCGACGTCGACAAGTCCAGCAGCCTCGACTATCGTCGACGAGGAGGAACGAGAGTACCTGTTTCATACACATATATGGGTTCAAAACAATCCATTACATCTGATTGTGGACAACATAAGCCAAAAGAACTTTGTTTCTGAAGATCTCATGAAGAAACTAGGTCTTGCTACCACTCCACATCCTCAGCCTTACAACATCGGTTGGATGAAGGATGAATAGAAACTACAAATCACCCGACAATGCAAACTCGCCTTCTTCATAAATCCTTTTGAATATGAAGTACTTTGCGATGTGGCACCACTCTATGTAGCCGACGCCTTGTTTGGGAAACCTTACTTATGGGATCTCCATGGAAGTTATCAGTCACGGCCTCAGAAGGTGATTGTTAGAATCTGAAATCAATGGTACAACATACTAGAGCAACGACCTACACCAAAGGTCTCATTGATATCTGCTAAACAGACGAAGAAGCTCATCAATCATTCTCAAAAGTTTGCATTAATCATGATCAAGCCACAAAATTCTACGAAGACTGTAGAAACCAGTTGACTCACCAACCTGTGCAAATCTCGACAAAAGTAGCAGATCGAAAACATTCTTGATGAGTATCGAGGCCTATTCCAAGATCCAGATGGAGTACCTCGACATTTCCAGGTAAAACACTCCATTGAAATTGATCTTGTTTCTTCTTTTCCTAACACATCTGTTTACAGAAGATCCATTCTTGAAAATGAATAGATTCGCAGACAAATCCAATATTTGATCGAAAAACGTCATATTTGACCTAGCTCCTCTCCTTGTGGAATTCCACTTGTCCTCGTTCCAAAGAAAGACAGGACTTGGCACATGTGCATCGACTACAGGGCCCTCAACAAAATTTTGGTGAAGAATCACTACCCTCTGTCACAGATAGATGAGCTCATTGACTGTCTGAAAGGTGATAAATTCTTTACTAAGCTCGAACTCAAGTTGGGATATCATCAGATTCCAATCAAGCCCTCATATGTATGGAAAACTTCTTTCAAGACCAAGGAAGGGTTTTTTGAATGGTTAGTCATGCCTTTCAGCTTAACCAATGCTCCTGCGAACTTCATGCGATACATGGATAACATTTTTTGACCTTTCATCGGCAAATGGGTCATTGTCTATCTTGACGATATATTGATTTTCAGTCAATCATGGGAAGAACATGTCGGACAGCTTCGACAATTACTCGACACTCTCCAACAACATCGATTGTACTTGAGCATGGACAAGTGAACCTTTGCGATGAACAAAATCAAATATTTGGGGTATGTAATTGACTCTGTAGGCATTCATGTTGATCCAGACAAAGTACAGATCCTCAAATATTGGCCCATTCCTCAAAGCATTCAAGAACTAAGAAGTTTTCTTGGTTTGGTGAATTTCTATCGATGATTCATACTTGGCTTCAGTCACATAGCTTGGCCCTTGAATCAATTGACGAAAGGAAATGGAAAAACTATCTTTAAATGGACACCGACACAACAAGCAACTTTCGAATACTTGTGTTACCTATTCTGCATCAGCCCTTTGATATTGAGATGGATGCATCGGAATATGCCTTGGGCGCAGTGATCACTCAGTCTGGTCACCCCGTCGCTTTTCATTCTGAAACTTTTAACAACATTGTTAGAAGATATTCAACGTACGAAAAATAACTGTACGCCATTGTACAATCTCTCAAGCATTGGAGGCATTACATCCTTGGAAAAAAAAGGTCATCCTCACTAACCATAAGCCTCTACAGTTCGCTCCGACCCAGTCGAAACTACAAACAACTCGACAACTCAAGTGGATTAATTAACTACAACAATTCCAGTTGGTGATTAAGTATCAGAAAGGTAAATCCAACACCGTCGCCAATTGTCTAAGTCGACCATGCATTACTCTTCTTTTTACAGTGATGAGTATGCAGGGTTATGACACCACCACTTGGCCTCAATTGTATGAGGATGACAATGACTTTTCATCAATGTATCGACAACTTTAGACCGAAAATTTGTCGACCTCCAACTATTTCCTGAAAGACAGCTTGCTATACAATCTTAGACAGCTTTGTGTATCGACCGGTGAGCATCGACAGTAGCTCATTTGGGACGTGCACTACAACAAGACTACAGGACAATTTGGAGTAGCAAAGACCCTTGCTATTCTCCAAAAGTATTTATTTTGGCCTTCACTTAAAACTGACTTCGACAAGTACGTTCAATCATGCATGGTTTGTTCCATTGCTAAACCACCTAATCGACGACAGGGATTGTACACACCTTTGCTAGTTCCTAGTCAACCATGGGAATCTATTTCTATGGACTACTTGACGGGATATCCTAGTACCAAACATCAGCATGATGCAATCTTAGTAGTACTCCACAAATTTTCAAAGATGGCCATTCTGTTGTTGCAGCAACATCCCCCCCCAAAATTTTTTTTACATATTGGGGCCCCTCCTTTTATTTTTCTAGAAAGACTGCCTTAAAAGTTTAATTCTCCTTTTTACTTTGTTTTTTTTTTTTTTAAAGTAAGATCCTGCATTGAAAATTTCAAGTTTTTCTTCTAAGGATAATATTCATGAAATTGTTTGAAGTTTTGGAACCTTTCAAGTTATCGTCCCGCAGTTGCGGAACCTTTTGTGTTACCCTCTCGAAATTGCAGAATCATTTGAGTTATCCTCCCGCAGTTGCGGAACCTTTCAGCTTATCCTCCCGAAACTGCGGGAGCCATTCGTATAAGCCTCCCGAAACTGCGCAAAAGACTTAGAAATTATTTCTCGAAGCTGCGGAAGCTATTGGGAAAATCTCTCGGAATTGCGGAACCTTTCAAGTTATCCTCCCGAAACTGCGGGAGCCATTCAGGTTTTCCTTCCGAAACTGCGGGAGCCGTTTGCATATCTTTTCCGGAACCGCCGAAGGACTTCTCTTTGAAAAATATTAAGTCTTCTCTCTCGACTTGTGGAAGCCATTCGCCAATCCGTCCCGAAACAAAGGAACCATTTGGGTTTCCCTTCCAAAATTGCGGAAGCGTTCATGTTATTTTCCCGAAAAGCCGCCGAAGGACTTGGTCTCATTAAAAAATCTTAAGTCTTTTTCTCTCGAAGTTGCGGACGCTATTTGCGAAAGCCTCCCGAAACAGCGGAACCTTTTAGGTTTCCCTTCCGAAACTACGGAAGCTATTCGCGAAAGCCTTCCGCAACTGCGGAAGCATTCACGTTATTTTTCCGAAAACCCCGCCGAAACACTTAGACTTTTTTGCGGAACCATTTCAGAAACCCCTCCCGAAACTGCGGAACCATTCACGTTATTCTCCCGAAACCCCGTGGAGAGATTTAGAAAGTATTCGAGTTGCGGAGGCCATTCCCCAATCTCTTCCGAAATGCCGAGGCCATTCGCCATATCGTTGCGCAATTGTAGGTGAAACTCATGAGCCTGCCCCGCAAGTGACGGTCGTGCACAAATGCCGAGATGGCTTGAAAAAGACCGTGCCGTATAAAATTAAAACCCATTATAATGACACCACCCACCGGATTAAATGTCGCACGTGCCTAACCCGTTTAAAAGGACGGTGGGGGTTTGGGTCGGTCACATTGTTAGTTTTTCGATTAAACAAACGCCGTTGGGAGACCTCGCCGGACCGCTCCAGCTCAGGTCGCCCACGACTGCGTCCACCTCACTCAGATCGCCCATGACTACGTCCACCTCACTCAGCTCCCCCACGACCGCGTCCACCTCACTCAGCCACTATCACATTACCAGGTAGGTTTCTAACCACTATTTTTGTCTCCACGTCAGATTACCTTTGGGTTTTTTCCTGTCTTTAACGTGGCCGATAGACATTGGCTGCATGTGTCGTTATTTTCGTTTTTTAAAGCCGCCGAGGTCCCTTGGGTTTCTCGTTCCTATCAGCTAAAACCATAACTGTGACCACCCGAGTGTTCACCGCCCATATTCCAAGCATCGTCACCTTCGTTCAAACTCCGAACCGGCCATACAACGTCTCATAAACATTATTAATAACAGTAGTGGTCGGTTGAACCCCTCACCTGTTCATGAATGAGGAAAGCGGTCCCTGGTTTCATCTTAAGATTGTCTCAATCCAAGCTAACCCACCATTGACCATTAGAAGTGCAACAATGAAGGATACCCTCTCTCCTAGGGCTAGATGGGAAGCAGGTTGTTTCCACGTCGTATGCTTACCCTTTCGGAAACATTCCAAACTTTGTCTCCTTAGGATAATCAAGTCTCAGAACTATATTTCTTGTTTGGAATGGTTTATTTTGCTTCCCCAATACTCAGCTTCATAATTTGTCTATGTTTAGCATGTTGAATTGGTCCGTCTCTTTGTTAAAATCTCATAGCAAGTTGCACATTTTTATAATGACTTGTATTTGGTTGATAGCAGGGATAAGCCAAGATGCCAAAAGGTGGTAGGAAGAAGGCTAAAGTAATGGAACCTGAACCAATACCACTTAGGACTGAAACTATGTTCCAAGATACTAAGTGCACCACCGGTATTCCTCCCGAAGTCCGGTGGGGCGATATTTACAGGATGATCAGGGACCAATATATCCCGGATATGTTACTAGAAGAGGAATATATTTACATCAACATCAGAACTTCAGGCATAGCTAGGGCTTCTACCCGCCCTGAACTGTTCCCATGTTCTGAATTGATCGGGTGGATACTGGAACATACTAATTCAGAAACAAGAGTATTACATAACAGCAGGGGAGTAGCCATCGAATCATTCCATCTAGCATATATTTCTGCAGCCTAGAAATTCTCACGTCCCCAGCAAGCTCTAAGTGATGAATGGTTGAACCAGATGAACAATATTGAGATGGCCAAAAAATTATTGGTCGCAGGAAAACACTTAAGAAAGAGAGGTAATGATGAGTATGATGTTCAGAATCTAAGACTTCCTTTCAGGTTAATCGCCCTAATGCTATGTAGAATTTTCGGCATGCCCGATGGCACTGTATACAGGATACAGTGGGCCCCCATCATCCACTTCGTAGCATTCAAAGGGACTGTGTTTGACTGGGCTACTATCCTGTCGGACAGTTTGGCATCAACAGTGGCTGCTGCAAGAGAAGGTCTGGCCTTAAAGAAGTCAGAATTTTATATGTCTTCATATCTCATTGACTGTATTTTGGCCAAGCTATCTTTCCCCAGCTTGGGTTGCACGTGGGATAAAGCCAACACCCCGGTCTACACTGCTTACAAGATAATGTGGGATCAAAATTACAAAGCAAGTTATAAGCTCATCTGCGAGGAGTTCATCATGCCTCTATATGAGCAGATATTCAATGAAGAGCCCAACTGTCTGTCAGAAAATGCCATGGAGATCCTGGAAAAATATGGAGACTTTTACTTCTCAAAGCAGGGCACCTACATCAGGATGTTTGGAGGGACCAAAGCTCCATACATTCTGCCAAAGTATGCTACTGACTATGTAGTCCTCAAGGAAGCAGTGAGGCAAATTTTCCTTGATGGAATTGGAGTAGTGCTTAACAAGCAGCATAAGGCTTCTTTCCCCCCTTTACCCTTCTGCATAGGAGCCTACAAGTTCTCCGGGGTTGCATCAGCTGAAGAGTTTGTTCAAGAGCTGAAAGATTTCCACTTTGGCGAAGTAATTTTCCATAGAAATGATAGGCTGGAGAAAGTTTCCGAGCATTGCAAAGGAATTTATGCTCATTTCGAATGTGTTCACTATTATGATGTCGAGGAAGAGGCATTCAGAGGCATCAACAACATGACTGAGTTGCTGATTTGTCGTCAAGGCAGTGGAGCAAGCTCCAGCTCTACCAAGGCCCAAAAAACTAGCCTGCAGAAAGAGAAAGAAGCAGCTGATGCCCGAGCCCAAGAGGAGCAAAGGTTAAAAGAGGAAGCAAGGTTGCAGCATGAGGCTGACGTTGCAAGATTACAGCAAGAAGCTGAAGTGGCAAAATTGCAGCAGGAAGCAGAAAATGAGAGATTACAGCAAGAGGCAGAAAATGAAAGGCTGCAGAAAGAAGTTGAGGAAGCCCAGCAGCAGAAAGAAGCAGAAGATGCAAGGCTGCAGAAAGAAGCAGAAGACACGAAGCAGAGGGAAGAAAATGAAAATCAGTCGCAAGCTGAAGAAGAAGAGAGAAGGAAACAAGCTGAAGTGGGGCAAAAGACGAAAGAAGAACTCAAGACAGTTGAAGATGCCCAGGCAGGTGGCTCCGACACCCAGGATATGGAAATAGACGCAGCACAAGCAGGTGTCTCCGGCACTCAAAATGTGGAGGCAGACACAGCACGAGCAAGTGTCTCTGGTACCCAAAATGTGGGAACAGATTCAGCTCAAGAAGTCAAGACCCCACCCGCAGACGCAGAAATAAATATAATAGATCTCCCAATCGTCCCTTACACTCCATCAGAAGAGCATACGGTGTCTCGATGGGATGAATTTGTGTACGATAAGAAGAGAAAGGCAGTGGTCCTAAAATCGGAAGATAGGATAAAGAGGCTCTTCCAAGAAGATATTGTTACCCAGCGGGAGACAACAATAATGCAAAATACAAATAAGGCTCCCCTAGCTATGGCATCCGCCGCTGTAGAAGCAGCAAAAGCAACGCAAGACAATGTGGCTGATATAGTTAGAGAAGTTGAGTCGACAAAGAGGAGAGCTCGCATGCTACAACATACTGTGGCTAATGAGCAAGCCTACAGGGATCTCGTGGTGAATAGGTATAATCGCCTGTCTGTTGAGCATAAAGAACTGTCAGACAAGTATAACCACTTAGAAGAAGAGAAGGAACAACTGGCAGTCCAGATGATGATTGTAGAAGCAGAAAAGAATGATGCGGAAGCCAGAATGTCCCATCTAGAAGTAGACAAGCAGGCATTGGTTGAGCAATTAGAGCAGGCGGAGAGCAGAGCAATAGATATGTCTCCCTTCCATGAGCTGTCTCGTAGCATCCTGAAACAAATGCATGACACTCAGGAGCTGATTACTGAGGAAGTGTGCAAGCTCAAAGCCATGGCGGTCATATTAAAAGAGGTTAATGCAGAGGCCAATAGGCTTAAGGGTAAATACACTCGGGTTAAAGCAAACATCCTGAGTCAGATGGAATGGAGAGAAGGAAAGGTTGACTTCCCCAACCATCTCCCATTCAAATATGTAGATGGTTTTAATGAAGACATAGCCCTTTTGGAATTTTGCAGAAACTGTAGCCTTAAGCTAATGGCTAAGATCCAAGGGACAATGGATAAAAGTAACAGTCTCTATTCAAAAATCCATGAAGTACATAATAAGTGCAAGTTGAGTTTCCCTCAGTCGCTTGATGAGTTCCCGAGCAAAGAAAAACATTTGTCTAACTTGAAAGAGGAACTGGATATCCAAACAGAATACGTAAAAAAGATTGATGTCTTAGCCATTGATGATCTCCATCATTATATTGGGATGTCATCAATACACAACCATTTTCTTAAAGAAATCCACCTAGCAGCAGTTGTGGAAGTTCAGGGCATTGGAGCAGAGCTTGGTAAAGATGTGACTTCCCAGAAAATATTGCTCCCTTCCGCAGCAAATGTAGTTATCAAAGACACTGGTGTCTGGTTCAGTTACATTGCTGAAGAAGAAAAGAAAGCAGTAGCAACAGCTGAAGTAACAGCCAGCCCGAGTGCTTCTCTCCCAGCAGCAGCAGAAGTAACAGCCAGCCCAAGTGCTTCTCTCCCAGCAGCAGCAGCAGCAACAGCCAGCTCGAGTGCTTCCTTCCCAGCTAGAGCGCCTACCCAAGAGTGAACACGCTTATGTTAAGGCGTTGATTCCTATTGTTGTATTTTGGCTTTCATATGTCTAAAAGCGTAGAGCCATGGGACAGCTGTCCTTTTCTTTTTTTAAGTAATTTTCTGTTAAGAAAGGGTCACGTTTTTGTCTATTAAAAGGAAAAAATCTGTAGGAGACAAGTGTAAAGAGCCAGGTGGCAGCCCAAAGGGCATTTTGTAATATTATAAATAGAAGTTTAGGAAACAGTGTAAAGGACTTTTGGCAGGAGAATAATTTTCTGAACTTGTACGAGCTATCTTGCACTTGTTTCAAGAAAATAAAATCTACCTAATAAGAGCCCAGAGAGGACGTCTTTTGCATGGAAATGGAGTTTGGATGTATCTTGGATTATTTCTTAAACTTCTATACTTTATTGTGAGATCTTTCTTTACTATCTTGAATTATTTCTTTGTACTGAATGATCTTACTTCTTTCTGTGCAAATAATTTCTCTCTTTCATGAGTAATATAATATGCTATATCTGTATTAGAAGCTATCTTCTAATATCTCCTAATTCTACTGTGGATCTATCTTTAAGATTTAATGGCTGTCTGTTGAATTTTAAATAACTCTTCCAGCACATTACTCATCCTTACAATTTGCTCCTTGCAGGGATAGTTTAGATTTATTTTCAGTTTTAGACATAGATTTGTTTTCCAGTTCTGCATTTAGATTAAATTAGGCTAGGCACTTGCATATTATCATAAAACATAAAATCAAAAGAACGGTGGATCGGACCATAACTGGTATAACTGGAGCAAATCTCCAAACCCACGATTGCCGGAACCGCTAACCGGACAGATTCCCCACACCAAACGGTGGACAATCTAATTGGGATAGTCTACCGGGGAGGATCCCTTTCTGATTTATGTTGCGATCTTTGGGGCATCAACATTTTTTGGCGCTAGAAGGAGGGCCTGAAAGTGCATGGCTGATAAAGGAAAATCTCCCACTGTCATAAATGTGACTGATAACCCGCTTAAAGAAGGCATCTGAAACAGCCCAGATCTTGAAATATCAAATCAAGAAAACCTCGTTTCTGATCTTGAACCTCAAGAAGCATTATACGCTGTACCTTTTGCAGAAATAGAACATTTGAGGAGGCATACACGATCTTACGTTAGACAGCTAGGTGGTTTAAACGCAGTGAATTTTCTCCCTAGGAAAAGTTCCCCTAGAAAAGAGCAACAATACACCCGTGATTCGATTCTTGTGCAAAGTTTTGAAGAGCTTGTGAATTTAACTTTAGAAGAAATTGTAGAACCCCTGAACAAGGTAGATCTTAAAAAACCATAAAATATTTCAGATCAGGAAAGCCTTGGAGAACTTATTACTCCAAAGGACACTCCACAGCACTCGCCTTGTAACTCCCCACCAGATTCTCCACATAGAGACATGGCTGTACTTGCTTGAAGAGCAAGGGGAGCATTGAATCTAGCTGGGCCGTTCCACAATCTTCCAAAAAATCCAGAGAAGGTCCTGCCTAAATTCGACCCAGGGAAGGCCATTTTAGTCGAAGATCATCTCAAGAGTTTCTACTTAGCTCTGAATCTTTTGAACGTACAGCATGAAGATGTAGTCTGTAGGCTTTTTCCGTACACCTTCGCGCCGAAAGTATCATCCTGGTATTTTAGCCTACAACCTAGCTCAATCTCAAGTTGGGATGAATTCGAAAACTGTTTTTTGAAGAAGTATGGAAACCAAAAGACTGTGGCTACACTTATGAAAGAACTCTTATGTATGAGAATGGAAAAGAAAGAAAAGGTTCAAGACTTTAATCAAAGATTCACAACGCTTTTAAATAATTTCAGTGAAGCAAACAAACCAGCAGAGGAATCTCTTATTGAATATTATACAACAGCTCTTGAAGGACCCATAGCAATGTTCGTTAAAAGATCTAAGAAAACTACCCTGATAGAGAACTTCGAAGAAGCTAGAAAGGTAGAAGAAGAAGCTGATAGCATCGCTAAACATGCCTTAGATGCAGAACCAAAACCAGCAGCCAGCAAAAAACCCTTGCTGCTCTCTAGAGGTAAAGAAAAGTCATCTACAGACATGGAAAATGTAGTCAAAATGATACAGAAGTTGTCCAATAAGATTGTTGATCTCGAGAAAGATAAGGCTGCTAGTACATCTAGGAAACCTTTCAAGCCATTTTATAAAAAGAGGGAAGACGACGATCAACCTCATCCACCCATGAATACTTCCCCTGTTTTAAACCTCAATGAAATCGGGATGGAAAACTTCTGTACCTTTCATCAAGAACCGCATTCGAAAAAGAGCTGCCCACGATGGATTAACTCCATGAGTTTAGTCATGAACCAAATGCTGGATTCACAGATCCCAGACCAAGATGATTCTCTAGAGGAATCAAGCCCTAAATTAGAGGAACCAACCCCGGACACTACTATGGTGCTATGGGATTGGGTACCTATGACTGAATTAGCAGAAGAGGATCCCATAGAAAGCTCTCCCTCTACCGTGAACGTTGCTACTCGCAGTAAAGGCCCTGCTACGGATCCTGTGCCAAACTCGGCTCCTCCTAAGCCTGAAGTTTCAAAAGAACTACCTAGAAGGCATATAACAATCATTCCACCGCAGCCCAAAGTTAACCAAACAGCGGCCAAACCACCAAACGTTGACACCATAGTTCAGCAACCTAAGGTCACGATGAGTAAAATAGATCATCCAGCCCAAATTGGGAACGAATCTGACATAGGATATGACATTATTGAGGATATAAAGAAGGTCAAAGCAAATGTGTCAATATTTGACATGTGCAGCTTGCCCCTTCAACGAGACAAGCTGCTGCATGTTCTGCACCCCCAGCCCAGCATCCCATTAACGGACTCTCAAGAAAATCCCAAAATTAATGAAGCTAGCATCGGAGGGAAATCTAAATCTCAAACGTTGCCTTTCCTGTTGACCTTTGAAATTTTTAATTATAATGTTCACAACTGTTTGGTAGATTCTGGGGCATCTTCAAACGTCATGCCACTGTCAATTTGTAAAAAAATTAACGGGCAACCTGTGCCATCTCCGGCCCAAATTATCCAGTTAAATAGGACTGCTGTCAAAGTGATTGGGGAGACGAAATATGTTCTCCTTAGATTATCAGCCGAATCTAGAGTCTGTCAATTTATTGACATAATGGTGGTTGATATTCCTGAAGCCTATGGTCTGATCTTAAGTAGGGACTGGTCTACCAAGCTGAATGGTTACTTTGCAACTGATTGGTCACATCTGTGGTTGCCTTATCAGAACAGGCAGAATCAGATCAAAGTTCTGAGAGAACCACACATGAAGCAAAATGTAACTCAATTAGAGGAAAAAAATGAGGCTGTAACCTTCTCATCCTCGGTTCTTGGGAATTATTTCTTAGAAATTGATCCGGGTAATTATCAGTCTGAAGCCATCAGCCATGATTCCGATGAACAGTCCGATCTCCTTCATTTCTCTCGGACTGATGATGTTGACTGTAATATAGTTAGTTTAGTTACTAAATTAGATCATAGAGATACTAACTTAGTTGAATCTAAAGATATTTTTTGGACATTATACTTTGATGGTTCTAAAACTCTGGAAGGATCCGGAGCCCGTTGTGTTCTGATGGATCCGAAAAGAAACAAGTATTTTTTGTCCTGTAGATTAGAATTTGATTGTACTAACAACACAGCAGAATATGAAGCTTTGGTACATGGGTTAAAGAAGGCCATTGGTTTAAATGTTAAATACCTGAAGGTTTTTGGTGACTCGGAAATAGTTGTAAGACAGGTTAGAGACACCATTCATTGTCTCTCACCTCATTTGAAGGGTTATCAGGCTGAGGTATGGGATTTAATTATGCATTTTGACGCTTTCAATATAAAATCTATTCCTAGATTGCAAAATTCTGTAGCTGATTTGTTAGCAACATCCGCTTCTAGATTAGTGCCATCTAATAACAAATGCTCAATTGAATTAATTTTCAGGCCCTCCGTTCCCGATAACATCACAAACTTCAGAGTTTTCGATGATGACAAGCAGATTATCATTTTTCTGATGAACGAAGATAGCTTCCAAGGAGCTGCGATAGATGAAGAAGAACACGATGCTGATTTGTTGAAGAAGGATGTGGAGAAAGGAAATTTCATCCCCAAAGGGGTAAGGTCCCTCGAAATGCTGTTCGATCTTCAAAATAAGTTCAAAAGGACATCTAATACCAAAACTAACAGTTCATCGATGCAACATGAGTTAGTCAATTTGGGCACCGAGGCAGAACCAAAATTTGTCAACCTTGGCAAATGTTGTTCATTGGGAGAAAGAGATAGATTCATCAAACTATTTAAGCAATATAAGGATGTTTTTGCATGGACCTATGAGGATCTGAAAACATATGACGTCCGCATTATTCAGCATGTTATGCCGATGAAAGCGGGGGTCAAGCCATTTCAGCAGCAGTTAAAAAGGATGCATCCTACTTTGGAGCCTTTGATTCAAAGGGAATTAAAGAAACTCCTGGATGCTAAAATAATCTTTAAGGTCCGACATTCTGAGTGGGTTGCTAACTTAGTTCCCATAAGAAAGAAGTCAGGAGAGATAAGGCTATGTGTAGATTTCAGAAATTTAAACAGAGCTTCGGATAAAGACAACTACCCCATCCCTTCAATGGAACAAATCCTTCAAATGGTGTCGGGATCTGAGCTATTTTCTCTTCTCAATGGTTTCTCTGGCTACAATCAGTTATTAGTAGCCGAAGAGGATCGTCTTAAGACTACTTTCCGCACTAAGTGGGGAAATTTCGCATACAGAAGGATGCCATTTGGTCTGATAAACGCAGGAGCTACATTCCAACGAGCAATGGATATCGCCTTCCGAGGATTGGGTGGGCAATGCGTTGTTGTCTACTTAGATGATGTAACAGTTTTTTCAAAGAAAAGGGAAGATCATGTGGTCCATTTGAAACATATTTTTGATCGTTGTCGGAAATATGGTATTTCTTTGAATCCCAAGAAGAGTGTGTTTGCAGTTCCCGAAGGTAAACTCTTGGGCCATATCATTTCCAAAAGAGGAGTGTCAATAGATCAGGAAAGGGTACAAGCTATCAATAAAATTCCCATGCCTCACAACAAAAAATCTATGCAGTCATTTATAGGCACTATCAATTTTGTCCAAATATTTGTCCCAGATTTCGCACAAATTGTTAAACCGTTACAACAAATGGTTAAACAAAGCATACAATTCAAGTGGACGGATTTAGAAAAGGATTCTTTTAGAGACATCAAGGCAGCTATAGCTAAAGATCCTTCCTTAAGAATCCCAGATTTTGATAAGGATTTTATCCTGTACACCTTTGCTTCGGATGACTCCCTCACGGATGTACTCACTCAAAAGATGGAACTAGGAGACGAGTACCCAATCTCGTTTATGAGCACTGGTCTGCAGGGGGCTGAGCTAAATTATCCCATGGTGGACAAACATGCATACGCTGTCTTCAAAGCAGTCAAGCAGTTCAGGCCATATATTCTTAAGAACAGAACCTAAGTTATAGTTCCCCATCCAGCTGTTAGATCCCTTTTTGTTCAAAAGGAACTAGGAGAAAGGAGAGGGAACTGGGTCACAGCTCTTCAAGAATATGATTTAAAATTTAAACCAGCCACGATCATCAAAGGGCAAGGCCTGTGCAAGTTACTTGCAGGAGATTCCACTAATGAAGAGCAACATTGGAAGAATGAGGCTGAGCTAAACTCGGTTGAAGTATGTCCTATCTTTTCAACTCCTCAGTCATGGTATAGAGATCTGGTGCATTATTTACAGCAAGGGTACCTACCTGAGCACTGGAACTCTAAACAAATAAGGGCACTCCGTTTGAAGTCAGCACCTTATCAAATTATTGATGGGATACTTTTCAGAAAAAAATATGATGGAGTTTTCCTTAGATGTCTAGAAAAGGAAGATGCGAGTAAAGTTGTCAAAGAATTACATGATGGCCCCTCGGGTGGACATTATTCAGGAGAGACAACAACGCACAAGATACTTAGAGCTGGATATTATTGGCCCACTCTGCTCCGAGATGCCCATACGTATGCACGAAACTGTGATGTATGCCAAAGAAGTGCCGGGAAATTACCTAAGGCAGTAGGACCCTTGCAGCCGGTTATTATCTCTGAGCCTTTTGAGCAGTGGGGTATAGATGTTATCGGAGAAATAAATCCAAATTCTTCTTTGCAACATCGATACATCCTGACGGCTACCGACTACTTCACTAGATGGGCAGAAGCTATCCCGTTGCGCAAGATCAATGAAGATACAGTCATCATTTTCTTGAAAGAAAACATCATAACCAGGTTTGGGGTTCCAATTTCCCTTGTTTTTGATAATGCTCCCTATTTTTCGTCTTTCAAAATAAATGAATTTGTTTATGAATGGGGAATTAAGCTGCATTATTCAGCCAATTATTACCCTCAAGGGAATGGATTAGCTGAATCTTCAAACAAAAATCTGATTCTAATTCTCAAGAAAACTGTGATAGAAAACCAGCGAAGTTGGCATATAGCTCTCCCAAACGCCTTATGGGAAGATAGGGTGACTCCAAAGAATGCATTAGGGGTTTCCCCTTTCACTCTTGTATATGGCAAGGAAGCCATCCTTCCCCCAAACATCTTGCTCCCATCCTTACAGTTATCCCAAGCCTCTCGGGGTTCTAATAGCCAAGTCTTACAATCCAAGATTAATACCCTGCTTCAACTTGAAGAAGTCCGATAGAAAGATAAAGACCGATTCCATCAACACCAAGACATAGTTAAGAGATGGTTTGATAAGAGGAAGTGCGGTAAAAGAAGTTTTGAAGTTGGGGATTTAGTCCTGAAATGGGACCATAATCATGAAGGCAAAGGAATGCATACGAAATTCCAACATTTATGGGTAGGCCCGTACCAAATTTCGGCAAAGATAGGACCTTCCACTTATAAGTTGACAAATCTCGAGGGAGAAGAAGTAACCCTTCCTCTCAATGGACTCGCCCTGAAGCAATACTTTGCGTAGTCTCGCTGAAACTTTCTGTACATAAATAATTTTTTCTTTTATTGTTGCTTTAGCTTTTGTTTGCACTATTTTTAGCCATTTGTTTCTTTTCTTGTCATTTGAACCTTCGCACAAAGTTTGCTTTCTGAAGGCCCCTGCGGTTGAGTTTCTCATCAAGATAGGTCTCTTAAAGAAATCTCACAACCCATGAGTCCGGAACTATGCTCGAATGAAAGTTTATCTATGTATTGTGCTCTTGCTGAACTTTTCAGAAGGAAGGAAGCTTACTCTGCTAGCCACACTAATCCTGTTCAATTAGCCGATATCTATGACTATCTTTATTACTATCTTTGGGCTCCACCCACTCTCACACTTAAAGACATCTCAAGAAAGTTATTGAAGTTGGACCCATGGAAAGTAGCACATCCCGAGGGCATAGGGTATTGAAATGACTCCATGCTGCAAATTTAAACAGCCAAAATGGCTTATATTCAAGGGTCTGTTTTCCAAAGATTCTCGCCTCAATTAAAGCATGGCTGAGACAAAAGAGAAAAACATGTAAAATCAAGAAGGTTGTCCAAAAGGCTCAGCTCAAAATAGGCTCCTCTCCGTCCGTGAGGCTTGATCAAACCAATAAAATATCTCACTCACACAAAAGGACATTATGGATTGAGGAGCCTAAATCAAAGATCATGTCTAAAGAAAATATCTCTGGAAGGATCAGACAGCAAAGCTGTAAAAAGTACAAACATCCAAAAGGATGCAAGCGGCATGGGAATGAGGAACAAGAGCAATAATGTCCATGCGAAAGTGTTGCAAATCCTGTGGAGTCCGACAGCAGTAGCCATCTGAAAGATGATCCTTCTAAAATGAATCCCATATGTTAGCCCTTTGAGAGTTTTAAAGATGTCTCTGTCAAAGCTCCCCTTTCCCCAATGGATAGCAGGTAAAGTGCCTTCTTCCTTCACAGAAATTCAAATGCTCAGCTGAATATTGCATATAAGATGGATGTCTTTTAACAAGGTTTCGGATCATGGAGAGGAATTTTTCAGAGATCTATGTTCGCCAGCGACTCGCCAATTGTTGTTGCAGCAACATCCCCCCCAAATTTTTTTTTTACATATTGGGGCCCCTCCTTTTATTTTTCTAGAAAGACTGCCTTAAGATTTTAATTCTCCTTTTTACTTTGTTTTTTTTTTTTTAACGTAAGATCCTGCTTTGAAAATTTCAAGTTTTTCTTCTAAGGATAATATTCATGAAATTGTTTGAAGTTTCGGAACCTTTCAAGTTATCCTCCCGCAGTTGTGGAACCTTTTGAGTTACCCTCTCGAAATTGCGGAATCATTTGAGTTATCCTCCCGCAGTTGCGGAACCTTTCAGCTTATCCTCCCGAAACTGCGGGAGCCATTCGTATAAGCCTCCCGAAACTGCGCAAAAGACTTAGAAATTATTTCTCGAAGCTGCGGAAGCTATTTGGGAAAGTCTCTCGGAATTGCAGAACCTTTCAAGTTATCCTCCTGAAACTGCGGGAGCCATTCAGGTTTTCCTCCCGAAACTGCGGGAGCCATTCGCATATCTTTTCCGGAACCGCCGAAGGACTTCTCTTTGAAAAATCTTAAGTCTTTTCTCTCGACTTGCGGAAGCCATTCGCCAATCCGTCCCGAAACAGCGGAACCATTTGGGTTTCCATTCCGAAATTGCGGAAGCGTTCATGTTATTTTCCCGAAAAGCCGCCGAAGGACTTGGTCTCATTAAAAAATCTTAAGTCTTTTTCTCTCGAAGTTGAGGACGCTATTCACGAAAGCCTCCCGAAACAGCGGAACCTTTTAAGTTTCCCTTCCGAAACTACGGAAGCTATTCGCGAAAGCCTTCCAAAACTGCGGAAGCATTCACATTATTTTTCCGAAAACCCCGCCGAAACACGTAGACTTTTTTGCGGAACCATTTTAGAAACCCCTCCCGAAACTGTGGAACCGTTCACATTATTCTCCCGAAACCTCGCAGAGAGATTTAGAAATTATTCGAGTTACGGAGGCCATTCGCCAATCTCTTCCGAAACGCCGAGGCCATTCGCCATATCGTTCCACAATTGCGGGTGAAACTCGTGAGCCCGCCCCGCAAGTGACGGTCGCGCACAAATGCCGAGATGGCTTGAAAAAGACCGCGCCATACAAAATTAAAACCCGTTTTAATGACACCACCCACCGGATTAAATGCCGCACGTTCCTAACCCGTTTAAAAGGATGGTGGGGGTTTGGGTCAGTCACATTGTTAGTTTTTTGATTAAACAAACGCCGTTGGGAGACCTCGCCGAACCGCTCCAGCTCAGCTCGCCCACGACCGCGTCCACCTCACTCAGCTCGCCCACGACCGTGTCCACCTCACTCAGCCACTATCACATTGCCAGGTAGGTTTCTAATCGCTATTTTTGTCTCCACGTCAGATTACCTTTGGGTTTTTTCCCGTCTTTAACGTGGCTGATAGACATTGGCTGCATGTGTCGTTATTTTCATTTTTAAAGCCGTCGAGGCCCCTTGGGTTTCTCGTTCCTATCAGCTAAAACCATAACTGTGACCACCCAAGTGTTCACCGCCCATATTCCAAGCATCGTCACCTTCGTTCAAACTCCGAGCCGGCCATACAACGTCTCATAAACATTATTAATAACAGTAGTGGTCAGCTGAACCCCTCACCTGTTCATGAATGAGGAAAGCGGTCCCTAGTTTCATCTTAAGATTGTCTCAATCCAAGCTAACCCGCCATTGACCATTAGAAGTGCAACAATGAAGGAAACCCTCTCTCCTAGGGCTAGATGGGAAGCAGGTTGTTTCCACGTCGTATGCTTACCCTTTCGGAAACATTCCAAACTTTGTCTCCTTAGGATAATCAAGTCTCAGAATTATATTTCTTGTTTGGAATGGTTTATTTTGCTTCCCCAACACTCGGCTTCATAATTTGTCTATGTTTAGCATGTTGAATTGGTCCGTCTCTTTGTTAAAATCTCATAGCAAGTTGCACATTTTTATAATGACTTGTAGTTGGTTGCTAGCATGGATAAGCCAAGATGCTAAAAGGTGGTAGGAAGAAGGCTAAAGTAATGGAACCTGAACCAGTACCACTTAGGACTAAAACTATGTTCCAAGATACTAAGTGCACCACTGTTATAGGTCAAAATTGCACCTCTCCGTCCGTGATCACCCTGAGCTGCTGATCACACAAAAGGACAATGTGGATGGAGGAGCATGTTGACCTTGGACCATATGACAACTCATCCCATTCCCTGAAAATACTGGAAAACATACAAAAATATCATTTTGAGGTATGAGCGCTACTCCACTTAAAGAGACTAGAGCCCATACGCGACTCCAGTGTATAATAGTAGCGCCCATATCAATGTATACGCTACTCCTTCTTATCAAAGTAGCGCTCGACATTTAAAACTGAATGAGCGCTAGTTGTTAAACAATAGGGTAGTGCCCTATACGCTACTCCACTGAGTAATAGTCGCGTATATCTTAAAAGATGATTAATAAATATATTAATCCATCGAGGAGGATTAGTTGATGGTAGTTTCTTAACTTCCCCAACTTCCTCCATCGACCTGAACTGCTTCTTTAAACCTATAAATACCAAGAAGGCTAAAGGAGCAAGGTTAGAAATTATGAATAGAAATTATTGCTAGAAAATCTAGAGGATGAGTTAATGGAGAAACTTTAAGACATTGGAGAAGTTGTTGCAGAAGACATCCAAGCCAGAGCAGAGCCAGAGCCCAGAATCTAGTTGCAGGAGCCTGCTTCATTGTCAGGTATACTTGTACTTCATTCTACTTTTTGACAAATAAAGGTTGAAGTGTTTTTCTTGTTCCAATCTGAATGTGTTAGGAAATGGCATTTTAAATTGGATTTATTTTGGTCAATGCTGAATATTAAACATTGTTCTTGTTTATGTCAAGCTTTATATGTTGCCCAAAATGTTTTGAGAAAGGTATTGTTGTTGCAGGTTTGCTGAAGGAAAGGTAGATTTGGAAGCTGGACACGAGACCGAGTCAAGGCTAGGATCAGACTTCGGTTAAAAGGTATGTTCCCCAAATCTACAATCTATTTCTTTTTGTAAATGCCTCTGTAATAGCATTAATACACTTACCTGTCACCCCAACCAAGTTGATAGTAGTAGTTTCCTTGCTATAGGGTAGAAATATCCGCCAACAACCACCGGTATTCCTCCCGAAGTCCGGTGGGGCGATATTTACAGGATGATTAGGGACCAAGATATCTCGGATATGTTACTAGAAGAGGAACAGATTTACATCAACATCAGAACTTCAGGCATAGCTAGGGCTTCTACCCGCCCTGAACTGTTCCCATGTTCTGAATTGATCGGGTGGATACTGGAACATACTAATTCAGAAACAAGAGTATTACATAACAGCATGGGAGTAGCCATCGCCTCATTCCATCCAGCATATATTTCTGCAGCCTAGAAATTCTCGCGTCCCCAGCAAGCTCTAAGTGATGAATCGTTGAACTAGATGAACAATATTGAGATGGCCAAAAAATTATTGGTCGCAGGCAAACACTTAAGAATGAGAGCTAATGATGAGTATGATGTTCAGAATCTAAGACCTCCTTTCAGGTTAATCGCCCTGATGCTATGTAGAATTTTCGGCATGCCCGATGGCACTATATACAGGATACAGTGGGCCCCCATCATCCACTTCGTAGCATTCAAAGGGACTGTGTTTGACTGGGCTACTATCCTGTCGGACAATTTGGCATCAACAGTGGCTGCTGCAAGAGAAGGTCTGGCCTTAAAGAAGTCAGAATTTTATATGTCTTCATATCTCATTGACTGTATTTTGGCCAAGCTATCTTTCCCCAGCTTGGGTTGCACGTGGGATAAAGCCAACACCACGGTCTACACTGCTTACAAGATAATGTGGGCTCAAAATTACAAAGCAAGTTATAAGCTCATCTGCGAGGAGTTCATCGTGCCTCTATATGAGCAGATATTCAATGAAGAGCCCAACTGTCTGTCAGAAAATGCCATGGAGATCCTGGAAAACTATGGAGACTTTTACTTCTCAGAGCAGGGCACCTACATCATGATGTTTGGAGGGACCAAAGCTCCATACATTCTTCCAAAGTATGCTACTGACTATGTAGTCCTCAAGGAAGAAGTGAGGCAAATTTTCCTTAATGGAATTGGAGCAGTGCTTAACAAGCAGCATAAGGCTTCTTTCCCCCCTTTACCCTTCTGCATAGGAGCCTACAAGTTCTCAGGGGTTGCATCAGCTGAGGAGTTTGTTCAAGAGCTGAAAGCTTTCCACTTTGGCGAAGTAATTTTCCATAGAAATGATAGGTGGGGGAAAGTTTCCAAGCATTGCAAATAAATTTATGCTCATTTTGAATATGCTCACTATTATGATGCCGAGGAAGAGGCATTCAGAGGCATCGGAAACATGACTGAGTTGCTGATTTGTCGTCAAGGCAGTGGAGCAAGCTCCAGCTCTACCAAGGCCCAAAAAACCAGCCTGCAGAAAGAGAAAGAAGCAGCTGATGCCCGAGCCCAAGAGGAGCAAAGGTTAAAAGAGGAAGCAAGGTTGCAGCATGAGGCTGAAGTTGCAAGATTACAGCAAGAAGCTGAAGTGGCAAAATTGTGGCAGGAAGCAGAAAATGAGAGATTACAGCAAGAGGCAGAAAATGAAAGGCTGTAGAAAGAAGTTGAGGAAGCCCAGCAGCAGAAAGAAGCAGAAGATGCAAGGCTGCAGAAAGAAGCAGAAGACGCGAAGCAGAGGGAAGAAAATGAAAATCAGCCGCAAGTTGAAGAAGAAGAGAGAAGGCAACAAGATGAAGTGGGGCAAAAGACAGAAGAAGAACTCAAGACAGTTGAAGATGCCCAGGCAGGTGGCTCCGACACCTAGGATATGGAAATAAACGTAGCACAAGCAGGTGTCTCCGGCACTCAAAATGTGGAGGCGGACACAGCACAAGCAGGTGTCTCTAGTACCCAAAATGTGGGAACAGATTCAACTCAAGAAGTCCAGACCCCACCCGCAGAAGCAAAAATAAATATAATAGATCTCCCAATCGTCCCTTACACTCCATCAGAAGAGCATACGGTGTCTCGATGGGATGAATTTGTGTACGATAAGAAGAGAAAGGCAGTGGTCCTAAAATCGGAAGAGAGGATAAAGAGACTCTTCCAAGAAGATATTGTTACCCAGCGGGAGACAACAATAATGCAAAATACAAATAAGGCTCCCCTAGCTATGGCATTCACCGCTGTAGAAGCAGCAAAAGCAACGCAAGACAATGTGGCTAATATAGTTAGAGAAGTTGAGTCGACAAAGAGGAGAGCTCGCATGCTACAACATACTGTGGCTAATGAGCAAGCCTACAGGGATCTCATGGTGAATAGGTATAATCGCCTGTCTGTTGAGCATAAAGAACTGTCAGACAAGTATAACCACTTAGAAGAAGAGAAGGAACAACTGGCAGTCCAGATGATGATTGTAGAAGCAGAAAAGAATGATGCGAAAGCCAGAATGTCCCATCTAGAAGCAGACAAGCAGGCATTGGTTGAGCAATTAGAGCAGGCGGCGAGCAGAGCAATAAATATGTCTCCCTTCCATGAGCTGTCTTGTAGCATCCTGAAACAAATGCATGACACTCAGGAGCTGATTACTAAGGAAGTGTGCAAGCTCAAAGCCATGGTGGTCAGATTAAAAGAGGTTAATGCAGAGACCAATAGGCTTAAGGGTAAATACACTCGAGTTAAAGCAAACATCCTGAGTCAGATGGAATGGAGAGAAGGGAAGGTTGACTTCCCCAAGCATCTCCCATTCAAATCTGTAGATGGTTTTAATGAAGAGATAGCCCTTTGGAATTTTGCAAAAACTGTAGCCTTAAGCTAATGGCTAAGATCCAAGGGACAATGGATAAAAGTAACAGTCTCTATTCAAAAATCCATGAAGTACATAATAAGTGCAAGTTGAATTTCCCTCAGTCCCTTGATGAGTTCCCGAGCAAAGAACAATGTTTTTCTAACTTGAAAGAGGAACTGGATATCCAAACAGAATACGTAAAAAAGATTGATGTCTTAGCCATTGATGATCTCCATCATTATATTAGGATGTCATCAATACACAACCATTTGCTTAAAGAAATCCACCTAGCAGCAGTTGTGGAAGTTCAGGGCATTGGAGTAGAGCTTGGTAAAGATGTGACTTCCAAGAAAATATTGCTCCCTTCCGCAGCAAATGTAGTTATCAGAGACACTTGTGTCTGGTTCAGTTACATTGCTGAAGAAGAAAAGAAAGCAGCAGCAGCAACTGAAGTAACAGCCAGCCCGAGTGCTTCTCTCCCAGCAGCAGCAGAAGTAACAGCCAGCCCAAGTGCTTCTCTCCCAGCAGCATCAGCAGCAACAGCCATCTCAAGTGCTTCCTTCCCAGCTGGAGCGCCTACCCAAGAGTGAACATGCTGATATTAAGGCGTTGATTCCTATTGTTGTATTTTGGCTTTCATATGTCTAAAAGCGTAGAGCCATGGGACAGCTGTCCTTTTCTTTTTTTAAGTAATTTTCTGTTAAGAAAGGGTCACGTTTTTGTCTTTTAAAAGGAAAAAATCTGTAGGAGACAAGTGTAAAGGTCCAGGTGGCAGCCCAAAGGGAATTTTGTAATATTATAAATAGAAGTTTAGGAAACAGTGTAAAGGACTTTTGGCAGGAGAATAATTTTCTGAACTTGTACGAGCTATCTTGCACTTGTTTCAAGAAAATAAAATCTACCTAATAAGAGCCCGGAGAGGATGTCTTTTGCATGGAAATGGAGTTTGGATGTATCTTGGATTATTTATGTGACTTCTATACTTTACTGTGAGATCTTTCTTTACTATCTTGAATTATTTCTTTGTACTGAATGATCTTACTTCTTTCTATGCAAATAATTTCTCTCTTTCATGAGTAATAGAATATGCTATATCTGCATTAGAAGCTATCTTCTAATATCTCCTGATTCTGCTGTGGATCTATCTTTAAGATTTAATGGCTGTCTGTTGAATTTTAAATAACTCTTCCCGCACATTACTCATCCTTACAATTTGCTCCTTGCAGGGATAGTTTAGATTTATTTTCAGTTTTAGACATAGATTTGTTTTCCAGTTCTGCATTTAGATTAAATTAGGCTAGGCACTTGCATATCATCATAAAACATAAAATCAAAAGAACGGTGTATCGGGCCATAACCGGTATAACTTGAGCAAATATCCAAACCCACGGTTGTCGGAACCGCTAACCGGACGGATTCCCCACACCAAACGGTGGACAATCTAATTGGGATAGTCTACCGGGGAGGATCCCTTTCTGATTGATGCTGTGATATTCGGGGCATCAACACATTCTCATTCCATGCAAGAAGACCACAACAACGCAAAAAACCGCTCAACTCTTCTTCACACATGTTTGGAAATGCTTTGGTTTACCGACAACCATTACTTTCGACTGAGATTCCAGATTCATCGGCATATTTTGGAAGACTCTCTGGCAATAGTTGGACACACGACTCTAATTGTCAACAGCTTTCCATCCTCAGATCGACGGACATACGGAAGTTGTGAATCACTTGGTAGTACAATTGCTTCGCATGTACAACCACAAGCATCAACGAACATGGGATGAAATTCTTCCATACATACAACACAGTTACAATCATGCTCAGCACATCTCTACTGGAAAGAGTCCATTTGAGATCTATTATGGATTTCAACCCTCGGCGCCTATCGACTTGATCAACTCCTCGACACAATTGAATGACACCAACTACAACTAGCGGGAAGTTGATAAAGCCTTGAAGTTTCGAGATCAAATTTGCGACATCCAGAAGCAAGTACAGGAAATGTTGCAATGAGAAAACGCGAAATCTAAGGCCCGTCACGACAAGCATCATATTCCTCATTCATTCCAAATTGGGGATAAGTTCTGGTTACATCTTAAGAAGGAAGGCTTCACCGGTCCATACAAGAAGCTCAAACCTTTGCGATATGGTCCGTATAGTATTCTTTCATGGATTGGAGAAAACGCTTTCCAGCTCGACATTCCTGCATGCCTAGGTTTGCATCCAGTATTCAATGTGGATCTACTTAGACCATATCATGCACCACTGTTGGAACATAACGACTTACCTACAGCAGAACCTTAAGATATCCATAGAGATGTTCAAGTACCTCTTCCTTGCGACACCATCGTGGGACGACGAGTACGCCATACAAGGATGAACAAAATTCCCTTGTTTCAGGTTTCTAAAGTAGGATAGCTCCCATCCCAAGGAAAATGGTATTCTTCTACTAAACTGGCAGACAATTTTCCTCACCTGATCGAGCAAACAATGGGGGCCATTGTTTCTTAAGGAAGGAGGTCTGATCCACTTGGCAGTTGGAATTATTTTTGGATGCTAACATCGATTGCGACAAGTTCCGAATTCGACACGACTTTGACAAACTCAGCAACTTCGACAAGTTCAAAAACCTCGACAGTTTCACGACATCGACATGCAGTGTCGACTAGCAACTAACGAACTATGACAGATTGTCTCTTTGTCTTCCAGTCGACTGTACGGTTGAATTTTTTAAACCGTTCTAACTTCTCTTGTAACTGAACGTAACAGGAAGGCACCCAAGTGTCTCAACATTCCCTATATAAGCATGTAAAATATTTTAACATACATCTTATCATAGATCTTATCTATCTTTGAATCGACAAGTAATAGAGAAGATAAGTTCGCATTCCTACATATTTTCTATGTATATTTGTGTTTATATGTGTAGTGTATTCCTGCTTTGCTTCTATTTCTTATGCTTCCTCCATAACAGAACCGACTCATTCATTCGAACTGTTTTCCCCCTCGTGCACCTGGGCGCGTGTAGATCACCAACCCCTTGAGGTAGCAGGGCAACTGGAACTGGAAGTTGACATCCCACGATTTGCATTGTTGTTATATATATTGTTCATGATAATTCACACAGTACATACACAGTTAATGTATTCACTTCTTTCACAAAACAAACATATATATATATATATATATATATTAAAGGAATATAGATCTATAGCCACTCACCTTCCGGGCCCAGATCATCGGTGAGTGGAGGATATAAATACATATTAATACACAGGTGCTATGTGTGTTATCGCATATTTCCTACATTTCAAAACCATTATATCACATCTCCACACATCAAACTGTGAGTCTCTGACTGCATGTAAAAAAAAGAGGGTCATTGGATTTTGGCACACCAACTCCTCTGGTTTGAAAACAAGCCGCTGAATTCCTGGTTGAGCAAATGTAGAATTACCTTTTAACACAAAAATTCTTCTGGACCACAGGCTAGTCTTTAGTCTTCCTTATAAACTCTTCATGCAAATACCATACTTTAGGAACTGGTCCCATAGAGTAAAAAAACTTATGAACCCAAAACGTAGGCTGAAGGCTGATGTATACAGTTCTCCACATGGATAGAGGTATCTATTCTACCTTCATACTATTATAATTTTTTTATGTATTTTCCCTTCATCAAAGATAAATATTGACATTAAAACTTAGGAGGGGGTTACAAACATATCATCGCTGGCTGAACTGCATCCCAGGTAGTTCAGTCTTATTTGTGTATATTCCACCAACAAGCAAGAGTAGTCTTCAGTACTACATAAGTCTGAGTACAATGGATTTTTTTTCCTTGCATTATGACATAGAAAACATGTTTGACTTCCTTTGATATGTAGAACTAGAAAAATTTTGGACCTTCGTGCATGTATCTCCAACCAACTAAGAAAATGCTCAGGTTAGTTCTAATGGTGCTTGAAAATTTGAATTGCATTATGATATTCAAAAGGCATCAAAAAAAATATCAGAGATAACTTAGTAGAAAGAGTGAATCTTCTAAATGTTACTTGAATTAATCAACCTCTGCGAAGTGGTTTTAGGCATTCTCAGAGCGGATCCTTTTGGTGTAGATTAGGGGTTGCTAAGTCCTTTTGTGTTCATCTAGCAGGTTGCATGCCTTGTTGCCCCTTAGGAATTATCTTGCCTCCTTCAAGACTATTAACATTGTAGGTTTCACAACTTGTAAGCATATGGTGCAGGTGTGAGTAGATGTTTTGTTTTGAAAATGGAGATGGCTAATGTCTTTAATGCCATGTAGATAATGCAAAGACATGCAAAAGTAATTTATACAGCTAGTGCACTTTTACAGAGCTCACTATAGATATTTGGAATGCCAATCCAAATGGTTTTTAGTTACTTGAAATGAAGTGACTAAAATTATAGATTGGAGGCACTACCAATTGGACATTTGGGCCATATTAATCTAAGGTTACACATGCATACAAGACCAGGGAGGGAATCAACAATAAAATAGTTGTGATAGTCTTTTTGTTGTATTTCACTACATTTATAATTTAAAGTTGTTCAATTGTCATTCAATACCTGTATATTGCTTGTTTCCAAATCATCTATTTGTCTATTTATAGTATAATATAACATTTGTTTTTAATGTTTTTAACCTAAAACTAGTTCTGTGAGGATCTAACCATTACAACTGTCTTTGTAAACGTTCTATGAGGGCCTTTGATAGAGTGTGAGAGGCACCATGATTTTTTTTGGTATCTCCCATGTCATGTGATGTCATATAAGATGCTACACCTACAAATGTTTTAAACACATGTTTGTGTAAACATTTGGCCGTGTATATATTGTGAAAATGATGATCAATAATTTTTTTAGGAATTGAAATTGAAAACTCCCATGTAAATTTGATAGTGCAATGTATATTGTTTACATGCAACCTGAAGGTATTTGTTTGTTTTCTCTTTCATCGCAAAGCTGTAAATGGAAAATTAATGAACAATGCATTGATATCAAAGAAAAACTGACCTCATAAATGTGGTTGCCAATGAAGGAAAAACATAGAGCGTATAGAATAAAAGGCATGATCCAATGAAATAACATTATGGGAGCCTTAACACCTAAACACTCAAACCCCAAACATAATCCCTTTCATTGCCTAACAAAATTATCTTTGACAAAAAGAGAACTTTTCACAAATATAAGATGATCATGCAAATATACCAAATGTTGATTATGAACACTACTAGATGAGTAACAATCAAAGCCAGTTCAATCAACCTTAATGTTATGAAGAAAAACTAACTACCCTTTGCATTGTTGAATGCCACATTCTTGCAATCAACAAGTAAGTTGAAAGAACATGTAGGAAGGTCATATGTCAAATTCTTAAAGGTGAAAGTTATATTAGACCTAGAATCCATGTTTGACACAAAACTGGCACATTATGGCCCGTTCTTTGTAAACATGTGCCTATAACGTCATCCAAGCTAAATATTTCAATCAATCAAATTCACACTCTTTTGCAATAAACAACATATGCATTATCCCCATAAAATAGGAATCATATTATATTCCAAGATCAAACACATTCACCAAATCTTCACAATTTGAGCTATACATCTCCCATGACGCGAATGTACTTATACTAGCACAGTGTTACAAAAGATACATGATAATATCCCATTTGCCTCTTACTGTCGGCCGGAAAAACTAGAACTAGCTGACTACAGATTATGTCCATTTCGTATACAAACAAAATGCCCCTTGTGCTAGCTAACCATTCATTCAAATGATGCAATGGACAGAATTCGTAGTCAGCTAGTTCTAGTTTTTCCGTCCATAAAGCAGCATGCAACTTCATTTTTTGTCAAAACAAACGTCACTCGCATGTGAAGACTCAACTGGTTACATCAAATCTAGCTCATTTGCCTCTTCAAGTCCCCCATCTTGTGCTAACAAATGATGTTGGACTCTTGGAGAACTTGAAACAAAAAAAATGGAACAATTAAAAGAACGAAGAGTTGTGATACTAATATACCAACACAATCATGTGCAACAAGGTTTTCTTAGGCTATGTACTTTGATTTGGCTCAGGGACCTTTTTAGGAGAGTAGGATATACAAATTGGACAAATCAATAATTTATAAATCATTGTATCGGTCATGAATTATGATGACATGATAGAAATTTTAGGTTGTATAAAAATCAATCTAGTAATGTGATTTTTAGATTGACCACCAACGTAGGCATTATGATAATGATGAAGTTAGATGGTGAGATCCAACCCATTATTTCTAGTAATGGTTATGTTTGAGCATAATTGACCTTCTAATTTCTTGCTTTGTTGATAAATTTCATGTTTGTAAACATCAAAGAAAAATAGCTTTTACCCATGGGAATATTTTGTAGGCACTGGTACAAAATGGCCAAGCGTTGTAAATGGGAGATGATCATGGATCTTGAGGTTCAAGACATCAAAGATATGATCATGTTTTATGGTAAAGACCTAGTTTGGACTGAAATTCATCGTGAAAAATTGAGCATTGACCGCATGGATTTAGTACCTTCACATAGATTTCCTGACTTTGTTTAAGGGGAGGAAGCAAACCCCGACGCTCCATGTAATTTCTTACGGAAACAAAACAAAAAAATAGGAAAAAGGGCCAGCACTGCCTTGCGATATGAACTGTAAGTATTTCAAAATTGCATTGTGTATATATTGGCATTGAGATTGCATTTATAACTCATATGTATTAACATTTCCAATTTTTTGGTGTAGTTATCATTGTTTATTTGTCCCAAAGGACAAAAGAGGAGAGCAGTCGAGTAAACGAAGGACCTCATTTGTGCAGAAGAGGGGTTACCAGTGCCATTTCATTGTGAAGGTGATGGTTGATTATCTTGATTTAGCAATATTGACCTACAATGTGTACGAGCATGAGGATGGGGAAGGATGGCCTTGTCATGGCCAACATGATAGTTCAAGTGATGCCGAGGCCTTGCATAGGCCAAAAATTTCAAGGGACATTTTTTCCTATGTAGAGAGTTGTTTATCTCTGGGAGTGCCCATTGATATAGTTTATAAAATCCACATCAAGAGAAATGTTGACATGGATGAAGATGCTCAGGATAGGGATTTCTTCCTTTCCAGGAAATATATTGTCAACATATACAATCGATTGTCAAAGGGAAATTACCAACTCCACCAAAAGGATGAAATGAGTGTCAATCTTTGGTATCAAAAGCATCATCAAGATTTTTTCTTTTACCAAAATCCCAACATTGTAGAGGTCCCTTTTATAATAGGAATTCAGATAGAGTGGATGTTAGAGACAATGGTGAAGCTATCCCATAATAGCTTAATAGCCATGGATTTTACATTCAGTACGAATAAGAACGGGGTAAGTCGGATGTCGATGATTGTTTCAATATACATTTTTAAGTTGGATCCATTCAATATGATTGATGACTTATTTCTGGATTTACATGTTCTTTGAATTTGACAATACCAATTGTATACACTGGTCACATTTGATGAACAACAAAGTGGGGTGCCAGTTGCATTGGTGGTGGCATCACAGAATACATCAGAGGATATTGCACTGTGGTTGGAGCAGCTCATGCACATGTGTCATCAAATCCATTCCGATTGGAAAGTCAATGCATTCATGGTTGATGATGCATTGGCTGGAATCAATGCATTGAGGTAACTTCACTATTATTATGTTATAATGAGACTTGCATTTATTATAAAAATGTGTCATTAAATTGCACTTATTATGGCAGGAGGATCACAAGGTGTGTTGTGATATTGTGTATTTGGCATGTTCGGAGGGCGTGGTTAAAAAATGTAAATCGGTTGGCCACAAATGCAATAAAAGTGAATGAGATGTTCATTGAGTTAGGTCACATCATGAAAGACACTCTCAATGTTGAAGTGGATGACGCAGTCAATTTTGTTTTTAGCAAATTCATAGATGAACAAAAGTTCTTGGACTATTTCAAGAAGAATTGGTTTGTCGATGATAAGATTCGTAAGTGTACAAACCCTTACTACTCTTTCCATTTTTTCTTTTCATTAAGATGATATACTGGGACTAACTTGGTTCTTTGCATCTAGGGATGTGGGTGAATGGTTGCCAAGATTTTCCTCATGCAAATCAGGAAACCAAGAATGCGGTGGAGTCATACCATTGTTACTTAAAGACAAAATTCCTATCTGACCGAAGGAAGAAATGTGCTCGTAGAATGGATTGGTTGTTGTATATTCTCCTAACAGTTGTTGAACCTTGTTATCAGTTCAAGGAAATTTTGAAATAAGGTCATCTTTTGCAAAATCCTTTTGCGATTTCTCTTGTCAAATGTTCCTTTAGATTTCCTTTGAATCTAAACAAGGTGTTTGGATTTATTCCTTTTATTTTAATCAAGTTCTACAACTAATTTATTATTTCTTGAACTATGTCTAGTTTGAAGTGAACTATTGCAACAACAAGTATACCAAGATCTTCAAATTGATAGGAAAAATAACTTCCATCCCGTATACTAGCTCAAATGGGATGTCTCTTGTGGCTTCTTAGTTAGTTTATCATCCTAGAGAGCATGCTTTATCTTACTATCCCAAATTTTCTTGTTAACCCCCACTGTCTTCTTGATAATGGTCATGAAATTCTTATTACTCCATTCTACAATACCATTTCCTTAGGGCTAATCATAGGAGTGGGATAGGACTAAAACACAATATTAACAATTTGGCTTAACTAAAAGATTTGGCATTGTCAATGGTGGCCTTAGTTGGAACATTGAACCTAGTGAAAATATTATCTTCGAGAAATTCCATCACCATTTTCTCTATAACACTTTTTCATGGGTATAGCTTCAACCCACCTAGTGAAATATTCTGTAGTTGTAAGGATCCATCGATAATCATGAATTTAATTTTTATTAAACTCTTCGATGAAATAAAGGCCCCGTTGTTGGAAGGGCACTTCCACAATGATGGGCTACAAAAGCAAGGATGCTAACTTATGCCATCCAATGAAAATATGACAAGACTAACACAATCTAAGAAAGTTATAGACATTATCTAACATCGTGGCCCAATAATAACTAACCCTTAAAATTTTGTGCGTTGTTTCCAATGTGGCATAATGTCCACCATAAAATATTGCATGTAGCTATGTAATGAGTTTTTTTGGACTCTTTCTCGTCAACAGTATTTAGGATTTAAGAGCATTAATAAATATGAGAGAAATAATACAAGATAATCTAAGCAACCACATAAAAATAGACACTGGGAAAAACCACCATAATAGATCTATACCATGGGCCAGCAAATACCATTGGTCACCAAATACCATGGGACAACAAATACTATCGGCCACCAAATACCATTTCCTTTGACCCAAACCAATTTACCTCATTGACTCATTGACTCATTCAAAGTTAACCTAACAAAACACCTAAAAATTTAGGATTCCTCTTATTTGTATTTAATATGCTTAAACTTATGATCCTTCCTCAAAGAACACAATATTGATTATAAGATATTTTTATGGATATTGTTGGAATGTTATGTTTTTGGGATATGGTTGGATAACATATTATTCATCTTTCTTTTTTTCGCGAAAAAAAAACATATTGTTGCTATTTATAGTATAAGTCAAATAGTACATGGATATTGCTTTCCCAGCACTGTTCTGGAAGTATTCCAAAACACACCTACAATTTGCTCAAAATCTTATACATACAAAAAATATATCATCTAAACTTCTCATAGATAATCCTAAATTCAATCGGTCACTTAAAACAATCAGACAATTCATCATAACTCCAAGAAGTATAGAGAGCCACTGGACACCAACTGTTCACAGTGGAACTCTTCCCAAAAAAGTAACCCTTCCTCCCCCACCATTGCATGTTTAGATAGATCATTCGCCAGCCCATTGTTCTCCCGGTAGATATGCTGGATCGAAAAAGCCAGGAACAACATATTATTCATCTTACTTTGAGAGCAGTGAGATGAAAGTCCAAATTATATTCTAAAATAATGATTAATATATTGAAGGTAGACTGATCAAATTATTACGAAGTTATAAAAAATCACTGTGTAATGATTTGTAGTTATTATACCTGCCAAAGGCATGGCATGTATATTGTGTTCGATATGTCATTGAGTGTATATTAGTTTTATTTTTACCGTTTCTCTATAGTTTTAGATTTTCAGGTGATTTTGTTTATTTTTTGCATCATACCATTGGTTCATCAACTTGAAGCTTTATTGACGGATTTGGTTGCTTTTATCCTTCTCATTTTCCAATGTTATTAAATTTTTGTTTTTTGTCCATAGTTAAACTTAGGGACCGATTTAAAAGTTTGCAACGTGTTTCCATATTGGATTTGATTTCTTTGTTTCCACTGCTTGTTTATCCTAATGTTTTGCATATCTATGGTTTAGAGGGATGTAGGAGGCATTTATGGTACACTAGAGAAGATAGCATAAAAAAGGCATAAATGAGTTCGCGAAAATAAATTAGTTTGAGAAGGATTAAGAGCATATTGACCTGATTGAGAAGAAGCATATTGACCTATGAACCCTCTCATTGTTGAAACATATTCGATCTCCACAATGCAGTTCTTATTTGTGTGACATGCAAATAATAATACAATGAACTCAATGTACCACTCATCCCATTATTTCCAGGAATTCAAAGAACAACTCCAGCTATATATATGCATTCCACCAAAATTTCAGTTGCGTCCAAATCCAAAAAGAAAGATTCTTCCTCCTTTTTTCCATGCATCAGAGTTTCACGTTTTAGAATTTCTTATGAGTGTTCCACATAATGTTATGTCACCCATTAATCCCCACTTCATGCACCAAAACTCTATATTTATATGGGGTACCCTATGCAACACTACTTTGTCTGAATTCCTTTGATATTTAGGTTTTCAGGATTAAGAGGAGAAGGACTGGTAACAATGGGGAAGGCAATGATGGGTTAGCGATTCATTGTAAATTAAGAGTCACATTTGCATTTGGAATTGTGTTCATTTTCATTGTTACACTTACTTACATAAAATTACATGATGTTACAGGTTTTTAGAACATAGTTTTTAATTGAACGTTCATCCTTTTATATCCTTGGTAAAACCAATTCAGCAAGTATTTCTAAGTTGTAGCCTTGTTTTCTATTGTAATGAAAAAAAAAACATAATAATTTTTATCACTTCATATTTACATTTTATGGATGATTTGAAATTAGCAAAGCATATATTTATTCTTCCGTGTAGTATTTAAATAATTCTATATCATCATTTATTATAACAAACTCGTCAACAAAAATAACATGTCCAAATTTCCATAATTTGGATTACAAATATTTAAAAAAGGTCATCAAAAGTTCTTTAACAAAATATTGATAGCATCAACCATATTAAAGAACCATTCATTTCAAACAAAATAAAAACCTATAACTTGATATTAAAAGAGGAATTGAAGTTATAATAGTCCTTACATAATCAATTACGATGCTTCTTAAAGGTTTAAGCCTTCGTTTTGAAACTATCAAATAGAAATTACACCCTTCTACATACTAAAATACAGTTACCTCGGTGTGAAGCGGACAGAATGAGAGCTCGCGTCCTGGCGAATCTCTGCGGCTAGGGCTTAAACCCTAGCCGCCTCTGGTTTACGATTTCGTTTGCAGGGTCGAACAGGGACGCGGATCGGCCGTCACCCACGCTTGCAGGGCCAGAACCTGCGTTTTTGCTCGCCGTCTCATTGCAGGTGGTCGCCGCCTCCAGGATGGCCCCAGACAGGTTTGCAGAGATGGATAATGAAACTTTGGAAGCTTTCACAGCTTTAATCCGTTCGGCAGGACCTAAAGCCAAGCCTTCTCTCTCGTCTAAGTTTGTTAAGAAGATGGAGGAGATCCCCTCTCTGGAACTTTCTCCAGAAGAGCCATGCAATCTCGCCCTCCTACTAGCAGAAAAAGCCCTCATCGGAAAGTTCACGGGGTTATGGCCTAGCCCCAAATCGGTGGAGGCTTGGATGGAAGAACGTTGGAAATCGCTGATACATGGAAACGTTTCTCTATGTGCAGTAGGCAGGGGCTTTTTTGTTTTCAGCTTCTCTAGCAAAGTGGATCGAGATCTAGTCTTCAGATCTGGTCCCTATTTCATGGGACCGAGGGGGCTGTTCTTAGCCCCCTGGACTCTTGATTTTAATCCCGGAGCTGAGATCACTGCAGCCCCTGTTTGGGTTAGGCTGCCTCATCTCCCCCTGCATCTATGGGGGAAAAGTTCTCTGAAGGACATTGGAAATAAGCTTGGGCGTTTCCTGGACAGTGTGGAGCCGAAAGGGGATCAATTTACTTGTGCTCGAGTTTGTGTTGAGGTTAACCTCGAGAAAGGACTCCCGGAAGCCATTCAGCTCTCCCTGGGGGAATGGAGCCATATCCAAGAACTGGACTACGAGCAGATCCCTTTTAAGTGCCTTCGGTGCCATACTTATGGTCACTTCGCAAAATGCTGCCCCAAAGCCTCAGAAGTGGCAGAACCAGCTAAAGGAGATGATTTTCAGCCAGTAACTAACCGGCGAAGGCAGCCAAGGAGAAAGGAATCACTAGCCCAGGGTCCGAAGGTCACTCCTTCAGCGGAGGCAATTCTTGAAAATAAAAACAGCTTTGAAGCACTGCAAGAAGAAGAAGCCCTAGACCCTGAAGCAACAACAGTTATGGAAGACCCTCCGGTAGACGAAAGACTTCCGGACCCTGCCCTACCTGGCTCAGTGGATGCGAAGGAAGCCAAGGCTTCAGATCCTGAACCACCTGCCCCTGCAGATCCGGCTGTTTCAGTCCCCTCCAGCGGCTCTGTGGGAATTACTGAACCTGAAGACAACTCAGTCCCGTCTCCACCCCTTACCAGAGGACGAAGGACCAACAAGGCACGCAGAGAAAAGGAGACGGCTTCCAACATCTCTTTTGGATCTCAGAAAAAGCTGGATCCCTACTTTAAGGGGCAAATCTCACCCCCCTGAGTCTAAATGCTTTGCTTTTGTCTTCTACTTTGCTCACAGTTTGTGAGAATTTACCCTTGTAAGCTCCTTTTGTCAGTATCTCGAATTAGCTCAAGAATCAGATGGGATTTGTCTCCCAAGACTTTTACAAGAAGGTTGGCAGCACTGTTAGAGGTCACCAACCTTCTTCCGATTTGTAACTTTTTGGTTCTGGCTTCCCAGAATGCAGATTAATACAACATAACCGTTCTTGTCAAAAAAAAAAATACAGTTACCTAAAAAAGCTTGCTAGTATGATCTACATATCTAAACTAAAACATGTCTAGTACTAAAGAAAATCAGGAAATTCCTAATAGAAAGATAAGGATCCTGAATTGTATAAAGTAAAATCCTTGAAATCCTTGTAGAATAGGATCCCTTCAGTCATCCCAATAGATTTTTTGGATAAGTTGTCTATCAAGGAGTTGAGTTCCCTATATATGTGTTGGATAGAAATTATGTTGAAACAATCCGTAAATTGTCTGGTTCTCAAACACCACTGGTCCAAAATAGATACCTAAAGGGAAGAAATACCAATAACCCAGTCCGCAATGACCTTTGAGTCTCCAAATACATGAATTGTCAAAAAGTCCATAATAGCAAACTTTAATAGTCCCCAAAGAGCTAATAACTTACCTCTGGTATTGGAACTTGCCCCACATCCCATCCACATAAAACAATAATGGTCTTCATCTAGTTTGAGTACCATACCTCCACCACATAGTTCCTTGCTAGATGCACCATCAAAATAACCACATGGAATTCCTTCCACAATGTTTGGTTCCTGAAGAATATGTCGACTTTTAAATACCACGGATTTATAGAATTCCTTGAAGTATCTCATAATATTAAGGCCCACTATAGTAGAATTTTGAGAGATATTGTCAAATATCAATGCATTTATGTCATTTATACCCACGCTACACCGCTCATCACACCCGCCAGGAAGGTTAGTGTATTACTCGTGCTACAACGCGTCTATTTTGTATTAAAATGCGCAACAGAGTCTGGTTTAGCCACGCTAATTTTTCTTATTTGATTTTTATCTACATAGCTTAGTTTGGTAGTCCAAATACTACTTACTAGTGATTTTAAATTAAGGCTAATCCACATAATTACTTTTTTTTTAGTAATTAGTTCACCTAAACCGAGATTAGGAAGTAAAGAGTTCATCTCTCTTGAAAATTACCTAAGTAACCAACTTTGAGGCTTTCAACGGGCCCCATTGTTGTGACTAGTATTCAAGACCATCTATCGTTTATGCATCAATCGACATGTTGTCTTTTGTAGTATTGCTAGTGTAGAAAACACTTTTTGCACATAAGCAAGGACCTACAGACACTTGTCACCCGAATTATGCTCTTCACCTCGCACTTCATGTGAGCTTGGTGAATCAGAAAAAGGGTGATAAGTTTGAAATACCTCCATTGCACACTTGTCTATTAGTTAGAATATTTGATTTTGTAAAGTGCCATGAGCATCTCCTAGAGTTAAAAGTACACATTACTTAATATACTCTTTTAGTTAATTTGTTGATCAAATATTTTTTTTTCTTTCATCACATGTGTTTGCACCACTGGCACACACTAAGAGACCTAAAGACTCTTTCGATCCAAGTATGCTCTTCACCTTTCACTTCATGTGAGCTTGGTGAATCATAAAGGTAGAGATTGTGAAATACTTCTCTTACACTCCGGAAGTAAACACTCAAACGACCTTAAAATCAACATTGTAATTGTCTTAACCGACTAAAATCCTCCATAGGAGGTCATAAAACAATATTTTAGTTAGGTAGGATTGATTGGGATAAGCATGCATTAATGCCCACCAATCTGGTTTCATTAGCAATATTTTGAAACATAGCATTGTTGTCTTATAGGGTACTTACAAAATTATGCTATGAGCAAGTGTTAAAAGAAAACCTGGATCATAAGTGCACTGTGACCAAGGAGGTGAACATTAAGGTATAGCTTCCCTACTCTCCCCTACAATCAACTTACCTTGTTGGAGGACATCACAAAGGAGCAATTGTGAGTGCAATTGATTCCTAAAGTTAGCTATTTCCTTTGGGAGGTGTTTCCAAGTCTTCTTGATTGGAACATTGGCCCCATCCCCGATAGAATTAGCTCTTTGTTACCTCCACTAGTCGATTGGTGAGTGGATACCATTATCACCATGAATTGTGCTCTTGGGAGGCCTAGTTACATTTGAGAGGAAGGACGTTAAGTTTTCTAGGGAATTGACATTTATTTTCTTTTTAACTACAAGTTCACTAAAACTCATAATAAAAAGAACCTACATGTGGGAGCTCATGCACTAAAACCGACTTGCACATATCACTCACTTATCACACCATTTGCATCTGTTGTGGTTGGCATATTTTTGCATTTGTTCAAGTGTGTTTAAATTCCACTATCACTCTCACCTGACACAAATCCTTCACCATTGAGGAACAAAACAACATCCTAAGACAGTCTCGTAGACTGCAAGGCCTATCCCCTCTTTCGAGGGGTGTTTTTACACCTTCCCCCCGTATTACACGTGGAAGGAACTCAAGATGGGGTCGTTCCCAGGCCACATTGATAGGATCATTTAGTCGAGGCCAAGCCTTGCTAGGTTCATTTTATCCTCTTGGAGAAACTATTAATTAAACCACTTCTTCACCCATCGGAAGAGGTACCCCTCTGGCTTCTCCCCTTGGACATCCCTCGGTTCCCTTTGAACCATCCTCTCTAATAGGAGGAAAACCATTGTTTACAAAAACACCTGGGTATCCCCCTCATGGAAATCACTTCCCACATACAATGGCAAGATGCGTCGTCCCTATTTTACCATTCATGGCTAGTTTAAATCTACCCGATTTGGCCAAAATAACTAATGATCCCATTGATCATGATGCGTCATGGCCGACTATTCCAGACAAGCTTCCTTCTAACATTCCCAAATTCGAAGGAAATCAAGGAGATGATTTCGCCAACCATGTTATGTCTTTCCACTTATGGTGTTCATCTAACAGCATAGTGGATGACCCCGTGACGCTTCGCCTCTTCCAGTGTACCCTCACCGGCATGGAAACAAAATGGTACGTAAACTTAGAAAGTGGAACCCACTCCACATTTGTGACGTTGGGAACCACATTTCTTACATACTTTCAACTGCTAATATGACATGATATAGGCCTTGATATTATCACTGAGTTTCGTCAAAATACTTCCATCCACATCACGGACCACAACCATGAATGGTATAGACGCTGCATACTATGCAAGATCAAAATACAACCTCCCTTTTTGTTGGATTGGTTTATAAAATCTCTCCAACCCTCCATAGCTAAAGACGTTTCCAACTCCATGTCACAAAGCGAGGAGGATGCCATTCTGAAAGCACAACATTTCAACCTCATATATGCACAATCCAACTACCTTTACACAATCCTCCTTGATGCCCCTTGGCATCGGTCATTGGATCCTACACCTTCATGCTCGTCACATTCGGTAGATGGGATTATTAGGTCCATTTTCCATCTAGGAAAGGATCCTCCTACCACATCAGTGCCATTCAACATGGTTTTGTATTACCCATCCATGCCACCAGCGTCGGTACCCCCTACACTGGTACCAACACAATGAGTTGGTCAATTAAAATATGGAACATATAGTCCTACAAACCCAAATGTTAGCCATGAAATGACGGTTCTTACACTGCCAATGGCGCAAGATGTTACTACATCCACCTCTTATGGAACACAACCTGCATTTATCCCACCACCGGTATATAACCCTTACTATCCTTTCCCATGCCCAACTGGTCAACGACCTCCCCCCCACATGGGGGTAAACCTAGTTCAACCTATTTATGTTCAATAAGATCAACAATTCGAGCAATTGAACGTTGTTAACCCCCAGAGTCCACAGAATTAGGGGAAGAAGAAAGGTGAGAACAAACCAAATCAGTAGTCGGGGAAAGGGTGAAAACCCCCTCCCCAGCAAAACTAGAATAAGGGTACCCAAAATGAAGGGACTAACAATCCCCCCAAACTAGGGAAGAATCCCACCCTGAGAACCAATTATTACTATTCCATTTGCAGATATTATGGCCATTACACACATCATTGTCCTCTTATCCTCGACTGCTAAAACTTATTCGAGGCTAAAAAGAAGACAGTGACAAACCCTCCTCAGGTAGCAAATTCTCTCCAACCACAAATCGTCGTGTTACAACAACCCTTTGCAAATCAAGGGGTGGTCACACAATAACAAGACCCTCTCCCACCCGACGATGGATCTTTTCAAAATATCTATACATTGGATGTAAACCTTCAGACATGATCCAGAGGTTATGATGGGCCTTCCACCTGCCAAGTGGAATATATTCATATCCCCTCGCGGGGGCCTTTACATATACCATGCCCAAATATAGAAAAAATCCAATGGATACCGAAAGTTTCACTTCGGTGTACCCCTAATAACCCTCACATGGAAGTCGCCCACAATTACAGTATTGTGGATGACTTGGCTCAATTCCCTACAACTATGTCCACATTAGAAGTGTTATAGTCTTTCCCAACATAGAGAAAGGAATCACTCAATGCACTCGGTGTCGTCGACCCTTCTGACTTGCACCTCATAACCTTTGATCTCGAAAAAGTTGATCCGTGACTACCATCATCATTCACATTTCAAGTTCCAGTTACTGTAAAGAACGTCATGATCCATCGATACATCATTGACGAAGGAACATCCACTTATGTCATGTCTGCAAAAGTCTGGAAACGATTAGGATCTCATGAGCTAGTCCCCTCGATTATTTCTCTCCACGCATATGATGGGAGACCATCCCAACCAAGAGGATTATACTAAAATGTTTCCATAGAGATGGGGGGGAAGATGGTTATGATCAATATCGAAGTAGTCGATGTAGAACTCGACTACAACATCCTCTTGGGGCGTAGTTGCATGTACACCATGAAGACAGTTTTCTCCTTTGTCTTTCATATCATGATGTTTCCCTTAAATGGGAAGGTAGTTACCCTCGACCAACTTAACTACTATGACCCTAATACCACAAGCAACCCTGACAATGTCCTACCAGCTGTATTGGGTGATGATCAACCATATGTTGACATTTCCCCCAGTATGTACAAGGACTCCAATTTGTTAGGAGTATATTAAGGACCTCCACCTAATATCCCTGCATCAACCGATAGCCTAATGTGCACAATATTCACTACTGAAAATGGATCCGCCTCTACCTCAACACCATCATCAGTACCACCGCTGAGTCATGGCATTGAACAAACTTTGAGTCCATATGTACCACATATTTTTCAAATCCCATTCTTGTATCCTCCCATGGGTGTACAAGGGACGCATGTTCTGGCTCAGTTAAATCTACCTAGGCTAACTTTGGGAATACCGGTATGGTACCTCACACCACCCTACCTAGATATGGATTCCAAACCCATCGCCCATTACGATTTTGTTCCTATTTCAGATACTACACCTACAAGGCCCTTGATTTATTCAGTTACGACAACCCAACCTATGACATCTGCAACTAAACCACAATCAATTGTCTCTATGACCGGTAATGGGGGCACCAAACAACCAAAGTTGAAATGTCACCCTATTACCTAATCTGACATCTAATTCAATAGAAATTACTAAGCCTAAAGCAGGGGACATCAACCAGTAGGAGTTAAAATCCCCAGTTATGATCAATACTCCCAATCAAAGGGTTACACCGTCGTGTTCTTTTTGTGGAAAGCAAGGCCATGCAACAAACTTATGTCCTACTCTACCGGAGCTAAGGAATTTTCTCAACATCCCCATTAGCATCACCCCACATCACCCATGCTTCACAGATGGTACAAGGAGGCACACCTCCCTCCCCCACATCTAAGTCCAAAACATTGCGTACAAATCATGCATGTTCCATATGCACTCAGTATGGGCACTATACGCACCATTTCCCCGAACTCCCTCGATATCGAGAGGCATTGGAAACCATTCATCTTACTCAAGTAACAATTGAGGAACCCCCCTTCTTAACCCAGGAAGCAACAACTATTAATGTGATAATTGTTGACGTCCATTTTTGTCACTATTTTTTATCAATAAATCTACTCGGAATGATGTTGTTTCTATCATGTTTTGCTATAGTAAGTTGTTTTATTTGCCATCCAGCCCATCAAACAGTCCAGGTATGCACATATTTACTTACTATTCTTTATGGGCATAATTATGCACATATTTACTTACTATTCTTTATGGGCATAATTGGTATTTATGTTTTAATTTACAGGATGCGTTTCTCAAATGACCCTTCGTTCAGACTGTGTGTTACGTGCTAATGCTCAGCCGCGTTCAGCTCGTCATTCAGCCTCTCATTCAATCCACGAAATCAATGGTTGGCATACTTTGGGTCATTAAAGTCAAAACTGGGCACATGGGTTCTGCTTGCCACGCGATGGTCAGGGTTAGTAAGCTTTGGTTCTGGAAGATTCGTTCCCATGCCGCCCAAGCTTGACAACACACTTCTCACCCACGTCAACACCTCCACGCTCCGATTCTTCTGCTCATTGAGCCTAGTATTGCGTGCACCTATTCACACCGATGTTCTAGAGGATTCCATCCCACCCTGGCAACACAACTCCTTTCCCATGTCGATGCTCCAACAGCTTCATCCTTCCATGCTCAGTCCGCCAGCACGTGTTTCTGCCCACGGTTGAAGGAAACAAACACGCAGCTGTTCATGTTGGGTAGGATTGACCCCGTAAAGCTTGGTGGATTCCCTCTACATTGTCGTGAGCCACCTTACAGCTGTTGTATGACATTAAAGACCGCTATTTTTAGAGAGGTCGACTTCGTCGACCCTCTCTCCCATTGTAAACTTATATAAAGGCATCTCCTGTGGAGAAATGTAGATCGATATGAGCAGATGTATAAGATCATATAACGTAGGAATAGACAGGAGATAGCAGTTACTTCTGCATAAAGTATTATGTAATTTTCTCAGATTAATGGAATTTTCAGTACGTTGATGCTCTGTTGATAGTCATTTAAACTAATTTAGTCTCACCTCTGATTGTTGGGAAGGGCCCCTCATCAACTGGAGGTTTTATTTACATTCTATGCATTTCTTTTCTTGCAATTAACTAGTTTATTTCCTGGGTGTGTAATCTAATTCATTTTCCTGTGTGTATCATCTTCATTCCTCTGTAATCGATATTCTTTTGTTAATATAATCTCCCTTCTTCTGAATTAGGAAACGATCAACCAATAGTTTGCTAGTTTGTAATTTGTTTTCAATCTTTCTTCCATCATCATAGTTAGATATTGCCTCCAAATTCTTCCATAGTTAGTATTCCTTTCTTTCTCTTCCCCTCTATTAGTTCTTCTTCCTATCTGTTGTAGGTTAATTCTTCCTTCTTCCATTCCAACCTTATTCCTACTTCTCATAAAATTATTCTTCCTCCTAGGTAATGATTGGGATAGATAGCTTCTTGTTAGTTTAGCTTCTAAATAATCTCTTCATTGCTTCCCTTGCACTGTAGGATCATTTGCATAAATCCCGCTTGTACTTAAATCATTCAAAACTCTTCTTTCCCTCACCTTAACTCATTTTCCTCCATTCGGACTGTCATTCAGACCGCCATTCTGACCGACATTCGGATCGTCATTTGGACTTGTGTATTTTCTGCATTGTTTTAGGCCTTTTTCTGAATCTAATTTCTTCAACCTCTCAATCATCATTCTTCTTACTCCTAATTAATGATTTTAGATGTAATTTAACTCTTTTTTTATGTTATGTATACTTCTTAATTAGACTTCATCATTATTTCCTCCTTTCTCTTACTTCTTCCTTAACCGTCTTTCAACCTTCTTCCATAGTTAGAATCTTCATATCTAATTTTCTAATTAGTTACTGTTTTAGAATTGATCAGTCTTGTTTTCTAAGTAGTTTGTTTTCAAATCATAGTTAATAATTCTATTTTTCCGAGTTGTTTTAACTTGTTAATTATAAGACTAGTTTCCATTCATACAAATAATGAAGATGCTCATGATATAAGATTTGGATCATAAATTAATATCTTTATCGAATTTTCTACTTGCATCTATAATAAATATCTTTATCAAGTTTTCTACTTTCCAAATCAAATCCAGTTCATATTAAACATCTTTATTAAGTTTTCTATGTGCTTCATTTGTTAATCAGTTTCCTGTTTTCATAGATAAAATAAATTCTTGCATTTGAATTATGCAGGTAGTTTAAAATCATATAGTTGCATATTTAGTCAGCTTAAGTTAGTTCAAGCCTTCAATCCTGCACATATAGTGATTGCATCTCATAAGCTCCCTCCTCGGGTTGACAATTTAAATATTGGAATTATTTAACACATAATAAACACCAACATTTTGGCGCCGTTGTCGGGGAGGTGCTAAAGGCATTGGAGTCTAGGTAGATAGGTTTTTTTACATTACACAACAAGGGGGAGGGGATAACGGTAAGACAAGAGGTAAGAACCTGCACATCCACTATAGTGGGTTTCCCCAAAGCCTTGTTGTTCCTTTCCGCATAAGTGTGATTTATTTTCTATTCGTTTGAATGTTTAATTTTCCGCAATTTATTTTGTAAAGTTTGCCTTCCTTCTTTTCAAGTGTGTTACTCTTTCAGCAAGTGTGGTGTTTTTCGCAAATTTGTTTTAATAATAGAAACTATTTAAAAAATAAAAACACATAAAAATTTGGTGTTGTAAGAACCCCAGGACTAACCCATGTGTGAGACAGAACCTACCAGCCGATGACATGGATTCAAAGGTGCTTATTAGTATGAGAGAACTCTCTCAAATCCTAACAGCAGCTGGGATCTCAATATCTTCTTCTCAAGAAGAACACACCTTGACATAAGTTAAGAATTTATCTACCTCTCCAGAAATAATAGAAGAACCACAGTTCCATGAGCTACAAATCGAATCTCCTTGCCAATCTGCCAAGGAAACCGAAAACTTGGAGACTACATTTGATGGAGAGAGACTTGATGTTGAAGAGTTCTCCACATATCTATCAACAGATCTTTCATCTACTCAAGCAATTGAACATTCAGAAGAAGAGGATCTGCATGGCACGAGGAAGGAAGGTTAGTATCAGGATTACATCAAAAGATGGTTCCAAAAGGTAATGAGGCCACAATACCATTCCTTCATTCAACACCTTCTGTTGCAAAAGCAAGTAAGTCGGTTGATTCTCCACATCCAGGTCATCACTGCTTTAAATTTTTCATATGTGGATATAGGTATGTTTTTCATTTTGCTTCGCACATGGTTGTATTGGAAAAGTTCTTACACTTGAAAAATGAGTTTTTCTTTCTTTTAAATAGCATAGGATAGTATGTATATAAATAAAAAGTTGTATGTGGTTAGTTAGCTTTAGATATTCATACAACTTCACTTTCTATTTTCCTTTAAAATAAAAGAACTAAGAATAAGATCATGTTAATGACTAAACCAAAGCAATCTTACATCATACATGTATATTTCTTATTATACCAGTTACTCAAAGACCTACTTTAATTACTATGATCTCTACAAAACTCAATCTTACACCTATGGACTCCTAGTTCATCCTGGACTCATTATCAAAACTTGTCTCTAAAAGAACCTTTAAAAGGTAGCCTAAAAGTGGGTGATATTTTCTATTTTTTGGCGAACATTACTGACCTTTTATGAAGAAGATAGACTATGAAGTCAAAGAACAACTTTAAGTTATTATCTTTTGACATGATCTGTAATTTAGGCCATTATAAATAAAGTTACTCATAAGGTTTATGCTAAAAATTTGAATTATATGTTTAATAGGCTTAGCACACTCTAGTGCCAACTGGCTTCCTACTAAAAATATCATTATACGAAGCAAACCTGCCGGGGTACTGAACAGGCTTGCTGGCGGTGGGTCCATGCTAAATAAAATCTTAAACAAGGAAGCTCGGTAATTGCAAGTAAACCCGTCAGGGTACTGAACATGCTCGTTAGCAGCAGGGCTATGTTTGCATGGTACCAAGATAAACCTGTCGGGGTACTAAACAGGCCTGCTGGCAACGGGTCAATACCGGGTAAAAGAGGTTTGGTTAATGCATTGCTATTCACATAGCTCATAAAAACCTGAGTAAACAAACATATGTTTAGGCTGATTATTTATACTGTCATTAGATAATGGCTGTAAGTTGGACTTGGACCCTATCATCTAATTCAAACAAATAGCTAGGATATGATTATCCTAGAAATGAGACCCATAATTATAGTAGATCTCACAAACTTTATGGTGAACCTTATCTATATTCTTTGGATGACAAGAGATCTTACAATGAGTCATGGATGACTAGTTTTTCCTATGGCATTTTTCGCATCTCTTACACTATTATTCTTTATGTGGTCTTCATGAGCATAAACTGACGAATTTGTATGTATTGAAGAATCCGACTTAGTATGATATTGTTTTGGTCATATCATGAATACATCTTTTTCTCAGAAAGTTCTAGTTTTTAGAATAATGATGTTTTTTTAGGATTTCCTGCTGATTGATGTTGATCCAGAATGTTTACATAAGAAGCATACAACTCAGTATTAATGGCCCTAGGACATGCCATTCCTTCGGTTTGGAGGAGGATTCAAAATTATTTCTATTTTATCTGTTTACTAGGATTTAGAATTGCTTCTATTTTTATGTTTGCTTATAATACAATTAAAAAGTGCTTATACAATGATCTGTTGTTTCAGGAATAATGCAAGTAATAGAAGAACAAAAAAAAAACTGTTCTGATCCTTGTTGAACAAAGAAAAGCGACTAAAAATTTCAGAAAAGCAGGTTTACATCATCCTTTTGTGTGCTGGCAGCCTCAGAAATTTTCTGCATAATCAGTAGTAATCAGATCCAGCAAGCACATCTTGTACAGACAAATGGTCTGTATGAAAGGTCAAATGAATGATGATCCAAATGAAACCATAGCTTATAAAATCATGATTAAGTGTGCTAAGGTAGTTAATTTTTGAAATTTTATTGATGAATCTAATTGGCTAACCATATCAGGGATTAACCAAATATCATCTCTGCACACGATCTCATTCCTTTAATTCATCTCGACTTCACCAAATGAATCAATTAATCATGCATTATTGCGATTTTCAGAATTATTATCTGGTTATCATATGCTTTTAACTTTTCATTTAGTTATATGCAAAAAAAAAAAATCAACATGTGAACCGTCATTTTATTTTGCACTGTGTTATAATCCTATGATGAAAATTTTCTTTCAACCTGTCCAAAGTTTACTTTGGACATGCCTGAATATTTCACAAACCATATGAATTCATTAATGCAAATATCTTTATTATGGTACACGTTTCAAAAATTCTAAATAAATGGCATGATCGTTTAAATGTGCCAAATTTATGTCTCATGATTTTTCAAAAATTCAATTGGACCTTGTTTTAAAAACTGACCCCTGCTTGATCCTCACCATCACTCTGCTCACTCTCATCCTTTCTGAGTCCATCCAGCCGCATCCACTTCTTCCATATTTCTTTTTCTCTTTGCTCAGTGGGACCTGACATATCTTCGGTTTGGGGGAGTGTTGACGTCCATTTTTGTCACTATTTTTTATCAATAAATCTACTCTAAATGACATTGTTTCTATCATGTTTTGCTATAGTAAGTTGTTTTATTTTCCGTCAGCCCATCAAACAGTCCAGGTATGCACATATTTACTTACTATGCAAATCTTGTTGATATTTCATTATATCATGATTTATTTATGTTAAAGTGACATTTTATGGGCATAATTGGTATTTATGTTTTAATTTGCAGGCTACGTTTCTCAAATGACCCTTCGTTCAGACTGTGTGTTACGTGATAATGCTCAGCCGTGTTCAACTCGTCATTCAGCCTCCCATTCAATCCATGAAATCAACAGTTGGCATACTTTGGGTCATTAAAGTCAAAACTGGGCACGTGGGTTTTGTTTGCCACGCAATGGTCAGGGTCAATAAACTTTGGTTCTGGAAGATTCGTTCCCATGTCGTCCAAGCTTGACAGCACACTTCTCACCCAATTCAACACCTCCATGCTCTGATTCTTCTTCTCATTGAGCCTAGTATCGCATGCACCTGTTCACACCGATGTTCTAGAGGATTCCAGCCCGCCCATGCTCAGTCTACCAACACAAATCCTTGCCCACGTTGACACTCCAACAACTTCATCGTTCCACGCTCAGTCCGCCAGCACGTGCTTCTACCCACGGTTGAAGGAAACAAACGCGCAGTTGTTCGTGTTGGGTAGGATCAACCCCGTAAAGCTTGGTGGATGCCCTCTACGTTGTTGTGAGCCACCTTGCAGCTATTGTATGACATTAAAGACCGCTATTTTTAGAGAGGTCGACTTCGTCGACCCTCTCTCCCATTGTAAACTTATATAAAGGCGTCTCATGTGGAGAAACACAGATCGATATGAGCAGATGTATAAGATCAAATAGCGTAGGAATAGACAGGAGATAGCAGTTACTTCTGCATAAAGTATTATGTAATTTTCTCAGATTAATGGAAGTTTCAGTACGTTGATGCTTTTTTGATAGTCGTTTAAGGTGATTTAGTGTCACCTCCGATTGCTGGGAAGGGCCCCTCATCAACTGGAGGTTTTAGTTACATTTTATGCATTTCTTTTCTTGCAATTAACTAGTTTATTTCCTGTGTGTGTAATCTGATTCATTTTCATGTGTGTATCATCTTCATTCCTCTGTAATCGATATTCTTCTGTTAATATAATCTCCCTTCTTCTGAATTAGGAAATGGTCGACCAACAGTTTGCTAGTTTGTAATTTTTTTTCAATCTTTCTTCCATCATCACAGTTAGATATTGCCTCCAAATTCTTCCATAGTTAGCATTCCTTTCTTTCTCTTCCCCTCTGTTAGTTCTTCTTCCTATTTGTTGTAGGTTAATTCTTCCTTCTTCCATTCCAACCTTCTTCCTACTTCTCATAAAATTATTCTTTCTCCTAGGTAATGATTGGGATAGATAGCTTCTTGTTAGTTTAGCTTCTAAATAATCTCTCCATTGCTTCCCTTGCACCATAGGATCATTTGCATAAAGCCAGTTGGTACTTAAATCATTCAAAACTCTTCTTTCCCTCACCTTAAATCATTTTCCTCCATTCGGATTGTCATTCGGATCACCATTCAGACCAGCGTTCGGATCGTCATTCGGACCTGTGTATTTTCTGCATTGTTTTAGGCATTTTTCCGAATCTAATTTCTTCTACCTCTCAATCATCATTTTTCTTACTCCTAATTAATGATTTTAAATTTAATTTAACTCTTGCTTTATGTTATGTAGACTTCTTAATTAAACTTCATCATTATTTCCTCCTTTCTCTTACTTCTTCCTTAACCGTCTTTCAACCTTCTTCCATAGTTAAAATCTTCATATCTAATTTGCTAATTAGTTACTGTTTTAGAATTGATCAGTCTTGTTTTCTAAGTATTTTGTTTTCAAATCATAGTTAATAATTCTATTTTTCCGAGTTGTTTTAACTTGTTAATTATAAGACTAGTTTCCATTCATACAAATAATGAAGATGCTCATGATATAAGATTTGGATCAGAAATTAATATATTTATCGAATTTTCTACTTGCATCTATAATAAATATCTTTATTAATTTTTCTACTTTCCAAATCATATCTAGTTTAGATTAAACATCTTTATTAAGTTTTCTACGTGCTTCATTTGTTAATCAGTTTCTTGTTTTCATAGATAGAATAAATTCTTGCATTTGAATTATGCAAGTAGTTTAAAATCATATAGTTGCATATTTAGTCAGCTTAGGTTAGTTCAAGCCTTCAATCTTGCACATATAGTGATTGTATCTCATAAGCTCCCTCCTCGGGTTGACAATTTAAATATTGGAATTATTTAACACATAATAAACACCAACAATCATCACATCAGTGACACCATCATTCGCTCCTCCCATAGAAGTTGCACCAACTATAGAAAATGTCATAGAGCCTATCACATCGCAAGACCCATCTAAACGTACAACAACGCCACCACACAATGAATGCTCTTCTTGCGAGAACTCTGCCCAGTTGCTCCCTCCTAGTGGCATCGCATGCATAATGGAGAATGTCAACGCTTAGGAAGACCAAGAATGCTTCCATCCACGTGTACCAAGACCTTGCTGATCTTATGGAGAGACCACCCATTTCTCCTTTCAATGCCCCATTTTGTGCGCTGAACGACAAGTTCATCTTGAACTAATGAGACTGCAAGGTTAATTAAAACCGCTCCGTATAACCCCGCAAAGGTCAAAAATCGAGGTGGAAACACCTACCTTACCAAATACCATTGATGTTGAATCCCCTTTGGCCAGTTTCCTCCGTTGCAATGATTCATAATCTTTCGACAAAGACTTGGATCCTCCACAACCATCGCATGTTGCCTAAAAATCAAGGAAAGGTGCGCTATGTTTATGGCTATTATTTTTTCATTGTCAATACCTTGGTCACATTCTTTACTACACTTGGGTATGTGCGTTATATGTGCAGGATTACGATCGAGACATGCATGAGACTCTTGTTTTTCATTATAATAACAATACTCCATTCCTCAGAAACGGTGACAGGATTCTCTCACAGGTATCATTCCAAAAATGACATATAGGAAGTGTTTTCCCTCTACTTACAATGTATTTACCTGTATTCCCACTGATAACCATTAGTCCCTCATTCCCAGTCTTGATATGCCATCAACATCATCATAGTCAATATCATGTTCCCCCATGGGTGTTTGCACAATCGCCATCCCCGTCATCAATTGACACCCATGATGTCGACCCCCCACAATTCCAAGGAATTTGAATTAGCTCGAAAAGACCCTCCCTTAGAGTATCATTTTGCAGTTGCGTATTTACTCCACCAAGTAGACACTTGTAAGATCCCTCGGTCTCCTCATACCTTCATTAGCACTTTACCCTTCGCAATTACCCTCATATAATCACCCTCGCAAAGACAACTATGCCCCCCCACCCTTGGAAGCAACCAGTTCTATTTAGTTATCCTACATGTATACATTGCATGGCATCGTTTCATGGGGGACCCGTCTTTGCGTATGCAATATTAACCCTCACTTCATCATTGGAAAGTGTCCCTCGATCCACTCAAAACCGTGGGGATTCCACCCATCATCAAATTGGTCCCCCGATACACCCAAAACTGTGGGGACCCCACCAATATTCTTTATGTACAAACAAGTTCCCTAGTCACCTCACGTTGAGGAAACATCATATTATTTTGGTAGCAACCCATGGTCTCCTTTGATCGATGTATTTGAGTCTCCCTATGTTCAGCAGTAACTGTCTTGTTGGTTACCATTACCCTTCGTTTTGTATCTCCATCAAAGCCCTTTCATTTGGAGTTTGTCTCCAACTGTTTTAATCTGTGCCATTCTGAAAAAAAAAGTTGTCATCCCTACTCCCCATGTTCACATCAATCAAAGGAAGTTATGAGCCCCATTTTTATCAACTAGTCTTGTGTTAGGTCTGTTCGTCGACCAGTCAGTTACAATATAACCTCAGTTCTCAGGATAAGACTCTCATTTTATCATGTGCTTCAACTCTCGTTGACGTCAAAACAATACATTATGAGAGTTTCAATAGTTGCAGTTGTACCTTGGGATCCCTTTAAATCACTATAAGGGATCACCTCTAACTTAGTAGGGAGAGTCATTAGTGCTCCCTCACTAAGTGGTTTCCCCCGTGCTCGACGTCAACACATCATTGCATCAGGGGGAAACGTACTTTTGAAGGTAGCAATGTTCACATTGGGAAATCATGGTAGCAGTATTTTTGGTATAAGTGAAGCTCTCAGGAATATTTAGATACCAGTTTGTTCCCACACCCCGGTGGGTTTGTCATGGTCACCAACAGTTCCACTTCTTTAATATTCTGCAGTAGTTTCCGGGACATTTACTCAAACATGTATCGAAGCCACCTTCATCCCGGTCCCAGTATTATAGTAGATTTGAAACCTTGGTCCTCTCTCATTGTAATCCCTTTGACATCATTTCACGAGCATAAGTGTGCTCACCTCGTTTGTATAAAAACTATTCTTTATTACAGCTCCAATAGTCATCACCAACAATATTCCCCCATGGGAGAACCTTATTTTTTCCACATATGTTTCGTCCTATAGAACATGAGAGAAACAACAGAAAAACATGATGCATTATCGGCTCTACAGTACTCTCTGATCCTCATACATTAGGGGCATCTGTTAAAGCCTAAAATTTGCACACATGGGATATTTCGGTGATTCATCCAGTAAGGTGTCATCAACATAAAGAATTCATATCACCACAGGCATCCTCAACAGATCTAAAACACAGCTTGAGTCCATAAGTGCCAAGAAACAGTCAAAACAAAGGGGTAGCACAGGTATTACATAATTCACCCGCGCTATAGCGCAGTTTATCTGATTAATACCCACGCTACACCCGCACAGATTTTCCTTCGATAGTCGCGCTAATGTCAAAACAGCGAGACCACTTACTCCCAGTGGCGCATTAAAGGCTCAATCCTCCCCAAGGTTCCAAATTTGGATCCTCACATACTTGGTGGCCTTAATTAGCCCCCCTAGTGTACCTTGAAACTAGTTCATTGAGGAGGAGAGTTCACATTTGGATCTAGTTGTTTGTTGGACACCTCTTGGCCTATAAAAGAAAGCCATTCGGATGCATTTGGTAGAGAGAAATCAGAGCAAGTTTATGCTGTTGGATTTGAGTTGGAACTTCCTCATAGCCCACCATTTCCTACCATTGTAAGCATTCCCAAGCTCCCTTGTCACCTTCCATCTAGGGGCAAGTGTTTCTCTCCATTGTTCTTCCATCTACTTAGCATTTAGTTTGGAGAAGAAAGGCCTCCCTAAGGGAGATTGTTAGCTTCCCTTGAAGACTTCACCTCCTAGGTGTTGTATAGTTATTCCTTTGGGAAATACAAAGTGGTTTAGCATATCTTTGGATGTTGTTGAAGTTTTCATTCTCCCCCCATCTCTTTCATTTATTTTTATCAATATTTTCATGTTTGAATGTGAACTACATTAACAATCTATTGCAAGATCACTTGGAGAAATACCAACCCAAACAAAATAGGGGCTCCAAGGACTGAGACCTTATTGCAACCTACAAGGCTTAGCCCCTTACCAAGTAGAAGAGTGCACTTGTGCAATTTTTTCCACAACACCGCTATTCTCTATGGATATGGGAATTATGTTCCTTTAGGCACTCGACCTATCTATTAAAAGATGGGACATTCAACTGCTTAAAGTTAAAGGGATTCTTAATTTAGGACCAATTGAATAGAGTTTAGAAAATGCAAGGGTCTTTAAAAAACACCTGCTTATGAATTTTAAAGCTCGGGATTCTTTAGTCAGTTTTAGTCTTTAAGTGCAAATATTTAAGGGAAACACTTGTTGGTTTCGATTTAAAATAGAGATAAGGCCACTCCTTGAACTTTAATAAAAGAAACTGCAGAGATTTAATCAAATATACATAACCATATGCATGTCATTCAATAGCCATAGCCGCGATGTAGCCAAGCCATATGGGGCATTAAATAGACATTAAATTCCAAAATATAACAAATTGGCGCCCTACTTTACAAATATGTGGACTTACTATATGTGTACATGTATACGCGATATTTTGAATGTGTACAAAGCACCTGAGTGGGCCTAATGGTTAAGAACATGTGTTATATCCGTGGAGGTCACACGTTCAAAACCAGCAAGGGGCAGGGTTGTTCATTGGCCTGTTGTGACAAGGCTTGAAGGGTTGGAGACCCCTGGCATAAAGGGTCTCGGGATGTCTCGGCCCCTACTGAGTCACAAGTTTCTAGTATATCTGGCTTGCGGGTTGTTGGATATACCCTTGGAAGGTTATTGTTCCCATGGTTAAAATATATATATATATATTGAATATGTACATTATAACAAGAAATTTTTTGATTTGAGAGACCTTGGCATCTAGGAATTTCAAACATGTGATTATTTCAATGTTGTCGTGTCATTGGAAACAAAACAATATACTATATCTTTGAAGAAAGATCCAATGGAATATGGAAATTGTGATGTAATAGACACTAAAATAAACATGTAAGATGTCTAACACATCAACAAAATAACATAGACACTTGTTACCACATGACACCGAATAGCCAAATGTTGCTCATGATTTACATAACCATCCTCGGTGATGATAGGTAGCATCTTTGTTCCAATATTTGGATGGAGTTTTGTTTAGTATTAGTTCTAGTTTAGCATCGCATTCGATATTAAATGTTATATAAAATAGGAAATCTTCACAAATTCCTCTCTTCGAAGATGAGAAATAGCAGCATCAACCAAACTTGCTTGGGGATGAGGCCAAATGAGAGGTCAATCTATCTGATTGGTCAAACTTAACATCAACATGAATTCGCAGGTCTGAGTAGGTTAAAACTTATTTTAAAAAGTTAAAATCGCATTGATATATGTGCAATGTAATTGAAAAAACATTATAAATATTATTGTGCATTGCAATGTCGAATCCACCAATATTTCAACATTATAATTTTGAGAAGCTTAGGATTTTGAGCCTCCACCGTTTCGATCGCCACCTCAAATGGTTTTGGTTTTCACTTACGAGCTCAATGCTTTTGGACTTTTAATTTTGGGAATTTATTATTTTAGGGTTTGGGCAATGGGTTTTGAGAACCTACATGAAACAAATAAGAGCATGGTTTATGAAACAAAATTGTTTAAATCAAAACTTAATAATAATAAAAGAATTTTTTTAAGAAGAATATGAAAAAATAACCTACCTCAACAATGTTGCACACGAAAGATAATTGTGGGATGCCAATGAACTCGCTAGATTGAATGCTTGTGTCATCTAAGGACGACGGTGGGGTCGTGTTCTCCAATTCACACCTATGTTTTTGTTCATGTACACTTGTTCTCTCCCATGGAAGTGGAAGGCATAAGCAAATAAAGTGGTATAGACATTTTTTATTTATTTTATGATATGCAAAAGGTGTTATTTATAATAATTTTTTTTTATGATATGCAAAAGGTGTTATTTATAATAGTGATATAGTGTAAATGTGTTTTTTTTTCATTTTTTTTTCCAGAGAAAAAAAAGCTACTATTGATATTCAAAGCTGAATCAAATAGTACAATATGAGTTCATGATCCAATCAAAAGGATCCTTCGGAAAAATCTCAAGATGTTTTCTGCAAAAGACTGCCAATACATGGACTGAATTTTACCCCTATAGGAGATAACAAAAGAGTGCATCCCCAGATAACTTCGCCAAGCAAAAAGCCTATTACAATCAAAATATAAACCCATTTATAACAGCAAAAACTAAAATGGACAGCCAACAGATCAGTCGTAGAAATAAATAGATCCACAGTCCAGTAGACTGCCTTCACACCATTCTTCCCAGATCAGGTGCCCTTCACATTCATCAAGAGCTTGTTTAGACAGCTTGTCCGCCATACTGTTATGTGCACGATAGATATGCTCAAACATAATGTTCTGTTGCTTTGAAAGTTCAAAAAGTGTTCTGGAGGCCCAGTGCCTTAGATTCAAAATATTGAGTTTGAATTTACCCTCAGCCCATTTGATGGTGACCCGAGAGTCACCATAAACCTTTAAATTTGTCAACCCAAAGATATTGGCTACCTTTAATACACACCAAAGTGCAATTAGTTCCGCCTTCATATTTGATCCCTTTCCACAATTGAGCTTGATAGTAAAAAAGTGAGAGTCATTCAGATAAATAACACCTCCTATAGCACAAATACCTGCTTGTGAAGCACCGTCAAAGAACAGGACAGGTCGATCTACTATGAGATTAAAAAAGCTGATGCGATCTGTTTTCAGCATCACCTCGTCTACCTTGCATGAATTGTACATTTTGAGGGCAGTCAAGCAACAATGGATGTAATCAGGTGGAGAGTTTCGGAAGATAGCACAATTTCTGACATGCCAAATTGCCCAGGGAATGCATACTGCCAGATAAAAGTGCTTCTTGCAATGTCTGTACCAATTTAGAATTTTTTCATTTATGTTTTATAATCCTAAGTATAGTATAACTTTGATTTGATGATAGATTCAACATCTCCGTGTCTAAACAATTAATATACATTTGCAAATTATTAATATTGATAATATATGTACATTTTAAAAATCTGTAATGTCTCAAAATAGTGAACCCAACTTATTGTATAGATCCATAAATTATGAAAATTTGAAAAGAAAATAAAAATAAAATATAAAAACATAACAATCAAAATAGTGAACCCAACTTATTGTATACATCCATAAATTGTGAAAATTAAAAAAAAAAATATAAAAACATAACAATTATAAAAAAAATGACTTAAATGTTAGAGTTGATAAAATGTAAAAAATACAACTAAAAATATAACTATGAGGCAAATTCTAAAACTAAAACTATTTTAATTTAAAATTACGAAAATAATAAAAAAAACAACCCTTCACATATTTTGACACCATGCAAACGGTAAATGCAATCGCACTTATAAAAAATTACATACATGGTTTTAATAGAAAGTCTTCTCCATAATCACTCCATAAGATACTTTGCTGCCAGTTGCACATTCTTGGTAGAGGCTCAAAAAGACTGCCACATTCTTGTCCGTGGTCAAAACAACAAGTGCATGGTCAAAGGCCTCAAGCTAAAGATAAATAATCAAAACAACAAGTGCATGGTCAAAGGCCTCAAGCTAAAGATAAATAATCAAAATAACAAGTGCATGGTCAAAGGCCTCAAGCTAAAGATAAATAATAAACGATTTTCTTAATATCACTGAAATACATTTGTGTAATAAGATACACATATATGCTGGTATATGAAAAACAGTCTGAAATAGATTTGTGTAAAATATATACATATATTCTGTTATATGAAAAAACAGTTAGGCAATAATATTAAGTTTGGATAAAGAATCTAAATTAGGGTTTGATGAGAGTGGAACTTGTATTCCAAAGATGGATATTGGCTGTAATTTGATGCTGGAAACCGATCGCACTGTTCACTGTTGATGTAACTTACGATTGTGTGATTTGATGGAGCTGAGCAACAACTTCATTCATGTCTGGTCTGACATCCCTCTCTGACACCAGGCATCTGAAGGCCAATTCTGCTGCTGCACTTACCATCACTTTCACCTCCGGATTCATTTCAATCTCCAGCAGCTGATCCACTAGTTCATGCAAAGCCCCTTTTTGGATCTTCGTTATCGCCATGTTACCAAGGTTTATTTCCCCATTATTCCGGTTTATGTCCACTGCTAATCTGCCAGAGATTATCTCTGCCAAAACGACCCCAAAGCTGTAGACATCAGATTTCTCCGTCAGTTGATAGCACTGATAGTACTCTGGGTCAACATACCCGGGTGTGCCTTGTGGAGCAGTGGTGACATGTGAGGCATTATCAGGCACAAGCCTGCAAAGCCCAAAATCTGCTACCTTGACATTGAAATCGTAGTCCAAGAGAATATTAGAGGATTTTACATCCCTGTGGACTATAGGCGGATCGAGGCTGTGAAGGAAAGCCAAAGCCTGAGCAGTTTGTATAGCAATGTTAAGACGAGTGTCCCATGGTAATCCCTTGGGGCCTCTGCGATGGCCATGAAGATGATCAGCCAGGGTCCCATTTGGGACAAATTCGTATACAAGCAGAAGCTCTGGAGTGTATTCATAGGCACAGCCAAAAAGACGAACCACACGTGGATGATTCAAGCCCGAAAATGTCATGACTTCGTTGATGAACTGTTCGACTCTCCTGGCATTGTCCTGGTAAAGTCTCTTTACAGCCACACTCCGTCCGTCCCCAAGTTGTCCCAGATACACCGACCCAAACCCTCCATCCCCAACTTCGTTCTCCTCATGGAAGCAATTTGTAGCCTGACAAAGTTCTTCGTAAGAGAACATTGGCAATTTGCCTATCTTAAGCCCACTCAGTCCAGCTGCTTCCATGTCCTTTCTCTTGTGTTTGCTCAAACCACTAGTAAAAGCCCTGCTAAATGTTTTTCTCTTCTTCACATAAAACTTCATAAACAGTAATACTGCCAATGCTGCTGTCAACAGCAGCACCCCTCCAATGGAACAACCTGCGATTAAATGAAGAGATTGATAGCAATCCCCGAAGAGAATGTTAGTGGAAACAAAGTGCAAATTAACCTGTACGGAAATAGAAGAAATCACATGTGTACCTATTATGATCGCTGATTTGTGTCCATCTCCTGTATCAAGGATCCACAGTTTTTGGTAAGAGAATGCATACAACAGATCAAGAAACACGTATAACTAACATAATTTAATTTATGAAAAATATCAAATAGAGGTGAGTGTATTGTATTGTTTACAGTTTAGTTTGATTGAAAGGTTTAATATTTCTGTTTAATAATGATCAGATGTGTAGAAAAACAATCCAATTTGAACCGCTGCGTAGCCTACGTTGGATGATTTTGCCTTTTACCGGCAGTAATTTTCACACCATTTTTATGGAATTTTCTGAAAGAAATTTTCAAAATTTCAAAAAATAAGTTGCCAGTAAACTTGGGACGGGGACGCAGTGATGGAATTTGATGGGCAAAATGCCCGTCATGGGGCGTTTTGCCCGTCAAATACGGTTTAAAATTTTGATTAGCCGTCATTTATGAAGGGTAAGAAAATTTTCAAAACGTGTTTTTGAAGGGCAATAAAATTTCTAAAACGTCTTTATATTATTAATTTACTAATAGTATTAATATATTTATCTTAAATATAAAACTATATTTTGTAAATTCCAACTTCCAAACCATACATTGACTAAACAAATAGAAACATCTATTAAATTAGATCTAATTCCATGTCTTTCCATTTACAAGTTGCAACCATACATTTAATAAAAAGATAGAAACATCTATTAAATTAGAATTATTTTCATGTATTTCCATTTACAAGTTGCATTGATTTTTCCTAAAATAAAGAACTCATTTAACTCAATGATTTTTCCATTATTTTTTGACTTTTTTATTATTGCAATGAGCTTACAAATTTTAGTGCTCAATGCTCATTGATTACATTAAAATGTTACAAAAATTTGGGAGTTGGAGAGCCTTGGAGACAGAGTTTGAGAATTATTTGCATTATCAAAGGTAATGCATGCACTATTTGTTTTGGTATTATATTTAGTGATTTGTTTAGATTCAAACATTTACTTAAATCTATGAGTTTGAGTTTGAAGAAACATTATAAAATATGTATTTTTTAATAATTTTCAATAACATAAATAATGTGTAGAGTGTGTATTTAGCGATTTATCCCATAATTTATGTAATTTATATAGATTCAGACTCAAAAGTCTTGGCTATATTTATTTCATGGTTCAATTTTAGTGAGAGATGCATAATTTAAATGAAGGCCAATACTAAATAAGGCATTGAGAGACATGAAAGTTGTGTGCAACATTTGGAATGAAATGTAGTTTGTAGAACAACAAAATATATATATAAAAAGAGGTGAACTCTACATAACTGCACTTGGTGTGCCTGCATTCTGTAATTGCTTAATTTCAGTCTCCATCATAGCCACCTGCTCCTTGATATTTTGATTTTGCTGCCTATACTCATGCAGCGGCTTGAGGAGCAAATCCCTCTAATGTTCTACTATAATGAGCTCTGGAGTCTGAACTAGGTAGGCATCTCGTGCCTTTCTTTTATTTTTAATAGCCATAATATTTTTATCATTAGTGTCTAAACTTCTTTACTTTTGTGAAGTATTGGGGAGTTGTACCCAACTGAATAATGGTATGTTCTAGTTGCTTCATCCTTGAGTGCCTTGCCTTGGTCACTACCTTTTCTTTCCTGAGTTGTTTCTCAACTTTACAAAGGGAAAAGTAAAAAAAGGAAATGGCATGGACAGATTAGATTTACAAAGGCTTGTATATATTTTATAATGATTAGATTTACAAAGGCTTGTATCTATTTTATAACGATTAGATTTACAAAGGCTTGTATCTATTTTATAATGATTAGATTTACAAAGGCTTGTATCTATTTAAAAATCTGAATTCTGATTACAGATTTTTTTTTAAAAACTTCATTGTTGAAGGGTAAAATTTTAAACAAAACGTTTTATGATGGGTAATATAAAAACCCAAAACATCAAAAAATATTAATCTGACGAGTAGAATGAAAACCAAATTCCAACACTGCGGGGACGGGTACTATGGAGAATGGTACGGGGACAGGTATACCATTTTTTGAAAGAGAAGATTTTAATAAATAACATGCACATTGCTTCAAAGTTTATAAATCAGTGTTATAGAGTAGAAATACATATAAATTTTAAGTATAAAGTTATAATTTATAAACATAATATCTGATAATCATAAGATATAAGACATAAAACAAGTGGAAATTTAAATCACTGTTTGTATATTCATATAAATCATTTATTATGGATGAGGAGGAGGCTCTACTTAAAAGTGATGACTACCTAGAAAGCTTGTTTGGTAAGGACCTTGATGATGATAGTGATCAGCATCCCCCAAATCTGGTCCCCAAATTTGGAGACCTTACCCAAGATGTCTTTGAAAATGCTGAATTTATTTATATATTTAAAAACATAATTTAAACATCTTATTTAAAAAACTAACCTATTTGTAATTACAAACTCACTATTGAATTTATTTATATATTCAAAAACATAATTTAAACTATGTTGCAAATACCCTTATATTACAATTGTAACTAGAACCTCTTAACAGGTGGAAATGGCAATAGAATGAAGATTACCATCCACATCATTGATTATATAAGGTAGAATCTTTCTAAAGTGGAAACTTTTCGAAGTTATATTAGGGTATTTGCAAAGGTGTATAAATAATCAAATTCAAATTATTATAAAATAAAAATGATGATAATTCTTATTTAAATGTAATATATGAATTTAGTTTTAGAGTAAGATTTAAAACGATTTCCAATTATTTAAAATTTTACTTTTTTAATTCATAAACTAAATATTAAAATATATAAATTTACTTTCTTTTATTTAATATATAAAAAGTCAAAGAATTATGGAAAAAAAAAAATTCCAACTTCCCGATTTTAGAAGATAAAAGTTCCTAATAAATTACCAACTATCCTAAGAGCCTGGAGTGATTCCTCTACTACATAAAATTTAAACCACACAAAATTTAAATTTATTTAAAATACAACCTAATTCTAGTTACAAACTCACTAGAAAAACAATATCTTAAAAAGACAATGAAATATGTAAACAGAACCTAATTCTGATGACAAACTCACTACGAAGGCAAAATCTTAAAAATATATGAAATATGTAAACGGAACCTAATTCTGATTATAAAGTCACTAGAAAGACAAAATCTTAAAAAAATATGAAATAAATATAAAACCGGATTCGTAAAAAAATTGAAATATGTAACATTTAAGAGTATGTTATTAGTACACCTAAAATATGAAACATGTGAACGGACAGAATCGTAAAAAGAATATGAAATATGTAACATTCAAGAGTACGTTATTTGTTCAGCTATCTTTGGATTACAATAGTGTCGATGTGAATGGAAGTTTAGGAATCTATTTGCATTATTAAAATTCATCAATTACGGATATCAAAAGCTTTTACTATTTGTATGATTAAACTTTAAGCTTTATATATGTAATATGTTTGCTTTTAAATTAGATCTTTTCAAGATTCACATTTACATTTCACATTTTTTCCATGTAACAATCCAAAATTAAATTTGGAACTAAGATGGAACTAATAAAAAAACTGAACATTGTAATAAAAGTTGAGGAAAGTAATGGAAGAGCCTACCATGGCAATTATCTAGGTGCGTTGTTCCATCGGGACAATAGCAAAGAAATGGTGTCGAATAGTTATAACCGCAAACCCCTTTACTCGCCATACAAGGGCCACAGATTTGAGCTAAGAACGGATCGACATGCCAGATCATCTCAACACCCTCCGTGAGAAAAGTCTGATTATTAATGGGCATTTTCAACTTCAGAACCTCCTTCTTAATTGGTAGGTCACGATGCGCTGTACAGAAAAGTGACCCATTGATATCTAATTCTCGACTGAAACTGTAGTACCAAATATTGCCACATAGAGTTAACCCACGCATCTTTTTTGTATAAGAGGAATTACTTTGATCACAGTCCCTCCAAACCGTCAGCGTGGTGTATCCATTGGCTATTTCAAAACGTCTGGAATTATGCCACCACGCTTGAGTGTCATTATCTGAAAGTTTGCATTCATGCCCCGGGAAATTGTGCATAACGACCTTTATGCTATGATTATTGCTATCATTCCCCAAGATTTGGGGTTCCAATATTTGAACTTCATTTCCACCTATATTAAGCAGAGGATGGTAACCATTTGGATCACAGTCAAGCTGAAAATCAGGGTCACCGCAGCCGCTGCCTCTTTTCCCAAATGGATAGCTGAAATTAAAGTTGCCACATGTATTAACAGAACTACAATTCTCCCATTTGTTGCGGAAACATGAGATTGAGGAAGAACAGAGGAGGAGGAGCAGCAGCAGAGCGCAAACATTAAGACGAAGGAAAACAGTTAGAGGCATTGCACTGAACTGGCAAGAGCAAAATGTGTTGTACGCTGCTTCATTTATGTTTTTAATAAAAATCATTTGCCTACACTTCGAGCAACTTGATAAGGTGACCGGGTGACCGGGTTTGTGTAAAGAGAGTGGGCGTGGGCATCGCCGTGGTATATACGGCATTCATTTAGTTTTGCCTATGTGTTTGGTTCGAATTCATTTTGAGAATATATATAGAGTTATTTAATTTGTGCTTTGTGAATATGGATAAATCATTAATTAAGTGTTATGAATAAATTATATATTATTTATTCTCTCACAATTATAAAGTAATTATAACTTAATTCAAAAAAATCTGTTTCACAAATTTTTTTCTTTATTAAACAAAAACTAATAATAACATTTTAATAATTATGTTGAAATTTTAAATTATTATTATTATAAAATTTTAATTATATATATTTAAAATACAAAATACATAAAATTTGATTTATATATATGATTGATAGGTATTGGTTTAGTCACCCTATATCAATAATTAACACCAAGCAATGATGTGTACTGCTTAGTTTTTACACTAGATTTTAGCCGTTCAATACTCTTAAATTTTATTCATTCCTGAAATTTCTAACTAATATTTCTGCGAACTAAAGGCTTAAAAATCCGTGATACTTTAACTTTCTAACGATAATTTTGGCTCTTGGCCCCAAAAAGAGTCGTACTATAGTTTTTGGCTCTTGGCCCCAAAAAGAGTCGTGAGTCGTGACAGGTGAACTATTTGACTAAAATCTTATCCATCCGTGATACTTGAACTCATTTTTTTTTTTCAATATAGATATCAGTATCAGTCCCGCTCCTATTCTGTTGACTTTGTGAAAAATTCTATTGACTTTATTTGATTTCTATTTTGAACCTAATGTAAATTAAAGTTTTTAATTTTTTTTACTAAAATGATTTTTTTTTTTCAAATTACATCTTTTTTGTGATTGTTGTATTATGTATTTTTTGTGATTGGTGTAGTATATTGATTATTTTTTCTTGTTGTGTAAAATATCTTTCAAATTATAAAAATAATAAAGAAACAAAAAAAGAAAACTTGTCCATTAGAAATAGTCATAATGAAATGATAAATCAACCAGATAAATTAAAATTAAAAACAAAAAATCACAAGGTTTCCCTCGAGGACAATGTTCATTAATATTGGGTCATTAAGGAAGAGATGAAGAGGCACATGACTTCCTTGTACTTCTTCATCCGCATGCCACAATAAGGGAGCTGTATAAGGACTAACTAAAACGCTCCCGACTCGCAGGAATCCGGCAGAGCAATTCTTGCCAAAATTGCAATTTGGAGTGCTCAGATTGCAATTTCAGCTGTGATTTGGGTAGTTTTAAAATTGGGTAATTAGTCTAGAACATGCAATCTCAATCGCTTAAATTACAAAAATGTGAAAATAGCAATTTCCAAGATGAATTTTAACCGGTTTTTATGCCAAAAACACCCGAAAATCGCGGAAAAGAGGCATTTTGGTTTTCTTTTATCCTAGGCACGTAGAAAGAAACAAAATAACAACATACTCTGGCGTGGGATAACTGGCACTCAAATTGCCCTGCTTTTCCGGCGATTTGTTCCCTAGATTCGATTATAAAAACCGGCGGAATTGTAGTTCCACCCCATTTATTGCGGAACTATGCCATGGAACTATGGCCCTAGGGGTTTTGGCTCATTTTAAGACGACCCAGATCGTCAAAATTCCAAAAAAATAACCAGAAGGGGTGGAACTGTGACTCACTGGAAAAGTTTCCGTTGTCGATCGCCGAAATACCGGGGTGATTCGAGTGCCAGTTATCACAAGCCACATACTCTAGCCAAAGATAAATATGTCCCACGTACTCTAAGACACATGTTGTCCCCCTTTGCACATTAATTCGACAACCTTGTGTTGTAATTGGTATCATCCTCATATTCAAAGGGTCATGCCACCCACATGGATAAAATACTTTTTCTATTAAAATCTATTATTTAAATGTAAATGGCTTTTGAAGGACGGTTTGCTTCAAATGCTAAGCGGCTGCATGAAATAAATGGGGCCACTACTGCAGTCTGGTCCCAAATGAATTAATGACTAGCAATTGCCCCTTAAGGTGCAAAGGAACGCCGGAATGAAAAATAAAATAAATAGAAAGTAAAGTGAAAGTGATGAAGCAAAAAAGGGAATAGTGAAATAGATGCTATGAAGGGAACAGTAAAGCGCAGAGTTTTTTTGTTGTTTCACTTAATGCCTAAATTCTAGGACAAATCATGGATTACGATGTTGTCGACGCAGGCCTATTCCGATAACATTGACTGATTATTTACATAGAGATACTATTCCATTGGAAAATGGTGAATCAACGCAAAAGAACAAATCTATAGGGAGGAATAAATTATGCAATGAGAATTGCAATGCACGGTCTGGTAGAGCTTTCTTGCTCTTATTGATAAGGGAAGGAAAGCCATATGAAATGAGAATTGCAAAGCATGGTCTGGTCAGATCTTTCTTGCTCTTATTGATACTAAATAGATCATTTCCTAGGCCTAAACAAACTATATAGTATATATCTATATATCACTTTGTCTATCACTTGTATATATCTATAGATCACTTCCTTGAGTTGCATATACCTCAATTAACATGAATCTCACAACAGATTTCATCTCAAGTTCACCAAAGCATTTGGCAAAATAAAGAGTATCTACTGTCCATGTCAGCATTGGTACACTTTTGAAAATAACATCGAGAAACTTAATCCTACAAACTGGTGCAAAATACAATGAAAATGATTTCGACGGAACTACAACTCATTTACACCTTTTTTCAAGGAGGACAGAAAAATATAAAAGGATGGTGCTTTCAGCAGAGATGCAAAATACAATGAAAATGATTTCAACAGAAGTACAACTCATTTACACCTATTCTCAAGGAAGACTTTACCAAAAAAATAAAAGGATTATTCCTCAGATTTATGGATAATTTCCCACAAGTTAGTGCACTTAACACAATAAAGTGAATTAAGGCACTTGCCGGCACAATACTAACCAAATGCCCAGGCACATGCCGGTATAATAACAACTAGTGGAACTAATCCCAATTTAAAGTTCCAAAGCATACCTAATACTTACTGGAATTCGTATCAATTTACATACAATCTTTTTTTGGTTCAAACTAAATTCACTTACACTTTCTAAGTCCTAAAATCTGCTTTGCCTACATGCAAAAAACTTAACGAAAACAATAGTCGAATATTTATACCAAGATATATCTGGCCTACTAAGGAATATCTCTAAAATTGCTTAGTACAGACTAAAATTGTAGATTCACAGGCATACGAGGCAGATGAACACATAATTTAGCACCATGAACTGTAAAACTTATGTTCATTCAATGAGGTATCTTCATTTGCAATGAAGAGACTAGACTTGAAAACTCATCTGGCAACATAAATGACAAGATTCACACCCATGAATTTAAATTCACCAAGTTGGCATGGTGCTTACGCACACATTTCATTAGGACTAAATTCAAAGTTGGCAGACATGAACACGTAATTAATTTTGATTCCAAGAATATTTATACCCTAACCATTAGCAATTACTAATTTTGATGGCAAGAATATTTATAGCATAATCATTATGTAACATCCCGAAATTTACAAAAATTTAAAATTTTTAGATATAGCTTTTAATACTAAATCTAACTGTGCGGAAATAACATAAATGTCTAAATGTTGTCTTGCTATACTAAATGTTGTTGTTAGTCATAAGTGAAATGTTGCGACTAGATACTTAATATTTTCACTTTGATGTTAAACTTACTCAATTGTACTTTCAGAGTCTTTTGTTTCTGTTCTATAGATATAAGTTTATATGTGTTAACTATTGTTTCTTCTTGTTGATGATCAAGGGGTCCTACGGATGCCCCAAGGCTTACTTAGCATTCGTGCTAAAGCATTTGAATCGTCCTTTTCGCAGATTACAGGTATAATGTTTACAACATGTGACTGAAGAGTTCTAAACAGTTTTCTGTATCTCCCATGTGTTAATGATTTAAGAGACATAATGTCGTAAGTGCTATTGGTGAGATCTTCAGTTAGCCTAGTTTGTAAAAATCAGACGTACGTCAGTTGTAATAATCAAAATCTCTGTATTCACCTTTATTAATTTGTCCAGACAAAAGAATAGGATTCATACACCAAGTTTAATTCTATGTATAATGTCATTGTGAGTTTCTATTTGATGTATATTAAGAGATTACCCAATGTCTATGTATGATGGCTAAATGCAAATGAATGCAATGTCAATATGCAATTTATTAAATATAATTTAGAGCCTAGGAATTACATGCAAGGTTTGATTATGTTCTAATCTAGGAATTATTGAAAATCATATCATAATCATTTGCTAACTTATGAACTATGACAATTCATAATCAAATGTAAACCTATGAACTATATGCAATTCTTATTTGATTTTTATACTATATGAAATATGCATATGCCAAACCCTATACAAGATCCTATGAACAAATACTATATGGTGATGTGTGTGCCCATTTATGTGCCCCGATATAACATTGTGATTTCCTAACTATGCATTCGACATTACCTTGACTTACCACAAGGTTTTAATACCAGATCAAATGTTACCTATTTATCAATAACACAATGTGTTGTATGAAATATTTGATACCAACACCATTAATGTATCGTGTTGGTAGGCACATGGGATTCCTTGGCATTTAATACTCACCATTGCCGAGACAGTGGAATACCTCCGTGGATCTCGTCGTGGTGCTTAAGCACGTGATAGTGTGGTGATGTTTCATGTATCGTGAAGAGCTGTAAGTGTTTTGGTTCAAGAGTTATATGAGCTGGCTCCTTGGTGGCTATGGTAATGATGGTGTCATTAATGTGGTTGATGCTTGGTTTTACATGACAATCCTCTTGTGATATCCACCGTTGATCCAATAGGGGTTTTGGTTGTTGGGATCTAACCCTACCTCCACTATGCTCACGGAGTTATTGTTGCCTTGGAATTCGGCGTTGTGGCTCTGAGGAGAGGCCGACAGGTCGAGAGCATTCAGGGTTTTGATAACAATCTTTTGTGGAGTTCCCACGGTTCGAAACCATGACTTGTTAGCAGTTTAAGAGCCGAGACATTGAGGTGTTTTACAGTAGCAGTTTGTAACCTCAGTTCCAGGGTGTGTGATAAATTTTAGTGGTAGTTGAATTCGACACTCGGCTTTCCATGCTTGTCCAGTGGTGGTTTTCCAGAGTTTGTTTTCCATACTTCTTTGTATTCAATGATGGAGAATGGTTCCAGTAGGCACATTCTTGGCATTCTACTTTGGTGAAATTCTTTAAAGGTAATGGATCTCGATTCGAAACCCTGTATCTCCATTCTATTTTTGAGAGTTCAGTTACTGCTATTTCGTATGCAATAATCTTTGTAAAACTTGTTTTGACCACTACTATGTTTTGAATGGCAAGTACCTTCGTTGATGGCTTCTCAGTTTAAGTGTTTGGTAGTTGGCAACTGCTAAAAGACCGGTAAGCTTCGGTGGTTACTTGTTACTCCGATTAGATGACTATTGGGTCTTTACTGTGTTCTTTGTCGAGACTCTGTGTTTGCTTGGGCTCCGAGGGTGACCTTCGTCGAAATACATGTGAGCTTGTTTTGATAGTTTGGGGAGGATAGAACCCTCGACCCATTAGTCATTGTTTTCAGTAGTGCTTGTTTTTTTATTGTAAAATCCGTAAGAAAATATTTATTTAGTGTAAATGATAATACGATAACTTGTTTACCCACTTTATTGTGTTTGTTTTCGTGTTGAGAGCTGGGCTCTAGTTTGTATGCATTTGATATTTTTTTAACGTTCTGCCACTATTGTATTTAAGTACAGCTCGATGGCTAAGGGTTTGGATCTGTATTAAAATGATTAAACCCTTAAGTGGGTTCTCGAAATTGTTCCACTGTTATGGCATTTAAATTTTTAGTTTCGTAGGGTCGATGTCTACAGCAACTAATCGTAGGGTTTTCTGTTAATAATTTCCAATTAAATGTGATAATGTAGACTCATGATACTGCCGAGATGCCCTTGATTCCAGTCTTTAAGAATGTAAATGTTAATCATTTTTGTGTCTAAGTGTATGGAGTCGTGGACTTCTCTTTGTTATTCTTTTCTGTTGATTTTTAAGTATTGGCCAAGAGCCAATGTCTTCTAATCATAACTATGTAATGAGGTTGTAACAGTTTTTGTGTTTTGATGTTGCCTATAATGTTTGAACCTCAGCGAAATTCTAAAACTGAAAGATGGATGTTGATACTTCTAGAGTTGGTCAATGAAAACTCTGTTTGGCTAAAAGAAATAATGATTCTTTGTTTTACTAGTTGTGATAACCATGGAAAATAATAAAAACATAAGATAGGGTTTTTGGGAATCCAATGTTAAATGTGAATGGGATTTAGCTGCAGTTTTTAAATAAATAAATAATGTGAAAGAAAACAATGCAATGCTATACATAAGGATTTGTGCGAAATAATTATGCATTGTTTGTAATAGAAATAATTCTGTGTACTTCAGAAACAAATTATTTGTAGCTGTTATTTCAAATAACATTTGTGAAATAAAAATACAGTAAACCTAAACATTTAACTGATGTAAAGAATGAATAATGAAAACGTAGAATTATATTATTTAACACCGAATGTTAATAGTAGAAGAAACTAATGAAATACAACAGTATTGATCTTTTCATTTATCTGGCAATCTGCTTATCAATTTATCTATCTTAATTTCTTCTCTGTACTAGAGTACGATGCAGATCCATTAGCATGGGGAAAAATGCAGAGAAACATTTACTTCAATTCATCTTACTTAATCATTACTAAACATAATCCTAGTTAGATCAAACACTGAAATAAATGTATTTGTTTTATAATATTCTTAAAAACAGTAAATCAATATTTGCAGATAGAAAATTTAACTACTTAGAATTTGAAAAGACAAGTAGAACCTGTAAATGAAGATAGGGCCGACAAACAACGAAGGAGGCATGTTCCTCCCAACCTTTTCCAGAAGAAGTAGCCAAAACTTCTTGCTTCCTTTCGACCCCCGAGCCTTCTTACTGAACCACTAAGTAGATGGAATCTGTGTAGAAGCAAGGCACTCAGTAATACAACTTCTGCACTCAGTAGTGTAACTTCTGCACTCAGTATGCCTTCTGCACTCAACAATATAACTTCTGCACTCAGTATGCCTTCTGCACTCAACAATATAACTTCTGCACTCAGTATGCCTTCTGCACTCAACAATATAACTTCTGCACTCAATAGTAAATAGGCAGACTTACACCATGATCAAACACTCAGCATATCCCCTCATTGAATCTCTTGGGTGCAAGCACAGCAAAACCCCAAGGTAAATTTTCTCGTCAAGAAAAGTGATGAACCTCAGTTCATAATTCGATGGCTCTTATATAGACTGCCTAGGTCTTTAGTGGTCAATTTTGAATAAATGAGTCTTAAGCTCTAGTCCCACCTTCCAGGGCACTATGACCACATTTCAAGGGAGTTGTCCCATATCAACAACTAGTTAGTTGCATCATGATGTTGCCACTTGTCCATTTCCTTCTACCCTAGATTCCATTCCACCTAGTGGGTCAGTAACCACTCTTTCAACAGTCCCCTTAGGTGTTTGTCTCCTATTTAATTTATTAAATAATAAAATATTGTGCAATTACAGTCATCCTTGGACACTTGTCCAATATAAAACTTTACAATAAAAGTTAACATAATGTTTCCAACATAAAATGTTTTTCAGCAAAAAGGGTATGTTACAAACACCCCCACTTAAGCTCAACATCGTCCTCGATGTTGCTTATTCATCATCCGATCCTTCTTGAAATAGAACTAGACATGTTTCCCGCATTTTACTTTCCAGTTCCTAGGTAGCTTCATCAGGGCTAAGGTGCTTCCATTGCACCTTTACCTGCCCTATGGTACGATTCTGAAGCATAATTTTCCGCCTGTTGAGAATACAATTTGGTTCCACCTGAAAATCTCCTTTGGGCTCCACCTGCATGTCATTCCAATTCAGCACATGAGTAGCATCGTGCACATACTTCTTTAAAACATAAATGTGAAAAACATTATGGATTTTTAAATCAAATGGCAAAGCCAATTGATATGCGACAGCTCCTATCCTTGATAGGATTTCAAATGGTCCGCAATACCTTGGTGCTAGTTTAGCACAACTCCCAAACTTCAATGAACTTTTCTTGGGTCTTACCTTTATAAAAACATGGTCTCCAACCTGAAATTCTCCTTCAGTGCGTTTCAAATCTGCATAGATTTTTTTGCCGATCTTGGGCAACTTTTAAGTTACCTTGAACCTGTTTCACGGTTAGATCTATTTCTTTTAATAAATATGGTCCTAGCATTAATCTGTCTACAGGATTATCCCAAGAAACAGGAGTGCAACATTTTCTTCCATACAAAATCTCAAATGGACTTAACTTAGTAGATGCTTGATAATGATTATTGTATGCAAATTCTGCTAAATGTAAATAATCCTCCCCCTTAGATGGATGATCTTTGACATACATTCTTAGCATGTCTTCTAAAATCTGGTTTACTCTTTCTGTTTTGCCATTAGTTTGTGGGTGGAAAGAGGTGCTGAAATTTAGTTTAGTATTTAAACCTTTAAATAATGCCGTCCAAAAATTTCCAGTGAACTTAGAGTCCTGGTCAGAAATGATTGCCTTCGGAATTCCGTGCAAGCAAAAGATTTGCTTCATAAATACATCTACAATGTTAGAAGCTTTAAAAGTGGTTTTAACAGAAATAAAATGAGCATCCTTACTTAACTTGTCTACAACCACCATTATGGAGTCATTCTGTTTCTGATTTTTAGGCAAACCTGTAATAAAATCAATGCTTATAATCTCCCATTTCCATTCTGGAATTGGAAATGGCTGTAGTAGTCCAGTTGTATGTTGATGTTCAGCCTTAATGGTCTGACATTCAAAACATTTGGCTATGTACTCAGCCACTTCATTCTTCATGTTGGGACAAAAATAATCATTCCTTAACATAGTTATCATTTTCTGATAACCTAGATGTCCTGAATAAGGACTCTTATGAACTTCATCCAAAATTAACAGCTTTACCTTTGACACATTTGGTACATAAATTCTGTTTTTGTAACTCATAACCCCTTTTTATCAATGCTAAAATCTGTTATTAAATTTTCAGATACGTTTTCAACAACTTTACCAAGCAATTTTTGATCACTTTCATCTTGTTTAATTCCTTTTTCAATTTGATTTTCCAAATATGTCTTAAAAATGTTGATTGCTGCCATAAAGCTTAATCTGGGATTTCTGCTTAATGCATCAGCAGCTTTGTTTTCCTTTCCCTTGATGTGTTGAATCTCGAAATCATACTCGCTAAGGAAAGCTAGCCATCTAACTTGCCTTGCGTTAATATTTGTTTGATCCAACAAATACTTTAAACCTTTATTATATGTCATTAGTATGAATTTTCTTCCAATCAAGTGATGGCGCCACATTTTTAATGCATGTATCACGGCTGCCAACTCAAGATCGTAAGTTGCATAATTATTTTCATGGATTTTTAACTTTCTAGACTCAAAAGCGATAGCATGAGCTTCTTGAGTTAGGACCCCACCAAGTTCATCGTTGCATGCATCAGTGCATACAATGAAGTCCTTGTTAGGATTAGCAATTTTTAAAATTGGTGTAGTGGTTAATAATTCTTTTAACTTATTAAAGCTTTTTTGACACTTTTGATCCCATATGAATTTCTTCCCTTTCTTCTGCAAAGAAGTAATGGGATTCGTAATTCTTGAAAAGCCTTCAATAAACTTTCTATAGTAACCTGTTATCCCCATAAATGATCGAACGTCAGTTACATCTTTAGGGACAAGCCACTCGTTAATTATTTTTATCTTATCAGGGTCAAAAGAAAATCCGTCTTTAGAAATTATGTGACCTAAGTACTGTATTTTATCTTTATAAAAATCACATTTACTGAACTTAGCGTAAAGCTGATGTTCTCTTAAAACTTGCAGGATTATTCTTAAATGTTCGTCATGCTCTTCTTTAGTTTTTGCACGGGGGGTTCACTAGTGAGGCAATATCATATCACGTCCATTCATATTGGGGGGTTGAATACTCTTAAAAACCTCAAAAATATATTGCCCCATATTAAGGGGTCAAGGGGGATTTTTAATTTGACATAGTAATATAAATATTGGGGGTTATTTTATTTGGGAGTGTTGAGGAATAACCTCCAAATCATGGGATGGATTCATACATCCAAATCACGAGATCGATTCATACCCACCTAAAACTTAAGGACCTTCCATTTTTATTTGATATTGCTTATGATCCTAAGTTTTGCTTAAATTTGATAATAGTGTACCAATGATAATATTGATGGAATTCTCTTTGGATTATTGTCCTTGAGCAATCCTCGTTTAATAGCTTATTTAGGCTTGGTTTGAATTGATTTTATATTGTTTTTCATCTTTAAGTTAAGAGATGTAGTTAAATGTGTAACATCCCAGAAAAATCACAAAAATTTAAAAATTTTCTACGTGACAATTAATGCTTATTTAATATGTGCGGAATAGAACAAAACATAAAAGGTGATCCTGCTGTAATAAATACCATGTTGGTTTATCATATAAGAAATTGCAACTAACAGAATTATGTTTATGTCTTGATGTTATTAATACTACTGCAACTTCTATTATTGATGTTATGATTTATGAATCAGTTATCTTTGACTAATATATTTTTATTGATTGATGAGGGGTCCTACGAACACCCCGAGGCTTACTTAGCATTCGTGCTAAAGCATGTGATTTCATACTTGTGACAGTTTACAGGTAAGAGTTTAAAGTTGCAACAAGTATTCAACAGTTTTTCAAAGAAGATTTGTAATGATCATTTTTTAGTGTTGTACCTAGAATTATTTTTGGTTTCAATTCATGTTGAACTGTATGTAATTATCTACCTTCCTCCTCCGTGGCAATTTGTGGAAATCCTATGTATAACTGTCTTGCTAACTTGCCTAGGATCTATACTTCTACCATGGTCATGATAATTTGATTTATTAACAAGTCTTCTATTTCACTATACAATGGCATGTATGTATAAACAATCTTCTTTGATTATTTATATTATCTATTTATATGGTGTTTGGGACATTATCAAACAATTACAAACTATATACATAACATATTATATGTTGTGTGTTATGTGCAATAGTGTGGCCCCATGTGATAATATGCCACCCTAGTGAACTATGCAAACATATGATGCTATGCAAAATGAGATATTATACAAACTTGATCGATAATTTGTAAACATATAATACTATATGATCCTACGATACTATGTGAACTTTGGAGATATTCTATTATGTGTTGTGTGCACTTATGTAACTGTTGGCTGCTTTTCTGGGCAGACCCGGGTTTAAATGAAGCGCAGCAACAAAACCCCTTGGCGCACTGGCCCTCTCGGCAACGAGCTGCGCGGCAGCTCGAGGTCTCACCCGAAGTGGCTATGGGGGGTTAAGGAATCAGGTTTCCTTAACCGTGGTGACGCGGAGATTGTTCTGTATATCTTCTTCTTCCTCAAATATCGGCGGTCGGACTTTCCCGCAGGCCGCTCGGCGCAGCTGCGCGGATTCCTTCCTTGGCCGGCCTACTGCGCGGTTTCTCCTCTCTAGCGCAGAAGGAAACTATTCCTGGCGTTGACGCGCTAAATACTTCCTCGCCCTTCGCATCCAGCGCCGTAACGTATTCCTCGCTCGCTGCAGCGACAGCGCGTTACTACTTCTTGGTACTTAACACTTATAGCTATCAAGAGACCTTTCCGACTCACTTAAACAGTCGCAAAGATGAAGCAAAAGATGTACACACAGGTAATGATCTTAGACAGTTATCATTCACGCAAATATTATAACAAGAGGATATATGTGAAGCTCATCTCCTCGAGGAAAACCACGTCCACAGGAGTTTTATATTAACCAGAAAATGATAGAGTTATACAATATGCTGCGCACACAGCTGCAGCCTTAGATCTTACAGGAAACTCCACGCACACAGCTGGGAGCCCTTCTCTTAATCAAGTCTCCTCTCTATGGAGATTACAAAGGCACAGACGTCGACTCAGACTGTCTGGCAACTCAGGGATTAGCTCCTCGGCTATCCGATTTCCTCTCTAGTTCTACGCACTGGGTAGAAAATACAGTGAAGGATAATCAACACATGATCTATCCTTTAGACTGGCTATCTAACAGTCTAACATCTAGCTCTCTCTAACTCTCTAACCCAACCTCTATCCATTACAATTATTCATATATATAGGTGGCCATGACGGTCACACCTTTACAAAACTGTGGGCCTTTCCCAACAGTGATTCCCAAAAACCCTAACCACGCACATGGCTAGGTGTACTGTAGGCGCCGCTTGCAGTCACGTCGCCGCTTCTTGCAGGCTCCATGAATTCCGGCGCAGATTGTGGGTATGGGCGATCGTCCTTCGCCTTCAATGCTCTGGTCCGTTGCTCCTCCTTGATCCGAGCAACCATAACTTCTGTACTGGGCCTTTAAATGAGGGTAGCTGAGCCCTCTACTCCATCACCTTATTTATTATGGTAGCTGAGCCACCTTCATTCTTCGATGACGTGCGCGCGAGCTCCGCAATTTCCGGTCCGTGATCTGCGCTGAGATCATCCATCTGGCACCGTACTGCGCACCGTCTCCTTCTTACCCAAAACTTAGTGCTTGTCCCAAAATTTAGCACTTTCCTTCCATACTCGTGCTTTTTCTCAAAATTCGCAGCTTTTACTATAGCTGCGACCTTGGCCCCAACAGGCCCCCAACACTCACTTGTGGCTCGCCCTCGAGCCACTCGCACTAGCGCGTGGTCGTTGGATTTGCGCATCTGCGTTTGCTTGAATCTCCGCGAATGTTTTCTGCCATTTCGCAATAGCGGAGTCCAATTCCTCAATACACTGATCAGCTGTTTGCACTGTTTCTGCGGTTGTTTCATCTTTAGTGAGTGTATCAATGATCTCTTGAGACTCGGCAATCTCTTTGATTTTTGTCTCAACCTGGCCAACGATTTCAGCATACTCATCCATGAATGGCTGAATGCTGTTGGTGAGCTTCTCATCTTCAGTTCTGAGCTTGTGCAGTTGCTGCTGCATTTTGCGCACTTCGCCCATTTTCTTCATTTTTGGTAGGCCTGTTAGGGCCTTAGCTTCTTCATTGAGAACAGTGAGAGACTGTTCTGCAGCTTGCACCTGTTCTGACAGTCCCACTTTAAAAGGGAGGTTCACAAGCTCTGACCAAGCTTCCATAGCCTGGTTCATCAGATTCTTGGCTTCCTGTACTCGATCTTTCATCTGTGTGGAAGCTCTGCTCAGTGCTTCAAACTGTACCTGCGCATCATCTGTAAGATGCGCAGCAACGCGAGCTTCTAGCTCAGCGATCTGGTTTTATGGCCTTCTGCCATGGCAACTATTTCTTGCTCCAGGGTTTTCACCCTTCCTCCAATAATTTGAACTTTTGCAACCAGAGGGAGGTCTGGTTGAATCTCGCAAGCCGGCAGTTCCTGGGCAATCTCTTCTATTGCGTTTCTGATGCCGGTGTCTTGCGCCTCATAGAGTGCAAGCTTCGCAGAGATATTCTTATGACTTTCTTTCAGCTCTATCTCCTGCGATTGCAGTCGTTGGTTTGCCTGGAAAGTAGAGAGCTCTCTAGCTCTCAACTCAAGAGAAACTTTCTCCTGTACTAGCTGTAGAGTTTCTATAGGAATCATAGACAAATTTATTTCTACAGGTCCAACTGTGCTTACCTGTAGTTCAGCTAGAGGATCTGGAAGTGTCATGCTGGTAGGCGGAATATGCACGACAGTGTGCCTTTCTGTGAGTTCTTCAACTCGCTCATCACTTGGAACTGGTTGTGGCGCCTGCGAAGTAGATGCTGGCGCATGGGTCTGCGCAACTCTTCCTGCGAGACCTTTCAATTCTACAAATTGTAAGTCTAGAGCACTTCGGATGTGAGCATGCATGTTCCTCATCTCACGAAATTGCTCTCTCAAGTATTTGTCGACCTCCGAGGGAATGGCCTCAGTGGGATGCGACACTTTCTGCTTCTTGGTGGCTGGTTCTGTTGAGCCTTCGTCGCTTCTTTGCTCAGGGGCTTCCTTGCCCTTATCCTTCTCTTGCGCAGCGGCGGGTGGCATCGCAGGTGCGATGTCAGCTGCTGCTCTCCATTCGTCCGACCATGACTTAATGGTTTCTTCGACATCTTCTGTGGTCATTCTGTAAAGACCTAGCGCCCAGTCACCTGGAATGTCGCAAGGCCGAAGGTAAAGTTGATGGATGTCGGCAGTAAAAGCCAACTTCCCGTCATACAATGTGGCTGTCTCCTCACTCAGCCTTGGCATATCTTGTATGGTATCTCGGAGGAGATAGTAGTACTCACAAAAGACAGCGCGATTCATCTTGCGCTTCGCGGGATTAGGGGAATCCCAGAGGTTGATGTAGCGCATGCCGGCAACCTCTCCTGCGCGGCGCGGAAGGAACTGAGTATTCGGGGGCTCCTTCCACCCGACGAGAGCGCATAAAATTAGAAGCCACGAAAAATGGAATGATTGGCCTGCATTGTCCTGCACATTCAGGCAATCAGCCAAAAACGAATTCAGCAAGAAGAGAGACCAGTTGTACTGCTCTCCCTCCGCAGCTGCGATAGCGAGCTCTACGACAGCTCCAGTAACTTCTTTTGGTCGGCACTTGGTGAGAAGTCTGCCTGCAAGCAGACTTCCTGTGAAGCGAAGTGCCTCATCTTCTACCGTCGTGAGGTCATAAGCCCGACCTCCTCTTGTCAAGTTATATTTCTGGACCAGCTTTGCAGCTAATTTTCGGTCCTTCTCCTTCCCCACAAAATGGATATTGGGATCCTTACCAGCCTTAGATAGATCGGTGATGCGGTGTATCAAATCAACATTTAGATCAATTGGCCTCCCGAGCCAAAGGTAACCTCCATGAACGCAGGATAGCAGTGTTTTAACGACTGCGTTCACTTCATTGCTACGCCCAAAGTGCGGTAGCTTCAACAAATTCAAGAGTCCAGGGCGCTCAAGATTTGCTGCAAATCCCTTCGGGATAAACTCATCAACTTTTCTGGTGGGATTATGGACGATATCCAGATATCGGTCCAACTGGAACTGAGGATATGTCTTATAGTCTCCAAGGTTAAAATCAGAGAATTTAACCAATGGAATGTTTCCCAATAGTTGGCCTTCTACCCGCACACTAGCCGGTAGTGGCGGTAGTGGAATTGGATACTTTGCATTCTTCGGAATTTGTACCTCCGGCGCATCATCTGGACGCGGCGGAATATAGTTCACCATAGACGCGAGCGGCTCTGGAACAGGTTCCTCCGGCTGCTGCTGAGATGCTCTTGTGCTTGGAGACGTTCTGGGATCAGTAGCACCAGGGTGTACGTAGGTCGAAGCCGTCACCGGAGTGGCCATGCCGAAATCTAAGCCTCGGCGCAGAAATTGACGAACAACTTCTTCAGTTGATAAGTTCTCCGTTGTGAACCAATGTAAATAACAAAACTCTGGACAACCAAATGGCGGAATTGCGTGGGGTATAGATGCTGAAAACAAGGGGAAATACTCTGCACACTCGGCTCTGAAAACAATACTTTGGATCTTCAAACACAACTATGCAACTCGAGACAGTAACCCAAAAATGATACAAGTGTGAGGTATTTATAGCCCGCGGGGATAGTAAATGCGACCAAGTGGGGTTTCTTAACTATAGGCGGCTATACGTGAGTTGACAACACGCTATCCTCCTTGCCGTAGCGGTGCATTTAGTGTGATTGACGGGTTCTGACAGCCTTCCGGGAGAAGCTAATGCTTTCGGCGCCTGAGTTAAATGCAAATCTTTCGGAGATTAGGCCGAATCCATCAGAACGGCTAGAATTAAATAGCGGCCTTATCCTTCATTTATTCAAACGCGGCTACATAACTGCTGTAATTCAAAATTTTCGGCGGGTCATTTCAGCTTAGGAGACTGTGCCTCTATGGGTCCACAACAAAACTCTTTTAAGCGGCAAATTATGAAAGGGGACTTCGCAAGAGCGATAGTCCAATGGTCCACAAAGCAAAACTTCTCCAGAGCGCACCGATAAGCTCTCTTCAAGCAATTTTTATTCAGGATGCGCGGATATTTCAAGGAACTGCGCAGGAAGCTGGAACTGAGGGTGTGTCGCGGCTTCCGTGGAGACTGAATGCGATGTCTCTTTCAACTACACTGGGCATCTGCATTCTTGAGTAATATATTATGTCGACAGGGCGGAGTGGCCGTCGCAATAAAGCTTAAGCCGACTCCCGTTTATCATTGTAGGTAGTAGTTCTCCATTCAGCTTCGCAAGCTGGACTGCGCCTCCGTCTGTTATTTTTATTACCTGAAAAGGACCTAACCAATGTACACGAAACTTGCCTGGAAACTTGATGAATTTACTATCATAAAGGAGTACCAAGTCTCCTTCTTCAAAGTGCTTATGCTTGATGTGCCTGTCATGCCAAGCTTTCTGTCTTGCCTTCTGTACCTGTTGATGAAATCCGGCCAAAAGTCTGTGTTCTTCTAAGGCAAGTAGTTGGGAAAGTCTTTCATTCATAGTATCAGGATCTGCCATTTCTGTTATTTGCGCAATTCGGAGACTGGGAACAATGTATTCCATGGGCATAACTGCTTCTTGTCCATACACCAAGCTGAAAGGTGTGTGACCTGTTAGTTTCTTGCAAGTGGTTCTGTAAGCCCATAATACAGCTGTGACTCTAAGGTCCCAATCATCTCTTTGTTGATTACAGATCTTCGTCAGGGCATTCTCAAGGATCTTATTGAATGCTTCCACCGTACCATTAGCTTGAGGATGGTAGGGTGTACTCTTATGGTGATTAATTTGAAATTCTTCAGTAAGGGCCTCTATAGTCTCATTGAGGAAATGTGTACCTTGATCACTCATGAGGATCACTGGGCATCCAAACCTAGTGATAATGTTCTCGAAAATGAACTGCGCGGGCAGTAGCAGCGTCGCAGTTCTTAACTGGCTTCGCCTCAGCCCATCTGGTGAGGTATTCAGTAGCTGTAATGATATATCTTGCGCCAGTTCTTTTTCCTGGTGGGTTAATAGGTCCTACAAAGTCAATGGCCCATTTATCAAAAGCACGCAGTGTGATCTGGGGTCTTAGCGGCATTTCATCTCTCCTTGAGGGTTTTCCTGTGCGCTGGCACACATCGCAACATTTACAGAATTCCTTAGTATCCTTGTGCAATGTCGGCCACCAAAGTCCTGCAGCTAATATCTTCTGCGCAGTCGGCTTTCCTGCGAAATGGCCTCCTGCGGTACCTGAATGCGCTTCTGCGATGATAGAGCTCTTTTCATGTGGTAAGATACATCTACGCAAAATTTCGTCAGGGCCCAACTTATAAAGATGGCCTGCTATCAAAGTGAAGTCTGCGGCTCTAACAACAAGTTGCTTCTTCTGCTGGATTGTAAACTCAGCCGGCGCTTGTCCGGTAGTGAGAAACTCAAGAATATCAGAATAATATTCGTCTACTGCTTGGATAGAAAACAACTGTGCGTCAGGCAGATTGTCCTCGAGACTTGTAGGTTCCTCTCCTGACTCTATCCTAGATAGATGGTCAGGGCCTGCATTCAATCTGCCTGGTTTTACAATAACCTCAAAATCATACTCTTGAAAGAGCAGTAGCCATCTGCAAATTCTTCCTCCTAAAACTGGTTTATTGACCAAATATTTCAGAGCAGAATGGTCAGTATACATCTTAAAGTGAGCTCCTAACAGGTAGTGTCTGAATTTCTGTAGGGCATACACCATAGCTAGTCCTTCCCTTTCTGTAGTGGTGTAATTCTTCTCAGCTGTAGATAGCTTTCTGCTGGAGTAAGCAATTGGGTGGTCAATATTTCCTTTTCCAGACTGTGTAAGCACAATTCCCAATGCTATGGAAGAAGCATCAACATGAACATGAAAAGGTTTTCTCCAGTCCGGGAAAACTAGAATAGGCGCTGTGATCATCTTTTCTTTAAGCGTGTCCAAGCTCTGTTGGCATTCCTCTGTCCATTGGAACTTCGAATCCTTTTTCAGCAATCTTTCCATAGGCGCTGTGATCCTTGCATATCCTTTGATGAATTTTCTGTAGTATCCTGTATGTCCCAATGTAGTGCGCAATTGCTTAACTGAGTTGGGCGCAGGTAAATTAGCAATGATGGCAACCTTCGCAGGATCCATCAGGAGTCCTTGTCTGCATACAATATGTCCCAACAAAATACCAAAGGGCGCACAGAATATACATTTTTTCAAGTTAAGGGAAATCTGATGCTGTCTACATTTTTCTAACATCATGCGCAGATTCGCAATATGGTTCTTTAGTAAACCAAATACAGTCCAGTCATCAAAATAGACTTCTAAAAACTTGTGGATAAATTCTTTAAAAACAGCAACAACAACTCTAGAGAAGATAGCAGGTGCGTTTTTAAGACCAAAGGGCATTACCGTATACTGGAATGAGCCCCATTCAGTTGCAAAAGTAGTCTTGTGGCGGTCGTCCGGATGGATTCTAATCTGATGATATCCCGAAAATCCATCAGTGAAAGAGTAAGCCTCTTGTCCTCCAACATTATCAAATACTTCATCTGTGAAAGGAGTGGGAAATGGGTCGTGCGCTGATGCATCATTGAGTTTGCGCAAGTCGACACAAATTCTTATTTCACCTTTCGTTTTCTTTTCTTGGACCACCATAGGACTAATCCAATCGCTTTCCTCTACTGGCTCAATAATACCTGCTGCAAGCATCTTATCAATTTCTTCTTTGACTTTTTCTTTGTAGCGCGGGTTCAACCTGTATGGGCGCTGCTTTACTGGCTTGGCATCTGGTTTCAGAGGTATGCGCATCACTCCTAAGTCTCCTAGGATGCCTTTCATTTCTGTGAACTTGGTAGGAAAGATATCCTGGTAGTCACGTAATAAATCTGAAACATGCGCAACAGTTTCATCATCCCAATAATCTCCTATAGAAGCAAACTTTGGGTCAGCTTCTGTACCAATGTTAACTTTCTTGAGCTTGACGTGTTCTGCGATGGCAGGAATATCAAGCTCAGGACCTTCAATATTGCGCGTCCCTTCTGATTCTGGGATATTGATGTTGCGAGGATCGTCCTCCTCATCTTCAGCGGTGAAGTTATAGCATTCCAGGGCATGTTCTATCTGGACAGCCCAATCTGGTTGGGAATATTCTGTTACTAGACCTGGTTCAAATACCTTCTTTTTAATACACTTCAGAGCCTGATCAATGCTTGGATGCTCTGACTCAAAGCTGAATGTAAGTTGAAAACTTTCTATCATAAGAGCCCAAGTAAGAGTGCCTTTGCGCAATTCTGTTTCAGTATACCAATTCCTTGGGATTGTATCCAATGTGTGGATGAATTGGTGAACCCATTCATCTTCCGGAATATCTGACCATTGCTGGATACATGCTTCAATGTGTGACCTGGGGTCACTCTGTCCTTCATATTTGCGTAGCGCTTCGGCTGTGGTGTCCTGAAATCTGCGCAGTATCAATCTGCGACAGTCTTTCCATGTATGAATATTCTCCTTGTGCGCAATCCACCATCTTGCGGGTGTAGCGCGCAATGCTATATCTAGTGCCTGTATGCGCTGCGGTTCTGGAAGCTTTTGTTCATATTCCTGTATGAATTTAGTTACTTCGGTTAGACCATCAAAAGTTGGAGTGTCAGCTAATTCTGTGCCAATCCATCGAATAGATTTAGTCATCATGGCGCAACGTCTTGCAGAAACCTCATGTAGACGATTCTGCCAATTTTCCAATCCTGCATCTGAGTCTGATGTGCACGAGCTATCACATCGCCAGCTGATATGGCCATCTGCCGTGGGGTTGACATAGTCACTGTGGTTAGTAGTCATCTGGTACAAACTTTCCATGTGGCGCGCTTCCTCTTCTGCGCGAATGGGTTCTATATATCTTGGTCCTTGAATAGGATCAAGAGGTGCGATGACCCTAATCTGGTCATCCTCAAAGGTCATCTGTCTTTTCTTCAGGTTAATGACAGCCAAATTATCAAATGCCCAGTCTATTCCTAACAACGCTGGGTATGGTCTACTATCATCCATAATTTTGATTACTTCAAAGTCTGCAGAGCTTCTTACTCCTTCAATATCAATAGGTACATTGGGTAATCTGCCCAATGGAGAGACTCGTTGCTGATTTGCGAGTCTTAGCTGGATAGGGGATCTTGTAAGCTGAGGGCTTCCCATCTGTTCCCATGTCTGCATAGTGAGAACATTGGCTTCTGAGCCCAAATCTAACATGACTTCGGCCATTTCAAATGCTCCAATCTGCGCTGTAAGCCTCATCTCTTTTCCAGTTCTAATGTGACTCCTAATCTGGTGAACAGCACGCTGCGGTGTGTTCGTCGAAGCAGAGTGTTGGCACTGATCCAACAGGTGTTGAAGTTCTAGAGTTGCTTTTTCATTGCGCAACAATTTTAAACATTGTCGCAGGAACGCATGAACACTGCCTAGTGCATGCTCCTTATCGTCATCAGGTCTTCCAGCTGTAGTGGCCTGTTCTTGTACCAGGTTGTCTTGTCTTAGCACTTGCGATCTACTATTGTTCTGCGGAATTGCGGCAGAACTTGAAGCTCTCGGATCTGAGAAATACTCTTGAGCTTGCTTAAATGCTTCTTTTTGCTTCTGCAGGTTAAGTGGGGCTGGTTTAATGTTAGCGCGGCGCACCCATTGCGTCGCTTGCTTTCCCGTTCCCATATCTTGCGCACCAGTGGTAGCTCCACTGCGTGTCACTATATTAACTGTAGGGTCTGGTTCTCTTTTTTCTGCTCCAATCAACTGAATATTCTGATTTACCTGTGGTGTCTTTGCTTGCATCTTAGCCTGTAACTGAGGGCATTCTTCAATGATATGGTCAGAAGATTTACAATATCTGCAGAGGGTTGTAGGATTTTGGCAATCCCTAGCAAAATGACCTTGTTCTCCGCAATTATAACAAGTGATCTGTCCTCTTCCACGACCAAAGTTTGTTGTGCGTCCACGTCCCCTGTAATTTCCTGCTCGGGCGTCCCGAGTTTGGTCATAAGGTGGACCTGCTGTGGGTCCTTGTGTCTCTGCTTGTACCCGATAGACATCATGCTTTCTTTCTATCATAAGATCATATGCTCTACAATTGTTCTCATCATGACCTACTGATTTACAGAAATTACAATATAGGTTCTTTGGGGTTTGCACATATTTCTGGAGTAAGTGACATTCTTGTGGTCTATGACCTCTAGTTCTACAGATTTCACACCAAGGCCCTTGTGCCTGTGGTAAAGGATTAGGTGCTCCAGTTGCAATATAGTCTATGAAAACAGGACAATGGTCCTTTGAATGACCTTGGGCTTTACATTTTGTACACCAAATTTCTTCCTTGATCTCCTTGCCTTTCTTAATATCATGCACTTGCAAGGTTAAGTTTGCTAATTGGTTCTGTAAATGCGCAACATCGTTGCTTGTTCCTGCAATTGGCGAAGCTTCTAGTTTCATAGCCATTTCCAGAGCTTGTTCCTGAGTATTGAGATTCTGTTGCATAAGGGGAAGTCTAATGTGTGGAAGCAGTGCAGCAATAAACCATTTTTTATGCTGCTGTGGTGCAAACTCGAAGCTTACTTGATCTATCAAAGCTTTGAACTTCTGGTCAAAGTCCCATACTGATTCTGTAGGTAACTGTTTGATGTCTTTGAGCTCTGTTATACACTGTGATTCTGATTTAGGTTTCTTGAATTCTCTAATCATGGCATTTCTTACCTCAGCAAGCGTCCTATTCTGTGCTGCTGAGTATTTCATGAACCAAGTTAAGGCTCTATCTCTTAGTGTGGTTGCTAACTGAACCAGTTTAACAGCATCATCATTAATTTGCTTAATTGTCCAAATGGCTTCACATAAGAACCAGTGCTGCTCAGGGTCTTCTATCCCTGTTCCTCTAAAAGTTGGTAGCTTCATGTCATCACCCATCCTTCTTGCGCGGGTTTGAGGTGGAGGTACTGTAGCAGTGCCTCCGGGATGGTTAAACAAAGGTGGTACAGAGGTACTAGAAGTACCGTGTGGGCTACTAGAAGGTGTTACTGTAGGATTATACTGAGTTTTGTCTGGCTTTTGCGGTGTAAAAGGGTAATAAGGGATATGAGCATTCTCTTGTCTTTCTGTATGGCTTGGTCCAGGGACTTGGCTATCGTTTGGGCTAGATTCAAAGGAATATTGGTCAAGGCCTACTTTATATCGTTTTCCACTACGAGTGCAACCAATAAGTTCAGGGTCACTATCAGAATCTACGGACATTACTTGTCTATGCTATTCATCAGAAGCAATACATAGCTTTCCTTTTTCATACAGAAGCATTTTAATCCATAAGTTCAGAGAATTTAAGAACTTACCTCTGTGTACTTGGAAGAAGCTCCTCTCAGCTTCACTGAAACTCTTTCTTGTATCGACTGCAAATTCGGTAATGAAACCTTCCAGTAGACTATTCAACCAAAAGTCTACTGCGCGGGACACAGGATTGTCTATCCGCTTCACAATACTAACTAGCTCAGGCGTCCACGTGACGGGTTGATCAACATGCAGCGTAGGTCTAGAATCTGCTAACTTGGCTATCCAAGCGTGTAACTCCAATGCAAACGTAACAAAGAAAATTTCGTAAAGGTCAGCATAAATATACTTCTGTAACCAGTCTTCTGTTTGAAGCGTAAGGCTTCTATTTTCTTGTTCAGCGAACTCTTTAGCCTTTAAATCAAACCAATCTCCAATTTCTTTAGCTGTAGGATGCCAGTAACACATTTGTTAACTGAGCAAGTCTCAGTGTAACAGAACCTTATGTTGTCTTCAGCAACAATCTCAGATGTCGCGTGACTAGTAAGTCTTACAGCAACAAGTCGCAAGGCAAAGGAATCATCTGTTGGCTCAATCAACAGGGTTCAAAGCCATGGAAGTAATGTGATCAAAAAGTCATGAGGCAACAGAACCATTTGTTGGTTACTAGGCAACGGAACCATTTGTTGGCTCCAACAGTATCTCACACGTCGCTGAAAGAACAAGTCTCATTCGCGCGGCAACGAAACCATTTGTTGGCTCCTCAATCTCGCGCGTCGCCAAAATAACAAGTCTCACAACAGCAAGTCGCAAGGCAACGGAACCATTTGTTGGCTCCTCAATCTCGCGCGTCGCCAAAATAACAAGTCTCACAACAGCAAGTCGCAAGGCAACGGAACCATTTGTTGGCTCCTCAATCTCGCGCGTCGCCAAAATAACAAGTCTCACAACAGCAAGTCGCAAGGCAACGGAACCATTTGTTGGCTCCTCAATCTCGCGCGTCGCCAAAATAACAAGTCTCACAACAGCAAGTCGCAAGGCAACGGAACCATTTGTTGGCTCCTCAATCTCGCGCGTCGCCAAAATAACAAGTCTCACAACAGCAAGTCGCAAGGCAACGGAACCATTTGTTGGCTGCTTTTCTGGGCAGACCCGGGTTTAAATGAAGCGCAGCAACAAAACCCCTTGGCGCACTGGCCCTCTCGGCAACGAGCTGCGCGGCAGCTCGAGGTCTCACCCGAAGTGGCTATGGGGGGTTAAGGAATCAGGTTTCCTTAACCGTGGTGATGCGGAGATTGTTCTGTATATCTTCTTCTTCCTCAAATATCGGCGGTCGGACTTTCCCGCAGGCCGCTCGGCGCAGCTGCGCGGATTCCTTCCTTGGCCGGCCTACTGCGCGGTTTCTCCTCTCTAGCGCAGAAGGCAACTATTCCTGGCGTTGACGCGCTAAATACTTCCTCGCCCTTCGCATCCAGCGCCGTAACGTATTCCTCGCTCGCTGCAGCGACAGCGCGTTACTACTTCTTGGTACTTAACACTTATAGCTATCAAGAGACCTTTCCGACTCACTTAAACAGTCGCAAAGATGAAGCAAAAGATGTACACACAGGTAATGATCTTAGACAGTTATCATTCACGCAAATATTATAACAAGAGGATATATGTGAAGCTCATCTCCTCGAGGAAAACCACGTCCACAGGAGTTTTATATTAACCAGAAAATGATAGAGTTATACAATATGCTGCGCACACAGCTGCAGCCTTAGATCTTACAGGAAACTCCACGCACACAGCTGGGAGCCCTTCTCTTAATCAAGTCTCCTCTCTATGGAGATTACAAAGGCACAGACGTCGACTCAGACTGTCTGGCAACTCAGGGATTAGCTCCTCGGCTATCCGATTTCCTCTCTAGTTCTACGCACTGGGTAGAAAATACAGTGAAGGATAATCAACACATGATCTATCCTTTAGACTGGCTATCTAACAGTCTAACATCTAGCTCTCTCTAACTCTCTAACCCAACCTCTATCCATTACAATTATTCATATATATAGGTGGCCATGACGGTCACACCTTTACAAAACTGTGGGCCTTTCCCAACAGTGATTCCCAAAAACCCTAACCACGCACATGGCTAGGTGTACTGTAGGCGCCGCTTGCAGTCACGTCGCCGCTTCCTGCAGGCTCCATGAATTCCGGCGCAGATTGTGGGTATGGGCGATCGTCCTTCGCCTTCAATGCTCTGGTCCGTTGCTCCTCCTTGATCCGAGCAACCATAACTTCTGTACTGGGCCTTTAAATGAGGGTAGCTGAGCCCTCTACTCCATCACCTTATTTATTATGGTAGCTGAGCCACCTTCATTCTTCGATGACGTGCGCGCGAGCTCCGCAATTTCCGGTCCGTGATCTGCGCTGAGATCATCCATCTGGCACCGTACTGCGCACCGTCTCCTTCTTACCCAAAACTTAGTGCTTGTCCCAAAATTTAGCACTTTCCTTCCATACTCGTGCTTTTTCTCAAAATTCGCAGCTTTTACTATAGCTGCGACCTTGGCCCCAACAGTAACCTCGGTGATACTTATGCGACCTCGGTGAAGTTCTAACCAACCCTTAACTTAATGTTACATGGGTGTATAATACGACCTTACCATAACTATATCCACATTGCACTACTACACATAGAGGTATTTTAAGACGTTTTTTAAGACAAAAACCATATTCCGTCGTTAATCACCTTTCTATTTTTATTTTTTTTACACTTTTTGACTTTTCGTCTTGAGGGAGACAAAAGAGGGTTTTCGCGCGTCTATGGTTTTCATTGGGAGACGAAAGAGGGTTTGCGCGCCTATATGGTTTTCATTGAGTAAAAAGGGAAAATATTTCTCTTTGATTGCAGTTTTGTGTTGATCGCCGGCCAACATTGTGGGATTTGAGGTGGGGAAACTAATAATGGCCATCCCTTATAGAGAAAGCAAGTTGGCAATGGCAGTTTTTAGAACTTAGCAACCAAGCCACACCGATCACATGGCCTCCGCAGGAAAAGAGTCGATGGTGGTATATTTTGTGTTGTGTTCTTGTGATAGCATTGTGGGGTTTGAGATCTCCAAAAAAACTAACTATGGCCAACTATTATAGAGAAAGAAGGCTATAAATGGAAGCTTCCAAACCTCAGCAACCGACCAGCAGCATAGCCATGGCTGTAGAAAATAGACGGTGGGAAAATGTATTATGAAAGTGGTAAAGGGGACAAGGAATATGGGTCTGTTCCGTTTCTGTTTAAATGAAGAGGTTCAGAGGCATCTTTGAGATTCCCCGCACAAAATCCATCAAAAAGATTTGGGAACAAAACAAATCTAACAACCTAGAGGTCAGTTTAACTTCATTTTCCTGTTAATGCTCAATTTTATTCGTTTGACATGCAATATTTAGTTTTTAGTCTCCCATTTGTACATGAATCTGATCACTGTAGTTTTAACATTGCCGTGTTTGAGGAAATCATCTAGTGGCGATGGATAACAGAGCAAGTAAGATGTAAGATGCGGCTTCCAAATCCAAGCATCTGACCGCACTCCATGGCCGCAAGGACAGAGGTGACGTTGACAAAATGTACTATGAAAGTGGAAAAGGGGAGAGGGCTTGTGGCGTTTGTCTCGGTTTCTCCTGAAATGAAGAGGTAGTTCCTCAAGTTTTCAGATATTCCTCGCACAAAAGCTAGGTTTTTTGTATTTATATGAAATGGGCCATGAGTATTTCGACTGTGTTTTCAATTCATCAATTTTGTTGATGTGGGTATGCTTCAATTCACATTTTTGTGGATTCAGGTTCGATTTAAATTGAATGGGTTGAACCAAGGTGGGGCTTGGTTTTAATTTAAATTGGATGGGTTGGTTTTAGTTTAAATCCAATGCTTTGTTGTGAAATTGGAATTTTTTGTACTGTTTTGGTGGGATGTGGGTTTTCAATACCCCCTCACCATAGTAGTGCTAGACCGCCTTAGAGTATCCTCCTGGTGCAAGCTCTTAGATCGGTGCTTTTACTGAGACAAAGGTGCTTGCATGTCTTGCTTTTTCATATGCAAGTGTGGAGGTCCTCATTCCGGTTGTGTTAATGCCTCTATCTTGTCGATGGGGTTGGAGTGGGATGCTTCTTCAATTCCTGTTCAGGATGAGGTTAAGTTCCCTCCTCTGGTCATGGTGGTTGTCTACAGTTTTGGTGGGATTTCTTCGGGTTTTCCATCTAGGAATTCTGTTGGGGACTATCTTGCTAAGGCTAGTGGTTTTTGTTCTTCAGCTGGGTAGTGTCCATCGCACACCCAACATTGGAATCACCAGACTACTATTCATTGTACTTATTAAGATTAGGTTGAGCAACCCTATCTCTTATGGTTATGTTAGTATCAATATTCAACAACTTGCAGTAAGCCTTATATTAATCATTGTAACCAACACATAAATTTCCTGTATTGTTTTATATAGTTTACTCCTCTTTTTATCCATAATCAAAACATAAGCAACAAAACTAGAAACTATCAAGTCACTTAAATCTACTTTTTTTGCTGGACCAAGCTTATTTCGGTTTAACATCCGCACTGATTGTTTGGAATTGAGAATTTAGCAAGCCTCCTCCATATTGATTGTTACTGAGCTTTCCAGGCCATCCAACCCAACCCAAGCAGATTGATACGAGCAGTTGTAGTTTACTGGTGAAACAAACATTTATTTCAATATAATGTTTGGGCACCGTCACATAATTTTTGTAGGGTAACAACCCTCTGAAGAAATAGTGATTATAAAGCCTCTTAGTATAGTAAGGAAGTCCCACCAATCCCACAGCAGACTACTACTATTGAACCCTCAGGTACTGTTCCTATGCCTCTTTCTTTTTTAGGTTTCATGCTCCAAAGGTATTCTTAATTACATGGCTTGTCAACTGAGGCATTGTGCAATCAAATTGTTGATTTTTCACACAAGAAATGGTTGTCTTTAAATGAAGAAACCTTGTAGGTTTTTCAGGATTTTGAGGACGAGCAGGTTGTGAATGTTTCAGTAGTTCATATTTATGATGAGCCCCATGAACAGTCCCACTAGTTCTGGGATGACTTCAACTATATACTAATGAACTTCGTAGTACTTTTTGACTACTAGGTGATTAACTAAAATGAAAACTAATGAGATTGACGGTTCTTTATTTATTGTTGCATAAATTAAACTACTTTAATCTAAGTGGTTTGTAGCATACCTCAAACCTTTAAGCTTGGAATCTTTTTTCACATCGTGGAGATTACTAGTATGAGATTGGGATTGGTTCATTGCTGGTTACATTTGAGGAGCCGTGAGGCCATTAGATTCAATCAAATTAACTTGAAGAACAACACATTATTTACGATTGTTGTAAACTTCACAAAATTCCAAAGCCTAAACGCAATGAAAGTCTCCTCCTCGATTGAAAAAACAGTGAGACTTAATGTCGTGAGCCAAAATTCAATGGCCATTTATGTGATGACGTTCATGACAAAATATATAGAGCCTACAATTTCTTCCGTTTTGAAATGTGTTTTTGTGTAAGTTCACACATTCCCAACCAAGCAATGCAATCCATGCATTATAGAACTTGTTTCATTCGTGTCAATATTTAGGGTTTGTATCTTTATGGGATTACGGTAGTGGAGACCTTGGAAATGTTAGATCATTTCCAAGGATAAAAGGCAAGATTCAAGTAAATGATAGCAATCAATTAATTAATATATAAGATTAGATCATTTTTAGGGATAAAAGGTAAGATTTAATATATATATATATACGGTTTAATCTTATAATAAATCTTATTTTGTTTATTTGATTTCATAGTTTAAGTCCTTGTGATGATGGATATATATATTCTTTTAAGATAATAATGTTTTTTAATTTATACACAACATTGTTTATTATTAACATATTGTTGATTTCATAGTTTAAGTTCAGATTTTATTGGGTTATTGAATTAATGGTAAGAAAATACTACATAATTTTTCCAAACCTAAAAATAGTTATTTTTTCAATGATTTACAAGTTTATTATGATTATATTTGATTTTTTTAAATTTTTTTTATATGATTTTTAAAATCTTTAAATTTAAAATATGATTTTTTTCTTTTCATTTATTAATAAATTATATAATTTAATTTAAAAACATAATTGATAATTATATATTAATTAAATTATAGAAAAGATATACATATTTTTGTTCAATCTAAAAAGTCATTATTTCTTAAATTGCTCTCACAACATTATTTCTTAAATGGTTGTCATGTTTGATATGATTAATTTTGATTTATTTATTTATTTTTTTAATTATTTTTTTTTATATTTTTAAATTTAAAATATTTCTATTTCTATTTTTATTGGTTAATAAATTATATAATTTAGTTTTTTTAAAGTGTAATTGATAGGTTAATAAATTATATAATTTAGTTTTTTTAAAGAGTAATTGATACTTGATATATTAGTAAAAAATAAAATAGTTACAATCTTATTTACAATATGTAAATATTTGGTAAAAACATGAATCTTGGTTGTGTTTTTTTATAAAATAGTAAAATCAATATTGTCAATCAAATCCATTTCTTCATTGTTAATTACTCAATTTTAGCATAGTTTATTTGCAATGCACACCTACATAGGTGTTAATAGCGATTCACTTATTGTTTATAAATGTTTCATGAATCCTTCCATGAATATTTGGCTTCTCCTAAAATCAAAGTGGAATTCATGCTATCACAAAACCAAAACTATAACATGGCATAATTGATGAAATTACTATAGTCCATGATCTCTACTTGTCTTTTGACATGCTAATGAAACCATGAGGGATGAATCTTGTTTTCCTTTGTCGTATGGAGTCCATAGTATGATTATTCCTTAATAGTAGATTATTAAGGGGAGCTTAGTAATGGATTATACAATGCAATTCCTTCACTTTTTCATTTCTTCCTCTATTATTTCTTTTTGAAATTCTATATCAATTTTTGAAAGAACCAATTTACTTTTATACTCTACTAGCTATCCTTGCATTTAAATTAGTTCTCTTTTGATCACCTTAAATTTTTGTCATTATTTGCATCCCAATCTCTCTTCCAACTCTCCCATTATCTTAATGCTGAAGCTATATTGTCTTCACGGTAATCACGATGAGCTTCACATCTCCTGGTAGCAGTAGAAACACATATTGTGATGGCTACAAGAAGCACACATCTTTACCATGTTCATTTTATTTTTGTGAGTGCCTATCTCATCGAGCTAATGTTCCAAAGAAGAAGCTAGGGATGGGTATTTAAATCACCCTAAGATCATATGAATAAGTGAGGACCAAAGGGTTAGAAAGTTTTGAGATAAGCAAAGCTTATCGACATACCCCTCTACTTCTTCACCAAAGAAGAGCTAATTTAAAATTGAAATAAGATGCAATGATTGAAGGCCTAGGTTGTATGGAATGGCTTGGTTAATCCCACACATACTATCACGTCGATTCACCTATATATTCATAATGCCAAGGCTGCCAAAGAATGATTGAATTGCACAAAGACTTATATGGAGGTTAAACTTGGTTTTCATGTGAAGGAGCATAAGCCAATCATATCCCATAATAAAATTCACAACTTCCATGACGATTGAGTCGAATAATTAAGGAAATGACCCCTATGATTGAGTGATAGTTAGGCTTCCTTGTTATATGACTTTTAAGTGCTCCAAACACTTAGTCTTAATACCAAAGTTGGCCTATTTAGTCATTCTTACTCACATCTAGCGCCTTCCTTACCCTAGCCATTAGGGTTTCCTATGGTTTCATATTTCATCTTAGCACCCTCCTAGCCGCCTATTTTACTCTTAAATTTTAAATTTATTAAAAAAATTATAAGTGAGATGTCAAACAACAATCATAGAAAGAAAGCATCAAAACAAAGGAATTATCATACTTTAAAAAGCCTCAATCAAAGAATCTACATTCTCTTCATGATTGAAGCTCTTTCGAGTAATCTATCAATAAGAGAGCCGTCAACTATTCTAAGAAATATTGATCGAATATCCATATAATGGATGATAAGATAGGTTCCCCTATTGATCAAAGTGAGATAAATGCAATTTCACTAGAAATTGAGAATACTAATGTTGAAGGTTTTTCCCTAGAAAGCAACACAAACCATTCACAATCACAAGAAAGGAAAAAAGGCCAATGAGACAAGGGAGACAATTCCAACGAGAATGAGTTTCAAAATTTCCATTTATTTAGCCAATATCTCCATCAAGAATGTGTTTCAAAATTTCCATTTATTGAAGCTTGTTATTTCAAGTAGTACTTCAAGAAACTAGTTTCTTTCTCGTAGTAATTTCAATTGAAGGGGATGATTAGGTCCCACATATTTTGTGAAAATTGATTGTACACCAAATGTCGTGGGATAAATTAATTGCACACTTTGACCAAGTGCTCAATTTTATATTGCAAATATTTATGAAATTATCTCTACATTATATCTTTAAGGAGGTATGAACTTACTAGCATAAGTAGTTGTGATGAGTAAAGTCAACAAATTAGTTTGGATTTTGTTTAGAAGGTGTTCGATTGTAAGAGTACATGGAAAATCCAAAGTGAATACAAAATCATCTAGGAAATTTTATTTTGTCAAATTTCAACCAATTTGCTAATAATTTACAAGATTTTATAATTCATTGAAAGATTCACCAATACTTTAGAAGATTTTATAATTTTGTGAAATATTCGCCAAGTAATTTACAGGTTTTATAATTATATAAAATATTCGCCATGATTTTACAAGATTTTATAATTCCATAAAATATTCGCCCATATTTTACAAAATTCTATAATTTCGTGAATGTTTTGATAAGAAATTATATATACATATTATATTATTGATAAAATAGCCTTCACACTTTCCCATGTATCATGGGGATTTTCCCATTTATTATATACATAAATTTAGTAGGGGTCCTTAAAATTTTCCCTGTTTCCCCATTACTATTTCATTGGGTTTTCCATATCCAATGTCGTCCCTGCAATCCTAGTGGGATCATTATGAGCATTATACTATTATGTTATTTAGCATCATGTTTGCTTATACTAAGATGCGCTAGGGATCTTGTTTGCTAAAACTTGTAATATTATATAAAGGGGGTATTAAAAATGGGTTGATAAAAATGGATACCTACAATATTTGGTGAAACTAGGGGTTTTCTTAATTAGAAAGGTATATTGGGAGGGGGCTTCAACAATACAATTTTAGGAGGCATTTTCCAATATTTAGTGAAATTAGGGATATTATTTAATAGCTTGCGAACGATCGTGCTAGGTAACAAGTTCACTGAGTGAACCCCCCGTGAGTTTTTGAGTAAATCAGGATATCATCAATGAACACAACTACAAACTTATCCAAATATTTATGCAGAACGTTGTTCATTAAACACATGAACACTGCCGGTGCGTTGGTTAGCCCAAAAGGCATAACTACGAACTCATAGTGTCCATATCGCGTTCTGAATGCAGTTTTGAATATGTCTTCATCTTTTATTCTAACCTGATGATACTTGGACCTTAAGTCAATTTTAGTGAATATATCTGCTCCGCGTACTTGATTAAATAGATCATCTATGCGGGGTAAGGGATATCGGTTCTTAATTGTCATTTTATTAAGCTGACAATAATCGATGCACAATCGCATAGTACCGTCCTTCTTTTTAATGAAAATCACTGGTACTCCCTAAGGAGACACACTTGGCCTTATGTAGTTTTTATCTATTATTTCCTTCAGCTGAGATTTTAACTCATTTAACTCCAGAACATTCATCTTATAGGGAGCCTTTGAGTTTGGTATCGCACCTAGTACTAACTCAATGGTGAAATCAAGTTCCCTTTTCAGAGGTAATTTTGGAATTTCTTCCGGGAATACGTCAAAAAAGTCCCTAAGGATGGGAATATCCTCCAGTTTTAACTTGTCTTCTTTAGATGAACACTCGTCATTAATAACATTAACATCAAACATTTTACAGCTCTTTCTGGCAGCTCTCTTAACTTGTAACGCATAAATTTGTCTTACTGAAATAATCCTATGAATTCATTTTATTGTTTTAGTTTTACCTTCATTATTCAGACAAGTAAATGATTTCCCATAACAATTAAGCACTAGTCTATGTTGTTCAAGCCAATCCATGCCAATCAACAAGTCATATGACCCTAAGGGTAAAAAATTCATATTAACTTGGGTTTTCAGCTAATTCAAAAATACATCACAATTTCTAACAAAATTTGTAACCTTTCTTTTAGTGCCTGTTGCTAGCTGAACTAACCAAAAATTATCAAAATTTTCTATTTTTAACTTGCAATTTTTCACTAATTCAGGTAAAATGTAACTCAAACTTGCACCTGGATCTATCAAAACTGAAATAGATCAGTTTTGTAGCATACCTTCAATTTCGACCATGGGCGTTTGATGGTCTGCTTGCCGATTTTCTAGTGCTGCATTTATCCTTGGCATTTCTCTTGCCACATCACCTACTGTTGGCTCTGCTTGTATGCTATGAATGTTGTTGACTGTCCTTTAGCTGAGTGGGCAATCTTCCTTCTTATGTGGTCCACCGCAATCAAAACACTTCAAAGGTATTTTTTGTTTAGCATACTTGGTGTTATTATTGTTATTAGGTACATTTCTTGCAGCAGTAAAATTATGTGGTGTATTATTTCTGTAGTTATTATTACTTGGAAAATTTCTGTTATTAAAATTTTTCTTAAAATTTCCAGAATTATGATTAAAGCTCTTCTTTTTATGCTCGAATTGATTAGACTTATTACTTTTCCAGCGAGTTGTTCCTTCTCTTTTTCTGTTTTGGTCAAAACAGAAATTTGCTTTCCTCATAGCCTCTTCTAGAGTGGAAGGGTTATCATACTCAATCCTGTCTTTTATGTTGAAAGGTAGACAACTTAGAAACCTTTGTACCTTAGGCTTCTCTTCGACCATGTAAGGTACATACCTCAGCAAGCTAAGGATCTTGCTACACAAATCCTTCATGTTCATAGTACCCAATTTTAGATCATAAAACTCTTTTGATTTATCTTCATAGTACTGTTCTGACAAGAACTTTTTCTTAAATAACTTTTTAAACATATTCCAGGATACGTCTCTTTCCTTTATGCTCTTAATTCTTTTAGGATCCTGCCACCAGATATATACCTTTCCTATCAGATTGTAAATAGCCATATTGACTTTTAACTGAGAAGAGTAATCGTAAATACTAAAATACTTCTTCATTCCAAACAGCCATGCTTCAGCTGTCTCACCCTTTTCAGTTTCACCATTAAATGTTGGTGGCTTAATCTTTTTAAACTCTCCAGTAATTTGTTCATGATGCTTATACTTCCTCTTCTTGGAACAACAATCACTGTCACTGCTGTCACAGTCAGATTTATCATTACTTCGATAAGATTCAGATGAAGAGTAACTAATATTTTTACCATTTTTAACTTTCTTACTCTTATGTTTGTGAGACATTGTACCATAATCAGAATTCACTTCTGATTTCCTTCCTATTTCCTCGTGATAGTATTTCTCCAATAGAATTTGATTTAGCTCTTCCTGTGCTTTCATAATGTGTTCATTTTCTTCCTTAACAGTGCTTATCTCATATTTTAAATCTTTTACAGTACGAAGAAGTTATGAAGATTGGTTATTTAATTCCACATATATTCCTTCATTATTGTTGTTATTATGCTTGTTACAAGGAGATCTGTCCTCTGTTGATTCCTTCGGTATGTCCATACCTGCAAATTAATATCAAATCGTTCTGTACAAAAATAAAATGAAAAATAAAAGCTAGTAACATAAACTTTTTGATTTTTATTTTCTGTTTGCGCACGTGAGCCTATTTCAGGCCTAGAGTTCGAACTCGTGCTCTGATACCACATGTAACATCCCAAAATTTACAAAAATTTAAAATTTTTAGATATAGCTTTTAATACTAAATCTAACTGTGTGGAAATAACATAAATGTCTAAATGTTGTCTTGCTGTACTAAATGCTGTTGTTAGTTGTAAGTAAAATGTTGCAACTAGATACTTAATATTTTCACTTTGATGTTAAACTTACTCAACTGTACATTCAATGTCTTTTGTTTATGTTCTATAGATATAAGTTTATATGTGTTAACTATTGTTTCTTCTTGTTGATGATCAAGGGGTCCTACGGATGCCCCGAGTCTTACTTAGTATTCGTGCTAAAGCATTTGAATCGTCCTTTTCACAGATTACATGTATAATGTTTACGACATGTGACCGAAGAGTTCTAAATGGTTTTCCGTGTCTCCCAAGTGTTAATGATTTAAGAGACATAATGTCCTAAGTGCTATTGGTGAGATCTTCAATTAGCCTAGTTTGTAAAAATCAGATGTACGTCAGTTGTAATAATCAAAATCTCTGTATTCACCTTTATTAATTTGTCCAGACAAACGAATAGGATTCATACACCAAGTTTAATTCTATGTATAATGTCATTGTGAGTTTCTATTTGATGTATATTAAGAGATTACCCAATGTCTATGTATGATGGCTAAATGCAAATGAATGCAATGTCAATATGCAATTTCTTAAATATAATTTAGAGCCTAGGAATTACATGCAAGGTTTGATTATGTTCTAATCTAGGAATTATTGAAAATCATATCATAGTCATTTGCTAACTTATGAATTGTGACAATTCATAATCAAATGTAAACCTATGAACTATATGCAATTTCTTATTTGATTTTTATACTATATGAAATATGCATATGCCAAACCCTATACAAGGTCTCATGAACAAATACTATATGGTGATGTGTGTGCCCATCTATGTGCCCCGATATAACATTGTGATTTCCTAACTATGCATTCGAAATTACCTTGACTTACCACAAGGTTTTAATACCAAATCAAATGTTAACTATTTATCAATAACACGATTTGTTCTATGAAATATTTGATACCAACACCATTAATGTATCGTGCTGGAAGGCACTTGGGATTCCTTGCCATTTAATACTCACCATTGCCGAGACAGTGGAATACCTTCGTGGATCTCAGCGTGGTGCTTAAGGGTGTGTGCAAGAAGATGAGGGTCACTTTAGATGCAATGCTACTTTTTCAAAACTCGTTCCTGATACATAAAAACATAACATGTTTCTGATATTTAGCACCTGCCATGGTAAGACCCAAGCCTAACATGTCACTAGACATGTAGGATAGGTAGCCATAACACGTACACGTTATATAACTACAAAACGCGTACGCATTATGTAGTTACAAAACACGTACGCGTTATTGAAATCTAAAATCAATTTAAAAACACAGTCCCGACCACCCCCGACCACCCGCGATGCTCTTCACACATCAGAAACGCGAAATAGAGGTTGGACGAGGATGGTTTGTGTGCCCTGAAGTAGCGGTGGAGCTCAATTCAGCTGGAGGGGAGGCAAATTCACCGATGGATTGTCATCTAATCAGGTAATTCATTCACCCATACCATTTTTTTGTCATTTCTTAACCTAAATTACTATTTTTTTATTGTTTAAAACAACCTAGTTTTGTAATATTGATAAAATTGGGAATAACCCAATCTCTAATTAAATTCACATCTCCCTCAACCAAGATGAGTGAATAATTAAAATGAATCCCTTTTCAAAAACTCAAAAATTCCTAATCCAACCAAAAATTGAAAAAAATAGAACTCCCCCCTTTCTACAATGTATCCATCTAAGTCACCTGACACGAGGACACGGGACACGAGTGTCCCCACGAGACACAGCGACCCCCGGAATTAGGACACGTTTTATATACATATATATATTTTTAAAATATATTAAAATTTAAAAATATAGACATATAGATCCAATAAAATTTAACATTTACAATTACAAATATTCAATAGAAATTACATTTACAATTACAAATATGAAATATTCAATAGAAATTAGATCATTCACAAATCACAACACATTTGTCATTCACAATCACAAATCACAACGAGACATTGAGACACATAGATGCATGTCAGAGACTCCAAACCATATTTCTCATTAAGTCATCAAAATCAAAATGTATTACATAGATGTCGGAATGCCACTAGGCACTGGCAAATTCCAAATAGACTAATAGACTAATAGTCTAATAGTAAATACAAAAAAGGAGTGGATCAAGATGGAAGAATCCCACCTGTCAATGACTCAATAGTCCTCCTCCATGCCTGAATCAACAAACTCATCACTTCCCTGATCCTCCTCCTCCTCCTCCTCCTCTCTACCAATCTGACTAACTGCATCTGCTGGTGTGGAGGATGACCCCTCCATACGATCTCCCTCATCAAAAGTGACTGGCTCTAGCACTGGATCATTAAGATCCATGTTGGCTAATGCCAAATCAGTATTGCTGTCCAAACCCATCTCATCAGGAAGGACATCCCACATCCGTGTCTTTCCCTTCTCCCACTCCTCCTTCTTCCTGTAAATAAGACGAAGGTTGGAGTGCACATACACCATCGTCTCTGCCCTGCACTGCTCAAGCCTGCTCTTCTTCACACTATACAAGTTCCCATATGTGCTCCAATTACTCTCACAACAAGAGGATGAAGTAACTTGAGAGAGGACCCTCAAGGCTATCTTTTGTAGAAGAGGGCATGTTGCCCCATGAGTTGTCCACCAAACAAGGGGTTTCTTAACCCCCATGCCTCTAACCACCTCATATCCTCCAAATCTCCCAGTGCCACTAGAAAACTCATAAAATTCCTCCTCCACCACCTCAAGGTGGTCTCTATCCTGAAGTAGTCGTCTAAATGCTATCTTCCTCCCCTCTAAGATCTCTCCATCCATGTGAGGAGGGACTCTAGATGAGGGCCCCGACCCACCACTGAGCCAATCCTAAGCGTAGAACCTAGGGTTCAATGAGTGGACCAAGCAAGGCAAAGGTGTGTAATTCTTATCCCACCTGGAGATAAGAATGCCCTGTATGATGGACCATAAGTTCTCTATTGATGTCTCATACTTAGCACACTCATTCTCCATAACAATGGTCCTCATGGACTCAATCATGGAATCCCACCCCTCATAAACATCTCCTAGGATGGGTTGGTCTATGTCTGCAAACCGCAACAAAGAAATGATTGGCTCCATGATCTTGATGCTAAGGACTACCCTATCCCACCAACCATCATCTAAAACTGTGTCCCACATGACACGGGGACCCTGTTGGACGTGTCCGGTTACTTAGGTATCCATCCACATGAAACCTAAATTTCCAACCCTCAAAGGCCATTTCCCATGATACTAATTAAATAATTTTCCTTGGTAATGGCCATAACAAGATGAAATGCATGCACAAGCGTGAATAAAAAAAATGCAAAAAAAATTAGTAACTTGGTTTCTCAAAATTTCATCACAATCATTTGTCCATGAACATAATCAAAATTTCATCAGAAGTATATGTAGCTATACATTGCCTCTTAGTTAAGCACCCTTGACTAAATGCCAAAACACATTAACAAAGTGTCTCTCGGGCCTGCCCTATCCACACCCTCGATCAATCTACTCAACGCTCAGGGACCATCGATTCAACTGAAAGACTTCATATAGAAAATCACTATGTTTTTTATTTAATTTTCTGAACTTGCCATACAATGTAGAGATCGATTTTGTAGAGAGAAATTGTCTCTGTTTTGAGAAGTTGACATTGTTGTTACTGTCATTCTAGTCACAATCTCTAGTTGATTATTCAACATCTTAATCATTGATAGTCATCTCAAGTACATATGTAATCATATTGGCAAGACAAACTCATACATATCCATTTCATTCCATGCCACTTTGTCCTCCCCTCCAAACACAAGGCGTAATATATTGAAATCAATAAATTTAATGTTAGCTTACGAAGTTGATGGAAATATTGTTTCTTGCAATGGATGTAAAGGCCAAAACATGTCAAAATAACACTCCTAAATTCTAAGAAGTTTAAACCCAAGTTTGCATGGAAAAGTCACCAATGAGGGTTAAGAAGTGCCTTAACTTCTAGAAAGAAGTTGAACGAAACTTACTTTTTAATTGTTAAATGTTTAATTTTAAGTTTTAAATGTATGTAAGTGAATGCCATTAAATTGCTTACTTGAGTTTGATTTAATACATTTTCAATTTTGAAGAGACGTCATTATATACCATGTATATGTTTCTAATGATTTTCGTATTGATGTCTTTATTGCAGTTGCGGCTATGGACACCAATGCCGAGATACTGATTGAGCTTGCCCACTTGAGGGACATTAGTGCAACTTTTAGTGGTGGTGACAGGATTCGCCGCTCGCTTGCATCAACCTTGGATGCAATTGTTGACACCATTTCACAGTCTAGCAATGTACTATATGATATTACATCATATAGAGAAAGAAAAAGACAACAATATGCTGATGGGCTAGACTACAATGCAATAAAAAAGTTGAAAATATCCAAAGAGCTCATATTAGCATTGTTTAGGGACCCTCAGACGGGGGAAATACCAAATGCAAACAGGCCGCATATCTCCATTGAGTGGTGCACTTTTCAACCATTTGTTGATAACTGGATGGACAGATGGTACATGGTTTTTGATATGCCACCACACAACAACAGGGAAATTCCCTTGTATTTCCTTCGAAAGATGTACGCAGAGTTCGTGTTACATAAACACGTAAACTATTTTGACATCTTGTAGTTTCAGGGGATCGGTGGGGGATGCCCCAAAACCGACCCAATGCGAGGCTTCGAGACCAGGATCGCCCTATCCCTGCACCTCGCAAGCAGTTTCCTGGGCCAGATGTCCCACCTGCACATTGTACTATTCCACAGACACGGGATGCATTTTTGAGTTTGGCACGGGTGGTTGTTCGCCATGGCACTATGGTTCAACATATGGGTGAGGAAGGGACATCTGTCCCTGGTGTGGTACATACACCAGCTCATCACCATGCAGGACCATCAACTAGTGCAGGACCATTAGGACCATCCACTAGTACAGGACCATTGACACATCCCCATCCTAGTACTGATCCTCACGAGTGCACATCATGTGGCCGTCCATGCTATGGTCTTGCCTCAGATGTTGCCTTCAGTGGGTTTTTGAGAGAGGTATGTTGATGGTTAATTGTAATAAATTCTTCATTTATTTTCGTCTTTGTACACATATATATAGTTTGAGCTAATATATTAATTTTGTGAACTTGCAGTTGATGCTTTATGCCGGCAGCGACGCCCCAGAGCCGGATGTTCCAGAATCTACAGGGGGGGCATGATGCTACCCATTTGGTAGGCCCATCTTATATAGCACCTATTGCTGTATCTCACACCGAGGTAAACATTTTAAAATTTCAATTTTTTAATACTTGTTAATTTGTTAATTTCCACATACTTTACATTTTAGTTCACTAATTCTATCTACGGTCTAATATTTACAATTATTAAACTTGCAGATGGCAGATCCTTCACTGGGGAAAGGTAATGTGGAGGTAGCACCCATGGTCATACCGTCCCATGAAACATCTGGGCTCCAGGTAAACAATTAAAAATGACATTTTTAAAATACATGTTTGTTTGTTGAATCATGCATGTCTAACTACATGAACACTTGCTGACTGTAGGCACCATCCGAGACATCTAGACCATTGCCTGGATTTGTATCTCCCTCCAGGCCATTCGTGAACAAGGGTCATGTGTATGTGAGGGGTTCTACTCCTAGAAAGACTCCAGCTGCCCACGACCATGGGCTTACTCACACTATGGTAATGTATATCCTTTGATGATATTTGTTTTTTAACTTGAAATCCAGTGCATAAATCGTTTTTGTTAATGTTTGAATTGCATGTTTACTGCATCAGGAACTCGAGTTGTCTACTGAAAACCTCACATCGATGGTTGATGCAGTAGTCAATGCCACATCTGCAATGGCAACTGATCACACACAGGTATGTAACTAGTTCAACATTATCTTTACATAGTTTATTATTGTTGTCTATTGTTTATTCATGCATTTCTAACTATTTCAACATTTTTTCATTGTAGCCACCACCAGCAGGAGCAGTTCCTGTCCCCCCTAGTTCGACCATCCTGGATGTTCAACCAACGGCTCCATCTGCTACACAAGCAACGCAATCTCCTTTGTCAGTTGAGGTGAGATGTCCTTCAGTGACCAAGTGTTTCATGCACTTTCCATGCACCAACTGATAATTGTTGAGTTAATTGTTGAGCTAATGTATTAGTGTACATAGTTAGTTGAATTTAACAATTGATATTTAATTTGCAGGATCCAGAGATGCACCCTGATCCTAGAGATGTGCCTAGAGGATCAACGTCGGGAAAGAACAAGAGGAAGCTTGAGTTTTGATGTGTCTTATGGGATATATGTATGTTTGGATACATGTACATGTGGCTTTGATAGTTTTGGATAGTTTTGGACACATGTGCTTTTGGATACTTTTGTATATATATGTACTTTTCGATACATTCACTTTTGGAGACATGTAAATTGACTTTATTGTGCAAGTACTTTTGGAGACATGTACATTGACTTCATTGGATACATGTACTTTTGGATACTTTTGGATAGACATGTGCTTTTTGAGACATGCACTTTTGGATACTTTTGGATATATATGTACTTTTTAATACATGTACTTTTGGAGACATGCACATTGACATTTCACTTATAAATGAATGATACATTTCACTTTGTATTTGTTCTTCGGTTTCCACGTGTTCTTGTGTCAATCTAATGTGTTGATTTGTGTGGATTATCTATTACTCATCAATGCGCTATGTGAAAAGAACAAACTATTATATTTAAACATTTCAACGAACTCACTACATGCGTGCACTAATTGATATCTAATTAAAATTTGTGATTTTGGATGATCATTACAAGTTATGTCAAAGTTCTTGCTCGTGTAATTTAATCAAACTAAATGCAATACAATGTTTTTCAAGGTTTCAACGAACTCACTCATGCACACTAATTGGATAGGTGTAATTAAAATTTGTGAGTTTGGATGATTAAATTACAAGTTAAGTCAATGTTCAAGTGTAATTTAATAAAAGTAAGTGCAATACATGCTACACATTTCATCAACGCCCAATATTTGATTGTACAATTAGATTCAACACTACATATGAGTAACTACATACAAGTGCTCAAAGCAACATTGGTGAAAGGAACAAACGTTACCTCGAGATTCGAGAAATAAAGTGCCTTCTAATGTTGGTTGGGAAGGGTATGCTTGGTTATTCTTATGGCTTGGAGGTCATCTTCATGTAGATAAGTACTCTTGTTGTCATGTGTCATTAAGGTTTTTTCATGTGGTAAAACCCTTCAGGGTCAGGGTTTGTTCATGGTTTCATTGTACTTGATTTCTAAACATATAATTATTCTAAGAAAGGTTGTTGGGTTTTCTTCCCCATGAGGGTTTCCCGAGATAAAATGTTGTGTCTCTTGTCCCTGAACAACATTTTCATGTGACTTGCAACTCGACATAGCCTAGAAACCGGACATCGAACCGATGAACTGTCGACTCCGTTGGTCCCCTGGCATGCGATTACCTCTAGGGGGCCCTCTCCCTCGTCTCCCCATGGCCCCATGGCTTGATTGTGCATTCATTTCGTAAACTAGGGTTTTGCTCAATTTCATTGCATGCAGTCTCGCATTGGTGGGTCAACTTTGTAAAAACCTCCCCCGAGCCAGTGTTGGCAGTTTTCCCATGTCGACATTTCCCACACACACTTGCAGGAGCCAACGGCACGCAATCTTCTTGCTCTGTTTTCTTTTTGGCTCCCGGACGAAAATTCACCAAGTGTCCCTGAACGACATTTTCATGTGACTTGCAACTCGACATAACTCGAAAACTGGACATCAAACCGATGAACCGTCGACTCTGTTGGTCTCCTGGCATGCGATTACCTCTAGGGGGCCCTCTCCCTCGTCTCCCCATGGCCCAGTGGCTTCATTGTGCATTCATTTCGTAAACTAGGGTTTTGCTTAGTTTAATTGCATGCAATCTCGCATTGGTGGGTCAACTCTACAAAACCCTCCCCCGAGCCAGTGTTGGTAGTGTTCCCACGTTAGCATTGCCCACACACACTTGCAGGAGCCAAGGACACGCAATCTTCCTGCTCCATTTGCTTTTTGGCTCTCGGGTGGAAATTCACCAAGTGTCCCTGAACAACATTTTCATGCGACTTGCAACTCGACATAACTCGGAAACTGGACGTCGAACTAATGAACTGTTGACTCCGTTGGTCTCTTGGCGTGTGATTACCTCTAGAGGGCCCTCTCCCTCATCTCCCCATAGCCCAATGGCTTCATTGTGCATTCATTTCGTAAACTAGGGTTTTGCTCAGTGTGGGAATGTGCAATTTTTGCACACGGGGGTCAACTTTGGAAAATCATCCACTGGGCAAGTATGGCTAGTGTTCCTAGCCCGAACCTGCCTAAACACACCTGTAGGACTCCCCGAAACCTAGTTTTGTTGCATGGTTGGAGTTCTATGCCCCTGGTAGGTATACAGCAGGTGTCCCTGAAGGCCTTCTGGCAGCGAGATGGGACGAGCCATAGAATGAAGACCGTGGCTCGGATCGACGAACCGTCGACTCCGTTGGATTCAGCACACCGGGATAGTGCCAAGGGTGCCCCTCCCCTCCTACCCGGTGGCCCATGTGTCACCTTGTAGGTCCATCTTGGAAACTAGGGTTTTGCTCTGTGTGGAAGTGTGCGATTTTTGCACACAGGGGTCAACTTTGGAAAATCATCCACCGAGCGGGTATGGCTAGTGTTCCCAGCCCGAACCTTCCTAGACACACCTGTAGGACTCCCCAAAACCCGATTTTGTTGCACGGTTGGAGTTCTATGCCCCCGGCAGGTATCCAGCAGGTGTCCCTGAAGGCCTTCTGGCAACGAGACGGGACGAGCCATAGAATGAAGATCGTGGCTCAGATCGATGAACCATCAACTCCATTGTATTTAGCACATCAGGATAATGCCAGGGGTGCCCCTCCCCTCCGGCCTAGTGGCCCATGTGACACCTTGTAGGTCCATCTTGGAAACTAGGGTTTTGCTCAGTGTGGGAGTGTGCAATTTTTGCACACAGGGGTCAACTTTGGAAAATCATCCACCAGGCGGGTATGGCTAGTGTTCCCAGCCCGAACCCGCCTAGACACTTTGGAAACTAGGGTTTTGCAGGTCCATGATGAAGATTTTCATGATGATGATGATGGTGATGATGATGAAGATGTTGATGATGATGGCTTGGTCTAAGGTGGTGCTCTCAAATACCTAATTCATTATGAAATATTTAACAAGACATGAATTAAATTTAATATAAGTGTATTGTTTAATATAGTGAGCATGAATTGAATTAATTTTGTTGGGTGAAGCCAATAACCAACATGATGAACATAATATAATTTTAGGGTTTACTGATCATATGTAAAAAATGGCATATTCATAAACTTGACATACAAGAAAACTTTTGGCATATTTATAAACAACGTAAACGTAAATTTGGCATATCAAGAACACAAAATTGACATATTCATATGAAACATACATGTAAAATTGAGCATATATCAATATTCAATTACAAATAGTATAAATAGTATAGTATTAAAAGTATGTAACATACCTCATCATGCTAGATCCCACCTATTATCATACAACCAAGCCCTCTGGATCATCTCTTATACTGATGGTCTCCATTAGTCTCTCATGCTCTATATTCGATAAGAAGTAGTGTACCTTCGATGTATTTTGACTAGGCATTGCTCGTACCTGAAGGTTTGTGCCAATGATTAAGTTGGTAAAGTGATACACACTTGCACCTAGTTTGTAATCCCTGTAAACATATCCACCCTTCTTTCTTCCATTTCTATCCCATGTCAAGTATTCACCTTTAACAACTATAGACCCAGTTGGAAAGTGGTTGTTTTCATCGTCAGTCATGGACATAATGAGGGTTTGCTTTCCATCTATACAGCATGCCAACCAATATTCATTACCCCATTCAATATCTTTTGAGGCAACCACTGCATATATGTGCCCTGCATTATATGATTGTAGGTATATGATCAAAATATTTTTCGTGCGATACAAGGCCATTAATGTGCATTTGAAGACTACGTAAACAAACAAAAAATGTTAAGGAAATGCATCATACCGGGTTGTACAAGGTCTGAGACATGATCAAAATCCGAAGAAATAGATGATTGGTCTTCTTCCAACGGAGTTAACTCAACAATTGCACGCTGATCAAGTGGAAGTGATATGCGATCCCATCCATCAACCCAATCCAATGATTCACACCCATCCCATTCACCATCACAACAAGGCGGACAAAAACAAGCGAGTTTTCTGGTCCAAATTTCAAATACTGGGTTATCAGAGCTTCGAACCGAATGAAAGCCACGAGTCCCAGGCACAGTCTTGCATTCCCATGCATGTGAACGATCTATGTCTACCACCTCCCAAAAAAATCTCTCCACATGTCTCTTTCTTGTGGATTCTACTCGCATAGTTGATTCCTCTCCCATTACTGACGTGCACCACCTGAATGTAGATTGAGCATTTAGAATAGTAGATTCTGTAGATACTTTCAATTCCTCTCTTCGTAGGGCTGTTTTGACACATGCTCCGGCTCCACCATGCTCTCCTTTACCATGCCCAGTCTCAAAATAGTTCCACATATGTGGCACTTTGTAGTTTTTATGCAATGAACACAACCACTGAAATATGCGTGCATTTTTTAACTGACCAGCACACCCATCAGACCAAATCCAGTGTCGATCCATCTGTATGTTCCTTCCCTTCAAGTGATCATAGAACATGATGAAGCAATGACGTACATAGTGGAAGTCGTGGCACCTATCATCACTTATGAAGAAGTGATATTCCTTCAGAATTTCTCTTTGCTCTTCAGTGCTATTTGGGCCATGCCTATATGTGATATGGACCATCAAGGAAACCTGCTCATAGTGATAATACTTCCTTTGGATCTCATTTTGAGGTTGCAGAGTGTAGTTCTTGGCAAAATCAACAACTGAAAGTATAGTACCAAGGGGAAATGTATCTCTGCATATTCTAAACTTCTCATCCTGCCATCGTGCCACGTGGACATGCTGAACATATTGATGTGTCTTTTCAATAAATTCCTTGATGAAGTCACTAACTTGTACCTGGTGACACAAAATGATCTCAATGTCAGTTTTTTGTTGTAACTAAGGATTGAAATGTAACCATTACAACATAATTTTATACATATAAATGCATACCTGAGATGTCACCAATTGTATTTTTTTTCTTTCTTTCCCTGGGACTATTTCATAGTTGATATATTTGAAACTTTTCAGGTATGTAACCATTTTCCCAAATTCACTATCTCCATTCTCATGCATACATTGGCTCAATAATGCCATTCTAGCACAGTTGGAGCATGTTCCATCCAAACAAGATTTTGCATAGTATGTTTGCCCCTCGGGCCTATTGCACATGATGCTATGAATGAATTCTCTTGATGAAGTTAGTGGTATTGTCATGGAGCAATCCTGCACATGGTTAGTATGCAACACACGACGAATGTACAAAAATGTTTCATAGTAATATTCATATTCTACATGGTATCTACAACAACAAGTGTTACGAAGAGTATATATTCTAACATACCATGGCTTACATTTCTCAAAAGATATTTCCCCAAGTTCAATTGTCTATGCTCAATCCTAAATTTCTCGTAAAGTTATGTCTGTGTTATATCAAGAAGATGCTTAGTATGTGGTTCACGATCCTTTGAACCCCTTCTTAGTTTTAGTACATCCTTTCGGTTTGAAGAAGGCCTTGTGTGATCATGCCAAAAACTGTGCACTAGTCCCTTTACTGCATCAACTAGCTTCATGTCACGACGTGGCAACTGACCAACAAAGGCCCAAAAATCTGTCTGATCGGTTGTGTCAAGATGTTCTCTTCTAATAGAATACCTACGGAGGGTTTTTACATTCAAATTAACTAGTTCGGATGTAGGCCTGAGAATACGAAGGGCCCTAGTGTTCTTATTTGCAATTGCTTGTGACAACACACAACGAGCAGCATTGCGGTCCTTTGAATGTGTGTTCTTACCAATTTTACCAAATGCATCTACTAGGATTTTAACTATATGAGAACTTGGTTCAGAATTCTTTATCAACTTATCCCTAACTTTTTCCTAGCAACATTCATGCTCCTAGATTTTAACAATGATAAAAATAATCTACATTTATCTCCATCACATTTAGAAACAAAATATTTATCAAGTATTTGTTGAGTTTGATAAGCAATACTACGTTTAGATAGTGTACCTTCAATGGAATTGATAAGACTTTCATCAACTAGTATACGCTTCGGAGTTCTTCGATGTGTGCTTGCTAATGGAGGTAAGGGGGTTGGAATTGTACCATGTAGCGCATCATCAAGATGCTCTGGCGTTTCAGTAGTAGCTTGGTGTCCTTCATTCTCTTCCTGGTAGTTGGATTGTGGAAGTCTAACATCCTCATCGATGGTTTGTGGAAGTCCAACATCCCCTTGTGGAAGTCCAACATCCTCATCGATGGTGTGGATAACATTCTCTTCTTCAACAGTAGGCAAAATGTCCAACGCCTCTCTGACTTCATCGCTTGTATAACCACATCCGGATAGCAAATTGGGTGTTTCTTCGTGAGCTTCATCTTGAGATGGTAACTTATCACTTTGACTTGAAGTGGGAATTGAAACATCCCCTAATGGGAACCTACGTTTTGCTTCTTGATTACTTCCATGGGGTGCTTGTTCAACAACTATTGTGGAAATTGAAGGTCCCTCTTGTCGTGGATTAATAGGATGAACCATGGTATCCTCTACAATTGGATTTGGATTAGTTTCCAAAGAAAGCCTCCGATTCATTATGTATATTCTTTTCTTTTCTTTATCTTCTTCAATGACTTCTTGAGGTCTCTTCTTCCTTGTTGATTTGTTTACTCGGTTACGTGCATTCCCCATCACCACAATGATCAATTCAATATAGTTTGTTTTTGTTGCTCCTCAATTACAAGCTCTTCAATAATAAGCAAATGGAAGTTAAATCATAATTTGTTTGGGCTCTTTGATTCTCTTGTACACTTGTGTATATCCACCATCACCATGAAATGGTCTTGAAGCTTGATATCTTATCTTGTGTGCTCCTCAAATATAGACAAAATGAATCTTTCAAAGGCCTTATCTTTGGTGTTATTCAATTGGAGATTCTTCAAGCTTGCTGATTATCTTCTTCAAATATGGCCATATAACCCAACACCACACTGAGCAACCATGAAAGATGTCCTCAATGCTGCACCTGCATAAAAAAAATAATGATGGAGTTGGTGTAGAGTGTGAGAATTTCCAATGGCGGGCTCGTGTTGTTCGAAAAATCGCGGGAGTGTTGTTTTGGCTCGGACAGAGTGAAGTTGCTCTGGGACAGGGACATTCCACTATTTATGGAGTTACAAAATGCGCACGCATTATTATAAAGAAAAAACGCGTGCGCGATATGTAGTGCAAAAACGCATACGCGATATTGTCAAGCACAATAAATAGGTTAGGTGCACGGCTAGGGCAACGAACAAAATCAAAAGAAAACTAATAATTTATATGGTTACATACAAAACAAATGTTTTTAGTGTGGGGAAAAATGTTTTGTATGGTTTAATACCCCCTCGCTCTCTCCCAATAATCCCTAGATACCCCCTATCTCTTTCTAAATATCTGTCCCTCATTCTCCCTACATCCCTCCCTACATGTGTCTTTCATGTTTCTTTCTCTCCCTTACTCCAGCCATGTTTCTACCACCCCACTCTCCATCTCTCCACCTTCTCTTTATCTTCGTCATTATCCCTCCCTATAGCACTCTCTCCCTTCTTCTCCCTTAATCACTAACCCTCTACACCTTTATCCATCCCCCCTTCCCTCTCTATATTACCTTGTTCCTAGAGCCCCTCCCCCATAAAGGCCTTTAGACCCTCTTCTAAACATTAATCCCTAAGTGCATAAGTGCACAAGATGATGAGGAGGAGGAGGGTGATGACAATGAAGATGATCATGATGTAGATGAAGATGATAAAGATGATGATGAGGAGGAGGGTGATGACAATGAAGATGATCATGATGCAGATGAAGATGATAAATATGATGATGTTGATGAAGATGATGGTGATGATGATGAAGATGTTGATGATGATGGTGATGGTGATGTTCGGATGATGATGATGATGATGATGGTGACATGATGGAGATGTTGATCTAATGAGGAAGATGATGATGATGATGATGATGATGATGATGAAGATGTTGATGATGATGATGATGGTGATGAAGATGATGATGATGAAGAAGATGATGATGATGGAGATGTTGTGTTGATGGGGAACCTAGAGATGACAATGATGATGAAGATGGTGATGGTGATGGTGATGACGATGAAGATTTTGATGATGATGCTGATGGTGATGATGATGAAGATGTTGACGATGATGGTGATGGTGATGTTTAGATGATGATCATGATGATGTTCAGAAGATCATGATAGTGATGATGGTGATGATGATGGAGAATATGACGATGATGGATATGTTGATGAGGAACCTGCAGATGCCAATGATGATGATGATGATGGTGATGAAGATGATGATGATGGAGATGTTGATGAGGAACCTATAGATGCCAATGTTGATGGTGATGACGATGAAGATGTTGATGATGATGGTGCTGGTAATGATGATGAAAATGTTGATGATGATGGTGATGGTGATGTTCGGATGATGATGATGATGATGATGATGATGATGATGATGAAGATGATGGTGACATGATGAAGATGTTGATTTGATGAGGAAGATGATGATGATGATGGTGATGATGATGAAAATGTTGATGATGATGATGATGATGGTGATGAAGATGATGATGATGAAGAAGATGATGATGATGGAGATGTTGTGTTGATGGGGAACCTAGAGATGACAATGATGATGAAGATGGTGATGGTGTTGGTGATGGTGATGACGATGAAGATTTTGATGATGATGCTGGTGGTGATGATGATGAAGATGTTGATGATGATGGTGATGGTGATGTTTAGATGATGATCATGATGATGTTCAAAAGATCATGGTGGTGATGATGGTGATGATGGTGATGATGATGGAGAAGATGACGATGATGGATATGTTGATGAGGAACCTACAGATGCCAATGATGATGATGATGATGATGATGATGATGATGATGATGGTGATGGTGATGAAGATGATGATGATGGAGATGTTGATGAGGAACCTGTAGATGCCAATGATGATGGTGATGACGATGAAGATGTTGATGATGATGGTGCTGGTAATGATGATGATGATGATGAAGATGATGGTGACATGATGGAGATGTTGATCTGATGAGGAAGATGATGATGATGATGGTGATGATGATGAAGATGTTGATGATGATGATGATGGTGATGAATAAGATGATGATGATGGAGATGTGTTGATGGGGAACCTAGAGATGACAATGATGATGAAGATGGTGATGGTGATGACGATGAAGATTTTGATGATGATGCTGATGGTGATGATGATGATGATGATGTTGATGGTGATGATGATGAAGATGTTGACGATGATGGTGATGGTGATGTTTAGATGGTGATGATGATGATGATGATGGATATGTTGATGAGGAAGGGCGAGATGAAAATGATGATGAAGATGTTTATGGTCATGAAGATGATGATGATGGTGATGGTGATGATGATGGAGATGTTGAAGATGATGGAGATGGCGATGAAGATGATGATGATGATGATGATGATGGTGAAGATGATGAAGAAGATGATGATGATGGAGATGTTGATTTGATGACGATGAAGATGATGATTATGGTGATGATGATGAAGATGTTGATGTTGATGATGATGGTGATGAAGATGATGATGATGGAGAAGATGATGATGATGGAGATGTTGATGAGGAACCTACAAATGCCAATGATGATGATGATGATGGTGATGACGATGAAGATGTTGATGATGATGGTGATGGTAATGATGATGAAGATGTTGATGATGATGGTGATGGTGATGGTGATGGTGATGTTCAGATGATGATGATGATGATGATGAAGAAGATGATGGTGACATGATGGAGATGTTGATCTAATTCAAGGAAGAAGAAGATGATGATGGTGATGATGATGAAGATGTTGATGATGATGATGATGGTGATGAAGATGATGATGATGAAGAAGATGATGATGATGGAGATGTTGACGTTGATGGGGAACCTAGAGATGACAATGATGATGAAGATGGTGATGGTGATGGTGATGATGATGAAGATTTTGATAATGATGGTGATGGTGATGATGATGAAGATGTTAATGATGATGGTGATGGTGATGTTCAGATGATGATCATGATGATGTTCAAAAGATGATGATGATGATGATGGAGATGTTGATTTGATGAGGAATATGATGATGATGATGATGATGGTGATGATGATGAATATGTTGATGATGACGATGATGGTCATGAAGATGATGATGATGAAGAATATGATGCTGATGGAGAATATGATGCTCACAACTCCCTCTAGTCTCTCTCTCCCCAACCATTAATCTCTCTCTCTCTCTCTCTCTCTCTCTCTCTCTCTCTCAAACACACACACATACACACACATTATGTCACTTTCCATTCTCAAACCCATCCCCCCTCCATCCATATCTATCTCCACCTTTCTCCCTCCATCCCTCACCCTACCTTCTCTCCCTCCCTCTCTCATCACCTATCTCTCTCTCTCACCTTCTATCCCTCCCTCATGTTATCTTTCCTTCAACCTATCCCAATCTCTCCATCACTCCCTCTCTCTCACACACTTTATGTCCCTTCCCCCTCCTCTCTCTCTCTCTCTCTCTCTCTCTCTCTCTCTCTCTCCATCGCCACCACTCCATGCATGTCTCCCACCAACACTTTATGTCCCTCCCTTCCTATCTCTTTATTTCATTCTATCCCCATCTATCTCTCACTCCCTCCAAATCCATTCCTCCCCATTGTCCCTCTCCCTCCCTCGCTCTATGTCTCCCCCCCCTTGTATTCTTTATTTCTCTCTCACATCCCCCTTGCCTACATCCATTCCCCCTTGTCACTCAAGTCTCACTTTCAACTTCTAACCCTATACCTCTTCAGAACCTATTCTACTCCTAATAGTGCTCTCAAGCTCCACTTCCCTTCACCCCCTGTAGCCCATCATGTTCTCATTCCCTTCATCTCTCCCACTCAAGCTTCCAACATCCTTCTAAGCCCTTGACCCTTTCCCACCCCTATTAAATATTAACCATAGATTCCCTTGACCCTTCCCCACCCCTTCTTAAATATTAAAAAAAAATTCCCTTGAGTCTTCCACACCCCCTCTTTCTCAAGTATTAAACATGTATTTTATGATTTGCATAACGCGAGCGCGTTTTTTAACTATATAACGAGTACGTGTTATGTAGTTATATAATGCGTACGCGTTATGTAGTTATATAACGCGTACGCGTTATTTGCATCTAAAAGCGCGGTAATATTTTTGAATTTAAATAGAACGCACTCATGTTTTGTAGAGCCTAAACCAGGCCGATTCACATGTTCACATGTCAACAATAATCCTATGTGTATGCTTTGTAGTTTGCTTCGGTAATTCCAAACCTGTGCTATGTTAATGAAAAACCAAAGCTAATTGGGTATTGCTTCCAGTTTCTGGAGAAGCCTATGCTTAGCCACTCGTTACAATATGCTACACAGAGTCATTTGTGCCGAAATCTTAGACACAAATAGCATTTTTTCTGTAGATTCCAAATATGTAACTTTTATTTTGAAATATTAATTTTTCCTATTTTCTTTCAATTTCTTTTCTGTCCTACCTCCTTAACTCGTGAAACACATTGTTAGTGTTTCTTCCATAACTTTTTCAATTCTCAATCATTTCAAAAAAAAATTGTATGGTGCACAAGAGGACACTAACCTCCACGTTCTATGAAAAACCCATTTCAAGATTTGTGCATTAAGACCTTCAAAGGCTCTACCCACAAAAGAGGTACTATTTTCGAGGTTTGATCACTTAGACAATTATAAAAAAATTATAAAATTACTAATGTAATTTTCGAAAAATAATGGCGCATAAGTGCTATGTGTTCTCTACATGCATGCCAATTTTTGTAGCTTGATTCCATCATTTAGGCCCTCAAAGGCTCTACTCACAAAAACATATACCTTATCATTTGCCTGAAAAATAAAAAGTGTCTGTTAGGAAAAATGAAACTTGACATAGCTATGCAAATTTTCAATACATAAAAGTTAGATATTCGAAAACGTGATTCAATTTCCTACATTTCATATTTTTTAGTCAATGCGAGATATTTTGCGTAAGTAACTCAAAAAATCCAAGTAAGTTGAGGGATGCCTGCTTTTTCAGTTTTCTATTGCATCTAACGCACCAAAAGTGACCCTCATTAGCTTGCACTAACCCTTAAGCACGTGATAGTGTGGTGATGTTTCATGTCTCGTGATGAGCTGTAAGTGTTTTGGTTCAAGAGTTATCTGAGCTGGCTCCTTGGTGGCTATGGTAACGATGGTGTCATTAATGTGGTTGATGCTTGGTTTTACATGACAATCCTCTTGTGATGTCCACCGTTGATCCAATAGGGCTTTTGGTTGTGGGGATCTAACCCTACCTCCACTATGCTCACAGAGTTATTGTTTCCTTTGCATTTGGCATTGTGGCTCTGAGGAGAGGCTGACAGGCCAAGAGCATTCAGGGTTTTGATAACGGTCTTTTGTGGAGTGCCCACGGTTCGAAACCGTGACCTGTTGGAAGTTTAAGAGCTGAGACATTGAGGTGTTTTACAGTAGTAGTTTGTAACCTCGGTTCCAGGGTGTGTGATAAATTTTAGTGGTAGTTGAATTCGACACTCGGCTTTCCATGCCTGTCCAGTGGTGGTTTTCCAGAGTTTGTTTTCCATACTTCTTTGTATTCGATGGTGGAGAATGGTTCCAGTAGGCACATTCTTGGCATTCTGCTTTGGTGAAATTATTTAAAGGTAATGGATCTCGATTCGAAACCCTATATCTCCATTCTATTTTTGAGAGTTCAGTTACTGTTATTTCGTATGCAATAATCTTTGTAAAACTTGTTTTGACCACTACTGTGTTTTGAATAGCAGGTCCCTTCGTTGATGGCTTCTCAGTTTAAGTGTTTGGTAGCCGGCAACTGCTAAAAGACCGGAAAGCTTCAGTGGTTACTCGTTACTCCGGTTAGATGACTATTAGGTCTTTACTGTGTTCTTTGTTGAGACTCTGTGTTTGCTTGGGCTCCGAGGGTGACCTTCGTCGAAATACTTGTGAGCTTGTTTTGACAGTTTGGGGAGGATGGAACCCTCGACCCATTCGTCGTTGTTTTCAGTAGTGCTTGTTTTTCTATTGTAAAATCCGTAAGAAAATATTTAGGAAGGGTTTCACCTTGCTACTGTTCTCGGTAATAGAAGGGTTTATGTTTCGTTCAACCTGTGTTCGTAAATGATGATACTGTGAGCTAGTTTATGTGTAAGAAGCGAAGCTTAATATTTGCAATCTACAATGTAAATGATAATACGATAACTTGTTTACCCACTTTATTGTGTTTTTTTTCGTGTTGAGAGCTGGGCTCTGGTTTGTATGCATTTGATATTTTTTTTAACATTCTGCCACTATTGTATTTAAGTAAAGCTCGATGGCTAAGGGCTTGGATCTGTATTAAAATGATTAAACCCTTAAGTGGGTTCTCGGAATTGTTCCATTGTTATGGCATTTCAATGTTTAGTTTCGTAGGGTCGATGTCTACAACAACTAATCGTAGGGTTTTCTGTTAATAATTTCCAATTAAATGTGATAATGTCGACTCATGATACTGTTGAGATGCCCTTGATTCCAGTCTTTAAGAATGTAAATGATAATCGTTTTTGTGTCTAAGTGTATGGAGTCGTGGACTTCTCTTTGTTATTCTTTTTTGTTGATTTTTAAGCATTGGCCGAGAGCCAACGTCTTCTAATCGTAACTGTGTAATGAGGTTGTAACTGTTTTTGTGTTTTGATGTTGCGTATAAATGTTTGAACCTTAGCGAATTCTAAAACTGAGAGATGGATGTTGATACTTCTAGAGTTGGTCGATGAAAACTCTGTTTGGATAAAAGAAATAATGATTCTTTGTTTTACTAGTTGTGATAACCATGGAAAATAATAAAAACATAAGATAGGGTTTTTTCGAATCCAATGTTAAATGTGAATGGGATTTAGCTGCAGTTTTTAAATAAATAAATACTATGAAAGAAAAGAATGCAATGTTGTACATAAGGATTTGTGCAAAATAATTATGCATTGTTTGTAATAGAAATAATTCTGTGTACTTAAGAAATAAATTATTTGTAGCTATTATTTCAAATAACATTTGTGAAATAAAAATACAGTAAACCTAAACATTTAACTGATGGAAAGAATGAATAATGAAAACGTAGAATTATATTATTTAACACAGAATGTTAATAGTAGAAGAAACTAATGAAATACAACAATATTGATCTTTTCATTCATCTGGCAATCTGCCTATCAATTTATCTATCTTAATTTATGCTCTGTACTAGAGTACGATGCAGATCCATTAGCATGGGGAAAAATGCAGAGAAACATTTACTTCAGTTCATCTTACTTAATCATTACTAAATAGAATCCTAGTTAGATCAAACACTGAAATAAATGTATTTGTTTTATAATATTCTTGAAAACAGTAAATCAATATTTGCAGATAGAAACTTTAACTACTTAGAATTTGAAAAGATAAGTAGAACCTGTAAATGAAGATAGGGCCGACAAACACCCAAGGAGGCCTGTTCCTCCCAACCTTTTCCAGAAGAAGCAGCCAAAACTACTTGCTTCCTTTGGACCCCCGAGCCTGCTTACTGAACCACTAAGTAGATGGAATCTGTGTAGAAGCAAGGCACTCAGTAATACAACTTCTGCACTCAGTAGTGTAACTTCTACAGTCAGCAATATAACTTTTGCACTCAGTATGCCTTCTGCACTCAGCAATATAACTTATGCACTCAATAGTAAATAGGCAGACTTACACCATGATCAAACACTCAGCATATCCCCTCATCGAATCTCTTGGGTGCAAGCACAGCAAAACCCGAAGGTAAATTTCCTCGTCAGGAAAAGTGATGAACCTCAGTTCATAATTCGATGGCTCTTATATAGACTGCCTAGGTCTTTAGTGGTCAGTTTTGAATAAATGAGCCTCAAGCTCCAGTCCCACCTTCCAGGGCACTATGACCACATTTCAAGGGAGTTGTCCCATACCAACAACTAGTTATTTGCATCATGATGCTGCCACTTGTCCATTGCCTTCTACCCCAGATTCCATTCCACCTAGTGGGTCAGTAACCACTCTTTCAACAGTCCCCTCAGGTGTTTGTCTCCTATTTAATTTATTAAATAATAAAATATTGTGCAATTATAGTCATCCTTGGACACTTGTCCAATATAAAACTTTACAATAAAAGTTAACATAATGTTTCCAACATAAAATGTTTTTCAGCAAAAAGGGTATGTTACACATTAGCAATTACCAAACCAGACATTGAATGCCTTCTTGTAAATTAACTCAGAAAAGTTGTAAATTCAATTCACAATATCTATCTCGGCAACACATTTTCCTACCAAAATTAAATGGCATTAGAGCCACGATAGCCTTTAGCCAACCCATCTTAAGAACTTGGATGGAAAAATAAAAGCTTCATAATGTATTACTATGTCTGTAAGTTCTGCAATTCACCAATAAGGAAGAGAAAAGACATCTGGGCCAATAATTTCAATAATTCATTCATCGTCATACTCTATCATCCTGAACATTATTCAAAGCATTCAACCGAGCAATCAATTTTTCCTTTCTCTCTTCATAAGTTAGTTTCCTTGTCAAGTAACTGTCAAGGTAAAAAATTTAATGTGTTAATGACTTGACAATAAAGTAATTCTACTAATTTAACATTTTCACAATTTTTCAGTAATTCCAAAAATATTTAGAACAGATCAACTGAAAACACTTACTGCTTCTACTCTTTAGGAACATGTTTCTCAGTGTGTTTGATTGTCGGGTATGCTTGAATAGAAACATGCAGTTTCTTCTACAACTCTACAATGCTTTCAGGCTCTATACCTTTCTTGATATCTTTAGAAAACTGGGATTGATACTTCTCTGGTTCATCTTCTTTCAACGTCTACAAGTAACACAGCATGCCAGTACAAACCAATGAATGGATATGGAAAACCATAAACAAAAACCTAATTATGAAGATGCAGAGCTCAACCTTTAAATACCATCACCATCAACTAACTTCAACAGAACATTCTATCATGGGTGGAAAAAATAGTTGCACTTCTACCTAGTAATCTGGTCTTCTAAATATTTTGAGAACTTCTTATAGCTTCAATGCCAATATACTGTTATGAATTATTCCATAAAAGTTATTCCATAGAACATCACCTATAATCAAGATAATTATTAAAACCATACACACAATCCTTAAATATATAATTTATGACCTTCATGTAAGTAGCTACATGACCTAAAAAAATATACTTTCGATGGACCTCAACATCCAAGCTCTTGCTTTCCTTGTTATAACCAACAAAACGCTTTTTACTATGAGGAATATCTAATCCTCCATCAAAAGCACCCTAGACACAAGGCACAAAGTTGAAAGTTGACAAGAGTGAATGCAGCAAAAGAATATAATGAAGTTGGTATTTAGAAAAGAACTGAACAGAAGAAAATCAAGCAACCTATATGATAATTATTAATTGTTATTAAAAAAAAGATCTGGTTTTCATGTCTATCTCCCTAGAAAATCAAAACAAATGCTGTCTAAATCCATACTACTTGTCAAAGACTCAAAACTATTGATCATGACAAGTAACAAAAAGGATGAGTGTAAGGATTTCCAAAAGATTGAAAAAAGAAAACAAAGGATGCTGTGCCAGCTCAATAGGCAATAAATTAGAAGAAACTCTCAAAAGAAAAAATATTTCAACAGCCATGATTAACTCAAGTAAGAATATAATTATTGCTTTAGCTATATGGCTGGCAGCATTCCTTAACCCTCTACATAATACATGATCATCATATTGTCATCAATACACTGTTAAATCTGAAACTAATCAATCAAGAAATATAAGCAAAGAGCTATGACCCCATGAATTTCAGAAGGAAATAACGGTACAGGCAAACAGAGCAACCAAAAATTCCACGCAAATGGAACCGGATAAGACATAAGCAAGATTATACCATATCAATCTATAGCTTAAGCAATGGATCTACCAAAAGGATGGTAGCTTATTATTAGCCTCACAATTAATCCCATTTACCTTATTATTTATAAAAGATGGGATTGATCACAAAAAATCACTTTTACAACATTTAATTAAACATAAAAACTAATGGAATGTTTACCAACCTTCAAAGCTCCAAAAACTCTATTGCCAGTGGTGGTCATGACAAGACCTACATTCATCAAAGCTCTGAATGGCCTCCTGGAACCATTTGGCTCAACACTGTAGTCGTCCCCAGTGGCCTAGCATACACATCAGTACAAACATCAATCCCACATAATTCTAAATAAACTAAAATGAAGCCATATGCAATTTCTAATAACAAAAAGGCCCATGTATCCCATAGTTACAAAAGTCAGTCTCCAATTAATTTCTACAACGGAAATAAATAAATTTCACTAATATTGAAAAGGTTGTAAAACCACTTTAACACAGTAATGTAAATATATTTCAATCATAACAAATTAAATTTAAAATTAGTTACATCAACATAATTCAACCAATCACAAATTAAACTTAAAATACATTTTTATTTTATTATTAAATTATTTTTTGTATTTACCAGGCATATATGTAGGTAGACATTCATGCTAACCATTAAAAGCTGTTGAAAAACATACGAGTGGAATATGAGTAATTCACCTGGAAATAAATAGTAATTGAAAAACATATAGAGAGTAGATGGTAGAATTTGCTAGCAGGAAAGTGACAATGTTTCATAATCTTTTAGGAATATCAAAATCCAATATAACCATAAAGAATGTCCTACCCCACAGATTTGACCTATCGGAGAGCAATGTATTGGAAGCATGTGTGTTAGAGAGAAAGAAGTTCTGTTGGTGGCAGTTTATATGTAGCCCTCCTCAACACTGATTGTGGGTAGTCATTATAAAATTCCATCCTTGAATGGGTACACGCTGTAGATGACTGTGACTCTTCAACTATTGTGACAGTCGCACTTTATATCAAACTAAGCATTGGAATTACCTCAATAATCAGGCTTGTGGGCGATTGTAGGTGTGCTGCTCATTATTTCCACTTCTCATATCCCTTCTTGGCTCGATTTAACTGTTTATTACCTCTAGAAACTTGTGGAAATAAGGGGAGATTGCACCCAGGTCTATACTTCAGCCCCTTTTTGCAAGCAAATAGTAGTGGTATAACCAATATTTGGTGACAGTACTTATAACTTAAAAAAAATAGATTATAAAAATTGCAAGCATTACCCCAAACGACTGAAATTAATAAAAAGATAGAATTGGACTTAAAGTAGCATAAACAGACAGCATGGAAGAAGAGAAAAAATCCAATTTAAATGTGAAGGCAATAGCAATAATGTTTATGAAGATTACAATACTCTTCCCTCCTTGTCTAAATACTTTCAACTTGGGACACATGGTGAGGATTAAAATTATTAAAAAAAAAAAAAATTGTTACACCAATAACATTAACAACAAGCTGTTCCAAATAACTAATACAATAAGAAACAAAACTGCCAAATGCAGCATTCATATTTAGCTCATCACAATAAAAAAATGAATTATCTTATACTTAGACTACAGGTTGAAATACATACTCAAAATTTGAAATTGTAATTAGAAAACAGAGAAACAATGAAAAGCATGGATTGCATATACCTCCTCATTGCCAACATATTCCCCATCCATCTCCAGCTGCTTCAACACACGACATGCCAACAGGAGGCTGGTGCAGTATGCTTCAAAATCAAACAATACCTCCATCAAAGTATGTTGAAAAAACACTTGTAAGTATTATTTATTACATATCAATGCAATATGAACAGAAATGAATACGACGGGGAATAGAGCAAATGTAAATAAGATAGTGTATGACGAAGATGTATGTTATGACTCACAAAAATACAATGATACGAGTAGCTAAACATGGGAAAATACGGTCTTGGTAGCCTAGTGTAAGTTGGACTACTGGCATGACAATGACCTAGGTTTAAAACCCAGCAGACATGTTTCCCACAATAATGCAGTTGAAAAAATATTTATGGGGAATGAGGTCATGTCAACATTGTAAGTTAAAGTGGTTGCATACTAGTGAACATTGGTTACAGCGGTTGCACTTTAACATGTTAAAGACCCCAGTCGAAGCTTGGTAGCATCAAAAGGGATAGGCCAAATAAAAATACCAAAGGAGAGAAACAAAACTATTGCTGGTGTGCATGAATACTCGGTATTGATCCCAAAGAATATATTTAACACATAGTACATAATGCAGTTTAACATTAAAAGCATGAATGAACACCAAATCCATCTCAAGCAAAAAAAAAAATGCAACATAATGCACCCAAATAATAAAATCACAAATACCTTATGTAGGTCAACGTTACTAACAGACAATATATAATAGAGTTAAATATATAGCATTGCTATTTGAAATCTGGACATCCCTGCAAATAAAAAAAACGATAGCAGATTCATCAGCCCCAACTTACTATTTCTCAGGTTTGGTTGTTTCCTTTTGACAGAGGATACTACCAGCAAGCATTGCCAGCAGCCAATGCCTTTCATGAAAAAAAACCACAATAATCACAAATTAAGACACATTCACCATTTACTAAGTCAATTATGTGAACCTAATCACACACTGTCCCTGTGACACATTTACTAAAAGCATAATGAAACACAGATTATGGTATGAGCTCACCAAAGATCCCATAAAATGTTAGTGCACAACTACATAAATGGGACTATAACAAACCATAGTTGTTGTATTGAAATAATCTTTAAATACTAGATGATAATAAGTCCTCATACAAAGTTTTTAAAGTATCAAGTTTACAAAAAGGGCAAAAAGGGGATTTTTTGTTGTCCCTTGTGTGGTTTACAAGTGTAGGTAAAGTGAAAGTAATAGTTACAAAATTAGTAATTTCCAGCTGGTGGAATTTCTAAGCTAGACAAGCAGGTATCCCATTGATCTGCTTCTGCAATGAGTACACTAAAAGCTTGAGGTTCAAGTAATTTAAGAGAAATTTCTTTTTCCACTGAATCCTTTTTTATAGTTACGAATGACTTAGTAACGTTGTTGTAAATATGGTTTAGGCTATCAACAGCCACAGACCTTTGGCCAATATAGTGCTGCAGATATTCTTCAGTGAGTGTATCAAACCTTTGTACATATTCGCGTTCTTCTTTTACCCTGTTTGTTAATGCTTCCAGGTGGTGTTCTTTAGCAGGTAGAGCGTGTAAGTTTTGAGGAAGTAAAATAATGCAGTCCATATTTTCAGTAAACATACCAGCATAAACATGTTCACATCTTTGTATAATATTTGGTATTCCTGTTTGCATATTTTCAGCTGCTGTTCTGCATCTTTCAAGAAGTGCTATGTCAATCCTATGTTCTTTCAATGTCTTTTGTGATAAGTATTCTGGGTATGTTCCTTTTTTTTGTAGCCACTGTATAATCCTCTTGACTTTATTAGATGCATCAAGAATGTTCTGCTGTATCATTGCAGTGCCTTTAGAGATTTCTTCAAGTCGACTTACAATATCCTTAATTTTGTATACTTCATCAGTTAACAATTTGTGCGAAGTATGAATTTGCTCTAGTAGGTTCGTTGTAGAATAGGCATGAAAAGCAAACATATCTTGTTTTTGAGTTTCTGCAACTGCAAGTTGTTGTTTCAAAGTAGTATTCTCGTCATGCAGTTGTGTAATGTTGGCTCTTTGGTGTTCCACTTCATTTTGTAAGGGGCGTAGTTGTGCTTCCATTTTTTCTTTTTCAATGCGTAAAGAATTTGTTTGTTGTTGCGAGTGCAGTAGGTTGGTTTCCAGTTTGTGCAAACGAGCTTGCAAATATCCTTTCTCTCCCTTCAATATGAGCAATTGGACTTTGAACTAATCACTTTCAGCTTGCAAATGTTGCATCTTCTGTGCTATGTTAATCTTTTCTGATTCGGCAACATCTAATTTATTTTGTAATGCAAGGGCTTCTGCATCTGTGTCTTTACTTGAACTTGTGATTTTTTTTGGTTTAACCTGTTATTAAATGCTGAAATATTATGTTTGCCTCTATATATTTCTTCATCTTTAAGAACATAGTCAGTGTACTGAAAATGCACCTTCTGCAAAGAACAATGGTGTGCAACTTTATGTTCTCTATCATGACAAAGGAAAATCTTCTCGCCAAAATGGAATAACTCTAGATCCTTGACAAACACTTCAACTCTTTTTACATTTATGAACTTATAGGCTCCAATAACAAATGTAAAGGGAGGGTAAGATGTATTTTTATATTCATCCAAAAAGATGCCTATCCCATTGACAAAGACTTGTCTTCCTGCTTCCTTATGGACCACGTAATCTGTGGCGTACTTGAGCAGTAGGGAAGGTGGTTTTGTACCGCCATACATTCTGATATAAGTTCCCTCAGGGGAACAGTAAAAACTCCCATGCTGGCAAATAACAGGCGTGGAGCGATCTGAAAAGCAATTTGGTTCTTCATTGTGAATTAGTGAATATAACGGGATTATAAACTCTTCACAAATCAAATTATAATATATGTGATACTTGTGCACCCACAATATTTGGTAGGCAACATAAATAGGCCCTTCAGATGGAGTCCAGTGGCATGCAAGCTTAGTAAAAGGATTGCGTGCCAATATACAGTCTCTAACAAAAGAAGACATGTAAAAGTTAGCTTTTTCCTGTGTGTTTTTTCCTTGAGATGCTTCAATCATTGAAACCATACTATCTGAGATTATATCTACCTAGTTAAAGATAGTACCATGCGTCGCAACATGATACATAATAGGAATCCAAGACAATCTATAAACAGTCCCATCGGGTTGGCCAAAGAGCCTACTCAGCATAAGCGATATAATTCTGAAAGGTGTCTTCAATTGTGCAGCATTATACTGTCCAGAAGGTTTCTGCCTGAATTTCCTACGTGAGAGTAGCATCTTCTTTGCATATTCGATGTTATCAATATTGGTTGACCTAAGCCAATCATCAGTTAGCATAACTTTTGGCTGTGCCAACTTATATGCAAGACTAATGTGAGCAGGATGGAATGAAGCAAACCCTTCCCCACTTGCACTTGCTATGATTCTAGTTGTAGTGTTAATATACGGCAATATCCAACTTATCACTTATGAGCAGTCAAACAGTTCAAGTCTAGTAGAAGCTTTGTGAAGATGTGACCTTTTAATGTTTTCATATAGCACTTTCTCTTTAATGGCATTGGATATATTGGTATCGCGGAGTGCAATATATAGCTCTCCCCATTTAAATTCAGGGGCAATACATGTGGTGGGTTTAGTGCACAGGGGGGTTCACTTAGGGAACTTGTTACATAGCACGATCATTCACGGGATATTAAAGAATATCCCTAATTTCATTAAATATTGGAAAATGCCTCCTAAAATTGTATTGTTGAACCCCCCTTCCAATATACCTTTCCAATTAATAAAACCCCTAGTTTCACCAGATATTGTAGGTATCCATTTTTATCAACCCATTTTTAATACCCCCTTTATACCATACTATCAATTTGCAACAAACAGGAGCCCTAATACATCTTAGTATAAGAAAATATGATGCTAAATAAAATACTATTATAATGCTAGTAATGATCCCATTGGGATTGAAGGGGCAACTGATCATTTTGTAGCGTTGGACAGTGGAAGACCCAACGAAATTGTAATTGGGAAGGAAAAATGCGTAAAAGGAAACCCATACAAGATATCAATGTAACAAAGAATGTAAAAGACTGATAGTTCAATAGTCAGTGCAATGCTTAGAAAAGATGAAAATTGCAAATGTTTCACACCACAGCCCGCTAATATACCAATTTTATATAATGTAAATACAAGTATAGCCATAGATAACTTATGTTTTCTATAAGATTAATAAATTGAACTCCATAAAAATGCAAAATTCAAACCTTTTTGTGGATGGAATTCCCTACCTTCGTACAAAAAAACATCATTGATGTTTGAACCCAAATGAACATAGAAAAATTCCTCTTACTTTCCAATAACACCATATTATCATGTGCATAACCTGGATTTGGATCATTCACAAGATACAATTAATTACCTCCACTTCCTCTACATTTATTCTATCAGTCAATGGAATTAACAACATTTAGTTACCTTTTCTTGGGTTATATCTATTTTTTTAATCTTTATAGGAGAAGGAAAAATCTCCATTGTTAAGTTTCAAGCATGCAATAGTTATAAAGATACAAAGATGGCGAAACTTATATGATACTATTTCATGGTAACGATAACACATAGGGTATGTAAATAAGGAATTTTACCTTCACCTATGTTCATGTCAATTCCAATACAATATTAAGGCAGATGCCTTGAATCTAAGAAGTGAAATTACAATTATGAATGTGCCAAATATAACTCACTCTAACAACTATTCCTAATTGGCAATGTGAAAATGTTAAAGAAGAATACAAAAAGTTGAAAGAAATAATTAATCAAGAAAGATTGATCTAATTTTTATTGGTTCTAGTGAGCCAAAAAAGATTGATCTCACTTTTCTTGGTTGTTGTGGAGTAAGGTTTGATTGAATCTCAACACCCACCTAAACCCCAACCTAAAAAATAAAGAGTTAGATCTTTTACTATAATGCCTACAAAAAATACAATACAATTGTTCAACTATGGAACTCTTGATTAGTTACATCTCTTAATTTAAAATATTATTTAGATAATTATAAAAAAAGAGGGTTTGAATGTTGAGACCCAAATTGACAGCACCATCAACGTAATTTAAAAAATATAACAAGAGATCTTTTAAAAGTCATCAATGGGCCATTGATGGCGTTCAAAAGATGAGAGAATATTTTTTAAAACACAATGATAGATTTTCAACTCAATTCTAAAGAGCAATTTCAAAAGCATGCCAACAATATTGTAAGTGAAATCCTAGAGATGCAACTAAAGTTATTTAAAATAAGTTGATGGTATAGAAATTAGTAAGATGTAACAAACCAAGAGAAAATTTCCTAATAAGAGGCTTAAACTTAAAGATGAAAAACAATATAACATCAATTCAAACCAATCCTAAATAAGCTATTAAATGAGGATTGCTCAAGACCAGTAATCGAAAATTACTTCCATCGAGATTATTATTGGTACACTATTATCGGATTTATTCAAAACTTAGGATCATAAGCATTATCAAATAAAAATGGAGGTTCCTTAAGTTTTAGGTGGGTATGACTTGGTCCAATGATTTGGAGGTATGAACCCATCCCACGATTTGCAGGTATGAATCCATCCCATGATTTGGAGGTTATTCCTTAACCCACCCAAATAAAATAACCCCCAATATTTATATTACTATGCCAAATTAAAAACCCCCCATTGACCTCTTAATACAGGGAAATATATTTTTGAAGTTTTTAGGAGTATTCAAACCCCCAATATGAATGGACATGATATGATATTGCCTTGCTAGTGAAGCCCCCGTGGTTTAGTGTCCTCACACAATGTTTCAAGTCTAGTTTCTTGAACTATCTCATCATCAGAGTCCGACTCTACCGATGTTGTTGTTCTCTTTCATGCTCTCTTAGTCATATCGGAATCCTGTAAAGCAGAAACTAAACTAAAGTAAATGAAGTTTATATTTCGATGTACATAGTTTCGATGTTACATTAATACTAAGAAAGAACTAAAAAGTAAAATGTAGAGGATTAATCATTCAAGATAATGGAGAAACCAAATCTATTTCGTGATTTGTTATCTATTTGGTGGCCAAGGTTATAATATGATTTTGTTGAGCTGGGTTGTATTTTGTGGCAAGGGATTTTTTGGCCACTTGTGCAACAATAAACTAGAGTGTAAAATACATATCTTATAAAGAAATACAAGGCTTTCAAGACTTATCTTCTGCACATCATAAAAAAATTAGACATGTTTTTCTTTGTTTGTCACTGACTAATTATAATCAAATCACTGATTTGTTTTTGCAGAGCCTAAACAATGCACAACATATAATCCTGTCACAATTTCCAAATGGAGGTTTGAACGAAATGCTATACAAGGTATGCTTTCTGTCCAATTATCATTTAACTATACTTTTGGAAGAATATGCAGTTTTCATTACTTATTATATGCATTGTTTCAAATATTATTTTATGTTGTTTTGATATATGATGCACATATTGTGCAAAAACTGGCATTTTGCACATTTTTTATTTCCAATGACTCAATGGGCAATGCTATTCTACAGTAGTCCAAGAATAATTGGGAAAACAGTGCAAACTCTTATTGTAAAGAACAAGATATTGCAAAAATATACAAAGAACTAAAAATACAAGGTATCTAGACTAAGCAATATTCATTCAGTGACATGAACAAATTGAACTCAGATCAACTTCAAATGTTCTTGCACCTAATTTGTTTTAGATATTTGTGTTGTAGCATAGAAAACTAGGTTCAACCTTGCAGTTTTCTTACATATGCTTAATGAAAAATGAATATGCAATTTTCTTTACTTATTATGCAAATTGTTCCAAATAAGCTTTTATGTCATTCTGATATCTCCTGCATATACTATGCGAAACTGGCATTTTGCAGATTCTGATTTCCAATGACTCGATGAACAATGCCATTTTACGATAGTCCAAGAATTTTGGTAAAATAGTGCAAATTCTTACTGTCAAAGAACAATATATAGCAACAAGGGACAAAGAGCTAAAATGCATGGTAACCACACTAAGTGGCATTTATCAAGTGACATGAACAAATTGAACTTGGATAAACTACAAATGTTCTAGGACCTAGATTGTTTTTTTGGGCTTTGTATTGTAGAATGGAAAGCTGGGTTCAAATTTCCAATCTTCTCACATTATATGTTTAATGCAAAAAAAGAATGTCTTGCACCATCATGTCCACCATCCAAAAAAATAAAAGAGTAAACAAAATTTAATAATGCTTTCATTTTTCATGCACATGAAAGGTCATATATTTTCTATTCCCAAATGCTATTATGTATTTGCAGAGTCCAAACTATAAAAAGCAAATAGGATCCTGCCACAATATGCAAATGGCAATTTGAACCAAAAGCAATAAAGCCATAGGTAATACAAAGTTTAGTGATAAGTAAAGAAGAGTAGGTCGCAAGTATAAGCGAAAAGGGAGAAAGATGCAACTGTGCTACTGTACAGGTGGCTGTAAAGAATTAGAAGTAATCAAGGTCTCCTCTTTTACCCTATGTTGCACATAGGGATTGTTGTGCATACGAGAATATCTGGAAAATGAGAAAGCTAGAGATATGCGAAAGCCTAACAAATATTTGACCCTTGATATTGCAGTGAATGTAAGTCCTTGTCGATCAATGTTCCCAATATCAATTGTTGCATGTTGTAGGGTCATTCCTTGGGCTTTATGGATTGTTAAACCCCATGCCATATGAAGTGGAACTTGATGACGTGAACCCCGTGTTATGGGAGGAACGGGAACATAGTGTGGATTGGAAGCATCCCATGGGGGGCCTTTGTAGTTTTGGAAGTCAACAACTACAAAAGATGGCAATGTAGGTGGTTGATCGTTACAATTTTAGACAATGGAAATGACTTTGTGATTGAGATGTTGACAAGGCCTATCTTTACACACAAATTAGCTGTCAACCTTACTTGTTGTCCAACAGCTAGCAGAATCTTGAAGGGTAGTTGTTCATCGTCTGTGGAGGCGTGCGAATGTTGATTCTTTTGCTCTACAATGCAACATGCAACTGGAATTTGAAGGAGTTTTAGCATTTGTTTGTTGTACAATGTAACAGCGTTGTTGGTTGCGTACAAGTGAGTGAACTGATCAAACACATGGTTCTCTTCTGTTGAAAGTGTGGAGGTTGTCCTTGACATGAGGAGAGTCCAATATTCAAGAGTAGGTGTTGCATTTCGAAGGTTGAGTAGGATTTGGCGAAAGGAAATTTGAGAAGGGGTGCTTCCTTGTTGCCGAAATATGGTTGAAAGGGTCACAAAAGTATCAAAAGTACGCCAAAGAGCATTGCTGCGTGAGGTGCTAACATACATTGGAATGTCCTTGACTGGGGGAAGTTGTCCAAAATCACCAAGGAGAATGATGGAACAACCAACAAAGGGGCGTGTTCGGTGGGTAGGAAAAGCTTCACATAGACGATCATCGATACGGGTTAAGTAGGTTGGACCAATAAAGCTCATTTCAACAATGAGAATGTAGCGAATATGATGAAATTGTTCTTGGAAGCTTGAAAGGGCTTGACCTTCAAGAGGGTGCATTTCACCAATGCGGATACGAAGGGCAGAATGTATTGTAAGTGCATGTATGTTGAAAGCAACAACTTCAGTTGGAGCAAGGAGGAGTAGGGGGGAAGCATGTTGGGCAAAGGCCCTTTCTAGTGCTACTTGGAGGCAAGAGATTAAGTAAGATTTGCTTGTTCCTGCAGTGCCTTGAATGACCATGTGTAGTGGGTCAAGGTTTGTAGGAGTGGTGGATAGAACACAATCAAAGGCAATGCATTGTGTGGGAGACAAGGAAGCGAGTGAATAGGAAGAGGAAGAGGAAGTCTGGTGCACCTGGGTGGAAAGGCGTGTGGAGTCAATAAATGATGTGGCTGTGTCATGCATGTGTCAAGGGATATGGTTTGTTGTCCAATCATGTTGTTTGTCAAAATCACGATGGACAAGCATGTCAAGGTCATCAACTTGGAGGTTGTTTCCAGGGTGAAGTTGAGAAAGGAATTCCCATTCGTCCATGTTAGGGAATGAGGGCAAGTGAGATGGTTCATTATCAGATTCATCAGAGGAAGGGTGAGTGGGATTTGGTGGAAAGCGATCAACATGCCATGCAATGTATGTGTCTTTAATGTCAATCCAATGAGAAGTGATTGCTTGATCTGTGGAGCCAATGTCATCAGGGAGGGTACGGAAAGGGTGGTAGAGGAGGAGTTCGCTCCAACAGAATGCAACAAAGGAGGTTGCATCAAAGGGTGGAATGGTAGTGAAGCAAGGTAAGATGCACACAATCTTTGGAGGGTATATTTGCTTCCATTTGGAATGTTTTCTGCGAGGTGAGAATGACCAAACACAGGCAGCTTTAATAAGGGCAAGGTGTTCAAGTTGTGGGGGTCTCCGCATGTATGCAGAAATGAAGCTAGTTGTTGGGAGGGTGTTGGAGGAGTCGTCAAAAACATGGCGGAAGACGTTTCGGCTAACATTTAAGGAAACAAATTTGCGGTTGCAAAGTGTAAGTGGGAGTTTTTGAAGCATGTGGCAAGTCTCTTGGGCACTAATATCAATGTCGACAACTATTTCAGATAGGAGACGCCTGATGGGTTAGATGACAGGGCAGTCAAGTGGTGTGACAGCTATGAGGTGAGAGAGAATTGCATGGTAGCTTTCAGACTTTGGCTGTGCCTTGGCTGCATACTTTGAAATATATGTAAGGACAACATGTTTGCAAAGTACAGGTTAGAAATCAACATTGGCTCTCCATATGGCTAAAATGGTAGGGCTATGAATGTTTAGAAGGGCATCGTTCCTTGCTAGGTTGTATGTTTTACGGCCATTTGCATCAATGAACAAAGAAGAGGTAGGTTGCAAATCGAAGGGGAATCCATAACGACATTTAAGAGTTTGGCCTTTTTTGCAGAGGCATGAAGATTGTGAACATTTTGTGTGCCTTTGTACACAATTAACAAGCTCTTCATAGTCAACAAGTTGATCAGCTGGAAGTATGGCATCTGACCCAAGAGTGCATGGGTCAGTTCCAGTAGGTTGCTGAAACGCGGGCATTTGTAGGTGGTTGCCGCGTGGATTCCAAGTCGTGACAAATTTGTCAAAGTAAAGTCTTGCATCTTCAACATTTGAAGCATTATCCCAATCTAACTTATCCATGTCAAGTGCATTTTCCAACCATAAGAAATCATGTATGTGCGCAAAGCCCCTGTTTTACCATTCATACCTACACAAGAAAGGAAAATGTCAAGAAGGGAAAAAGTGTGCAATTTTGAATACAACATGAAAGAAAATAAATAAGAGCTATTGCAAACCTGCACCAGTAATATTTTGTGGCAAGGCCTTTTTGAATAACCTCTTCAAGGAATATTTTGAATCTATTGTGCATGTATTGAGATGCAACATGTGGATTAGTTATAATGTTTTGAATCCTCCATTGGTGGTGTTCATGAGAAGTTGTTGGAGCTTTCCCTGGCATGAAAGAATGCAAATCATGCCATTTAGTGTCGGCTGCACTAAGAGTGAAGAAGAAGGTTGGTGTCCCTTGTTGAGTAGTCATGTCAGTAAGCTCACCTCTGCTTTTTTTCCAATAGGAGCGTGTACCGCGGAGTGTCGAACCAAAGCGCATAACGCGTTCAACGATTTTAGCATCGGGCAAGTCCTGTAATTGATGTACAAGCTCTGAGATTGTTGGGCAGAAGGTGTCTTCAAGGTTGCGTTTGACAAAGACTGAAGCAGTAGCATGGCTCTGATGGCGCATCATGAGGTTATATATGTAATAGCGGAACCGACGATGTTGACCGAATCAATGGTCATGGTATCGAATTAGGTGCAATGCATACTCGTGCATTCCAACCTCTTTCATGTGTGGTTGTTTAAGCATTGCAACACCGTTGGGAAACAAGGTTGGGAAGGCCATAGAGAGGAGGCCTATTGTGTTGTACTCATTGATAGGGGAAATTCCTATTGGGGGCCAATCAATGGAAGTTGGAAGGGGGGCATATCTTGTGTGCAAGAAGCGTCTTATTTCCTCTACCTAGGTTCTAGAATTTGTTTATGTATAAACAAAGGAAGAGGATTGTACTTCATGGGGTTCAGGGGAGCTTGGTGTTTGCATCAGCGAAGCTAATGTAGAGTTAACAGGTGGGGTGGGATTGGGGCCAACATGATCAAGAAGGGAGGAAATGTTTGTTGGTTCGAGAGGTAAAGAAGATAATGCATTTGTGTTAACTTGAACATCTTTGTAGTAGGGATCATGTGAAATTTTGTATTCAAGAGCAACAAGAACTCGTGAGTGACTAACAAAGAATTCATAAGGCGTATTTGTAGTATTGCATTTATGTACAATCAGTATGTCAATGTCTGAAAGCAAGTGAGGGAGGGAAGTGGCAATGCTAGATATGTCTTGGGGGAAGCTGATAGTGTGACCAGAATATGTGAATTGTCCACCACGAGCATGAGTGACTTAAAGGATTGGGTTAGCACGACAAATGAACATTTCTTCAACTTGATTGGGTACAACAAGGACAAATGGTTGCATACTTGGGTCCATATTGTTTTCCAAGGAAAATCGATGGCCACTTCATTCCACAATACAATGTGAACATGCATATGCATTAGAAAATTTCTTGATTTTATTGCCAGTTTACGATTCCGTGCATATTGAACAGACATTCATCGGAGATAGGTTGTCCAAGTGCATGCGGAAACGGTGTTGTGCAACATTTAGGGTGGTTGTGGATGTAGTATGCAGTGGTTGCATATCTAAGTTTGTTGCAGACGTGGATGGTGAAGATGGTGTGATGGAACGTGGAAGAATTTGGAATGGAGATGGGATAGAACAAATTCACGAGCAGCTCTATATAGAAGACGTTGATGCTTGTTGTTTTCTTGTTTCCTTTGTGCATATACAACTCTTCTACGTGCATTAACTTGGTCAACATCCTAATTGTTTGACATACCTACAAATAAAATGTGAATTGTTTATGGATTTGATGGTGGCATAATTTGAATTGGAAAGTAAATAAAGTTAGATTGTAAAGTTAGCTAACGATTAGGAGAGCAAATAAAGTTAGATTGTAAAGTATAAAGGAAGCATACACTAGTATGGTAATTTTGTGCGAATATATGTGGGACGGACTAACATTGTTTACAAAGAAACTAAGTAGAAAAAAATTGCATATTTAAGATAGGTCAGTAAGGTTACAAGTAGAATTTAAAAGAACCATGATAATTTCACACATTGTTTAGCATACCTATTATTAAAATGTGAAGTGGTTATGAATATCATCGTGCCATGGTTGAAAATGTAACATATTATATAGGTGACATCGAGAAAGTAAAGAAAGTAAAGTATAAAGGAAGCATACACTAATATGGTAAGTTTGTGCAAATAGATGTAGGACGGACTAACATTGATCACAAAGAAACTAAGAACAAAAGAATTGCATATTTAAGATAGGTCAGTAAGGTTACATGTAGAATTTAAAAGAACCATGCTAATTTCACGCATTGTTTAACATCCCGATAATAAAAATGTAAAGTGGTTATGAATATCATTGTTTCATGGTTGAAAACGTAACATATTATATAGGTGACCATTGAGAAAGTAAAGAAAGTTATATTGTAAAGTATAAATGAAACATACACTAATATGCTATGTATGAAGCATGCAAATAGCATTTAAAAGAACCATTTAAAATATAAGTGGAACAAACAAATGGAAGAAGAGAATAATATAGTATTGAAAATTGTACAAGTCGGTTACAAAAATCACTTAAGTAAGAAGTGGAGATATTGCTTAGGAAATAAGTGCATGTGGAAGTTGAGTTCAACGACACGTATTTAAGTGTTTGCATTGGCCGCGGTTACTGGTGTTGCAATCTCCTCTGCCATTACAATAACCACCTTTAAATGAGCATTTGCATTGAACGTCTCAGTCTTCACTGACAATGTGAAAAGAAAGTGTCGTGCACAAACACTTTGAACAATTTCTGGAAGAGTGTTTGGTCATTTGCGAGTAAGCAAAGGTCTTTTGCTGATACCCCCAGGAGTTGACCTGCAAGATCATCAAAAGCTATGACGTTATATAGCTGTCCTGTAGCATCTGTAAGGTCAAGCTTGAGTATGTATCGATAATCACATTCTGGAAACTCCCCATCACATTTAGTGCAATGGAAAACATTTCTAACGTGGTGGGAAACTGTTTTCATGCATTGTATCCCATCAACAAATAGTGGGCATGAAAGGAAATGAAAGTCTTCCATGTTAATATGTGTGATTGTAGCAAGCACCGAATACCAAGTTGCTTTCTTAGAAGGTTGGAGAGTTTGTTGCACAGAGATGGCAATGCGTTTATGTGAAGTAGAAGAAGAGGATTTGTATTTTCAGCTCAAAGAGGGGGAGGCTGAATGGAACCCATTGGCATCAAACCATGCTTGGAGAAGAACATCTTCTTCAATACTTGGGTTGATAAGGACGCTGGTATTGGAGATGGTTCCAATAGTTTTGTCGTTGAATTCTGTAAGGCGACCACCTTTGATTGCAAGGATTTGGGGGGTAGGAAAGGCGTGAAGTTTAGCAAGTTGTGCACCTTCTATGTCACAATGGCCCCCGCAAAGCGTGATGTCTATGCTAAAGCCATACATGTCTCAGATGTCAATAGTTCGACACACAGCTTCTGCACCATCCCATTTGCGTATAGTTGATGCAGGGGAAACAGAAATGACAATCCGAATCAAGTCAACCATGGAGTTGAGGGGTGCAGTTTGGATGTCATGGATAGATTTAAAATGGAAGCAATGAAAAGGAATTAAGGGGTACTCTTCAAAGCATGGTTGGATATTTGAGGATGCGATTAGGAAAATCTCAAAAGTGATTTTCAAGTGGTTGTATGTTGGGTTGCACGGTTTGATTGTCCCATTTGAAACAATGTAGACAACGCCAACTTGTATTTGGTCATACAATGTTGTTCCTAATTCATTGAACGCTGAGACATGGACCTCATCTTTTGAAGCACTAACAAGGTCAAATCCGAAGATTTCACCTGGGCCTTTTATATTATTGTACGTAGTTATGTTGGTTTTAGAAATAAATCGGCCTTGAATGGCCCAAGTTTTGTTACTAGGGTTGAGTGATGTGAACTCAAGCGTAGTTGGAGCTAGGATTGAGGATGAATTTGGTGAGGAAGGAAGGGTTTGTGGATCACGGAGGATGCTTTGTGATGTAGAGGAACCAATTTGGGTAGTGGATTCAGCAGGCAGATTGAAAGGGGATGGTTCTCCAATAATTGGTGATTCCGTTGTGATGATTTCAAGTGTGAGAAGTGTGACAGTCCTGGCAAAAAAAAATGAAAACAGGTAAGCAAGGGGGAAAATATGTTACAAGTAGCGGGGAGTGGAAAATGAAGTTAACAAAATGGAGGGTGAAAGAAGACATACGTTATATTGTGTAAACTGTTGCATGTACAGTTGATCACTTTGATGATAGAACCTTCTTGTAGTTATTGATCCTCAACAGAGTTATTGTAGACAACTGGGAGCAGCGTCTCGTGCCTATGAATCCCATAAGAGATATTCATTATATATAGGGCAGTTGCTGAGTTAAGAGAGTTGACTCAGTTGAGAGAAAGAACTTGCATGAGTGGGAAAAGGTCAACAGCACCATGGAGCAGAAGTGACACAACATCTTCGGTCAACAAAGTGGCCATAACTTAATAGTGCAAAATAGATAGGCTGAAAAGCTGAGCTACAATAAAAGGGAAACCTTTCGCATTAAGTGTAAAGAGTTAAGACACTAACTTTGAATATAGATGCCTAAATGTTATTTGGTAAATTGAGAAGTTTTAAGTGCAAGACATGTGAAATTGTTAAAATTGCAAGAAATTGCTAAATATAACTATGTGGCAATGACTTGCATGATTTAGCTATAAGAAGTTAAAGCTTAGCAGTACAAGTAGTGACTACACCCATGTGTTAGCAATCAGTATGTGACAGTGGCTATATAGTGGGCCCTACCAAGGTACACAAATGGGAAATCAGTACAGTATAGGGAGGTATAATACACTACTGGCAGATTAAACTGTTTTTTTTGCATTTTGAAAGTACAATTGTTGAACTGGAATGTTTGGAAGCTGATGGAAAATAGTTAACAGGTAGACTTATCAATAAATCTAGAATGTGAGAATTAATGTTTATTTAATATTTAACAAGTAGACTTATAAATAAAAACTTTACATTAATGTTTATTTAATTCCATCCATTTTTTGAGAATTTGGTTAAAATTAGTCAATGGAATAAAACCAGTTTAGATCCATTATAATCTGGATCTATTAAGAACAAAGGGGTCTGAAAGATATCAAGGTGCAACCCCACCAATGGCTACAACACCAAGGTTAATAATAATAAGGTTGACTTCAACTTTGTTTTCATTTTCATTTATAAGCTTTATCCATATCACACATTTCATCTACAGAAGGCCATAAAGTGTACCATACTTCTCTTGGTGCAAATAACTAATTAAGATTTTCATACTAAACTAGTATAATGTTAATTTGATAGCAACTATTTCCTTTTCATGAATTCCGTGGACCCAGACCTTGCATTCTTTCATTGGCCACAAACAAGGTGCCCATCAATTGGTTACACAATGGCAAGGATTTTAGTCAAGGAGATTGGTGAAAAGAGTATTTCATCATTTAAGTGCTTACTACCCTGCAACATCCATTGTTGTTTTAACATTCAGGTATTTTTTATCAATGAGATGTTTTAATTGAGAAGTAACAATTCAATAGAACCATCAAGGCTTCAGCATATGCTTGCTGAGATCCTGCCTATATCTCTGAGAAGTGAGGCCAAAAGTATTCTTTATTATGGCATTCAAAATTGGAAATATTATTAGATTTGACTTATGGTTGCAAGAGTGAAACTAGGAGGGGAAGATGGAGTATATGTGTTACATATACTCAAAATTGTGTACACAATTTTACTCTAATGGAACAATAATGAGCCCCAGTCATGGAAATCAAAGATCATCTTGTATAGACTATAGAAAATGCACAGAATTTTTTATTTTGATAGATGATCAGTGAAGTTCTCAATAGCACTTCTAAATTTGTTTAGGTTTAGTTTCATTGTAATAGTCTAGTTGCAATCTCCATCGAAACACCAATGTACTTACATGAACCTGTATCCACTAATAACATGGTATGTCAGATGAATGGGTCAAATCCTCTATTTGACAGATTCAGAAAAGTGGGTTGGCAATTTGGCAATATACGGCTTCTCCTAAAGGATAAAAACATATTTCCACGATTCCCTTTGAATATTAGGCAATTACAATCACTGCAAAAAGTGGCATGGTTTGGGAAATGTCAAATCTTACACATTGGTCACATCCTATTTTTGTTGGTCATACATTTTCAATGCATCAAGAGAATCTAGGTGTATTCTACAGTTTAGTATGAGGAGATGTGTGACTTAAATATCTAATGTTGAACCATGTACATTTTGCATAATATTTTTAAAAATCACTCCCAACACAAAGGAAGTACACTCCCAGCACAAAGGGAACCCTTATATGTTACATGACAGGATTTCTATTGGATCAATAATTCTTATCCTGACACCTAGTTGGAACTATAAATCATAGGAGCTCTACAGAATGATTGCAAGCATCCTTGATGCCCAAGTGAGGGTAGCATCCCATCAGTTTGTTGACATTCAGATTGAGTGAATGGATGTTTCTCTCTTGGGTTTGAATGGTGTCCACAAGAACACCATTTTTGCATGCCTAGACCGAATTCTTTTAAATGAGAGATGGATGCTTTTGTACGTAATTAGGAACAGGGTTTTATGTTGTATCTGCATGATTTTTTAAAGAAGCCTAAGTAGAGTGGAAGCTAAGCAATGTAAATTCTTTCTAGAGTATTAGCTAAACATGAGAAAGGTAGGATGTCCCCAGAAATATTATTGAAAGAACAGAGGGATCTTTCTTAGTTTGTATGCCCCAACAGTTCTTACCATCTACTATATATTTAGTGACAGCATTTTTACACTTAACGTTTGTTCTCTATAGTAACTATCTCGTGATTGGATATTTGTGCACTGATAGCTATTTATATTTGTTAGACAGTTGTCAGGGCAATGAGAGCTATCCATTTGTTTCCTTATCTCTGCACATTGCTTGTCGAATCAATGACTATTCTGATCTAGCCACATAGTCTTCCACTAATATGCATATGCACCCTCACCACTATCCCTCTTCCCATTAACCCATTAAGATATAAAATGCAAGGAATGAAGGGACAGATTATTGTCAATCAAAGAAATGACAAATACCCTACAGTCTTAACTTGTATTTGCAATTTTCTGTTGGAATTCTCTATTTACATTAAAATGTTTGATTCAGATATGCTCAAAGAATCTGTTTGGGACAGATTCCTGATTTGTGAAGCCACGAATTCTCTTCTATAGCAGCATGATGATTTACCTACTTCTAAATCTGTCGAATTTTTTTGGATATCTTTGAGCACAATTAAAGTTATTTACAAGATGTTATGGGTATTCTGCCATCTGTAGAAGCAAAGGCTGCGGGGTTATCCATTTCAGGAAGAGAGGCTTTTGGGTTAGTTCTAGACTCAGCAGGAGCCCTAGTTATGGGTAGGACAGTCTTAATATATTTAGGTGACAATATTAGGTTGTAAGGCTATATTATTAGTTCATATCCAGAAGAATGCCAAGTATTATGTTTTTATGAACTAACTATTATTTTGGTAGTTCTGTGTCACTGATTCTCTAGGCTCATTTTGAATAATACTTTCTTCAATTCAGTAAGGATTTGTATGAAGCTACAGAGTTGTGCTTGTAACTAATAGAATACTCAAAGAAAAGGATCTCCTATGCACTTATCCTTGCATTCGATGGCTTTTATATTGCAAACAACAATTTGCAGAAGATTTAGGACAGGACGTGAAGAAGAGAATCATGGAGTTCTTACAATTTGAAATTGGGTAATTTTGGGGTATTTCCTATTGTATTTTGGATGCTTAATATTAAGGCAAAATATTTTGTTATTTCTATTTTGGGGAGAATTACAAGTACATCAACTATATCCAAATTATTTGGTAGGTGTATTCCTACACCAAACCTGCGTTACATTCTTATGTTAGCTAGTTATAATTTATAAATTCTAAACAACAGAAACACATTTGCATTTGAAGAGGTCAACTTGGATAAAAATAGTGATTGTCAATTGTGGTAGAACTACAAAAAATTGGGTTCAAGGACAACTGAAGCTTGAAAGTCCAACAAATTGTCAACTTTATATAACAAGGGAAATAATCAAATTTTAAAAACAACTCAAATATTTTTTTGGTGTGTAATAGTGCGAATAGGTCTGATAAAGGACAGCCCTTATGGTTTCCTAGATATACCAAATAGAGCTGCCAATTTTAAGTGATCATGTTGTTAGGGGATTATAGGGCAAGCTAGCAGCTAGCTCAAGAGGCTGGTTTGGGAAAGCAACTCAAGAAGAAGGGAACAAGCACCGTTGCAGGACCTCAAACACTACAGAGCAGGTAGAAATGTTTTCATTGCAGCTACCCACAAGTCTCGGCAAATAAACTACCCAAACAAAATACTCATAGCGAGCTTAATTTGCACTTTGCAAACTATCCATACAAATGAAAATGACAAACTAAAAACATGGTTATGGGCATGCCATCAACAGAATCCATATGCCTGGCGAAACCCTAGCCAACACAAATACACCCACACTCATTAAAAAACGATGCAAACTTACCTGATACAATGCTGCGAAGACCATGGATGCAGAAGGCACGAACCAACAAGCACGAACAACACAATCACGAACCTTCGCTTGTGCTCTACGAACACAGGATCAAGTTGAAAGTGATTCGAATCCCAAACTGAGGAATATGAAAAAACAGTAATAGTTTAATAGGAATGATAGAAAAAAATTGCTTACGCTATAAAATGTATCCACGGACAAAGGCGGTGCATTGCCGCTGCATTGAAGACAACATTTATGCCCTGACAGGATTCATCCGTGATGTGAGAGGGGTCTTCCTCTGTTTCAATCCCAATCGGGCCTTTGTGTCTGTGTCGCCCATCACCAGTTATGCCTCCATGCTCCATCATAATGGCTCCAAATCTGCGTGATTCACGGCAATCTACCTCCTCCTTAATGACAGAGATCTCCAAGAGCTATTCCATTCAATGCATAAGATGAAGCAATGAAAATGAACCTGAATTCGAGCTCAGAATTGGCCAAATCTGATAGGGTTTACATGTATATGCAAAGGCAGGGGGTTCGATCCTCCATCCTTCAAACCCTTGTACGGGTAGGCGACATGAACCCATACTGCAAAGTTGTGAAGTGATAGGAATCCTTGTATGGGAAAGCCATGCGAAGTGACGGGAACCCAAGACCATGACAGAACCCAGGACCATGCTAAGTGACGAGAACGCAGGACCATGACAAAACCCAGGACCATGTGAAGTGACGAGAACGCAGGAACATGAAAGAACCCAGGACCATGGTGAAGCATGAATAGGTGGTGATGAATTATTTGTCGAAGAGATAAGGAATATGTGGCGCAATTTTATTGGTTCTATAAGCGAAGAATCCTGCTATAGGAGCAAGGATTCTCTTTGCAGAAAGAATGCCTTATGGCGTAATTATTCAATTTTCTAATCCAAACCATCAAAACCATTTCAATGTGGAAACCAAATTGTGGGAACTCACGAATGAATTCTTTATAACTGCAATGCATGTGTGCATAGTTATTGTGGTGTTTGTTGGGTTTTGATGAAAAAGTGAATTTAGGAAGAATTTGAATAGCAAGAATTTAGTCTAAAACTTTTTATTGCCAAACTCCAAGGTTTGACATTTTGATTATTTCAGGCTCATCAAATTAGGTGATAAACGAACGTTTTGTAGATTCCAGCAGTGAACTCAATAAAGAATTTTATCATGTATTTTTCATTGGCGATATATTTTTGAATTTCAGTCAATTTAGTCCTGATATTGTTTAATAGAAGATTTTGCCACAAATATATGCCAAGGTTAATATTGTATTTTTTCAAAGAAAAAGTTGTAAATCCTTTATTTTGGGAAGAAATTATGAGTGGCAAGCAACTCAACGAAGAAAATAATTACTTCAAACAAGTAATCAGAATTCTTGTAGAGAAGTTAGTAACATGATAACTATCCATTATCATCGTCTCTATGTCATAGTTGAATCACTGCAGTGCTATGATGAGAGTGAAATACAGATTCGTAGGCAGACATCACATATTAGTTTTTATTGTACATTGGTGGCCTGTAATGCACCCAATGTCAATATTTATTATAAAGTACCGAAATATTGGTAGCAATTCTCATTCACATATCGATACTTTGACATCCAACTGTCTTGGGACGGAGGCAGGCACCTATCCACTGAAGCAAACTTACACCATCACCCACAAACATAATGTTGATAACACATGTTATAAATGATAGATGTTACTAATATGTTCTCTTAAGTGCAATTTTTTTTTTATAAAATTTTCTACAAAAATAATTAAACATCTCGTTCTTATGAGTGGTCCAATAAGAAGCATGGATATGCATTGTTTTCAATATCATTGTTATTGCTCTTCGAATTTTTATGGACGCTGGATAGATATGCCTTTATGGTATTGTTGGGATAGATGTGGTTGGTTATTCTTTTCACATCATTATTTGTGAAGCTTGTGTCTTTGCATGGGGCTCCATGTCAAACTTTTAAATGAATATAAGCATCCATGGATGCAACCAATCCATTGTTGAGGATTTTTTTTAATTTGTATATTCAGTTTTATTTTAATGTGTGCAACTAAAACTTAAATTTTTTGTGGAGATGCCAGTACATTGTATATCTTAATGTTGTGGAACAAGAAGCCTCTGTAATGGCTTGAGGTAGCCCTCATATGAGAGTATGACATGTGTGTCCTTGCAAATTGGAACACCGAAAGTAATGACAAAATGGAAACAAAGCTAGATTGTAAGTAGAAAACTCTCCACTAACTCCATATTGTTAGTTACCATGGCTTCTCCTTGGTCATTTTAGGCAAAGATTAATTACTATAGAATGCAAAAAATATAAATATATTTTTATATGGGTATAGATTTTGATTAGTCTAGTTTGATTTTGTTTAAATTGTTTAAACAAAATAATAATTTAAAATATAAAAATTCTAGCTATTTTTGTACACTGTCATTAATGATAAGTACATAATTATAATAATGATATCATTTTGTACAATCTACCATATTCACATTAAAATTAATTTATAATTTTAAAAACTCAATCAATGACACACACACACATAACATTTTTTATAAACTAATAGTAACCATTTTTTTCATTTTAAACTGACACTAATATACACAAGTTTAATTGAATCCGAGTGGATGGAATGAAATCCATAAAACCCCACCAATGGACCACCGTATATGAATATAAGTTTATTTAAAATACATTTTTTTACAAAATATTTTTTAAAAATATTATACACCTTGAAATTTATAATAATACGCATTTAGTTTAATGGTTCTACAAAAAAACATATATTTTTAACATAACATATACTTTAAAATGGTAAATATAGACAAATGCATTTATCATACTTTAGTTTAGTTGTATATACATCATATTTAGAATATTTAGAATTTTAACACCACTTTAACTGTAAGGAAAGTGACTAACTCTTTTAAAAATAAAGATATGAATTAGCTTTTATTAATAATATGTTTAATAACAAATAAGTAACAAAAATAATATCATATATACTAAAAAATTGTAAACATATTAGAGATAGATTTGAACTTCGGTGAAAAGAATCACAACCCAACCTACACTCTATGAGCAATCCTTACATAGGTGAAACACCCAATCAATAGAATATATATGAGAATATGATTTTGAAAAGAAAATTGTTTATTAAAAGTATATTATAATTCATTATATTAAATGTATATTAGTTTTTTTAAGGAAATTGTTTTTTTTAAATTTTTTTTGAAAGCAGATTGTTTTTTAAAAGTATATTATAATTGAGATTGGCATAGTTCATGTGATCACTGTAAAGGTGTAAATATATGTTGATAGAAATATTATGTCCATATAGTGACCCGATATATTTAAAATAAATTTCTACATTATTTTAAATTATTTGAATATTGATTTATTTATGTTTTGATTTGTTTGTCAAACGTCAAATGTGTGAATTGTACTAACATAGTAGTGCTACAACTTCTATTCCATCATCTGAGTAGTCCACATAGAGGCTTATCCTCAATACCAATGTTAACCTATTTTTATCCTTAATGGTTCTCTATATATTCAGTCCATAAATTCTTCCAGTTTTTCTTTGACTCACCTTTCCCCTAGAATCCTACAAGGAAAAGTGTTACAAGATATTTGGGTCATCTTGTTCCTCCAGTTCTTGAACAACTTTGGCACAACGCTTTAATGTTAGTTTTTTACTCTTCATATTGAACCTGAGGTTCTCTTAGGGATCTTTGTAGTTATGTGTCTTACAAATATAATATGAAGTTTGGTCATGCTTTGCGTCAAACAACATGAACTTAATGGTTTTAAAATAGAGGTAAGGCAAAGAGTCTTACCTAGGAAAAGGTCACACAAAATCATTCCTTGTTGACGCAGTGTCTATCGACAGGGGTTCACTTCGTACTGTCACCAACAAACTATCAACCCAAACTCCCTTATACACCAGCCCGAAAAGGTGTAACCCTTCTCAGAAACACTTGCGGAGCAAGTGCAGTCTCACCCGGGATGGATAAGGGGGCTGCTGGAACCAAGTTTCCGCAGTTGTGAAGAGAATATGCACATATTACCTTCACACTAACCAGATAGTATAACATTCACAACATACTATTAGAATTACTGATTCAGATTAGCATTACTTCTACAACATATTCGCATCAACCAATGTAAACATTCACATAACATAGTTCTCATTCATCATTGCATAAGATTAAAGACAGAGATTACACCATAACCGAACATCTCCATTCATTCACCAAACCTGCGGAATAAACCTTGCAGAGACTATCAAGACATCATATCGCGGATACAAAACGAACCCAAAAGATAGGATGATCATCCAAAACTTCGATGCCCTTCGGCTTACAATCCTACTCTATTTATATGCTTTTATCTTATTACAAAATGGTCCACATGACCAAATCAACTAATCTAACAATTATTATGCTTCTGCGAATGCCGCGAAGGGTCCTTCTTCCGCGGATTGACCCTTTCGCACCTGTCGGCTCCTGCACTTCCCGCGGATCTATCCCGTTCCAACAGGCCCCCAACACAAACTTGTGGCTCGTCCCAAGCCACCTCAGCTGGACACTGCTGGTTTGTACCCATGCTTCGCTGTGTTCTGTTTCTGAAGTTGTTCTTGCCGTCTGGAGCTCAATGTTGTGTACTTCTCATATTCATCCATCGATCTCTGGTTCGTTGTCATGTACTTCTTGAACTCATCCTCCAGTCTCTGGAAACCTTCATCATCTACCTCTTCGAAGTCTGTTGGTTCGCTCCATGTTCATTCCAGACTGGGGAGAAAATCATTGACGTCGCCAAGGTGGGAAACAGGCTGACTGCTTTGGCACATCTGTTTCACACCTTGTAGTGCTTCCTATCGGGGCCAGGGGGTTGTCGCCCCTGTCATTCTGGTGGTCACCAGAACCACAAAGCTTCGATCTACTACCACATGCCTAGACATCTCGGATGAAACTTCACCTCTGTGACACCTGAATGCCCACGCCTCTTCCTGCTCAAGGCGCCCATGCACACTCATCGTTCGGGCCTGGAGCACACCTGGTGGGATACCGCACGAAATGAAATGGATCATTTCCACAGCCTCCTTGGAATTCCTAGCTTATCCAATTACCTGACCTACTCGCAGCATGTATTTCTCTCAACTGGTAAATTCCACTTATCTCTACTTAGCCTCTGGTGTCTGTATTTATGCATTTCGTCTTTCAGGACGCTTGCTTCAGAAATCATTTGCAAATTCGTTCACCTGATGTGTCAATTCTGTCATCATTTGTTTCCTGCGTGTTGACACCGGACTTCCTACGTGCGTGATTGGTGACCATACTACCCTTCGTTGCAAAACCGTGCGAACCGTTACCCGTGGTGCCACTGGCCATGCTGCCACTATGTGTTTCCATGTGCTAAACGTGTCTGGTCCTGCGATCATACCTGCCAAAAAGATCAATCATCTGAAAAAGTCCCATCTGCTGATAATCGGGAATGATTGTTGATTTGACAGGGTTGCGACCCTGCAGCTGTCGCAACCCGAACTGCGATACAATCACTCTCGCTTGCACACTCTCTTCCTGCTGGTGCATCATCCTGCCACCTAGCATCCTACTATATATATATATATTTATTTTTTATTTTTTATTTATTTTTACACCATAAGTCCTCATCCACTCTGCGTCGGATCATGGTGATAGGGCTTCAGCCTATTCCCATTGACTAATTTAGGTAACAGTACTCCATCCAGACTCTGTAACTATACTGCCCCTCCGTAAGTGACATAAGTGATAACATATGGTCATAACCAGTGCATTTTCAACTTACTGGAGTGTTTCGCAAACTTACTGTCATACAATAGAACTGTATCCCCGTTCTAAAGGTGCTTTGACTTAACATGGTTGTCGTGCCAAGCCCTCTGGCAGTATTTTTCTACTTTCTGATGGAACCCTGCGATGAATCGATCTTCGTCAAGCTGTATTAGTTGTGTCAACCATTCCTCCAGCGCACCATCGTCACTCATCCCTGTCACTGCTTCGATGCGCAAGCTCGGTACTATGTATTCCATCGACATAACCGCTTCCTGGCTGTAAATAAGCTTAAATGGAGTCTGGGAAGTCAGTCGCTTGCATGTGGTGCGGTATGCCCAAAGGACCGCTGGTATTTTTAGGTCCCAGTCGTCGCGGTTCACACTGCACACCTTGGTGAGAGCATGCTCCAATATCTTATTAAATGCCTCAATTGTCCCATTTGCCTTAGGGTGGTAAGGTGTACTCTTCTTGTGTTGGATCTGAAATTCTTCGGTCATTGCGGCAATTGTTTGGTTAACAAAGTGCGTTCCTTGGTCGCTTAATAATACCTTTGGGAAACCAAACCTAGTGACCACATTGTCGCAGTGATGATGTAACGCGACGTTTTTCTCTTCCCAGGTGGGTTGATGGGTCCCACAAAGTCAACGGCCCATTTATCAAAGGCCTGCAGCATTACTTGTGGTACTAGTGGAATTTCATCTCGACGTGAAGGCTTCTCAGTTCGTTGGCATACGTCGCAGCTCTTGGCATAGTTCACGGCATCTCCATGCAAGGTTGGCCACCATAGCCATGCTCGAAGGATCTTCCTAGCAATTGCTCGTCCACCATAGTGTCCTCCAGCAATTCCGTCATGAGCTTCCAACAGAATTTGTCCCTGTTCATGCGGAAGGACGTATCGTCGCAATTCTCATCAGGGCACATTTTATATAATTATCTTGCAATTAGCTGGAAATCTGCAGCTCGGACAACTAGCTGCTTCTTTTGGCTGGTAGTGAACTCGGCCGGCGCCTCCGCTGTCGCCCAAAATTGAATGATTTGTTCATAGTGGTTATCGACCATGTCAATCCTAAAAAAATGAGCATCAGGCAATCCTTCATCAATGCTCCTTGGTTCCTCTCCTGATTCCATCCTCGAGAGATGATCAGGTCCTGCGTTCAACCGTCCCGGCTTTATGATAATCTCAAAATCAAACTCCTGAAACAACAATAGCCAGTGGCAGATCTTCCCCCCCAACACATGCTTGTTCACCAAGTATTTCAATGTGGAATGATCCGTGAACATCTTGAAGTGCCCCCCTAAGAGGTAATGCCGGAATTTCTGCAAAGCATAGACCATCGCCAACCCTTCCCGCTCGGTGGTCGTGTAGTTCCTCTCTGCAGTATATAATTTTCTACTTACGAATGCTATCGGGTGGTCAATGTTGTCGGTTCCTGATTGGGCCAAGATAACACCAAGTGTGACTGACGACGCATCAACATGTACGTGAAATTCCTTCATCCAATCCGGAAATGCGAGGATTGGTGCTGCGGCTATTTTCTCTTTCAATATGTCCAGTCTTTTCTGACATTCCTCAGTCCATTCAAACTTAGAATCCTTCTTTAGTAACTTCTCCATGGGTGCTGTGATGGCTATATCCTTCAATGAATTTCCTATAGTAACCTGTGTGTCCCAATGTCGCTGGTATTTGTTTGGCCTTCGTTGGTGGTGGGAGGTCGACAATGATGGCAATCTTCGCTATATCTACCATCATTCCTTCTCTGCAGACAATGTGTCTTAACAGTATGCTAAACGGAGCACAACAGATACACTTCTTGAGGTTCAGGGAAATTTGGTGCTGTCGACAGCATTCTAGCATGAGTCTTAAGTTCGCGACATGATCCTTGACTAACCCATATACCGTCCAATCATCCATGTAGACAGCGAGAAATTTGTTAATATAATCTTTGAATGCCGCTACCACTATTTTGGAAAATATTGCAGGAGCATTTTTTAATCCGAATGGCATCACCATGTACTGAAAGCATCCCCACTCTGTGACGAATGTAGTCTTTTTTAGATCTTCTTTCGCAATCTTGATTTGGTGATATCTCGAAAATCCGTCCGTAAAAGAATATATCTCCTGACCTCCTACTCCCTCAAGCACTTCATTCGTAAATGGGGTCGGGAACGGATCATGTAGGCAGGCATCATTTAGTTTCCTTAGGTCGACGCATATTCATACTTCACCGGTTTTCTTGTCCTGGACAACCATTGGACTGATCCATTCTGATTCATCCACTGGTTCTATGATGCCTACCTCCAGCATTCTTTCGATTTCGGCTTGCACGCGTTCCTTGTATCTTGGGTTCAATCGATACAGTCGTTGCTTAACCGGTTTCGCATCAGGTTTTAGGGGGATCTTCATTTCCCCTAAATCTACAGAAATTCCCTTCATCTCTGAGAATCTGGTTGGAAACAAATCTTGAAACTCATGCAGTAAGCCAGGAATCTTTTCAATGGTCGACTCGTCCCAGTAGTCGCCAATGTTTGCGAACTTGGGGTTTTCCTCCGACCCAATGTTCACCTTCGTGATCTTTAATGGTTGCTGAAATTTGTCCGATGGTATATTTGGTGCCACAACACTGTGACTACCCTCCGATTCTGGTACGTATGTAGCTATGGGATCATCATCATCTTTGGGCTCTCCAGTGACGTTGTAACACTCCATCAACATTTCTGGTGTCGCAGTCCATTGGAGTGCCATCGGTTGTCCAGTCGGTACCGCTTTAAATATATTTCTGCGGATTGCCTGTAGCGAGGTGTGGATTAAGGGATTCTCGTCTAAGAATGAGAACGATTGGCTAAATCCAATGGTGAGATGCTCCCAAGAAGTCGTCCCACGTCGCAGTTCTGCTGCAACATACCAGCTCCGCGGTACCTCATCCAACATGTGTACGAATGCATGTACCCACTCCTGTCGTAGTCTCGATCCCCTATTCTGTTGACAGGCATTTAGGTGCACCTTTGGGTCTCCTTGTCCGTCATATCGCATATGGTCATCCTCCGCAGCTTCACCGAACCGAACCTCCATGAGGCGTCGACATAGTGGCCAAGATGTGATGTTTGATTTATGCGTTGCCCACCATCGTGCAAGAGTATCCTTCAGGGATTCCTCTAGGGCCAGTAGACGTTGTGGTTCTGCCACTTTTTCCTCAAATTCTATGAGAAACGTGTCCAAGTTGGGAAATCCCTCATAGGTAGGTAACACATACTCCTCTATGGCTACCCTTCGCAGGGACTGTGTTATCTGTGCACATATTCGAAAGGAAACCTAATGCAACCGGTTCTGCTAATTCTCCAGATCCTCGTCTGAGTCTAAGGATGTTGAACTGGCGCTGCGCCATCCTAATTCTCCATCCATAGTGGGATTAACGTAATCTTCAGAAATGTTGCACAATTTGCCCCACCCTTCCGTAAACTCGTCTCTGGCAGGCTCCGTATAGCGCGACCGTTCCGCAAGATCTAGTGGTGCGATAACCCTCATTTCCTGATTCTCGAACGACATTATCCTTTTCTTAAAGTTGATAATTGCTTCGTTCTCCATGACCTAGTCTATCCCCAGCAGTACTGGATAGGGACTAGTGTTATCCACGATTTCAATGACATCAAAATCTGCATACATTCGGAGCCCTTCAATTTCAACCGGAAGTTGACATACCCGACCGAGCGGGGTGACCTTGCTCTGGTTCACCAGTCGCAGCTGTACTGGTGACCAAGTCATCTGCGGATTTCCCATTGTTTCCCATGTCTATTTAGTCAGGATATTCACGTCCGAACCGAAATCCAGAATGATAGAGTCGACATCGAATTCGTCGATCTGTGCCGACATCCGCATCTCCCTTCCTATCTTCCTTTTATGTCTGCGATTAACTCTTTGTTCCATTCGTGCACCTCCCTAACGTTACAGTAGACCAGCTATCTCTTCCAGTATGTCTGGGTCTTTTTCCAAATCCAGGAAACTCCCCAAGAAGGATTTTAGAGTGTTTTCCTTCTTTCGCGACTTCGTCGGGTCGAATGTCGGTGGCATATCATAGATTTCTTCCTCAAGAGTTAGCTAACACCTATTCCTCATTGCCTCCTGTGCCTTCACAAAGACATCTCTTTCTACTTCTGCATCGAAGGTGACATGCTTCCGTTGTGTTTTTGTTGGTCTAACATTGGTGTGTGACCTATCGCCTCCTGTCACCACTCCCCCTCTGGTCACTATTCTAACCATTGCATGGCTACTCCTGGCTTCTGTCAAAATCATCTGTACGGCAGGTGGTGCATTCAGATTATTTTGGTTCTGGTTCTGAGGTGGATGCTTCGTTTTCCATTTCGCAATAAGCTGAGGGTAGTCTTCTATACTATGATCTACAGCACTGTCGTATGTACACTGCGGCAGTGGATTGGGTCACTCTCTTTGTTAGTTCCCCTGCTATCCATAGTTTTAACATATGATTGGGCCTCTTCCCCGTCCAACAGCTCCTCCACGTCCCATACCAACACCTCAGCCTCCACAGAATCCTCCCCTAAAACCTCTGCGTGGCGGTCCATATTGTTGATACCGTGGTTTCCCGTACTGCAGTTGCTGATACTGTTGATGCCCGTACTGTGGCTAGCCATATGGCAGTGGTGGATATTGCGGCTTCCCGTACTGCAACTTCCCGTATTACCCCTGGTCGTATTGTTGCGGTGGGTTAAACTGTGGCTGACTATACTGCGATTGTTGCTGCACCACCGGTGGTTCTTCCCCCTTCATAAAATACGTGCCAGCTGTTCGATCTTGTAGCAGGTCCTAGGCCCTGTAGTCCTTCTCATCATGGCCAACCAATTGGCAAAAATTGCAGTATAAGTTTACTGGCTTTAATACCATCTTTTTCATTTATACACATTCCTCCGGTCGATGCCCTCTAGTCTAGAAAACAGTACACCATGGCATGCCTCCTTGAAAAAGGGGGTTTGGCACCCCCGACTGCAAATATTCACAGAAATCTGGGAAATTGTCCTTATGGTGCCCCTCACTTCTGCATCTGGTGCACCATATGTCTCCGTGGGTTTCCTTTCCCTTCTTCATATCCTCCAATTGAAGTGTTAAGTTGGCCAAATCTGCCTAAACTCTATCCATTCCCATCCCTGCTTCACCGATTGGTGAAGCCTCTAGCTTCATCGCAATCTCTAACGCTTATGCTTGTGTCGCAACCTTTTGCTGCATCAGTGGTCCTCGGATATGCGGTACTAGGCCTACGATGAACCATTCTTTGTGTTGCAGCTCATTTATCGGGAAACTCACTTTTTCTATCAACGTCTTGTATTGCTGATCAAATTGCCACACTGACTCATTCGGGAATTGCTTAATCTCCTTAAGCTCAGTGACATATTGTGACTCAGATTTTGGTTTTTTAAATTCGTCAATCATCGCCATTCTGACTTGCGCCAGTGTTTTGGCTGTTGTTCCCACTGGAACCTTTACAAACTTCATGTACCAGTCTAACACCCGACCCCTAAGGGTCGTCGCTAGCTGTCCCATCTTTATAGCATTGTCCTAAACCTACTTCATAGTCCAGACTGCTTCGCATATAAACCAATACTGTTCAGGATCCTCGGTCTCGTTCCCCTGAAAGGTGGGCATCTTTGCCTCATCTGCCATCCCAATGTTGCTAGTATTGTTATTTACTCAAGCGCTACTCTTGCCGCTGCACGTAGGGCAACTCCGCGAGTAGTTTGTATTTTTTCCTATAAAATTCAGAGTAGTATGTGGGGTCGAAGGTATGTGGTAACTTACGATATGAAATTCTGCCTTTGGGGTATTGTAACATCCCATATTTTCATAAAAATTAAAAAAATTTGTAAATAGCAACAATTAGCTTAATTTAGGATAATTTATAATTGCGGAAATAATAATTACTAAATGTAACAACGTTAACTAAACCATTGTTGTACTAAACATAAATAAAATTCTATTATAACTAATATGACAACGATAACTTAATTACATTTATAAAAACTATCATTAAGATAGTTAAATGCATGAATAGATCATACTTTTGATGTGACACCTTTCAAATGCAATGATATGTATGATAGATGTAATAATGAAATGCCCGGTTAGAAATATGACATGGTACATTTTCTTTGAGACGATACTAACAGTTTGCTTCTTTGCTGTCCAAGGGAGTCTTATGAGGGACCCCGAAGCTTACTTAGTTGCAATGCTAAAGCATTTGACCTGTCTTATGTGCATATGACAGGTAAGGAGTTTCATGATTGCAATAAATTCCAGTTTTCGTGTAAAGCTCAATTCAACGTCGTAAATAAAAATAGCATGTTTACAGATTGTTTCAACTATAAAAACATATAGGTATGACTCGCATGCTTACACGTTTGCTTTCCAAGGTTCATCTTATAACTGAGTAAACTCAACCCAAGTTAATTGTCGAATAAGTATCTTATTAACGACATTGTTGTTGTTGTCGTCATTGTTCTAGCTGGTTATAGTGATAGCTGTCGTGTCATCGTCATTTAGAATGATAGTACCAAATGTATGTATAAGTTATGAGCTTGTAAGCTCTTGCAACCACTAATATTCAATATATATGAAGAGATAAAAACAATAATATATGTACATGACTAACCAAATGTTATGTAGATATACTGCAATTTAAGCTTTGGACTATATATATAATTTTTATTCTATTTATAAACAAAATACAACCTATCCAAAGTCTTTATGACAACAATAGTGTGACTATACCTATTTTCGATTTAATGTCAATATTAAAACATACATCAGAGATGTTGGCAATATATGCATCGTTAGAATCATGACATTACTATGCAAGTGTTTGTAAATTAAATACAAACATTGTAATGTATGAAAGCGATGACAATAAGATATAAACCTTGGAATTATAATTCATGTATTTGCATACACGTTATTACTATTATGATGAATACGACATTGTTAAATATTGTTATGTTAACAAATGAAGCATGTTATGTTTGTTATCACATCGAGGTACTAAAAAACATTAAATGGATTTGTTAGGTCGCTGGCTCATTAATTTCGTGCCGGTCTCGAGCTATGGTAGGGATCACGTATCCAATCCTGCAATAAAAGCTTAGTACTGCCTCCCTGCTGAGTTATAAACCCAGAGATCCACATAGACGTGAATGCCTCCATGCTCGTCAAAGTGTAAGGGTTATATGCCAAGCGTTTGATCGTACTTGCTCCACCGTATGCCATAGTGGTAATGCCGAAAGGTAATGCAGAGTGGGCATTAAATTCTATATGGGACAGGCCGTTGAATCAATTAAGTTGGCATGTGTCTCGAACTGTAAAAGAGATCATGTAATGATCTTCCATTAACGAGTTAGCGCCATATCCCTGCCGAGTTGGATAGCCCATGTTCCACGTAGGTTTGCTTTCCTTGTTGCTTGCTATTGTGGCAGAATAATACGCCCTGGTACTGGTTGTTGCTGACTTAAGTGTTTTCCAGGATGGCAATGTCAAACGGTAATGGAGGATGGCATTAAATGTTGATTTTGTGGATACCAAAGTAGACATAGTTGGCACTGTTGTAACCATCGATGATCGTGAGTCTAAGCCGTCGGATGGTAACCCTAACATCTATCGTGTGTTTGAGTTATTAACTTGGAAAAGTGGTTCATTGTGTTATTGTTTTTGTTGGAGGTGGCCGACAGGCTGCCAAGATTTTGGTAGAAAGTTTGCAAGGGTTTCGAACCCGAGATCTGTGAACTGGTGCAGAAGGTTGCAGGTTTTAACCTCTGTAATGGTGTTGTAATTTTAGATGGAGTCCAAGTTCCGAGTGATGAAGTGTTGAAGGTTTGAAGTTCTTCGTTGTATGGTGCAAATGCGTTTCAAATAGAAAGTGCTTGCGTTCTCTCGTCAAGACTGGAACGAACCCTTTTTCGTCGTCTTGAAGTATGCCAAGACTGGCCACAAGCGGTGAAGGTAAGCGTCCAAGATGAAATCATGTTTCTTTTACTGTATCTTGATTCTCAGTTTGATAGTAGCATGAGTCTAACTCCGAACTATTGTTTGTAGGTGCAGGGTGTAAAAAGAAGGTCTGACTAAGGTCTGGCGAAAGGAAAAACCACGCACTCTTACACCGGTAAGCTTCGGGTCTTCCATACCCTAGTAGTGCTCTTCGTCTGTGTCGTGGCTCTGTCGTTGAAGATGGTTGGGGAAATCTTCGAAACAATTTTATTTGACAGTGATACTTGGGTGCTATATTTTGTAAACTTTGATGTTTGAGGTTCTGTGAGATTCGACTTGTTTTTGGTAATCGTTTGAGACAGTAAGAAAGAGAGCCGAGGGCTTGATCTCTGTGTAAGATAATACTCCTTTTGGTAATACAATGTATGTTAAAACATTTGTATAGATACTTGGTTTGTTTATCTGGATACTGTAAGTTGATGTCATAATTCCTTGTTTGGTAATGTTGATAAATAATAGAGTGAATCTATCAAAATGGTTTACAATAATATGTACATGGGAAACGAATAGTATTAAACCCTACATTCGTGTTTTATTTGTATTCGGATAAAACAAAGATAAAAATGGAAGACTAAACCTAACTAGGGTTTGAAATGAAAACTAAACAAAATACTAATGACACTAACAGCTTTGCAATAGAATAGGTGAGTATAAACAAAGTGATGTTCATAGAGTTTCTACTGTGTGTTAGAATGATAATTAACATGATGTTTATAATAAGAGATAGAAAACTATTTCTTATCAGCAACAGAATATTTCTATTTAATCTATATTATGTTTGCTCTGTAAATTTATGAAATTGATAAAATAAGAAATGAAAGAGAAATGGTGTGTGTATGAGTGTATTGTAGAAACTTGAAAATTATAGAATGACTGTGAAAAGCTTTTGTTTACAGCATGTAATTCAAGTTAATAGTACAAAAAGATAATAACCTTGAAAAACATTAACAGAGATTATGAAATCAAGTGTCTGTAAACAATAAGAAAACTGGTAATGATTGTTATGTATAATCTTATTTGGATGATCACTCTCATTTAATTGTTACTCCGTTATGATACATGCATACCTGTGATTTCTATATTTTTCTTTTATACAGAAAATTGATATGAATACAGAAATTATACATTATTTAATTTCTCATAAAGCTCTGATACTTATAATACATTCATAGATACTATGCAGAATCTTTCTACTATTATTTAACTTGGGAACAGAAAAACTGAAACATAAATAATTACTATCTATTTATCGAATTTAAATGGAAATTTGCCTATCTTCTAATCTACTTTAATTTGCATATCTCTACTAGAGTACGATGCTCCCAAACAGCATGTGGAAAAATGGGGATATTGATTTATCAATTTAACATTTAAACTTAAACATTCAGACTTAAACATTTCTAGAATTAGATTCTTTTCGAAAGCAAATAAACAGAATAATACTAGATAAACAGAACAGGATTATTTACTGAGCATAAGTTAGGAAATCTTTTTAAAAACCTGAGAAACTCTGTAGGGCAACAAACAACTCAGGAAGACTGTTCGACCCAACCAAACTCCTGAAAACAGTCAAATGTTGTCTTAGGACCCCCGAGCCTTCGCTAAACCACCAGGAGGAAGAAACTTCAGGAATTAGGACTTCTTCTTGTTGTAGCAGTAAACTTCTAAATCTTCAATAGGTAGCAGTCCAAAAAGACTTGCTCCTACAACTCTGTTTCTCCTCAGTAAATAAGCAAAACTCAGTTTTCAATCACCACTAACCTCCCTTATTCGAATCTCTCTTGAAATCACCTGATTTACAAGAGAAAAATATTCTGCAGAAATATTGATTAAGGGCTGCCTGCCCAATTCGAATTTGCCTTTATAGGCTACCTAGGCCTTTTCAAATGTTACTGGGTCATTAAATGAGCTGCCTTCTCACTCCCTCCACCTAGGGGATAATGCCCTATTTTAGGGGAAGTTGTCCCATAACCAACAGTTAGTGGTGTGATGTAACTGCTTCCATGTGTCCCATATCTTCCAACAGCTTCCATTCCTCCTAGTGGGTCAGTGAACACTCATTCAACAGTCCTCTTGAGTGTTTGTCTCCTAATTAATTTATTTAAATAATAATATTCAGTAATTACATTCATCCATGATCAAAACTGATCATAATTACAAAACTTGTAATTAAATTTAACATAAGGTATTTTTGCAAATAAATAATAATGTTCAGAAATTTGGGTAGGTGACAGGTATCCTGGTTGACGTCTCCTTCGCAATAAGGTTGCTTCCTCCCTTGTGGTCATGTTTCGCAGTTCTTTATTCCAGTCCTCTCAAGAGACTCTCTCTCAGTCCTCCTCTTCTTCTCAGGACACCAGAATATTGCTCCACTCCTCAAGGTACCACACTCTTCGTCAGCTTCCCTTTGAAAATCGTTGTCTCTCATGTCCATCTATCACATATTTCCGTCAGGCTCACATTTACGCGATACCTTCACCCTCGCACAATGGTTTTTCTACTCATTAGAAGACATCCTCAATATCCCTTTTTTGCAGACAAGCATTTTAATCCACAGTTTTAATGATGACAAAAATCTTCCTCTTGGCCCTATGAAGAAGTTCCTTTCGGCGTCACTGTACAACTTGATGGTATCTACTGCGGACTCTGTTACATATCCTTCGAGGATACTATCTACCCAAAAATCAACAGCTCGTGATACTTTGTTTTCGACTTGCTTCAGCTGTCGCACCAACTCTGGGGTCCAACAGTCAAGTTCAGTCTTCTGACACAGATTCTTTCGGAACGTCAGCTGTGCTAGCCACTCATGCAACAACACCAGGAATTCACAGAAGAATATTTCATGGATGTCCGAGCAGATGTATCTCTCTAACCAACTGGTCGTTGTCTGTTTAGGATCTCGCTTTTTTCTTTCTGCGAATTCCTCCACCTTCTTGTCGAACCACTCTTGGATCTCTGGTTTTGTCGGCTGCCACAACATATCCTCTTTTTTTCTTTTTTAAGGTCCCGACAAGGGAACCATTTGTTGAGGCAGTGTCTATCGATAGGGGTTCACTTCGCATTGTCTCCAACAAACTATCAACCCAAACTCCCTTATACACCGACCCGGAAAGGTGTAACCCTTCCAAGCAACACTTGCGGAGTAAGTGCAGTCTCACCCGAGATGGATAAGGGGGCTACTGGAACCAAGTTTCCGCATTTGTGTAGAGGATATGCACATATTACCTTCAGACTAACGAGAGATTATAACATTCACAACATACTATTAACTTATCATTCGCAGATTTCAATAAACATTCAGAACAACACATTTAATGTACTGATTTAGATTAGCATTACTTCTACAACATATTCGCATCAACCAATGTAAACATTCACATAACATAGTTCTCATTCATCATTGCATAAGATTAAAGACAAAGATTACACCATAACCGAACATCTCCATTCATTCACCAAACCTGCGGAATAAACCTCGCAGAAACTGTCAAGACATCATATCGCAGATACAAAACGAACCCAAAAGATAGGATGATCATCCAAAACTTCGATGCCCTCCGACTTACAATCCTACTCTATTTATATGCTTTTATCTTATTACAAAATGGTCCACATGACCGACACAACTAATCTAACAATTTGTATGCTTCCGCGAATGCTGCGAAGGGTCCTTCTTCCGCGGAATGACCCTTTCGCACTTGTCGGCTCCCGCACTTCTCGCAGATCTATCCCATGCCAACACCTTTAATCCCTCCCACCTATATTCAAACTATTAATGCAATTTGGGCTGAAAATTGTGCATTGTCCTGCATTGGGATTTGGAGGGGACTTTGGACGCATGCCAAGTAAACTTTGCATTATGTAAACTTTGTCTGTAATGCTCGTAGTGGACTGCTTTTTCCCATACTGTGTTGATTTTATGGCCTTCAATATTATAAAATAGACAACAATCAACAATAAACTTGAAGGGATTAAACAATAAACAAGCCCGACAATAAATAAAAATAGCAAATGAATAACAGAAGGCACCATAAATTTACATGGAAAACCCAACTGGAAAAACAACGGGGAAATGATCAAAGACTTTATTAAATCATAGAACAAATAAATACATCAAGTTTCATTCATTTTACTCCTTCAACTTTATCTCTTTGTCTGAGCATGCCTACATATATATAGGTTATCATATAAGTTCCAATACCATGGGTTGTAGAATACCATGGGCTCATAGAATGCCACGGGTTGTAGACATCACTATATTTTATTATTTATTTGGTCTCATATTAAACAATCTCCCACTTGAGACCAAATTGAAACTTGGGTGAATAATGTGACTATTGTGTATATCGCCTTGTTTGTAATCGAGTCCCTAAACACCTTTATCACATTTGCATAAGGCCAGCCAAGGTTCTACAAAGCTCCTACTTATCCCTTGGTAAAATCTTTGTTAACATATGAGTTGGATTGTCTTATGTGTGTATTTTCTCCAAGTGTAGCAGCTCATCATATAACACTTGATGAACCCAATGATATCTTATATCAATGTGTTTTGTCTTAGAATGAAAAACATAATTTTTGGCAAGATGGATTACACTTTGGCTATGACAATTCAGTACATAGTTTTATTGTTGCAAACCTATTTCTTCCAAGAACCTCCTTATCCAAAGCATCTCCTTGCATGCATTAGTTCCTGCAATATACTCAACCTCTGTAGTAGAGAGAACCACCACCTTTTGCAATCTAAATTCCCATGAGACTGTAGCTCCTGCAAATGTATAGATGTATCCAATTGTGAATTTTCTGGAATCCACATCACCTTCCATATCAACTTCTCTAAATCCTTCCAACAAGGTATCAGTACCTCAAAAGCATAAACAATATTCTATTGAAATTGAGCCTCTAATGTATCTTAAAATCCATTTAATTGCATTCCAATGTTCCTTACCTGGGTTTGCAAAAAATCTACTTACAACTCCCACTGAATGTGGAATGTCATGGTGAGTGCAAACCATTGCATACATTAGGCTTCCTATTGCTAAAGCATATGGAATTTTGGACATTTTTTCCTTTCCTTCAATACTGGTGGGGCATTATTGAGTTGTTAGTTTTAAATGAGAAGCAAGTAGTGTGCCTACAGATTTTGCATCAGTCATATTAAAATTTTCCAATACTTTTCTAAGGTATTGTTGTTGTGACAGGCATAATTTCCTTCTTTCCCTGTCACGTATAAGTTGCATCACCAAATTCTACCTCGTGGACCTAAATTTTTCATTACAAAGGTATTGTTGAATTCTTCTTTTAACATGTTAATCATAAACTTATCTTTTCCAACGATCAACTTGTCATCAACATATAATAATAAAACAATAAAATTGCACTTTTCTTCTCTTTTAATGTATACACAATTATTTGAATTTAGCCTTTTAAAACCATGATCAAGCATAAAATAGTCAAATTTGTTATACCATTGGCGAGTGTCTTGCTTCAGGCTATATAGACTCTTCTTCCATCTGCGAACCAAATTTTCTCTACCCTTTTTCACAAATCCTTCTAGTTGCTTCATATATATATATATATATATATCTTCTTCTAAGTCTCCATGTAGGGAGGTAGTCTTAAAATATAATTGTTCAAAAATCTAGAGCAGCTACAAGACCAAGTATTACTCTTATTGAGGACATTTTCACAACCAGGGAGAAATGTTTTGTGAAATCAATACCTTGTTTTTGCTCAAATCCTTTCACCACCAGCCTTGCTTTGAATCTTTGTTGATTTTCCCTATGTTCATGTTTTATTTTGTACACCCACTTGTTCTTTAAAACCTTTCCCTCTATTAGCCAATCAGCCAAATCCCATGTCTTGTTATCATGTAGGGATTTTAACTCTTCTTGCATAGCCTTTTTCCATTTGATACTATTTTCTCCTTCACATGCTTCTTGAAAACAAGCAGGTTTACTTTCATCAATAAATAAAATATATTGTGAGGGAGAATACCTTTGTGAAGGCCTTTGTGGCATAGTAGACTTCCAAATTGATCAATTTTGCAGTGGAATTTCTCCTAATGGTTGTTGTTCTTCATGTGCTTCTTCTTGTTGTTCCTCATTTTCATTTTGTTGCTCAATGTCTTCTTGTAATGGTGGCTGATTTTCTTGTTGTTTTTCCTGCATTCCTTGAATTTCAACAAATTTATGTGCCTCCACACCTTTGTCAGCATTTTTAAACATTTGATATTTATTAAAGATGACACCCCTACTTCTAATAACTCTCATTTTTACAGGATCCCACAATTGATAACCTAACTCATTATGAGCATATCCTAAGGAAATGCATTTCAATGACTTTTCATCCAACTTGGACCTTTGTTCTTTAGGAATATGCACATATGCCTCACAACCAAAAAAATTTAAATGAGTGTAACATAAATCTTTACGAGTCCATACCTTTTTAGGAATGCCACCATCCAATGAAGTTGCGGGAGAGCGATTTATTAAATAGAAAGTTGTATGGACAACATTGAACACACCATAATTTACCCTAGAAAACCCCATGAGGGGAAAAACTAGCAACAATGAAGATCTTCATTATACTTGGCCAAAACCAGATATCTGGGCCAAGTGAGCTCACCCTCTCACCTCCAAGCCACATTACGATGGATTTTTCCAAGCCCTTTCTAGGCTTCATTACATGCAATAACTCAGGTCAATACCATGGGCTGCTGAATACCATGAACCCAAAAAACCACCTGATTTGACCTAAACCAAGATTAACTCAATAACTCATTTACCAAGTCAAAGTTAACCTAACATTCAAGCCCCCATAAACCCTAATTACATTTAAACATCGGGCCAAGTTTGTGGAAAATCTAAGTTTTAATTAAATGGAGGTTGTTTCTTTCCTGGTATATAATTTAGAATCCAATCGGACATTGATAATTGTTGACTGTTTCACTGGCGTCACCTGTAATATACAAGCAAGTTGGTTAATAAAGGAAACAATGCTTATTTCAATTTTGACTGTGAAAGAGGTCTATGTGAGAGAATTAAACCAGTGCCAATGATAGATGATGGAAATAAGACTACAATCATGCGATGAACTTATTTTTTACGTTTTCACAACCATATTTAAAAATTCATTTTATTGGTAATGTTTAACATTAAAAATAAATATAAAATATAGTTGAACTAATACAAAGTCAAACAAATAAGTTTGAGCCTCTCTACATTGCTTTCACTTGTATTCAAAGCCCTTGTGACTAAATCTCATGGGTGTTGTGACGAGAATGTACACTTTACTGCAAGTGCAAGTATATGGGAATGCTCAATTTAAGGACTTTACTGCAAGTATATGGGAATGCTCAATTTAAGGGCAAGCAATATCCACCGAGCTACAGAGTCTTAAAAACTGTCATCTAGGTGGTCCTCATCATATTTGGTATTAGATGATACATGCATACCATTGGATGGTATTCAATGATGCATATAACATCTGGGGCGTGTATTACTATTATCACTACAACTATTTTTCGCACTTGTTTACATGATGAAGACAATGTTTATGATTGCTAGCTATATTCCATCAGGACTATGCATGTATTGGGTACGGGTTATGAATCTTATCTATGTTTTGTAAAAAGTATGAAATTTAAATTGACTCTTTAACCGATGAGACACATAAATTAAATATTTAATGAAGATAAGAACTTGTAAAGCATAAGATCTAGCAAGTATACATGATATTGAATGAGGTTACAAAAGGTAAATTCCAACATTAATTAAGCATAAACCACTTAAGTCCAAATAAAGATAATGATTCACATCCACATTTGGATATATTTCATTAAAATCAGATTTTCTTTTAATTAAAAATATCTGATTTTAATGAAATGAAAGTTATTTTCAGATTTGAAGATGAGTTGTGGAAACAACTAACTTAGTCTTCCGGGTCTCTAAAGAATTTAGGGACAAAGATGGCATTTGCAAATATGATTTTATTAATGTAGATATAGTTTCTAGATTTGCAAAACTACCATATAAGCTCTAATCAAATGATATTAAAATGAAGAATATATAAGGTAATAAAAAATATGAATTAAAGATTAGGGGTGGCAGGCGCAAGGGGATCCTCTTTGATCCTGATGGAAAGGAAGAATTGTACTTTGAATGGGGATTTGGAACATCAACAAATAACCAGATAGAAGAGGCAGATCTATACCAAGGTCTTCTTCAAGCACTTTTGCTCAAATTAAATTGTCTCACAGTGATAGGAGACTGACTCTGAGATAATGATCAAGATGGTGCAAAGTTACTCCTTTCCCAAGGACATTGCTCTTGCTCGATGGATAACCAGGATAAAAAATGAGACAAAGTATTTCAACAAAATACACCTCTTCCACGTTCTTCATCAACACAATCAAAGGGTGGATGCAATGGAAAATGATGTTGCTAGGAGCAATGAAGGAATTATTTAAAAAAATGGAGTAATATTAATGAAACACATCCCCTAAAGTCTCGAATGCATGAAATGCATAGGTGTCAACATTCAAATTTCATCACTTCTCCAAGTACAAACCAGACCATGTGCAGTGATCGCAATCCCCTTCACACAAGCATGAGCTTAGGGGGAATTAACTATGCTTCGATTTGTAAAATGTCTCTCTAGAACATTCGAAGTGAATGCGGGATACAACCCCTGTTTCTCTCTAGGAAAGCGTCACCTCCAGGAAGTCAGGCATGTTCTCATGGTTTGAAGGATTCCAGGATAAATTCAGGGTTTCTTCAAGGTCTTTATCGCATATCAAATTCATAGGTCTCTCTAGTTAGCATGAGGTATCGTCACAGTCCTTGGGTAATGAATTTTAGCAGTGTAGTTTCAAATTTCGGTTAGCTAATGCCTCCAGTGTTCTGGAGTGAATATCTCCGAACCTGTAATGTTTTAGGATTTGAAACTTGGACCAAAGTTAGTTGGGAATTTTTTCTAGATGGGTTTTAAGTATCGCTCTTGGAACCCTTGTAGAAAAAACTTATAGTGAAAATTCCAAGATGAATCGTTTTGAAGAAACCAGTCCTGAGTAAAGGGCTCTGATACCAAATGTTATGCGATAATTTTCCAAAAAGAGCATGAAAAGAGTAGAAATAGATCAGAAAGAGTACTCCGCGAATTTATTGAAGAAAATAGATGAATAACAAACCTCTTCAATGGGGCAACCTCCTTATACAATGTACTAAATATACAAGACAAGACAAGACAAGATACTCCAAATGAAAATGTATCCTTCCTATATATAGGAGAATAAGGGGTACAATCCCAACTAACCACCCCAAGCCGACGTAACTAATATAACCATACTAATGACAATTTCCACTAATGGACCAAAGACGACATCAAAACTAATGTAATGAACCACAATATAGGGAGGAATGTGCCCATATTTAGGGCTTAACACACAAGAACCAAATTTTGTTTTTCTTCATGATAGGAATTATTATTTTATTTTTTACAAATGGTGTATGTTGCACCTTTAACATTTTTACTATGGCATGTTTTATTGTGATCAATTACAATGAAACATGGCAAGAACTATGATATTTTGGTTGTGCACTACTTATGAAGTAAAAGGAATTAGTAAAATGGCATTCAAAAATCCGTATGTATTCTCATCTAAGTCCCGTTGTAAAAACAATATTTTTAATGGCTTCTTCTATTTATACATGTCACCATTTACACTCAGTATTGGATGGCCATTTTATTCACTAACAAGTGCAACCTTTTGCTAGTAGAGCATTTGATTAGTTGCATGGGCAGTGCAAGATGATAGATGACCAAGATGAGAAGAGTGTGGCACACAAACATACCATAAGCGATGCAATGTTTCATGTGTGGAAACTATTGTTGAGTTTATAGAAGAGTTTATGTGCAGAGATCGATTCCCACAAGTGATACTAGATCCTACACAATATTGAAAATTTTGGACTTTGTCCAGGATTCAGTTAATATTTTTATGTTAACTCAAACCTACAACACTCGAACTTGAACCCGAAACCTCTCGAAACCCAAATGGACCAAAGGAGGGTGGCTTTTCCAATCCACCTACACGCCTAAGCCTCTCTTGGTGTAACTTGTATGTACATAACATTTTTTATTACATTGAAATTGGTAACATGGAATCTCATATTTGGTGTAAATAGTATGTAGATAAAAAAAATTTGATTTGGTTAACTTGGTAAGGAATTTTATGTTGTATATAAATTGTGATGTATGTGTATATAAATTTTTAGTGGGAATCCAAGGCTCCTGGTTAACTACAGTAATTAAAATTTATTTAGTTTATATTTCATTTGTTTTAGAAGAAGTATTGGGGGTAAAGTCCTTTCCAAAGGAAGTGTAAAAGGTGCCTCTACTAGGTTCCCATTTGGTAATCCTAGTATTAGATGCCCATACTTCCTCCTGTTGGCATGGATGAGGGACAACTTGCAAAGGATTTGAGGTTTCCGAGTTCAAAGGAGGTGGGGGATTCTAATTTCAAGGGCCTTGACGGTGGTATTTTTTATTCTTTGGAGGAATCGAGTAGAATCTTCAAGATAAACAAAGATGATTTTGAAACTATGGATCACACCTCACATGTTGATAAGCCTATTTATTGAAGCCATCAGATAGATCTAGAAGACAATGATTTTGGAGAGGAGTAGTCCAAGGCAGATTTATAAGCCTCTGTGATTTTTTTCCTTTAATCGACCTATTTTGACTAGTGCATTTATAGGTATGTGGCGCACTGCTACTTAAAATATTTTAATCTATCTCAGTTCTCCTAGATGAATACAAAATGGTGCAGTTAAGATATTTGAGGCTCATAAACATGATTTTTTAAAAAAAAATGGGAAATTAAGATATATTTTATACATTTTGGCCTATATATGTGCATGTGGTAGAGCTGAGAAAAGAAGGAATGGGTATTGAATCACATTAGTGCATTTTTACAGTATAAGCAAACTGAGAAAAATATATATGTTCAAACCTACAATTGCTCACCTCCACTAGAAACTTCCATTAGAAATGGAGAAGGAAAAAGTGATTCCAAAAACACTTTTCCAAGTAATAATTTGCATGTATTGGTGTGCCATTGGTGATTGATTTTTCCTTCACTTGTAACCTTATAAACAACTTTTCATCATAAAAAAATGCAATAAAAATTGATCCCCATATTTCTATAGACCCTACAGGATTGTGACCAAAATCGAGGATCCAACATATGCTTTAGAGCTACCCTCCTCTTCACAATGTCTTTTAGTTTCTTACTTTAAAAAAATATACACTAGACAAAACATTCCAATTCAAACAATTTACATAATTTAAATGAAGAAAACAAACCCATTTTAGATCCAAAATTAATAATAAACACTCAAAGTCCATAGTTATGTCACATAACCAACACTAAATATATGATTAATGAAAAAAATCTTCCTTTTGAAAATTCGTAAAATGCACAAGATTATAAAAACATTGAAAAAAAAATGAACAGTATACCTATTCATTCTATTTGTTTCAATATTCTTATTTGCTTTCATCTCTGTATTAAAGTATACTTATTCATTCTATTTGTTTTAATATTCTTATTTGCTTTCATCTCTATATTATTTTTTTATTATCATAATATGTAAAAACCACACTAAGTTCTCATTCATTTTTTCATTAAACTTTCATAATAATAAAAGGAATGTCCTCATCCAAAACTTAGGGAGAGAGATTTGGTGAGATAAACATTGCAACATGGATAGTTCTTTTAATTGCGTCATAGGCGTTCACCAACGAGAAGCGTGACCTTCCACCTCGGATAAATTCTTCGTCTATGGATCCAATGGAATCCTGGTACGTGTCAACCAATTTCACGCGATTTTAAACTTTGAGTCCATCAGTTTTAGGTGGGTTCCCTTTCCCGGTTTTCGTGGCTTGGTTCAACAAGGGTTGAAGTAGCTTTCATGGCGGTTTTGAGTAGCATTTTCCTCCCATAGATATTCGGATTTATTTAAACAACTGAGTTCATCAATCATATTTGCGTGTTGTTGGTTATGGTAGTGTTCATCCATTTTTTGATCATTGTCGACTGTAAATTTGTTCATGCTTTGGATGTTGCTTTGATAGTAAAGTATAGACTCAAACTCATTCATCTCTGCCGCCAATGTTGCCGGTTCCCTAAGGAAATCTCTTAACCCAAAATATGTTAAATAGTTGGATGTTACATAATTTCCTGTCGACTGGAGGAGATTATCCGCTTTCTATTCCGGAAACAAAGATAAAGACCCAATTTCTATGAAGTTTAGGGAATTGGACCAAATGGGTGATTTAAAGTGGCTTATAGAGCAGCCCAAGGCAGGAGGAGCATCCATAGGGTTGTTAGTCTCATCTTCTCTGCAACAAATTGTTATGAAATTGATCCAATTATTAGCTCGATATGGAGGAACTGGGTGTCTATGGCTACTTGGATTAGTCGGCTTCCGACTTGTCGTGGTCCGACTACCCCCTTCTGTTGGCTCTTCGACAGATTCTGATATTGTTGATTGCCGACCCAAACAATGATCCCTGTCCTTGCGAGCCTTCAACAGGTTAGCAGTGTCGACAGGTCGCGATCCCCGACGGCTTCATCCTTGACAAGTTCGCGAAGACAGGGTGTTGCTGTTGTGAGGGCACGTTGCTGCTCATAGTGAATAAGAACTGCGCCTTTGCAAGATGACCCTGCATTGAAGATCGAGCTGCATGGTGGAACCTACGGATCTCTGTTGGCTGTGCCTGATGCATCAGTACAGAGGTGAAGAACATGTGAATGTCAGTGTGCCATATTTAACCACGACCTCTGCGACCTTCATGTGAAGAGCGAAATTTGTAATTCTGTGGGTATTCGTGAAGAATGAAACTATGGAAACTTTGTAATTGATTGACCTTCAAGTGAAATTCCAGGTTATTCATGACTGATGATGAGATGCGTCTTCCAATTTGACTTCCTATTGGGTTGCTTCCTTTCCATCACTCTGAAGACTGAAGCATGACCTTCCACGTTATAGGAATGTCTCCTACGTTATATCCTCGGAAGTCAGATTAAATAAGACTAATTAAGTTAACTTTAGCAGTGCCAAGATTAACTTAATAAGAATTTCGACCTGTCGGCACTGTCATTAGAGGAATTTTGAGGTCTAAAATGGGCCTCAAAACAAAAAATGTACTATCAAAATCAACTTTAAAAGAACCAATTACATTATAGAGAATGACATCATCTATTATAGTTGAGGTGGCATTGCTTGAGTTACAGACACTTACCTGTCAAATTCTAAATGGTAGATGAAAACCCATAATTAACCATACTCATAATAGAAAAAGTACATACAACTTACTTTTAAATATTATATATATTTAATACTCTTAAATTAATTAAAGTAATTATAAAAAATGATATACTTAAAAGTACTTTTCTTATTTAAATATATAATATACTTTAAATTCTAAAATTTAAACTTCACTTATACCAAAATTCAAAATCTCAATATTAACAAGAGCCACGAGGTGGCAATGTCCCCGACAGAAGCAAATGATCGGGGACATAATCTTTAATGATAGCAAGTAATCTATGTCGTGTATTTTTAGTTTTTATGAATGTTGTTGCCTTTATTTAGAGGCTAACTTTCGAAAATTGAAGAGAAAAATGTGGTTTCAGTTTTCAGAATGTTGTATTTAGGTAGCGGTTGTTTGGATTTTTAGGTATTGTCATTGATGGTTGTTTTTTCATTAGTTATGGTCTTTGTTGTAGCAAAACAAATTGGCATAAAGTCATGGAGGTAGCATGTTCTTTTGATTTTGGATGAAGCAAAACAAATTAGTTATTGCAAATATCTGAAGGGAAGTAAAGGACAAAGGAGCAATCCAAGAATTGTTGCAAAATGACAAAAATGTTGAAAAATGTGATTTGTTCCCTAATGCAATTTGTTATGATCAAGGACCGTGTACCTCAACTTTTGATTTAAAGGCTAGAACATGTGTATGTTAAAAAAAAAGGATATTCCTATAGCAATAAAATCTTAGAATGTATTTGGTTCAAATCCTTTAGCTTTGTTAAGTAAAAAAAGAATAATTAGGTAATAATTGAATCATCTTTTAGCAGTTGACAAAACATAGACAAGAAGATAATTCCATTTTTCAAAATATCTTAACATTAAAGCTTTGAAAGAAGCAGTTGCAAAAATCACAGGTAAGGATCTTGGATCTTACCAAAGCTCCAATATCATTGAGTAGAAGTATTTTTCAATGTAACCTTCTTTAGGAAAAAGTTGTGTGTTCATATTAGACAAACTTCCAACAAGATCTAGTAAAAGAGCTATCTTAGAATAGGTGGTTTACTATTTGCAATTTAAGACATAAAGCTTTTGTCCATTTGGAAAATGACTTTTTGCAAATAGTTTTTTTGCAAAGAAGGCCTTGGTAAATCGTCAGCAATGCAAACACCAGAAACTTGTACACATTGTGCAATTGCTTGATGCTTGTTGCTAGTGAGATGAGACTATAATTTTTTCACTTGCAGATAGCAGTTACATTTGTTCTGTTGTGTGAAACTTAGAGGTTATATCAATTTGTCTTTGTAAATTATAAGAAAGTGATATAGATGAAGTATTCCTCGACAATGCAATGTGCATCATTATAAAAATGAACAAATCTCATTTTCCCAATCCAACTTCATGTGAAGGACTATAAGGGGATGGCTTGATAGAATGCAAAAGAGATGGCTGTGAGAAGGTGTGTTTCTGTTAAAAGGTTGCTATAAATATCCGGTGTTCAATGTAAGGATTTTACTTACTCTGTTATTAAATAGGGGGTGGTATCTCTTGTTTATTGATATCTACTAAAAATGTTGAAGAATGCGATGGTTGAGTCAAAGTTGGGAATAAGTCTATGTCCATAGAATGTGTTGAAAGTGAGTTTTTTTGATGATCAAAAATGTTGCAGGAGTATGAAAAAGGGGTTATGTGGTATGTTTTTATTATATTATTCTTGTGCAATGTATTATTATGTATGCACTATTGAAACAAAATAAAACATAGGTAAGTACTGTATGGATTTTAGAGTGGCCTAGGGAGGGAGAAAGCTTTAAGCTTAAAAATGCATCTGAGAACTGTTAAGAGGGCTTTGATGCTGTATTCGTGATCACTATATGACCTCTAGAGTGACTTTAGGGCAAGTGAAATGGGGCAGATGCATTAGAAGGATTTAAGAAAGAGCATTGGTTTGAAGGGTTTGTAGTGGCATGGAATATACTATAAGCTGCATACATTTTCCATTGTATTAAACTTTATTGTAGATAGATAGCTGGAATCAAGGAAGATTTGTGGTTTTCAATTTGCCTACAACCGAATCATTGGTTGATGTATATTTTCAAGATTTTTTAGATGTATGGATTTTTGTATTTTTTCAAATCCAAGTTATCAGCCTTTAGGTATTTTAGATAGTGTTATTTTGTATGTTGCATTTTTTATTGGCTAAATGGTTTACATTTGTTAATGGGAAAAACAAGAAATACTAGTTTTGAAAAATAAAGTAATTGATCGATGTAAGTAGAATGTCATGATTGTGGGAAAATAATATTTCTTAAATATTTGTAATTGTTACTTAATTATAATAATAATAAAAGTTATTCAAAATTACTATTTAGTTTTGGTTACGCACCTATAATTTTTATTATTGTATTTTCACATCTTGAAATGAATGGAGAAAACACTTAAATTAAATTATATAATTTGATAGATTCATGTGAATAGAATGATATAGCAATTCTTTAATCTCATTGGAATTGTTTGAGTGTTTTGATAAGGTAATAGCAAACACCATTAAGCTAAGTCAGATGGTTTGAGTTTAAAATCAAGAATCATGGATTTGATCATTGTTCGAATTTCTTGATAGGTTGGTTTGAGATTTTTCTTTAGATTTGGAGTTATATATATGTAACTTTAAAGCATAAATCAAAGTGATTGCATCCATTTTTTGTTCATTGTTATTATGTCCTCGACATTTATAAATCGAGAAATTGGATTAGTGTTCACTTATAAATTTTGATTTTTATTTAGCTAAAGTTTTGCTATGGTTTAGACAATATTTATTTATTTGAAGTTTTAAAAAATATATTTAATTGTTTTTTCGTTGGTAGTGTATAGGGTGATGCTGTGCTGGGGCTTTGTGCCCTAGAGCGTGGCGGCGTTGTTGCGTCATCCTCTCTGTGTAATGTGGTGCGATGTTTGCAGGTGCGGTGTGATGTTTGCAGGTGATATGTTGTGTGGTATGGTGTTTGTAGGTGGGGACGGTAGCGTGACATTGCGTCGTGCTTAATGATGAATCAAAGATAGAAACCTTGTAGTGGTCTGTTGTCACGTCCCCATTTTGACCCCCTTTGTATCAAATTGTAAATGATGTAAATATTGTAATTTAATCATGGTGAGGAGCTCAAGGCCAAGGCCCCACCATTTATTTAGTGTTTCATGTATCGGCAATTAAAATAGATGCCTATGGTTCTTGTGCGAGATGGGCACAATGTATATAAGACATCATGTAATTACGAATTTTTAATGAAAAACCCACAACCGGCTATGCAATGCAACAAAAGAGATGGGGCATGGTTCTACAAGGAATAGGGAGGAAAATTATTCAAACCCTTGAGCCAATGGTATTAATCCATGTGTCAATGGGGAAACCCATAAACCACCAACTACCCATTTTGTCTCATGCACCCCAATCATTTAATTCCTCCAAGAAATTGGTTAAGGCAGTTAATGCCTTGGGAATGAGGGAGTATGGGCAAGCCATTTTCGTGCATGGGAAAGCCATCCACCTGGAAATTCGTGTTTTTGCTTGTGGGCAAGAAAACACCCACAAAATGGTGCCCAAAGCCATGGGGAATGGGCAGTCTTCACTCATTCACGCAGTTGGAGTTAGCTGGGTCTTTTCCATATACGTTTCTCATCAAAATCCTGCATTCTTCCATGCCTGGGAGTCGTTTTTGCCTGGTATAACAGTTGGGCGAGGAAGGCCACGAATTGGGGACTAGGAGGGAGGTCGTTTTTGCCCCGAATTGACCCTGGACGTTTTACTAAAAACGGATTTGGCTTCGTGGGTTGTTCCCCAACTTCCCATTTCGTTTTTGTGGGTTCCCATGTTTTGCTGAGCTAGCTGAAACCCCATCTCATGCATCTACCTGTAAAAACGTTTTATCCTGGCCCATGATTTTGTTCTGCTGTGGTGTGCATCCTCATTTTTGGTTTGAACCTGTGAATTGAAGTTTTGGAGTGGTAGTGGACAGAAGTAGCTTGATAAACCTAGTGGGGGAGACAACCTCTCAAGAAGATCAAGAGGGCTTTGGTTACTCTTCTATGCATGCCCTGAGAGCACTAGATAGGGAAGGTATGGCTTGAGGGACTGTACAGCAGTGAAAAGAATACTTCCTTGTGCTGGGTGTGTAGGTATTGTGGGTGCCAAGCTAGATAGATCTTGCAAAGGTTATCCCTGGCTCTGTGCTGGAGCTCACTAGCTTAGCAATTCTTCCCTCCCATGTCCTAGCAGCCTGATAAACCCAATTGCAGATTGGCTTGGCTCATATTGGTGTATGCTTGGCTATGTGTGAGTCTGTTGTTCCCTGATTCCTTGTAGAGATCATGCCCAGCTCGGGGGTGGCAGTGGTGCTGAGAGATTGAGGAGCACACTGGCCTACGGTTGGGTGGAACGTTGCAGTTGCATAGCCATTTGCGTGGGACTACTTTCGTATAAGATAAGTATCCTCTTGTGTTAAATTTCAATTACTTATTTGATGAACATCTTAAATGTATGATGGATGTGAAATTCTTAATATTCCGCTGTGATTTACTTAAAAACCATACAATTCCATCTATCTCTGTTATATTATGTTCATGCTTATGATTAAACGTTTCATAAGGCTAGACGCCCAGTTTAATATCACATCTGTTATGCATTTGTATATGTATATATTCTTTTTGATTTGAATGCTTGCTGAATGTGAATGGGGTTGGATGCCCGATTTAACCTCACGATCCTCTCCATCTAGCTAATGGAATGGGAGGGGACGTGACAGAATGGTATCAGAGCTGCGTTGCAGCACTGGGCCGCTATGGGCCAAAACTGATAGTAAAAGAGAAGAGAAGAAGTTAAGTTTTCTTAAGAGTTTGGGAAAAAAAAATTTGTTTAAAGTCTGTTTTTGAAAATTTTGTTTAAAGACTGTTTCGGAAAGAACTCCCGAATGTCTTCCGCAACTGCGTAAGCATTCGGCGAATTGTTCCGAAATTTCGGAAGCGTTCCGAGAATTTTTCCGAAAATTTGCGAAGGGAAGTTTTTCGGAAGGAATTCTCTTCCGAAATTGCGGAAGGATTTCTCTTCCGAAATTTGCGGAAGGAATTCTCTTCCGAAATCGCGGAAGGGTTCGGCGAGCCGTTCCGAAGTCGCGGAAGACTTCGGCGAATCGTTCCACAACTGCGGAAGACTTCGCCGAATCGTTCCGCAACTGCGGAAGACTTTGGTGAATCGTTCCGCAATTGCGGAAGCATTTCGCAAGTCTTTCCGCAAAATCTTTTCGCAAGAACCGCCCGAAACCCCCGGCAGCATTCCGCGCAACGGCGGAAGCATTCCGCGAACGGCTCCGAAGCTGCGGAAGCCTTCGCCGAATGGCTCCGCAATTGCGGAAGCGTTCGGCGAACTGCTCCGCAATTGCGGAAGCGTTCGACGAACTGCTCCGCAATTGCAGAAGCCGTCGCGCGGAAGTCGTTGCCGAACCGCCCCGCAATTGCGGAAGGGTTCCGCCAAACGCCCCGCAGTTGCGGAGGGCTTCAGCCAACCGGCCCGCAGTTGCGGAAGCCTATAGTGAAGCGCCCCGCAACGGAGGCGAGCCGGGAACCGCTCATTGTGGAAGCTTTCAGCCTGCCGCCCCGCAGTTGCGGGAGCATACCGTGAACCGTCCCTCAGTTGCGGGAGCAATCTGTGAACCGCCACAAGGGGGCAAGCCCCCTTGACCCCCTTTTTTCTTTTTTCCCTCACATGTCGTTGTTGTGATTGACGAATTGTTAGTATGGCATTTTTCCACGTGCATGAAGTAAGTTATGAATTCTAAGAATGTAATGCAGCTAACAATTGTGTTGATGAACACATTTCAGAGAGCCACAGTTACAGCAGGGTAGCACTCTAGTTAATACAGTGGAAAAATTTTGGATCTTGGTTGGGCCAAGAAAATGAACATCATGAATGATGCACAGGATCCCTATGAACCTGAGACAGATGCCATGGGAGAAAACATACAGGTTGAGAATGCTGAGACAGAATCTAATGGGAGAAGAAATCAAGAGACCCCTCCAGATGTTGCAGCCACCATGAGAAGCCTAAGGGTGGAGTTGCAAAGCTGTAGGGAAGATAATAAAAGGATGATTAAAGCTCAGGAAGAACAAAATCAGCTTAATGCAGCCATGTTGCAGATTTTAACAGACATCCAAAGGCAAATAAACTCTGGGCATCAGATATCAAATCCAGAAAAGGGTGGGAGTAGCTCTAGAAGGAGTTCCCGCAAGAGGGCCAGTAGTCCAAGAAGAGTTTCTACAGACAACACATATACTCCAGAAATATCTTCTAATGAATCATCTGACTCTGAAGAATCCAATGAGGTTTCAAGTTCTTCATCTCACATGAGTAAGAGGAAGAAGCACTACAAGAACAATTCACATGGGGAATTTAAGAATGCAAAACCTCCTACATTTGATGGAGAGATAAAGTCCGGTCAAGAAGCTGAGGCTTGGCTTCTTGGGATGAGAAAGTATTTCCAAGTCCAAGACTACTCAGGAAATATGAAGGCAAGGGTAGCCATCTTCAACTTGAATGGAAGAGCATCTATCTGGTGGGAACACACTAGGCAAGTGAAGAAGATCAATGAAAGAAATATTGTGTGGAAGCAGTTCAAGAAATACTTCAAGCAGAAGTACCTCTCTGATAGGTACTATGATGATAAGATCAAAGAGTTCCATGAGCTGAGATTGGGACAATCGACCATGGAAGAATATGCAAACAAGTTTTTGGAGCTGCTGAGGTATGTTAAGTATATTCGAGATGATAAGGTCAAAATTCAACGTTTTCTAAGTGGACTGCCCCAGTCCTATAAAGATAGAATTGAGTTTGACGAACCTCGAACTCTAGAGGAGGCCATAAGAAAGGCCAAGTATTGCTTTGATCAAAACAGAAGCAAACCAGAATTCCATAAGGCATGGAAAGATAAGAAAAATGAGAAGTTTGATCAAAGGAAAAAGGGGTTCAAGCCTCCTCAATTCAGGAATCAGCAAAGGCAGCCATCACAGGTTGTGACTAAGCCAACTAGGATGATGGGAGACAAGCCAAGAGATCCAAAGGAGCCAAGAGAACCACTTCAATGTTGGGGTTGTGGAGGAGACCACATGCTTAGAAACTGTCCACATCGGAATGGGAATGCAAATCAAGTTCATAACATCCAAGGAGCTGGAACTGTGGGTCAAGTGGCGAGGACAATCCCTAGAATCTATGCAGCTCTAGACGACCACCAAGCAGATCATCAGTCAACTGTGGTTGAAATTGAAGGTAAGATTGCTAAGCAATCTGTTTCTATTTTGATTGATCCTGGATCTACTCACAGTTATGTCACTCCTAGGATTGTTGAGATGTGTGCCTTCAAGAAATTAAAGCATAGTAAATCTTGGTTAGTTCAATTAGCCACTGGAACCAAGAGAAAAGTTAGTGAAATAGTAGAGAAATGTCCATTAGAGATGGATGGGCTATTCACTTATGCAGATCTGAATATTTTGCCACTTGGTTCCTACGATATTCTCATTGGAATGGATTGGTTAGAAGCACACAGGGTTAAACTTGACTGCTACAATAAGACATTTGAATGCATGGACGAAGAAGGAAACCCGAGGGTTGTAAAAGGCATTCCAAAGGTGACTTCTGTTAGACAGGTTTCAGCCATGCAACTAAAGAAGTTCTGTAGGAAGGGATGTCAACTGTATGCAGCTCACGTTTTAGAGGCAGCAAAGAGTGAAACTCTTAGATTGGAGGACTATCATGTATTGCAAGAATTCAGGGATGTTTTTCCTGATGAGATCCTAGGACTTCCTCCAAAGAGAGACATTGACTTTACAATTGAACTTGTGCCAGGAGCGGCACCAGTGTCTAAGACACCCTACAGGATGAGTACACCGGAATTGCTAGAATTGAAGATGCAATTGCAAGAGTTGCTGGAAAAGAAATATATTAGGCCAAGTGTATCCCCGTGGGGAGCGCCCGTTCTATTTGTGAAAAAGAAAGATGGAACACGCAGGTTATGTATTGACTACAGGCAGTTGAACAAAGTCACTGTGAAGAACAAATACCCATTGCCCCGAATTGATGACCTTTTTGACCAAATGAGAGGAGCAAAGGTATTTTCAAAGATTGACTTGAGGTCTGGTTACCATCAGGTAAGAATCAAAGAAGAAGATATTCATAAGATAGCCTTTAGAATGAGGTATGGACACTATGAGTTTGTGGTGGTGCCATTCGGCCTCACAAATGCACCAGCTACATTCATGTGTCTCATGAATAATGTTTTTAGCAAGTATTTGGGACAAGTTTGTTCTTGTATTCCTAGACGATATTCTCATCTATTCCAAGAATGAAGAAGAGCATGAAGAACATTTGAGAATGACAATGCAACTACTAAGGGAGCATAAGCTGTATGCAAAGTTGAGCAAATGTGACTTTTATAAAGATAGAATTCATTATTTGGGTCACATCATCTCCGACGAAGGTATATCTGTAGACCCTGAGAAGATTGAAGCCATTATGAATTGGCCAACTCCAAGGAATGTGACTGATGTGAGATCTTTTATGGGCCTTGCTGGTTACTATAGAAGGTTTATCAAAGGATTCTCCAAGGTTGCAAACCCGATCACTTCTTTGCAAAAGAAGGGGATAAAGTTTGAATGGTCACCAAGATGTGAGGAAAGTTTTCAACGGTTGAAGAATCTTCTTACAAGTGCACCTATTTTGAAAATTGCAGATCCGGAAAAAGACTTTGTGGTGTGTACAGACGCATGAAATCAAGGACTTGGAGGAGTTCTTATGCAGGACAACCACGTGATATGCTATGAGTCAAGAAAGTTGAAGGAGCATGAGAAGAACTATGCCACTCATGATATAGAACTTGCAGCCATAGTACATGCTTTAAAGATGTGGAGGCATTACTTAATGGGAAGAAAATTCGAGTTAAGGACAGACCATTGTGGCCTGAAGTACTTGTTTATCAGCCAACTTTAAATGCTAGGCAAGCTAGATGGTTGGAATTTTTGTGTGAATTTGATTTCGAAATCAAACACATAAAAGGGAAAGAAAACAAGGTGGCCGATGCACTCAGCAGGAAGGTACGTGAAATGCATGTGGCAGCGCTTAGTACTTGCCAACCAGATTTGAGGCAGCAGATTGTTAACCATATGGTTGAGGATGAGGTGTATGAGCAGATAAAGGGAAAATTGCAGCAGCAGAACCTTGAGAAGAAGTATGAGGGCTATCATTTGGAAGAAGGCGGACTTCTTACTTATAAGAATAGAGTCTATATTCCAAATGCGGCAGATTTAAGGAGAATGGTTATGGATGAGATCCATAAAGCTCCATACTCTGGTCACCTAGGATATCAGAAAACAATTGCTACAGCAAGAAAATATTATTTCTGGCCAGGCATGAAGAAGGATGTCGCTGAGTACATCTCTAAGTGCATGGAATGTCAGCAGGTGAAGGTTGAACACCAACACCCAGCAGGTTTATTGCACCCAGTGCCGATCCCAGAATGGAAATGGGAAATAATTTCCATGGATTTTATTACAGGATTGCCAATGACTAAGAGACAACATGATTCCATCATGGTTGTGGTGGACAAGTTGACAAAGGTAGCACATTTTATACCGGTTAAGTCCACACATAAAGCCGATGCCATTGCAGATATTTTCATGAAGGAAATTTTCAGATTACATGGGTTGCCTAAGGCAATAATTTCTGACAGGGATACCAAGTTCACTTCCAATTTTTGGAAAGCTCTCTTTGCAGATTTGGGTACACAGTTGAACTTTAGCACCGCGTACCATCCTCAAACAGACGGGCAAACAGAAAGAGTAAATCAGGTGCTTGAAGACATGCTCCGCATGTACGTAATGGACAAGACATCCAAGTGGGAAGATTATCTGCACCTGGTAGAGTTTGCATATAACAATGGGCAACAAGAATCATTGGGAATGAGTCCATATGAGGCTTTGTACGGAAGAAGGTGTTGACACCAGTGACTTGGGACAATCCAGTGAACCGAATTGTACTTGGGCCAGAATTGCTTAAGGAAATGGAACAAGAGGTTGCAAAGATCCGGCAAAATTTAAAAGCAGCCCAGGATAGACACAAAAGCTATGCAGATAAACACAGAATGCATAGGGAATTCAATGTTGGGGATCATGTGTATCTTAGAGTAAGATCAAGGAAGAGTTCCTTGAAGCTTGGGAGCTGTGCCAAGCTATCACCTAGATATTGTGGGCCATTTGAAGTGCTTGAAAGAATAGGGCCAGTTGCATATAGACTTGCCTTGCCTGCTAGCACTAAAGCTCATAATGTTTTTCATGTCTCTTTGCTTAAGAAATATGTACATGATCCTAACCATGTGATTAATTGGGATGTGATCCAGGTGGAACCCGAGGGAGAATTCCAAACCGATCCATTGCGCATCCTAGACAAGAAAGTAACATTGCTCCGGAACCGAGCCATCGGGCAGGTAAAGGTGCAATGGAAGCACTACGGTCCCGATGAGGCTACATGGGAGCTGGAGGATGCCATGAGGGTGGCATATCCATTTTTGTTCAATTTTGATGAGCACTGAGGACAGTGCTAATGTAAGGGGAGGGGTATGTCACGTCCCCATTTTGACCCCCTTTGTATCAAATTGTAAATGATGTAAATATTGTAATTTAATCATGGTGAGGAGCTCAAGGCCAAGGCCCCACCATTGATTTAGCGTTTCATGTATCGGAAATTAAAATAGATGCCTATGGTTCTTGTGCGAGATGGGCACAATGTATATAAGACATCATGTAATTACGAATTTTTAATGAAAAACCCACAACCGGCTATGCAATGCAACAAAAGAGATGGGGCATGGTTCTACAAGGAATAGGGAGGAAAATTATTCAAACCCTTGAGCCAATGGTATTAATCCATGTGTCAATGGGGAAACCCATAAACCACCAACTACCCATTTTGTCTCATGCACCCCAATCATTTAATTCCTCCAAGAAATTGGTTAAGGCAGTTAATGCCTTGGGAATGAGGGAGTATGGGAAAGCCATTTTCGTGCATGGGCAAGCCATCCACCTGGAAATTCGTGTTTTTGCTTGTGGGCAAGAAAACACCCACGAAATGGTGCCCAAAGCCATGGGGAATGGGCAGTCTTCACTCATTCACGCAGTTGGAGTTAGCTGGGTCTTTTCCATATACATTGCTCATCAAAATCCTGCATTCTTCCATGCCTGGGAGTCATTTTTGCCTGGTATAACAGTTGGGAGAGGAAGGCAACGAATTGGGGACTAGAAGGGAGGTCGTTTTTGCCCCGAATTGACCCTGGACGTTTTACTAAAAATGGATTTGGCTTCGTGGGTTGTTCCCCAACTTCCCATTTCGTTTTTGTGGGTTCCCATGTTTTGCTGAGCTAGCTGAAACCCCATCTCATGCATCTACCTGTAAAAACGTTTTATCCTACCCCATGATTTTGTTCTGCTGTGGTGTGCATCCTCATTTTTGGTTTGAACCTATGAATTGAAGTTTTGGAGTGGTAGTGGACAGAAGTAGCTTGATAAACCTAGTGGGGGAGACAACCTCTCAAGAAGATCAAGAGGGCTTTGGTTACTCTTCTATGCATGCCCTGAGAGCACTAGATAGGGAAGGTATGGCTTGAGGGACTGTACAGCAGTGAAAAGAATACTTCCTTGTGCTGGGTGTGTAGGTATTGTGGGTGCCAAGCTAGATAGATCTTGCAAAGGTTATCCCTGGCTCTGTGCTAGAGCTCACTAGCTTAGCAATTCTTCCCTCCCATGTCCTAGCAGCCTGATAAACCCAATTGTAGATTGGCTTGGCTCATATTGGTGTATGCTTGGCTATGTGTGAGTCTGTTGTTCCCTGATTCCTTGTAGAGATCATGCCCAGCTCGGGGGTGGCAGTGGTGCTGAGAGATTGAGGAGCACACTGGCCTACGGTTGGGTGGAACGTTGCAATTGCATAGCCAGTTGCGTGGGACTACTTTCGTATAAGATAAGTATCCTCTTGTGTTAAATTGCAATTAATTATTTGATGAACATCTTAAATGTGTGATGGATGTGAAATTCTTAATATTCCGCTGTGATTTACTTAAAAACCATACAATTCCATCTATCTCTGTTATATTATGTTCATGCTTATGATTAAACGTTTGATAGGGCTAGACGCCCAGTTTAATATCACATCTGTTATGCATTTGTATATGTATATATTCTTTTTGATTTGAATGCTTGCTGAATGTGAATGGGGCTGGATGCCCGATTTAACCTCACGATCCTCTCCATCTAGCTAATGGAATGGGAGGGGACGTGACATCTGTCTCGGAGAAAAGCAGCGGTTTATTGGAACGGCCGGGGCTGCTTTGTCATTGATGAATCCTAAGAATGTTGTCTCCCAGATTAAGTAGTTGATTGGGAAGCAATTGCATGATCCCAAGGTGCAGAGGGATGACCAGAACTTGTTGTTTGCTGTCGATGAAGGACCCAATGGAGTTGTACAGATTCATGCGCGGCACTTTGGAGATAACTGTGGCTTTACCCTGACTTAGATTCTTGCCATGATTTTGTGAAAGCTTAAGCAAATTGCTATATTGATCTATTTCACAGATCTTTAAAGAAGAGCGTTTTTGGATTCTTGTTACATTGCCAATTTAAACTTTCTTTGCTTGGTGCAGGAGACCATGGCCATTGCTTTGGCCTACTGTATTTACAAGATTAATTTCCCAGAAAGCGATCTGTTAAGTATTGGGTTTGTTAATATTGGGCATGCTAGTATGTAGGCTTGTGTTGTTGCTTTAAAAAAGGCCCGGTAAAGATCCTAGTTGATGCTTTGGACAGGTCTCTTGATGGAAGGGATTTTGATGGGGTTGTTTTGAGGTAGTTTTTAACTTAGGCGTTGAAATGCTAGAAATGATGCTTGATCTTTAGCATTGAAACCCTTTTGTATGTTTTCATTTTTTTCATTCTTTTTGCTGAATTTTTTTCTATTTTATAAACCTTTGAAGTCCTGCGGTAATCCTCAGCGTTAATATTTTTTTGTATGTTGCCATTGGTGTCTTTTCCAGAAAGACTAGATAAATTTGTGGATCTGTGTGAAAGTTTATTAAGGTGAATTTGGCTAAATCTATCTCAGGAGCGGTCGATACTAGCAATGAATCCTGTTTAGCGCCTAAAGCCATTGCATATATATGATAAATGGCTCGATTGAGTCTTTCTTAGTTCTCCCCAAGCTTCAATTCCTTTTCAAGTATCTTGAACAATAGTTCTTACAGTTCAATTTCCAATGGGATGACTGAATTTGGGGCTTGTTCTGTGGATTTGTCCTTAGTCCAGGCCTCCAAAAGCCGAAATATTGCTGCTCTTGAAAAGCTTTGTGAAAGAATTGAGTCTGTTCTGTCTCTCGCTGCTGTTGATTGCGGTGATGCTGAAATTGCGGTAGACTCTTTTCTAAGTAAGGGTTTGTAAGCTGCCTATTTTAGCATGGCATGGGTTGTTATACACTATTGGTAAAAATACGGGGTGTTAACATTTTGTTTGGTGATATTGTCGACTATGGGATGTTCTTTTGCATGGTAGTATGCAAACAAATTGACATTATCAAAGGATTAAGATCAGAAGCGAGCCTATTTTCTAATGACTCTAGCCAGGTTCAAATTTTGCAGTATGAAAATCTGAAATTGGATTGGAAGGGTTGCTATGAAGGATACTTTAGAAGAGAGGCATATTTTACAAATGACAGAAAATGCTACTATTTTCACTTAGGAAAAATATTTCACCGAATATTTGTTGAAAAATTAATAAAAGCCAAATTCAATAAGCATTGTATTGCAACAATTTTTAGGAGCAATTTTTTTTTTAATATCATATCAATTCAACTTATTTTTTCCCCATTTTGGAGGTTCATGAGAAATGTAGCATGGCACTGTAGCTGTTTCAGAATTCTATATCATTATAAGATAGCTATTATAAGGACAATTGGTTGATGTGACAAGCAAAATCTAAATTTCTAGAGAAATTCACTATGAACATTGTAATTTTTTAGTGCATTTTCCTTTATAGACAACATAAATCATGAAGAAATAACATTGGCTATGAGCTTTCTAATTTTTTTAATTCATTTTCCCCTATAGATAACAAAAATCATGAAGAGATAACTGTTAGTATCTCAACATATGACTTAAAAAGAAACAACCAGTAGGATCAAAGTGTGTTTATCATATGTAGCATATTAGAAAAGCAATAAAAGAATTATTGCAGCGTGTCATAGTTTTACTTGGAGGGATAAGTCCATATAATTGTAAAGCAATGAAAACATTAAAAAAATGCCTGCGATATTGAGCTCTTTGAATATGACAAATGCACAAGTATTGAATAGATACGGATACATGTTTTCAACATTCAAAACCATTGAAATCAATCTGCTGCTCCTAAAACTTCATCATTATCAAGTTAGGCAATTTAAGTTTCAAAAGATGGCTATTGTCTAGCTTCTCTGATTGGAAATGGCACAATAATTTTTTTTTGTGCAACTGTTAGAGTAGTATGTTTGCAGACACATGAATTATCAACACTGGACATTTTCATTGTGGGCGCTGTGAATAACAAATGCACATTGCATATGTCCAATGCTTTATGCGTTTAATTGCCTACGTCTCCAGCTGATAATAAATGCATATGTTGAAGAACAGTACATAGAGATGTATTGCTATTTCGTATGTTTTGGTTGGAACTTTTCTGACATGATAGCTTTGTGTGATTGACAGAAATCTCACACCAGATGATTCATGGGAAATCACCAGTTCCCATAGACTGGGAGCTTGAACCTGTATCAATTTACTGCATGTTGAAAAATAAAATGCAAAACGCATAAAATCAAGTAACAGACATGCAAGATAAATTGCATTGCCATTTTGCAAATGAAATGATTGCAACCTAATTATATTTGACAAAAGAAGCAATGACATTAACGCAGTTCAAAATCATCGACATATACATGGCCGAGGAAAAAAATAGAAGCAAATGTGAGTATCATTTAAAAAATGCTAGAGAATTTGTATTGTTTTTTTCAAAAGAAATTCTAATTTAAGTAACAGGTACTGTGTATTTGAACATCAAGCATTGAAAAGCAACTGTTCTTGTAATGATCTGGGGTCTAATTTTATCCAACATTGCATTTTCAATGTTAGAAACAATATAAACCGTGTTGTAGCAAATAAAGCATCATTTGGGGAGCAACTCTACACAATCGAAGTGTGTTACAAGGCTATTGAACTTCAAACCAGGAGACAACAGAACATAAACGAGATCAGCTGATCAGAATCAAGTGCAAGGACTAGCTGATTATCATAGACATGAACAAAATATTGACATTTGAAATGTTGAAAAGCCATCTATTTATCAATACTTGTAAACTATGAATAACATTACAAAAGCTTATAGGTAGATTGTTTTCAAGTATCCAAAAAAGAAACATCAGTTGCTGGAGCATGAAAACTATGTATGTATTTCGGTTTTCAATGACTATGGCTTTGTAATTACAAATGAAGAAGATGATGACATTTGCAAGAATGCTATGAATCTATTGTGACGGATGTAATAAACAACATTAAAAAAGCGAAGAATATATATAAGTGTTTTTGGTTTATTTGTGTTTTCAACAAGCGGTGCAAAAAAGATGAACATCATTTACATTTGCAAGAGTTCTGTGCATATATCGATATCTATGCCTAGTAAAGGAGGTTGAGTTTAATAGAATATATTTTTGTACATTTCCAAAAAACATAATTCAGAATCAGAAACTTTTGCAAAATATATTCTTGGGAATCTCCTTGCATTGCTATCTGTATATTGCAAGTGATATGGAATGTCCTAAAGCTGTCAGCAAGTTCCATTTTCAAAACCTAGGACATGATGAGTGTTAAAATTTTAAAATCTGGTAGCAGAAGATGAGACGTGACAGAACGCATGTCTCCACAAATTTAGAAGATATAAATAAATAGTGGCTTATTATCAGTGATTAGAGATAAATAAACATAAGACAATCCACAGATCTCATATACTTGTCATTTACATTGATGAAAGTAAATAGACTAGACTTTGAAGATTGGCTAGCTATCAAATATATACCACCATCAAATGGATATGACACGTCAGTGATGAAAATTGAAATCATTTCATCTACACTCATACAGGATTCAGAGTTTAGAGTGGTGAATTTATTCATTTGTGTAATCTCTTTATACCTAGATTTTTCAGCCATGTGACCTCAGTTTCAGTCGTCACAATGGGGTGGTTGTTTGCTGAAGTTTAGACTATATTTAAATGTTTAGATATTTGTAATTGTTCCTTGTCTCAAAGTTACTTACCGCTGCAAATTGTCAGTAGGCAACATGTACAAGCATCTGTTGTTACTGTTCACTAGTGTATACACAGCTGACAGTGCCATGATCTTTTGCCCAGCTATAGTGACTTGTACATGTCTTGTTCAGATTTGTTGTAACCTGTAGATGTCTACAAACTCTGGGACAGATTCTGTATAAAAAAATCGTGTGCATAAAAGAGGACTCCGCAGCAGTCAAATGCTTCGAGAGTATATAGTATGAAAAAGCAGAATTGTAATCTTAAGACAAGTATCCACAACTGGAGAAGCATTCAAATAAAGTTATGTTTCTGTATATATATTTATAGATTTGTATCAAAATCTTGACAACATAGGCTGTCAATATATCAGATGCATAGACTGTTGTTGTATATGTACTGGTACAAAACCATGGCAATCGACCATGCTGCATGTATAATTACATTGACTATATCAAAAAAACAAAATTTCAGTCAAGTTTTTTTTTCTTTATATGTTAGCTATTGCAAATGCACATAAGTATTTGTCAGACCTGGATATGCTCTTTGTAATCTATGAGTTGAAATCGCCGTGGTCAGTGTAATGACAAGGGACTGAAATATGCTTCCTGTACATTGAAGAAAGGGAAAATATTAACATCAAAAGCAATTGATAATTGAAAGCAAAACATGTTACAAAAAATTAAAACATGAGAATGTTGACAGCAAAACATGTTACATGTGAATTTGGAGCTAAACCCTGGTCATATTCATGAATATGTTAAATGTATCTATAATTTCTGCTATTTCTCTGACTAAATCGACAGAAATTAGTATAAATGTACAAAGAGACTATATCGTAATAAAAAGCTATTTCATAGACACCCAGATGAAATGAATAGTTTGAAGTCCAAAAATTGTGTCTTTGAATCAAAGCATTTGAGACAAAAGGTAAAAGCTTTGGGTCACAAATACAGATGCATTATTAGATAAGTTGTATTCTAGAACATGATTAAATAAACTGTATGCTAATAAAGTGAATGCATATTGACATTAGCCTATCATCATTGAATGTCAATACTATAGCTATTGATCATTGATAGTAAAAAACAACTATTATTTAAAGCAATCGAAAGTGACAGATAGCAAAGGTGGGTAAATTATCAACAACAATTAAGAAAGGTTGTTGTTTTAACAGTTGCTTCTGCATACCTTATGTCTAGATTTTTTGCAGTTTACTATTCTGTTGTTCATTGCAAGAGTGAAAAGGCCTTGTTGGTTGAATTTGCACAGATGACGAATAGTTGCTGTGACAGCCTGGCAATATTGTTCATATGAGACAGCTGCAACAACTGGACAATATTCTTTCAGCTGTGCACCTCGAAGAGTGCATTCGAGGATGCCCTGATCTGTTTCCAGTTTGCATTGCAACATATGCTCATAGGCTGTAGCTGTTTCTTGGTTGCAAAAAGAACAAAATGTGGTGCTTCGGATCATTGGAAGCTTGCATTCCGCGCATGTACATTGGAATGGCGGTGCAAAAGCATTTTTAATTTTGAGCAATCCATATATCTATTGCAATTTTCAAGATAGGAAATATATGGAGTATGAGATAAGTACAAAAATATAGAAATGGTGCAGGAGTAAATACAAGTTGCTAAGAAGAAAGGGAGAAAAAAATTAGATCTATTGCTAAAAGTATTGGAAACAAAAGCTGGGGAAAAAAAGAAACATATTTTTTTTATAAATATTGTAATAGTATAAATGCAAATAGGGTGTTGCAAAAGACATGGACCTATGCAAATGTTCTGGGACAGTGTTGAGATAGGCTTTTTTTTAGCTACAACATAGTTGATTTCATGAATATGGATTAGATAGATAATCTTGTTAATAAAACAGTTGATGTGGATTGTTTCTTGTTTATGATAAAATATAACGAATAGTTGATTTTTAAAACAGTTGGTGAGAACTGACAAGACAAAACATATGTGAAAAGACAAATAGAGTATGTTGTTCTTCCTTTTTTCTTTTTTGTGCTATGAATTAGAAGAATTGTTGCAGCAATTTCATAGTTTAAGAGAGAACAATGAAGTGTATCTCTGACCTGTGTCTTGGCTTCAACAATCATAAGCAAATCTTGAATTGCAAACTCGTCATTGAGTGGATCAATAAATGTGGCCTAGGAGGCCTTCATCAGATGACTGCATTTTGAGCCTGGTCGAACGATGTTTTTAAATAAATAGAGTGGTGGCTCGTCCTATGCAAGTTGTTGCTGCACTTGTAGAAAGAAGTTTTTATAATTGTCGTTCACTTGAAACTGTGAGAATGAAAAAGAAAAAGTCAGGAAAAAATGTATAAATAATTTGCAATTGACAAATACATATGAAGCTAGAGGAAAGTGCAGTTGTATCAGCAATTAACAATGAAACGACAAAAAAATAAAATTAATATGAGCTTTGGAAAGAGCAAAAGCAAGTTGACAGTACAGTTGCATAGTCATTTGGAGTTTCGCCATCCCTGATGTAGAAATCCAATTGTTTGTTTTTGTATTCGCATGCAACTATTATAGCAGCAACTGAACCAACAACATATCCCTCATCAGATGAAACTAGCTCGGCAATTGTAGTGTCTGGAGGAAGACAACGTGTTTTACATACTTGATCTATTGTTTCAATGTGACTGGAAGGCAATATTGCTATGGAGTTTATAACATCTCCACGATCATATTGGCCTCTTTTCTTTAATTCAAATCCAGTAATTCAGACACTTTTACCAGTCAACAAGAAGTTGCCAAATCTGTTGATCAGGTTATCATTCATGGTAATAGTAATTGTCATGAAACCATGTTTGTCTACAAGGTCTGCATGCAGAATATTTGTCTTCACAGGTGAATTTTGTGTACGATTTTGCGCAGGGCCATAGACAATTAAAATATCTCCTTCAAAAACATTCGCATGAGACATAGTACATAAGTCTACAATAGATGAAGACTGAACAAGTGCTTTCTTTAATCTGTGAACATAAGAAGATGGAACACAGAAAGTAGCAATTAAATTTTGCAATTGTCTGTTGTTGGTAGCTATGTACACACAATTACATTATTTCTAGGCAAGGACATGGAAAAAAATAGAGATTATGTACAAGAAAATGGCTGAAATAAATTAACTAAGATTTAAGTAGAAGAGAAAAAAATTAAGAAACAGAAATCTAAAAAAGAAAAAAAAAGACTAGGTTCGATGCAAAGCAACATTACCTTTTTGGACTGGTTGTTTTTGCATTTGAAATAGGCAATGAGGCTGCTGCGATTGATCCTGTCTCTGCCATGTCTTGTGAAGAAGAGACATTTGCTTCGGCAGATGGGGTGCTCAATGCAGATGTCATTGCAACAATGATCTGCTTCTGGCAAATTTCTTTGTCTTGTGTATTTTTTGTGAATCCGTTTTTTTTTTTAACCAATTCTGAAAAATGAGCTAGATCTGAAACCATTAGTAGTCACATGCAGAGAATAGATCTTTATAGATATAGACTAAAGCAAATTGAACTAGCAAGAATTTTGGAAAGGGATATTGCATTGAGTTTTGGCATATAAGAAAGAAGAAACAAATGTGTTCATGTCAACAACCATAATTTGAATATCTATGAATAGAAGTACATAAGATTGAGGTTTGTGTGAGTAATGTTTCGGATTAATCAATAGTCAATGAATAGAATAAAAAAAATTGCAAAGAGTTTAGGTAATTGCATTTGAAATATAATGCTACAAGAGAACAAAACATTGATTCTTGTCTATAAAAGCAGACAAAAAGCTATTGTTTGATGTTTACAGCTGAGGCAACAGTGTTTTTTTTCCTCTTGTTTTGTTTTTTTCAAATTATTGCGCATAGTAAATAGTCAATGCATATTAGCCAATGGTCATTACAAAATAATGGATGGCATGTCAGAGTATGCATGAGGAAAAAGGAAATTGGATGTTGAAAAAGCAAGGGAATTGGCCAATACTTTGTTCATTGCAAAAGAGAAGAAAGAAGTTAATTGCCAAATGCCAATTTGCTTTTCTATGTAGATTTTTGCTTGTAGTTTCAAAAATTGAGAATCAATGTCTTTGAAATTTCAAAAAATCAAATAAAAGAAGGCAACGACGATATCATGGATATATTCTTTGAAATATGCAATGCAAGCAGATCATATTAAATCTAAAGGAATTGATAGAAAACAGCTAAAATGATCGGACCAATATGCATCTGAGATAGTAAATGAAATTGTATCGAGGTCCAAATTTGTCCAAAAGTGATCGATCATAGAATCATAGCTAGTTGTGATATGACTTGTTTTTAACTTCAGTTTTTTTGTTTGCATATATGACTGGATTAATTTTTTAGGCATTGTTTCCTTCAACATGTCGATGTTGAAGTCGCCGGCAACAACAATAGGCATTTCCATATTATTGTTTTGTGACAAAATGCAATTGAGTGCACAATTGACTTTGTCAAATTCAGTATTTGGTTTGATATATATATTTATAATCTTCATGGTGTTGTTATGAAGTCTAAGATCAAGGACAATTGCCTCAACGAATTTTTCATTGTATGTTGCGGTTTGCAAGATTGGAATCTCTTTTTTGACAGCTATTACAAGACCATGCACCGAATAAGTTGCAATGCATGTGTATTGGTTTGCAAACATTTTGTGCATAGGAGGCAAATGCAAATGAGTTTCTTGCAGGCATAGAATGTGTGATTCTAATAGTTCAGTGTCATGTGCAATGTCCTCAATGTGCAGGACCATACTACGTGTATTAAGTGAACATATAATAAGATGTTGATTACAAGGAATTGACTTTAGACCATATTGAAATTGCAACGGTGCGTCTTTTATTAATCTACTTGATTTGGCAAGTACTTTTGATGAAACAGTAAAGTTCTTTTGTTCTAATTTGTTTACAAGATAGAGACATTCAATGGTTTTTACACGAGAAAGTGCAGTGTAAACAAGGCCATGCCTTGTAACCCCTTTTGGATCAAATGCAACTTTTTCAAGTGTCAAACCTTGTGCTCTATGAATTGTTCTAGCACATGCCAATTGAATTGGGAATTGTATCCTAACAAAATTTCTTTTATTGCCAGCGAAGATCTGTGTTGATATTCTTTTGATAGGTGTCCAGGTATGGTTTATAGAACTGTTGTATAGCCAATGCATATTAGTACGTGTAAGTGCACCTATCTTTGCTCCAGGAAACTCAAGCCAGATAACGTCTGAGCATGTTTTGTCGTAGTGCCGAAAAATAGCTTCCGTTCCATTACAAGCCCATCTTCAATGAGATAGTTTCCACCAATCAATTCAACAAGCATGTTTTTTTTCAATACAATTGATTGGGGAAGTTGATTTGTTTTTTGCCGTTCGTAATTGAAGTCAGCTTCATCAATTTTGCTGTCATGTGCTATGAATGTGAATGCTTTTGTTTCTACATATGACAACATTTTTGCATTGTGGGAATCGACATCTTTGTTCTGATAATACAAGAATGGAAATGTCGGATCAATAGGTGCTGGTCTATGGTAGTGTGCATTTAAATATTGAATATCGCTAGCTGATTGTAGGCCTTTTCTGATTCTATTTAAAATTGATATGAAAATGTCATTTTCTTGTCTAACAAATTTTGTAAGTTCATAATATTTTATATTGTCAAGCCAAAAACTATATGGGAATTTGTTTTGTCGGAAAGTTGGAAATTCAAAAATCCAAGAATCATGTACAGGTTCAGCTTGAAATAAATCACCACAGAAAATTACATCAACATTTCCAAATGGATTTGTTGGAGTATGCTTGATTTCGCGCATACGTTTGTCTATGTTATAAAGCATATGCGAACCTATTAAAGATACTTCATCAAGCAACAACACTTGAAGTTGATCAAAATATTTTGTAAGAATATCTAATGTATTTGAACTTAATGGGAGCAAGTTGCCAGAATTTAAGGGAAGTTTAAAAGCAGAATGGACAGTGATGCCATCAACATTGTATGCCGCTTTTCTAGTAAGTGCTGCAATGAGGCCTTTTCTTTTCAATGGGTCACTTCCAAGTGCTTTATCATACAACAGAACAAGAGCATTGAAAAGAGCTTTTGCAGTATGTGTTTTTCCTGTACCAGCACTCCCTGTTAGAAATAAGTGTATTGGTTTGGAAGGATTGGTTTTTTTCCTAGTAACAATCTCTTTTACTATGGACTGTTGTTCATTGTTTAGGTTTCTTCTTGTTGCAATATATTGTTCCATGTTAGGTAGAAAAGGTTTTTCTTTGAAATTACAAAGGTTTAGGTCTTGTTCTAGACTAGTTCTTTTTTTATGAACAAGATCATTATGGATATCAATTTTTTGAAAAGCCATGGAATCATACATGGGTTCCGATGTTGCTTCAAAGGAATTAGCAACTTCCAATTGTGTTTCGACAATATCCTTTGCAATGTAAAGATCACCCCATTTGCTTGTTGCTTTAGGGAAGACACAGGGAAGAATGCTTGCTCAACAATTGATACTTGTGACTTGTATTGCTCATATGCTTGTGTCCAAGTTTGAAGCGAATGTGTAAGAAAATTGTCCAAGTGTCTAAAATGGACAAAGGGCAATAGCTTTTCCCGTGCAAAGTTTTCTGGATCTTTTTCTTGTCTATATCGTATATATCGAATAATGCACGGCCTATTTCTTTTGATTGTTTTTCCTTTTATGAAGCAATAGAAGGAAGCATATTCAGCAAGACTGAGAGTTTCAAGTTCACTAGGACGTTCAATGTATCTATCTATTATTGAAGGGCAAAGTATGTCTTCAGATTCATCTGATTCTTTTTTCAATAGAGATGGTTTTTTCAAGGCAACAACTCGTTTATCGTCAGGAGCAGTGTTGATGAAAATTGTTTTCCTTGATGATGAATGCAAAGGCAAAGAGAGAATAATATGGACCGCTTGTCTAATTGACATTTGCTGCATGTTTAAGAGCGTGTTTCCTAATTTGCGTATTGTTTCGAGTTGTCCAGATTTGTTTGCAATTGACTCTTCCTTGATCTTTTTTAATGCCTTTGTCATAGGTCTGTCTAATTTTGTTATATAGGAAGTTACATATGTTTCCGTAGCATAAGCATCTAAAATGAATTGAGCATCAGTATTTGCTTGCCACAATTTTGGGATGTTCTTTGCAAATGCATTTATCCAAATATCTGATGGATGTCTTTTTAGCAGCAGCGTAGGTTGCTTAATCAAGGAACGTAATAGCACGATGTAGTTGTCTTTGTCTAAATCCAACTTTTGAAGAAATGATTCAAAGCATATGTTTTTTTCATATTGGTTAGATTCAAGAGCAGAAGTAAGGAGTTTTGTTTTTTCATCGAGATTGTTCGGCTCATTGTCAATGGGTTCTAAAATTGTTGTAGCATCGATCGGAAACATAGGAAATCGGAATCTGCAACTAGAACGTCGATGTTTTCTACATGCACGTGTGTGTCGATGGGTTTGAATCTTTTTTAATTCTTCAGTAAGCAAAGAAGAATCTGTTGAAATATATTTATCAACAAAAGTTGTTCTTTCATGCTTAGTATTTTTACCATATACTGGTGCATTCTCAATCCAAAGAAGACCATGATCATGTTCATTTCCTCTTTGCTGAAATTCAGTTGTAAAAAAGTAATCATTCACGGTTCCAAAGAGACAGTTGTTTTTCAATATCAATGACTTCATCGAGTTCATTTTGTGTCTATAATAGCGACTGCAAATGACAGGATGCTGTCTAATCAAAGCATCGATATCATTTTGTGAGGGAAATAGTGTCGAATTGGAATTGTTTTTTGTTTGAAGATGTTGTAAAGCATTGCACAATGGTTTCTATATGTGTTCTGCAGAAGTGAAGCTAACAAAGAAAGTTGGTGGCCCTAGTTGCCTAACCATTGAAAAAATATCTTTCCTCATGTTTTCAAAATAGTCTGGAGATGTTCGAATAGTTTTCAAGGTACCAAATGCAATTGGAGACTTTACAATGTTCTCAAGACTGTTTTGTGACTTGACATCCTTCGCCTTTAGTTTTTTCCCTTTCAATTCACCTATGCGAATGGATATCCATGCAGCATTAGAAATTTGTTGTATCAATACTTTGACTGTCTTAAAGAACAAGTTTGTAGGATGAGCTTCAAAGGCCATACTTTCATGTTGTAGCTCCCATTGAAATATTTGTTGATGTCGATACCGCTTGTAGATGTCATCTGGTCGACTGCATCCATAGAAAAGTGTTGGGAAATTAAGCTCCTCAGAGAATTTGTCCTGGAAAATGCCTAGAGGCTTCTGATTTTCAGCAGGTGCAATTTCTAGAAGCTTGGTAGACAAATCATCAATAAGCTGTGCTTCAGCATAACCATGGACCAATGTTTCAGTTTTTGCATCAAAATCTGTATCGGAAACGTTCTTGTTGCTTTTATCCGAACTTGTTGAACTGTTTTCATCGTCAATGCAATTGTCAAATGGAAATTCAATGGCCTCCTTCATTGCTAGCTCTGTGAACTTTGTCTCCCAATCAGGAACGATACAAATTTTTTCTAATTTGTAAAGATCTGTAGCACAAAGACTTTTCAATGCAACCATGAAAATATTAGGACGCACATTTCCAGCGATGTAAGCATTTTTGTATTCTAATATTCGTTTTAAAATAATTCCAATAGTCATGTCATCATCAAGGTTTCTTGGCAAAACCTTTTGTATCTTGTCCAAAGACGAGGGGACGTTTATAATTGCACCAGTCAAGCCTAATTGAGCTCGCTTGTAACCAAGTTGACGTATTTGGGAAAATGCAATTCTTGGAGAAACAAGGCGTTCTTCCAATGGCGTTAACATATCTACGGATGCTAATGAAGTGTTACGTCGAATGTTTAATGGAACTGCAAACTCAGGAATCCCTCTATTGGACACGTTTGTTTTGCAAAATCTGCAAATGTACAGGCCAAGTGCAAAAGAAGCTGGCATATTCATCCAAGGCAATGAGCTCAATGAAAATAGTGTTTGCTCATTGATACAACGTATGTCTTTCCTAAAATGTAGGCGTTTTCATATGCAACATGAATTCGTAGGTGTATCTTCAATTGCTTTTAAATATTGAATTGTGGCTTGTTCCGCTTTTTGTTTTTCCTTTTGTTTTTTGAATGCTTCCATTGCTGCAAGACGCATTTCACTTTTTATTTAGCGAAGGTTCTTGAATCGTTTCTTTGCATTATGCCCAAGTATATCAATATTTTCATTGCACCAGTGCACATTGATATCAGGTGTGGCTATTTTTGTGTCCAATATATTTGTATTTGTTATCATTTGTTTTTTCATTTGACAATGTTTTTGTAAATTGTCATTTGTTTTTTTTTTTCCTTGTGTTTCTGCATCTATTGAATATGTTCTATTCACATTATGGCTGGAACCAATTTTTGATTGGTTGATATTGGCTTGTTCTGGTTTTGGTTTTTGTTTTTGTTTTTTGGAATCTTCGATTGTTGCAAAACGCATATGACTTTTTGTTGAGCGAAGGTTCTTGAATGCTCGCTTTGCATTTTGCTCAAGGATGTTGATATTTTCATTGGCCCAGTCAACATCGATACTATGCATATTTTTTTTATGTCCAATGTCTTTGTATTCTGTATCATTTGTTTTTTCATTTGACAATGTTTCTGTAAACTGCCATATGTTTTTCTTTTCTGTTGTGTTTGTGTATCTATTGAATATGTTTTATTGATTTTCTGACTGGAGGCAATTTTTGATTGGTTGGTCTTGTTGCTATTATTTGCATCGATATACAGGTCATTTGACATTGTTGTTTCCATGTTGAAAGAACCTATGTCAAAGGTTTTTTTAACTAGTGGATGAAAATGCAAATGACCCTTGCATGTTTCATGTTGCAACAGGAAAATGTATTTTGTAGATCTTCTTGTTGATTGATATTGTTCTTGAATGTTGCAAAAACATGTGTCCCAAATCGAAATATTTATTTTCAACATCTCACACATCCATTGAATTGCAAATTTACAGCCTTCTATATGTCCAATGCTAAAAGGCTCAGCCAAATTTAGCACAAATGTTTGCCAACTAGAAACAGCACAAGCTTCATTTACCATAGACAATGGCAAGTATGTAGACAGACATTTCAATGCTCTATTGTCATTGGATTGCATGCAGTTGAAGAAGGTTTGGGCTATTGTCTTTCGAAGGCTGCTCATGTCAAATATGTTAGACAACTTTGAAACCGATTCGAACAAAGAGTCAGAACAATGACCTTGAATGGTTGAGAAGATGTCAAAATCTTGTTGTATAAGTATCTGTCTGAAAGTTTCAACCTCTGTGCAAGTCTCTGGACAAGTTTTGTTGAATGTGTCAATTGATAATTGCTGAATTGCAATATTTTCAATGACACATGATTTGCAACTTAACAATGGTTCAAAGTGACCAGCAGAAGGTATATGATCATGAAACAAAATGTTATAGCAGTAACCAGGAAGAGTAGAATTGAAATAGAGATATCTTCTTTTTGTTGAAAAAGACCAAACAGCGACAGGTGCATTCAACCAATTCGCAAACCATTTTATGCAAAATATATCACCCCATAATCCATACGCATTGTTATTATCTGAAGGGCAAGCTGACTGAGACATCCGTTGCAGATAAAGGTTCTTGTCTTTTAAACCATGTAGCTGGAACAAATAATCAGGTGAAAGTTCCAAGTCTGATGAAGATATTGCAAGAGGATCTCGTTGAGCCAATTGATGGGAGAAATGATTAACAATTGCTTCTCTTATCTCTATTGATGTATATCGAAAATGCAAAAGAACGGCAAACGAATCGAACAAGCAATCTCCATTTTGGAAATGGAAAGCTTCCAACCGTAGCAAATGTTCTTTTGACAATGCAACATCAATTGCATCATCAACTTTGTCTTTTGTGGATAAGACTTCTGTAGCACCTAGTTGCAAGTGCATCGATCTCAACATATTGACTAATGAACTAGATTTAGTCGCTCGAGCTGTAAGCAAGAACATGCAATAGAAAGGAAAAACAAATCAATTAAAGTCTTTGAAATCGAAAATGAAAAATGTAGCAATTTATAAGAATAACAATTTAAGACGAGACCTAAGATAGTGCATAAAATTGTCAATCTTTACAACTTCATGAATGCATCTAGTTATTGCATAAAATATTTCTTGACATGATTGACAATGCAATCGATATACAATGCATCGACAATGATTCTAGATTTGCAATGGTTCAAAATCTGGAGATGGATTTGGAATAGGACTAGATCTGTATTTGGATATGGATTTGGACGTAGGTAAATGTAATTTGCGTTTTTTTTACTTGGGAAAAGAGATGGACCCCAGATATGCTTGGCTTCATAATGGTTCAGGGAGTTCATTTGAGTATCAATGCTGTCTGACAGCTTGCATGTTGGGGAAGTCCTTGTCAGTTCATGCCCCAGCTAAAACCGATAACCGCTTGGCCATGAACAACAACTGTACTCCAGGGCTCCTGCAGCACTCCAACTACTCCAGGGCTCCTGCAGTACTCCTCACAATTACTTTTAGTGCTATTCCCAAGCACTTCCCACAGTTAAGCAACTAGAAATTATTCCTGGTTCTGAACATGCAATTGAAATGAACAATACAAATGCAAGGAAAGAATGGAAAAAATTTGAGCCGAATTAGCATTAGAAAATTCTATCATATCAGATATAAGGAACATGTAACAATTAACTAAGTAAATGCCAAAATAATAGAACACTTAGCATTTAATTAAAGCATGTATGCAAACTTTTAAAAAAAATCAATGTTTATGGAATGTTTTATAATTAAAGGCAGAAGTCGAATCATATTTTTAGATAGGATCAATTTCAAGTTTCGTGTTCCTAGTTTTTCTCATGCTATTGAAGTTCAATTGATGGCAGATGAAATTGGCATCAAAAGATTCTAGCCGTTTAATCCGCATTAACTTACGACCGCCACAAAGTCAATAGCTGCAAGTTATGTGCTATATGTCATCGGAATATGACTAGTAAATCTGTATTAAAATATATTTTTAGATACCATATGTAGCATCTAATATATATGAGCTTTATGAATATAGTTACCATAAAGTCTATAGCTAGGTTGATATGTATTACTCCAATATTGAGTATACAGTTTATATGACAACAAATATAGTAATTGCAAGAACAATGCTAATGACAATCATTACAACAATAAGCCTATGTATTATTCCTAATTACCAAGTTGTTTTCATATATGACATATTACAAATACTCTATGTGTTGCTAAAGATATGACAATGCGATATGGGCAAGGAGAAGAGTTATTTACACAAGGAATTTTGACAAATAAAGAGGGAATGCAATGACATATACAACTGCTAGTAGCTAAACCTTGTAATTAAGGTGACAGAGGTAAAAATCAGAATAGGATAAAGACGATAGATTATTTACTACGTATATGTAGTGTGCATTTTATATGACGACAAGCATAGCAATTGCAATAACAATACTAACGACAACCATTATAACAATAAGCCTATGTATTATTCCTAATCACCAAGTTGGTTTCATATATGACATATTGCAAATACTCTATGTGTTGCTAAAGACATGGCAATGGGATGTGCGCAAGGAGAATAGTTATCTACACAAAGCATTTTGACAAATAGAGGGGGAGTGCAATGACATATACAAGTACTAGTAGCTAGACATTGTAGTCAAGGTAACAGAGATAAAAATTAGAACAGGATAAAGACCATAGCTTCTTTGGTACACATATGTTATAAAGGAGTTGCATATGTTGTACACAACATTACAAATGTCAATAACCATGCCGTGTTCAATCATTCATTTATGACATAAGTTGAATGGAAAACCTAAATCGATAGCTATGTTTTTTTCATTTTCAAGGTGGCTTTTCTGTGCTTTGTTCAAGTTGTTTAATGCGAGGTATGAACTGGGTTGTCCTTCATATGCGCAGGTTTTGGCATTGTGGTTCTAGCAATTGTGGAATTTTTGTGGGTTGTCCTTTCGCTTTTGTGGGTGCCAGTGTGGAAAGAGGCTGGCTACAGCAATACTGCGTTTCCACAATTCACTTGCCGTTTTCATAGTTCATATGTCAAATTCAGTCGCAGTCACAGACTTCCTCTGGTCCAATTTCAAGGCCATTTTTTGGGTGCTTAGTTCAACGTGTTTAATGCAAGGTATGGGCTGCGTTGTTCTTCATATGCATAAGATTTGTGTCGTTGCAAATCATAACCAAAGCAAGTGCAATGTCGATGACATCGGCACCTAGTGGCTCTTGCAAGTGTATGCTCTTCCATGAACGCAGATCGCTTCTGCAAGTGCAAAGAATTTGGCTGTGGGCGAGCAAAAATTCATGATGGCAAATTTATGTTTGGCATTTTTTCCGGTATGGCCGGCTGTAATTTATGGCGCGTTTTGGGTGGTTTTATCAGCGGTCTCGCTTCAGGCAGCTGTAATTTATGGCGGATGTTTGGTGCTTCTATCAGTGTTTTATGACGGATTGTTTGTGACTTTATCGACATTATTGGTTCAGAATTCTCTATCATTTTCAGTTCTAGTGTTTGTAAATTCAAAAAATTGAGAATGGGCTTTATCAATGTTGTTGTTGAATAGATGGGATTCATAATCATATTTTGGCAGTTGTAAAAAGTGCTACAAGTAGTAAAAGATAACTTGTTCAATAACCATGGAATCTAAGCAACAACTAGGTTGATCCCTGCACACAGAAAGCGAAGAAAACAAAAATAAAAATGACGGAAAAATGCATGAAATCATAGGTGAGAAAGCTAAATCCATAGCTATGTTTTTTTTGTTCTGAAGGTGGTTTTCATTTGCTACATTCGAGGTGTTTAATGCAAGGTATGGGCTAGGTTGTTCTTCATATGCATAGGTTTCAGTGCTATGGTTCTAGCAACTGTGCGATTTTTGTGGGTTGTTCTTTCGCTTTTGTATGTGCTAGTGTGGAAAGAAGTTGCCTATGGCAATATTGCATCTCCACAGTTCACCTTCCGTTCTCGTAGTTCAAATGTCAAATTCGATGGCAATGCCAGAGTTCCTATGGTCCAATTTCAAGGTGGTTTTTTCCTGTTTAGTTCAAGGTGTTTAATGCAACGTATGGGCTGGGCTGCTCTTCATATGCACAGGTTTCGTGTCATTGTAAATCATAGCCAAAGCAAATGCAAGGTCAACGACATTGCCACCCAACGACACTTCAAAGTGTATGCTCTTTCATGAAAGCAGAATATGAACCTGTAACAGGAATTGCTTATAAATTCAAATAATTGACAATGTGCTTTACCAATGTTAGAGTTGTATAGATGGGATTGACAACCATATTTTGTCACAATTAGAAAGTACTAAAGATAGTAAGGGATGATTTGTTGAAGAACCATGGAACCCAAACAGCAACTAGCTTGATCCATGTATGGACAGAGTGAACAAAACAAATGCAATGTCAATGACATTGCCACCTAGTGGCTTTTCCAACTGTATCCTCTTCCATGAAAGCAGAATATGAAGCTGTAATAGAAATTGCTTCTAAATTCAAATAATTGACGATGTGCTTTACCAATGTTAGAGTTGAATAGATCAGACTAGCAACCATATTTCGTCACAACTACAAAGCATTAAAGATAGCAAGGGATGACTTCTTGAACAATCATGGAACACAAACAGCAACTAGCTTGATCCATGTATGGACAAAGTGAACAAAACAAAAATAAAAAATGATGAAAAAATGCATGAAGTCACAAGGCAGCCACATTTTAAGAAAATAGAATAAGAAATATATATATATATATTAACAGATCAAGGTCGATTGAACCATTGAAAGGAAAATTGATTAGTAAAACTTGTAGCTATTGCAAATCACAAGTCAAAGCAGACACTAAATGTTAATAGCAAATTGATTAATAAAGTACAACTAGAAACCACTAAAGATAGTAAGGGATGATTTGTTGGGAAACCATGGAACCCAAGCACCAATTGGCTTGATCCATGTATGCACTAAGTGAAGAAAAGAAAAATAAAAATGATGAAAAAAAATGTGTGAAGTAAAAGACCGGCTCCATTTGAAGAAAATAGAATAGAAAATATACCTATACATATTGATGGTTCTGCCTCAATTAAATTATTGAAAAGAAATAAATATCCAAAATGGAAATAAGAAGTAAAATTTCTTATTTTTTATCCATGAATTGGGTCTGCTGCAAAAAGCAGAGGTCAAGGTATTCATTGCTCCTAGGACAGTCCATAGCCCATTTTGTGCCAGGCTTTTTGTTTTAAAATAACCGATCCATATTCCTTGAGGAAGCCAAAGTTTTCATGGTTCTTTTGTCTTTTGCATGTTTAAAGTTGTCGTAAGTCAGGCAGATTCTCTTCTTGGCCTTTAGCAGCCCTATTAACCCCAGGCATAGCTTGCAGCAACTTTCAATAGCCCTATTGAAGACACGCTATAGCTACAACACTCTGTAACAGGTCCTCTTTTATGTACACGATTTTTTACACAGAGTCTGTCCCAGAGTTTGTACACATTCAAAGGCTCCAACAAATCTGGAGAAGGGATGTACAAGTAACTACAGCCCAGCAAAAGATCATGGCACTGTCAGCTGTGTATACACCAGTGAACAGTGACATCACATGCTTGTACATGTTGACTAGTGGCAGTTTGCAGCAGCAAATAACTTTGAGAGAACCAACAATTACAAATAGTCTAAGTATAAAGAGATTACACAAACGAATAAATTGCCCAGTCTAAACTCTGAATTCTGTATGAGTGTAGATGAAATGATTTCAATTTTCATTACTAATGTATCATATTCATTTGATGGTGGTAGATATTTGATAACGAGCCAATCTTCAAAGACCGATCTATTTACCTCCATCAATGTAAATGACAAGGATGTGAGATCTTTGGGTTGTCCTATTTTTATTTATGTCTAATCAACAATAATAAACCGTTATTTATTTATATCTTCTAAATTTGTGGGGACATGCATTCTGGCATGTCGCAACTTCTGCTGCCAAATTTTAAAATTCTAACACTTACCGTCTCCCAGGTTTTGAAGATGGAACCTGGTGACAGCCTAGCAATGTACCAGAAGCAATGTAGGCAGATTGTCAACAAGCGAGGGTTCCCAAGAAGTGCCTTATTGCAAGGGACCATTTTGCAAATGGGTCCCAACCCAATGCCAACACCCAAGGATTTTTCCACGTTCTTGATACCGCCAAAAAAAAAAAGGAAAAAATTGGTTTTTTTATTTGCTTCTTTTGATTAAACAATGAAATCTGCAATAGACTTTTCAAATAGTTATCGACATTTATTACAGCCATCCACAAACAATTTCTTAATACAGAAGGCCAAACTCTTGCATATCCTAGAGGTCTTAGAAGCTAACATATCAGCCATAGCTTTTGCAAAAGGAACAACTACAAATGTTGAAACATTTAAATACAGTCTAAAGTCCAGCAAACAAGAACCCTGTTGCAAGCACTGAAACTGATGTCACATGGAAGATAGTTTAGGGATAAAGAGTTTACACAATGAATAAATTGCCTACTATATACTCTAAATTCTATATAAGAATAGATGAGATGATTTCAATTTTCATCAGTAAGATACCATATTCATTTCATGGTGCTAGATATTTGACAACCAGCCAATCTTCAAAGCTTGATCTATTTACTTTGATCAATGTAAATGAGAAAGGTATCAAGTCTGTGGATTCCCTTGTATTTGTTTATGTTTAACCAGCAACAATAAATCACTATTTATTTATATCTTCTAAATTTGTGGAGGCATTGGTTTTCTCATGTCCCATCTTCTGTTGTCCTCTGAAAATTGGACACAGCAGATCCCCAAAACCCATTCCCCTATTGTCTTACTTTCAAGAAACATGGATTCGATAACTAAAGCTAGACAGAAAGCACTGCCACTGCCCCAAGCATACACAATCAGGTCTCTGTTTTGGAGAATTAAACAGAGGACATGAGTCTGTACTTCCACAAACAATGGAAAGCACATGGTTTTGTCCTATTCTTAATAACAGGAAAAGGCAATGTTTTGTACTTCCAAACATACACAGAGAAGCTAGATTCCAGTTGTTTGGCTAGAAAAGGTTTTGTCCTTCCAGCTATATAAACAGAGCTTAGATCTCAATAATTTGATCAGGAAAATGTATTTTGCAAAATTGAACCATCTATGAAGCAAACAAAATTCGTTCAAATTTCAACACTTGCAAAAATGCACAAACATGAGTAATCTCAGGTGTTTACAAAACGCAGAAACATGAGTAACCTCAGATCTTTGCAAACTGCCTCAAAAAAACATAAGCACACTCAACCTGCTGACATGATATGCATAACTCTCTGAATTTGCGGGGGCATGGGTTCTCTCATGTCCCATCCCCTGCTCTTCCCCAAAAATTGAGTACAGCAGGTCCCCCAAACTCATCCCTCTACTCTCTTACCTTGAAGGAACATGGATTTGATAACAAAACCTAGACAAGAAGAATTGTCATCGGCCCAAGCATACACAAGCAGCTTTCTGTTTTAGAAAATTAAACAAAGGAAATGAATCTGTACTTCCAAAAAGAATGGAAAGCACACAGTTTTCGCAAACTGTCTCGAAAAAACATAAGCACATTCAACCTGTTGACATGCTATGCATAACTCTCCAAATTTGCGCGGAGATGGGTTCTCTCATGTCCCATCTTCTGTTTTCCCCCAAAAATTGAGCACAGCAGGTCGCCAAAACTCATTCCTCTATTCTCTCACCTTGAAGAAACATGGATTTGGTAACTAAACCTAGACAGCAAGCATCGTCATCGACTCAAGCATACACAACCAGCTTTTTGTTTTAGAAAATTGAATAAAGCAAATGAACCTGTACTCCCAAAAAGAATCAGAAGCACTCAGTTTTCTTCCATTCTCAATGAGAGAAAAAGACAATGTTTTGTACCTCCAAACATATACAGAGAAGCTAGATTCCAGTTATTTGATCAGAGAAAGTTTTGTCCTTTCAGCCATATACACAGAATTTAGATTTCAATAATTTGATCATAAAAATGTATCTTGTAAAACTGAACCATGTATGAATCAAACAGAATTCCTTCAACTTTCAACATTTGCAAAATGCAGAAACATGAGTAACCTTAGATCTTTACAAAATGCAAAAACATGAGTAGTCTCAGGATTTTGCAGGCTGCCTCAAAAAAAACATAAGTACACTCAACCTGTTCATATCTTATGCATAACTCTATACAAGGAGCAAAATTTACATTTCACAAAGAATATATTGCAAATATCCAAGAAATACACAGAGTTTGAGAAATCTGATGAGTCCAACGAATCCAAAATCTGAAACTCAAAATTGTATTTTCATTGCAAGGGAAACGCATCTGGATGATCCAGATATCCAAGCACTGGCAGACTAACTCACCAAAGAGTATAGACATTGTCGATGGAATATGCAACCCAACTCACCAAAAGGGAACTTTTTGTTTTGGTTTTATTATTATTTTTTATAATGGATTTTTTTAATGGAATTGACAATTTTTCTGTTTTGTCAATTTTGACTTTTAATCATATCCCAGGCTCGAGTGTCACATTTGCCATTTTGAAAAGCCTTAACTTGAGACCACTCAGAATGACACAGTTCCGGAGATCCGACTTTCACGACCAGAGAGAGCTTGCCCCAAATGTTATAATGGTTGTAGATCTACGTGCCGGAACTATAGCGACCATCAGATCTACATGATTAGTTAACAACTTGTAGACAAGTGTAAGGCCAATCTTACCTACCGCACCGATACTATAAAGTATCAATATCGTCCAGTGCCGATAAAAAATGAAGGCTAAAACAGGAAACAAGCGAAACATAAAAACATTGTCACCATGCTCATCCATACATAACTCAATAGATACATCAATAGAGAATGAAAAGAGGAGAGCAATAAAGTAGAAAATAACTACAAATTTGATCAATTCGATTCAAGCCCTGTTGCTCCAAATTACACGATTACAATGCCATGGTGTGGTTTAAATACAGAACCGTAAGATCAATTATGTTCCGCAAAGAAGGGGATCGGATCTTCCCTTATCAAAACAAATCAGATCTAACTCCTAAACTGTTCTAATTGACTGATTTACACTATATTTGGAAAAGTTGTCTTCTACATGGCCGAGAAAGATCACAAACAACTGGGTCCTCCTCCAAGTAGATTACACTGGAAGCCTATTAATTAAAATTTTAATTCTTAAAATAAAGAGACAATGCTGCTGCATGAAGGACTGACATCCATAATCATCCATAGACAAACATCAAGAGACATAACAACACATACCACTAGCATCTATCAACCACACTTCAACATCAAGCAAAGTTGTAGCATCGAGAATCTCAAGACATAAATCAGGTTCACCAACCTGTAACCGCCACTGAAAGTGTGACAAAAATCACATGCAGACATCCATGCAAAAACGAGAGAGGGCAGAGTGAGGGGGGGGGAGGGACAAGCTATAAAGAATTTTATAGGTTTGTGACGGGTGGCAGAACAAATTCACATGCTTTGATGACCGGTAATGAAAGTAGCAGCAGCCCTTTGGGCATAAGGCATAAATCAGCCACATCAATCTGCAATCCTCACTGAAAATGTGACAGAAATCACATGCAGACACCCATGCGAAAATGAGGCGGTAACAAAGTGTAAACGAACAAAGCTCTCTACAGGTTTGTGACAGGTGACCAAACAAATTCACATGCTAAATTATTCTAAAACCCTATTGATTAAAATTTTAGTTCTTAAAATAAATAGACAATGCTTCTGCATGAAGAGCTGACATCCATAATCATCCATAGACAAACACCAAGAAATATAATCCAGAATCTGAAACTCAAAATTGTATCTTCATTGCAAGGGAAACGAATCTGGATGATCCAGATATCCAAGCACTGGCAGACTAACTCACCAAAGAGTATTCACATTGTTGATGGAATATGGAAACCAACTCACCAAAGGGGAACTTTTTGTTTTCGTTTTATTATTATTTTTTAAAATGGATTTTTTTAATGGAATTGACAATTTTTGCGTTTTGTGAATTTTGAATTTTAATCGTATCCCAGAGTCGAGTGTCACATTTGCCATTTCAAAAGGCCTTAACTTGAGACCACTCAGAATGACACAGTTCCGGAGACCCGACTTTCACGACTAAAGAGAGCTTGCCCCAAATGTTACAATGATTGTAGATCTTTGTCCTGGAACTATACAGACCATCAGACCTATATGATTAGTTAACAACTTGTAGACAGGTACAAGCCCAATCCTACCCACCAAACTGATACTACAAAGTATCAATGCCATACAGTGCCGATAAAAAATGAGGGCTAAAACAGCAAACAAGGGTAACATAAAAACATTGTCACCATGCTCATCCATACATAACTCAATAGATACATCAATAGAGAATGGAGAGAGAAGAGCAATAAAACAGAAAATAACTACAAAGAGTGTCACATTTGCCATTTCAAAAGGCCTTAACTTGAGACCACTCAGAATGACACAGTTCCGGAGACCCGACTTTCACAACTAAAGAGAGCTTGCCCCAAATGTTACAATGACTGTAGATCTATGTCCCGGAACTATACAGACCATCAGACCTATATGATTAGTTAACAACTTGTAGACAGGTACAAGCCCAATCCTACCTACCAAACTGATACTACAAAGTATCAATGTCATACAGTGCCAATAAAAAATGAGGGCTAAAACAGCAAACAAGGGTAACATAAAAACATTGTCACCATGCTCATCCATACATAACTCAATAGATACATCAATAGAGAATGGAGAGAGAAGAGCAACAAAACAGAAAATAACTACAAATTCGATCAATTCGATTCAAGCCCTACTGCTCCAAATTACATGATTACAGTGCCATGGTGTGATTTAAATACAGAACCGGAAGATCAATTATGTTCCACAAAGGAGGGGATCGCATTCTGACTTATCAAAACAAATCAGATACAATTCCCAAACTGTTCTAATTGCCTGGTTTACACTATATTTGGAAAAGTTGTCTTCTACATGGCTGAGAGAGATCACAAAAAACTGGGTCCTCCTCCAACTAGATTACTCTAGAACCCTATTAATTAAAATTTTAATTCTTAAAATAAAGAGACAATGCTACTGCATGAAGCACTGACATCCATAATCATCCATAGACAAACATCAAGAGACATAACAGCACATACTACTAGCATCCATCAACCACACCTCAACATGAAGCAAAGTTCTAGCATCAAGAATCTCAAGGCACAAATCAGGTTCACCAACCTATAACCGCCACTGAAAGTGTGACAAAAATCACATGCAGACATCCATGTGAAAATGGGGGGGGACGGTTGCAGGCTTGTGACAGACGACAGAAAAAAAATTCACATGCTTTGATGGCTGGTAGTGAAAGTAGCATTATCACTTTGGGCATAAGGCATAAATCAGTTACATTAACCTGCAATCCTCACTGAGAGCATGACAAAAATCACATGCAGACACCCATCTCAAAATGAGGGGCTAACAAAGTCTAAACGAACAAAACCTTCCACAGGTTTGTGGCAGGTGACAGAACAGATTCACATGCTTCGATGACTAGTAGCAAAATCAGCAGGAACAACTTGGCCATGTCAATTTTCAACATCTTTCCTTACAAACGAAATGCAAAATGGTGCTTGAACTACTAGATGCACAACAAAGCAAGGAGTTGTCGTCCCACCTGCCAACAATAGTGGACAACTTTGTGTAGCGGATCAAGGACCCCGATTCCAATGCCCACAAGACCAGGTCAATGCAATCGCCGACAGGGTGTCCAGGATTGCCGGCTCCACTTGGACAATTTATGTGTTCCTGAAACCCTTCTTCCATGCTCTCGGCATATTCGGGTTCCTTCTTAAAAAATTAACTTCCTATTTGAATTTCAAAGCCCTAGTTATTATGTTGACTTCGTTTGACAACACCATGGACAAAAAGATAAACAGACCTAAGCAAACGACACAAACATATAGCTTTATCGTATGCTCATTTAAGGAGGAAAAACACGACAATTATTCGAACCCATGAACACCATCAATAACCAGAACACAACAAACGCTTCCATATATGTTTTTCATCAAAGCGACGGTAAAGCCCAAGAAGCTGCATTCTAAAATGAAATGAAATTCGTCAATTCTCCCAGCAAAAACCCTAAACCCTGTCTTTTTCCTTTCACTCAAAAATTCATCTCCTGCTAAGGAAATCAACCTCCTATTTCAATTTCAAAGCTTTAGTTACTATGCTCACTTTGTCTGACAACACCATGAACAAAAAAATAAACAGACCCAAGCAAACAACACCAACAAATACCCTTGTCGCATGCTCATTTAACGCGGAAAACAGAACAATTATTCGAAGCCATGAACACCATTAATAACCAGAACACAACAAAGGGTTCCACACAAGTTTTTCATCAAAGCGACGGTAAAGAACAAGAAGACGCATTCTAAAATGAAACCAAATTCGCTAATCGTTCCAGCAAAAACCCATAAATGCTGTCTTTTCCTTTCACTGAAAAATCACACAAAAAAATGCAAATACATACCTATTCCATCGAACCAGCAAGGAGACTTCAAGCCGGCGGAGAGCAACAGCTGCAGATATCGCCGAAACCAAGTAGCCAACACCAGATCTGAAAACGATAGAGAACTCTGAACCAGTAATGCCGAAAAATTCACAAACAACCCGCCACAAAACGCCGATAAAACGACCAAACACCCGCCATAAATCACAGCCCAAAACCCGCCATAAATTACAGCCGGCCATGCCGGAATAAATGCCAAACATAAATTCTCCATCGCCAACTTTTGCTCACCCACAGCCAAATTCTTTGCACTTACACCGGAATTTACTCCCACAGGCTCACACCGGCACCTGCAAGAGCCGAAGGACAACCCACACCGGCATCCAGAGGAGCCCAAGAAAAGCACACGCTCACGAATGAGAAGCCCGGAAGAACAACCGGCTGATAAAACCGGACGAAACCCCCGCATATGACTGATAAAACCGGACGAAACCCCTGCATTAAACACCTCGAAAAAACCGCAGCAAAACCACCTCGAACAATGAAAACCGCCTCGGTTACAGCCTCCGGAAACCACGCGCTGTGACGCCATCCCGCCGCCGCCTCCTGGGCCACAGCGCCCGAGGCTCGCGTCACCGCGGACGGCGCCAATCAACACCCAACAAAACAACCCCTCGTTAATTAAAAAAAATAAAATTTTCTCCAAACCCTAAGTTAACTATTGCCTCCACCGCGTAATAATCAAGACCGACGTGAACTAATGCCCCCGACCGATTCATATATGTTGGGGACATAATAATACGTACTTTTTTTTCGAAGGGACATAATGTGTAATATGTAAGTGTATATGGTATGCCCACTTTTCTAGGAAGATACAAAGAGTGTGTAACATATAAGTTTATAAAATATATTATATGTATATAATGTGAAAACATGTCACGTACTTCATGTATTTTGACATTATATTATATTATATATGTTACATAAATTTAATGTGAGCATTAAGTATGTCAGTTTATTATATCTGTTGAAGGTAGTTATGGTAGTTATATAGTAATCAATTTGGATTTTGATTTTTATTACTTTTAATTTTTTAAAAATATTTATATAAAGTTTTTAAAAATATATATATTAATTTTAATATTTAAAAATTAAAAAATAATTTGTATAATATTAAAATATTAATTTACTTATTTGTAATTGGTTGAAAACAATAATTAGACTAATTTCCCATGCTTTGAGGGTTAATTGTCAAATTTAAAAAATATATTAAAAATTTAAAAATAATTAACCTAACATGTGAATGCTGCATTGAATAAAAACGTACAGGATTGAGTTTCGAACTGGTACGGGCGCACGCTCATAAAACATATTTGTCTCGCTCTTACTCTTAACAACACATGGCATTGTAATAATAACGAGGAGAAACCAAATAAATATTGACAAACAGTACGAGTATTTTGCTCTTTCTCTCGCTTACTATTCCTATTCCCTTCCAATTTATATAAATACCAAAATAAAGTAATCCTCCACAGTACGATCACTGCTTTACTTTAATCCACGGGTAATTTGTTTATTTATCAAACCATTTCATTGCTGCACGGCCCACACAACATTCTTTCCTTCCTTCGTCGCCGCTCTGCTGTCTCCATAGACTTTTGGTTGCTTCCATGGCAACGGCGACGGCGACGGTTACCGTAATTTTGATCGCAACTTCATTATAATGTACTTTAATTGAAATTAAATAAAATTATATTTAATTAAATTATGATAGAGGGAATAATAATTAAGGCCACTGTTAATTTGGCCATTATTTGCCCAAATTCAGTGTATTTAGTTTTCTTGAGATATAATTATAAAATATGAACAGTTTTATAATTTTCAATTTCTATATGAGATAACTTCTTTCTAGCAATGCATGACGGTATCTAAGAATCTATATGTCATCATGGTATGACACTGCATTTTAATTTCTCATTGAAACAAGTTATATGGCAATTAATTTATTATTATTTACTGCACAAATTTACTATTCTCCAATTAAGGCCTTCCTTTAGTGATAAAGGAATGAGAGTATTCTATTAAAAATGTAGCTACGTACAAATTTATATAACTTATAGTTAATGTGATATAATTTGGTTTACATTAAAATGCATGTCCATTTATATAATTTATAGTTAATGTTATATGATTTGATTTAAATTAATTAAAATGCATGTGTATATCGCACTAGCTGTTCATAAATATGAAATAAAATGCATGCCTATAAGTTTTAGGGAATTGCACTATCTATATATAAACATGAAGATTTTCAAACTTTTGTAAGAATTTTTTTCACTTAATTACATAATTAAATAAATAATTGGAGCCGTTGCATAACAACAATTATAACCACCATCAGTGACATATGCCAAGCTGGTATAAAGAGTTTAAAGAAACCAAATAACATTCCAAACTTTAATTCCATACCAATTTTGGTTCATATGCCAAGCTGGTATAAAGAGTTTAAAGAAACCAAATAACATTCCAAACTTTAATTCCATACCAATTTTGGTTATGCATAATCCATGGTTACGTATTCCTTTTAGGGTTCCCCACTCCTTCGTAACATAATTTAGGGTTATGCATTCATTTAAGTAATAATTGTTTTGAATAGAATTTTTTATATCTTTTAATAAAAATATTTCAATTCTTTGTACTTATATAAAATTAAAGTAAAATATTGTACAACTATATAAAATTATTAATTAAATTACTTATAAATTATTTTTAAATGGCAGATATAAGCAGCTTTGCTTTGCTGCTATTTTCACTTGTTATATATTATGCATGTCATATATTTTTGTAGGACAAAGAGGACGAATATATGAGTGGATATGTGGTATTATATTTATTATTAATTGAATAAATTTAATTTTATATTATTAATTGATATAAGTTAAATTTTATTTTATAAATAGTTTAATTGACTATATTTATGTATTAAAAGTACTTTTATTTTTAGTCATATCAAAGAGAGTTTTTTATTGATTTTATTTGTGTACATCACTTTAATTTAATTTAACCATAGTTGCATTGGTTGTAGTGTAAGAGGTGAGTTGTAAATATGCCTCACCCAAAAAATGCCTAAGTCATAATATTTTATTATATCTCTTATGAGGCCCATTTTAGACCTCAAAATTCCCTTAATGTAAGTAATTCTTATTAAGTTACAAAAACACAGTGCACTACCTATTACTGAGAATTATACCATTTTTCTTAGTGGATCAATTATGTGTGTTTACAAATACAGTAACTGCAAATCATCATTTCGAAGATAGTTTGAAGTCTTCATATATTATTTGCATTTTTCTCTTTTATATGACACTCAATCTTTGTTGGGATCAATTGCTAATAAGTACATCAATAACCAAAAAAATGGTTGCCACAAGCTGCTTAACACTCTTGCCTGTAAAAATTGACAATCACAGTGACCAGGTGCTCACAGGTGCTCCCGAGTCTCGACTATTATGTAGGTTCATTCAACGCTACAAACAACGAGTAGAGGTTTTATATATAATTGGATGACCTGGTCGTTTGACATTGAATTAGTAACATCTGTAGTTAAAACATGCAAATGGGAAAAACCTATAATTCCAGTTTCATATGTCAGCATTTTTATTAATACTCATAACATTTTTATGAATGAGTATTTTATTTTTTTATTTTTTATTTTTAAAAACTCTGTCTATTGAAAAGAAAATACGTTCTTTATCAATAAAATACATTCTTTAAATGCTATAAGCATGGATAAAAAACTTAAGCTCTTCATTTCCTCAAAGGTCCCAAAAAAAGCCAAATTAATAATCCCACATTCTTCGTAAAACTATAATAGACAAAAAGCTTTTTATGAAGAAACAATTGTCGCGAACTTGTCGAGGTAAAACACTCATTTTCATAATAGTTTCAGGCACTGCCCACTTTATTTTTTCTTTGGCACTGTATGCAGTAGTTTTCTTTTGCAGTAACGTGGTACTATATGTTCTTCTCTTCTATATTGAATATGCTTGAGTTGCAAGTACTACCCACTGCAATTTTGGGCTGAAGCTTTTGTTAGACGATACATATTTAATAGAATTGAGCTGCACAAAAGGAAGTCCAGGTTTCTTGTAGCAATGGAAATGATAGGTATGGGGAACCATGGATTTCATAACAATTAATTCCTTTCAGGTTTCACTATTGATGAACTGTTGTAGTCAAGCAATTATTGGTCGACGGATTGACTGCCATATATATCAAGGGTGGCTGCTTTATTTTGCTTGAATGTTCAAATGATCGGTTTGTATGATAGCTAATAGCTTTAGCAGATAACTACGCACCTCTCTCATACAAGTTAATGGAAGTTTTAGCCAACAGGATGATTATTTTGGTCATTGGATCGTCAAGTTGATAGATCGATGGATGTTTCAGACAACAAACAATTGATGGTCGAGTGTAATGTCAATCAATGAGATACCGACAACAGGAAATCAATGAGGTACCGGTCAATGGAGTTCCAAATTCAATCAATGGAGGAATACAACAGTTTGGAGACTATCTGGATTTAATTCGACTGAAGTGGTCGGCTACTAAGGAAATGGTTGGCAGCCGATTGATTTGGCATAGCCGACATGCCACTGCACAAATCGGTGAAGAGTGGTCGGAAAACTGTTGTCGAAGATCAACTGATTATGCTGCTGACCAGGATTCACAAATTTTATATCAACCATAATTAACCTTATGTCGACTGGTTACTGGTTATGGTGAATCCACATGTCGACCAGGATTCACAAATTTTATATCGACCACAAATATTAAACTAACCTTAACCTTAAACATGTCGACCAGGATTCACCTTATAGGAAGTGAGAATTTATTAACGGAAACATAAATTTCCTAAACTAATGTTACCTGCAAATAGTCTGAAAATGCTTCATTACCACAATGTGATTCTCTAAATTCTCAGCATGCCAGATCAGTTATACTAAACAGAAGCTTTTGTAAAATATTAAAAATTTAAAAATAAAATATAGAAAGAAAAAAAAAACCTTTGCAATGTATTAACTTCTCCATTCTTCAAGTAATCGACGGAATCCATTATCGATGAAATTTGTTTGATAAATCAGTACTCCAGTCAAATAGTGATATAGTCGGCAGCCTTTCTGGGTGAAAACTTCCATCGCTCATTTTTCCGCGTTAAAGCCAGTAAAAAGCTCTGCTACTTCTCTATTGGAGTTTCCCTATTGGATTCCTTTCAAGGTCTAATGCTATGCCTTTTTAGCCTCTTTTTTTGGGTTGGTCAAGCTGAGTCTCAAATGTAGCTCCATGCTTAGAGTTGGCGAAGCTGAGGGCTCAAATGTAGCTGCTTGCTTAGTCGGAACCCACATTCTCACCATGGCTTGGGAGATCTGTAATGGCTGTTTGTGGATTTTTTATTATCATCTTTGATTGTCTATCATATTATGTAAACATCATTCCATTCCATAACGTTTTTCTGCTCTGATCTAATAAGCATTCTAAGCTTGTAGTTTTATATGTTGACAGTGGTTTCCAAACTGTTGTTATTAATAATTGTTTTGTATTTGTTGTGTATGTGATTGCACGCAGCATATTGTATTAATGTGTGCTCTTCATCTCCAAATGCATTTGTTTTCATCGGGTTTTAGGTAGTTAATCATTTATGTGCTTAACAGCTTCTAAGCAGTTTATCTACCCCTATTTAGTAAACTTGTTTCTCTATTAATAAACATTTATCTTCACAGGATATTTCAGCATTTGGATCTAACTACCGTCTATTTTGGCCTTTATGTATATTTTGTTGTGATTATTGGCTGAACTTATAGTGTATTTAGAAGATACGAGCATGTTTTTTTTATGGAAAGAGCATATCCTTAGGTAATTTTAACCTTGAGACTTTGCTATGATCAAATTTTCTCTGTCTCAGCTTTGTTCTTCATCTATCCAGCATTTATTCTTACTTGTAATCTCTTTGTTTCAGGACCCTTAGGACACTGTTGAATACTAACCAGTGTAAATAAATTCAATCTAAACTTTGAGCGAGTGTAATCTAATTAATCAATTATTTTATCTTTATATATAACTTAAAGGCTCTGCCTTCAGGCCGATGATTTCCTTGGGCAAGTTCCAGAGCCAAACCTCTGCAGATCTCTTGATTCCTTTAATTTAAACACATATACCATATGTCTTCCCCAAAATTTTAGCAATATGTAGATTGCGCTCACAGCCAAGAGCTTAATGTTTGAAAGTTGTGCAATAACCAGAAAGGAAATCAAGAGTTTTTTTTCTCCATTCAATTGTATTTTTCACATTAAGTAAATGCACGCAAGTAGCTACTACCCAAATTACCCTTCTCGCCGAAAATGGACTTGAATAAATAAAATAAAATTATCAACCAAACTTGGCTATCTCATCCATTAAGTGATTACTGCTCCCACTATGAAATTTGAGTTGAAAAGAATGTTATTTTTTTTTACTAATTTTATTATATGATTACATTTTTTGGCCATCTGACAGTAAATTTTTGTGACTTCCTCCAATCTGCTCGACCTCCGCCGACCTCCTCAACCTCCTCCGACCTGCTCCGACCTCCGACCTCCTCCGACCTCCTCCAATCTCCACTGACCTCCTCCCTGCTCTCTCACGCGACCTCGTTGTCTCCCTCCACCTCCCCTCGGTCACATGCACCATCCTCCGCCTGCAGCCTCCTCCCTCCTCCCACCGCAGCCTCCTCCCGCCATAATTTGTTTACAAGTTGAAAGTCGTGCAATAACCAGAAAGGAAATAAAGAGTTTTTTTTCTCCATTCAATTGTATTTTTCACATTAAGTAAATGCACGCAAGTAGCTACCACCCAAATTACCCTTCTCGCAGAAAATGGACTTGAATAAATAAAATTAAATTATCAACCAATAAACCTTTTCTTGGGAAATATTTTCCCAAACACTCCGAATAATCTTATGATAAATTATGATAATTAATATAGGGCAGCATCCTATTTTAACACCTTTATATAGAAATTCACAAATGTGAAGATTACAAAGTCATCATCATCCAGCTCTTCCAAATGTCAAAAGGCCATGCAGTTATTTAAGGATCTGGAAAAGGAGCCTATCAAGCTCTTTGTGTGTTTTGGTAATATTTATAGGCTGATCTGAAAGTAATCCAAGCACTTCGAGTTCCGCAAATGTGAAACGCACAACTTACGCATTTGCCTCCAATACGAGCTATACAGAGCAAAGAGAGTTCTTGGAGCTCAGGGGGTTTCATTCACCCCAATCATTGTCTTGTTATAGTCTTGTTATCAGGTTGTTGTTAAACACTGGTCGGTCGATTTCAACTTCAGTGGACTTGTAACATGGTGATTGCAAATATGGTCGATGCCACTTAAATTTTGGTCGACTTCTTTACCTCCGACGATTTACAAATATGGTTTATAAATAAGTTGGTTGAAAATGTCAAATATGTCGGTATTATTCTTTTATGACCGACTAGTATTTTTGTCGACTCGTTATTGCTCATTATTATCTACTTGAAACATGAAATTATATTCTTAAATTTGTTTTTATGGGATTTACCCATGGTGACTAATAATAATGAGCAATATCATTAATTTGATTTGATTACAAAAACTAAGCATGATTATTAATATGATTGCTTGTATTTTATTTATGTCATTAATTTTGCAAACTAAGTTTAACGAACATGTAGAAAGCTCTATTTTATAGAATTTTTTTCTTTCTTTTATATTTTGCATAGAAAAAAGCCTTCAAAATTCATACATTTCATTTATGAATTTGTATTTATCATATTTTCTTTGTTTTAAGAGAAAGTAATCAAATATGACATTATTTATTTATCACATGAAGATTCTCAAATTATTTATTTATCATTTTATGTCAAAACACTTCTATCCATAGATACTCATAACATATATGCATGGAATCATCATCGTCACCATACTCAAATTCATTAGCAATGTTTAGACTCATATTTTCTTTGTTTTAAGAGAAAGTAATAAAATATGACATTATTTATTTAGCACATGAAGAAAGTAATAAACAATTTTAAAACACAAAAAGACTTATTTCATCATTTATCGAGATTTCCTTTTAACATTTTCTCAACGCATATCTCCTTCAACTCGTTTACCACCATGTGAGATCAATATGCCAATAGAAAATGCATTTGGACATCTTTGACATTGAGTTTATTTTTTCATAAATTTCAGAAATATAATCTTCTTTAGCTATCTTTGAAATTTAGTGAATGATGAAAGCAAAATATTTTGGCATTGGTTGTATCAAATTGACTTTTTTTTATCTTAGACATTGGAATTTGCTATCTCACAAGATTTGGTCGGCTAAGGACATTGAAAATTCCTTATTGCAGAGGAGTTCAAGTTCCTAGGTTGGCCACAACTATTACTAACATGCTCATCCAATAAAGGAGGGTAGGAATATCTAACCTTGTGACAATATAGAGGAGATTGGAGTACCCACATCAATTTTAGCTGAAGTGAGAGTGAGACAATCCAATTCCATATATTTGAAAGAGCTTGAATATGGCCAAGTGTGTTCAAATAGAATAGTGGTGTGGGTTTATGGATACCCATTACAAGTGCATATCATAAAAATAAACTCAAAAGGAAGCTTGAATATAAGATAAGGCTCATGGTTTAGAAACACCCAATGTAAATGCAAGTTAGTGTTGGTGTGTGTATATTCAATTCGAAAAGGAGGAGGTTCGACTAATGGGCAAACAATTATTTTACAGCAGCATCGATCATCACTTTTACACTCCCATACATTGAAATCTCAAACAAATTCAACAAACATCTATCTATTTCTTCCAATCAATTTTTGATATAGCAATTGGTCGTGGTCTCTTAAATTTGACAAACGATAAAGTTACCGCCTACATGTTGTGATTACGCCTATCCCAAGCGGTTGGGCTTGCTTGGCTGTAACGAGTTCTTGGGCGGGTCACTTACTAGCTGTACCTGATGAGCAGGGAGGTAGTCCCTTCCTGTAACGAATCAGCAGGACCAACTCCCTCATTTTTCGGTAAAGTACCAACCCCCCCACACAAAATGCCATGAACATTCATGCTTACACAATAAAGGCTCTAATCTTGTCTATTGCTATGGAGTTTTGGGGGAGTTTCATTTCCTATTTGGATTTATTGAATGGGACTGAGAAGAACATGCCATGAACATTCATGCTTACACAAGAAAGGCTCTAATCTTGTCTATTGCTATGGAGTTTTGGGGGAGTTTCATTTCCTATTTGGATTTATTGAATGGGACTGAGAAGAACATGAAATTAAACATTGAAACACAGAAAAACACCAAGATTTCAAGATTACTGACCTTCCTTTAGCAATAATAAGTGGAAGCAGGCAGAATCAAGCAAGGAGAAATAAAGACCAAAGACACCACATGGTAATAAGCACATGTATTTGTTGTATTGTATTGAATTACATTAGAAATAAAAATTTACACACAACACTTTTATTGTCCCATGTCGACCTCTCCGACCTTCTCGACCTCATCCGAACTCCCCGACCTCCTCCGACCTCCTTAACCTCCCCGACCTCCGACCTCCTTGACCTCTTCCAACCTCCTCGACCTCTCCGACCTCCTCCGACCTCCTCGACCTCCTCCGAGCCCCTCGACCTCCTCCAACCTCTCCGACCTCCTCGACCTCTCCGACCTCCTCTGACCTCCTCGACCTCGACCTCCTCTGAACTCAAACCTCCTCGACCTCTTCCGACCTCCTCCGAGCTCCTCTACCTCTAACCTCTGTCGACCTCCTCCCTGCTCTCTCCCAACGCAGACCGCTGCCGACAGATATTCGGTGATGTTTCTTTGAAATATGAATTCTGTGATGAGTAAATTCATCATCAATTTAGCAACATGATTTCAACGTTTTTCTATTTCTGGTTGATGTAATGAAGTGGAAGACTAGTAGTTCTTCCTTAAGCTCTATGTGACATAATGAATAAATTATACGTGGCTTAATTTAGATTGCTCACGGAGAGTTAAAATCTGGAGATAAACTCACTCTTATATTCACATAACTTTCATTAAACACAAATTCCTTTTGACGTGTCCGGAAACCTTATCAAGTTGATGAACTTTTGCAAATGTGTCCACGTTTAATATTTTCGACCTGGTGAGTTTGAAAATGAATAAGGATGAATGAACCCTTAATGTTTATAAAATGTCATCACTCGATATTTAACACCTACCATAAAAAGATAAGTCCAATGTTCTAGTTCCACTTTACTTATGTCAAAAATAAATAATTTATAAGGAATTTCAAACAAATAAAATCTTTATTTTAAAATAATGTTTTTTGGACGAGCTTGTCCACAAATTAGTCGAAGTTTTTTGGACGAGCTTGTCCAAAAATTAGTCGAAGCTTCGACTAATTTTCAAAGACCCGACTATACATGACAAGTAGTCGATCTCGACACATCGACCTTATTATAGTAGCGACCATATTTAAACATTGACCTTTTACAACTGACCATTGTAATAATAATGACCAAAAAGAAACTTGGCACCATCGTCCCCGAATTGAGAAGTTGATTGAAAATGGAAGACTCTATCATCTAGCCTGACCACCGATTGGTAAATTTATTAATATATCAACCTATATTTGAGTCGAATTATAAATATTGCTTATAAATTTAAGAAGGTCAAGACATTTTGCTGAATTTAACATATGGTCGAGGCTTATATTTGGTTAAAATATTGGTCGACTTTGCACAATGGTCGATCTTGAAAGTTGGTCGAGTTCAATATTATATTTCAAAGTGGTATTGAATAAATTAGATAATTTGTAAAGGTGTTTATGAGATTCTTTGTTTGTGCGGAAAATCATATATTACATCAAAGATAAAGTACTTAAAAGACATGAATATTTAAATATTAAATAAATTTATTATAAATATTATCCTATATTAAATTAGGAACGATATTAATAACAAGTTTATAGTTAGGGTTTTGTCTTTTTATAACAATGTTTAGGATTTTGGGGGGTTTATAATGAGATACAAGTTGAAAATCCAAAGCCATAATAATTTTTAGTTAATTTTGTTTATAATGAGATCATAAGTTGAAAAATCATTTAAATTAAAATTCATTCAAATATTTTGAAATAAGATTTATTATTTTCCTAGAAAATGCTAGAAACCATACTCACCATACTCATGTCTATGGTCTCAACAGTTTCCTTCATTTTACCATTTTATGTGCCACTCATGTCATTCTTGTCATTGTGTTTCCAACACCATTGATATGTATTGTGGGTTTCATAGTGATGATTTTTCTTTAATATATGTAGCGTAACAGTATTGCCATATGCTACGATACACTACTTGTCTCTCCCTTGCACCTCATAGCATTGTTCCATTTGCATGTGCATATTGACCTCTCATGCCATTTGTTGAAGGGTCGATGCATCATTTGGTTAACAGATTTTTTTTTTAAAAGTCGACCAACCGTCAATGGATGTGATCGACATAACCGACTAATTGTCGACCAAAGAACCCAACTAACCACGCACAAGTTCACTGCCAACTAATTACACCATCGCCCAGTTATGCCTCCTTCTCTTGTTATCACGTTTCTCATTCTGGAGCAGTCGACCATTTCTTAGTACACACATATAACTCAATGATGCCTACAGAATTGATATATCTCGTCCACATAGAAATTTATGATCTATAATCAATTGAAGATGACTCTCGTCTAGTTAGTATCGACACAACTACATCGACCATATTTACACTAGAATGACTCATCGAACCGACCATAGTTTACAAAAAAAAAAACAATGCCGACAACTTTTAATAATAATGACCATAAGGTCGACCATTTCATATCAACGGGACAACTTTTATCACCCAACTTAGAGTTATGTCGACTTCTTGTCACCATCTATGCTATTAAACTCCATCCAGAAATGTGATGGTCGATGAGTCGACCAACTGTTCCAGTCGGCAATGCGTGTTTCGAGATTGTTACAAACTTTTATCTTTTCCTTCCGGCGTTCACTTTTGCCCCTCAAGGGGCAAATGCTAGTATAACATCATCTTAATATTACAAATGAATAAACCTAAAGGGACCACATAGTCTGGAATGTGGAGAAACAATTGATCTTTACATATAATGCCATGATACATGGATGAAGAATTGGCATGAGTCGTAATAAAAGTCATACAAATTGATGTCGTTTGGGCACAACACTAAGTGGCAAATAAGTCACTACTTATTCAACATTTTGAAAAAAATTCACCCATATGATATTTGGAAATTTCAATACTGAAAATGATTTATACTAGTAGTAACATAGATCCATTTTAAATGCGAATCTAGAGACATCCAATTTCTTGAGGTGTTATTTTTTTAATGATTTTTTATTTGGTTTTAAATTTTTAATTTATGAGTAGATATAAAAAAAATTAATTATTTTTTATTTGGTTTTCATACCTTACATTGTAATAATAAAGAATATGATATTGTTTTTCATGTCACATATGTCACATGAGTAATAGAGGTACCCATAAATGTTGAATCACATGGTTACTTTGATAGCATAGTCCATTGATCCAGCAAGATGGTTGGTTGAAGTAATCTATCATACTTGAACTTTCTAACCAAAATTTTGACATTTAGCCCCCCAAGTGACCTCACTTAAACTTTTTAACTAAAATTGATCTTAACCATTCGGGATACTTCAAATATTTTAATAAATTATATTCATGAGCAATGGTTATGGAGGCATAAACAAGTTTTAATAGAATTCATTTTCAAAAGTTGGTAAAACTTATCATAATTCACTTGTCACACTATCATTGATTCACTAATGCGACTTGACTCATTACTATTATTCAAAAAAACTACTCACCTGAAATAACTCACTCGTTGGGGTCCCCAATGGGGAAAACTTCCACAAGATGTCTCTTGGTCTTGGGCCACTAACTCGTTTCCTTAAATACAAGGAAAACTAGCTCTTAAGTCTATGAAATACAAACTTTTAGCCAATGACAAGTAGTTTTATGTCTCTAAAGAGAAGTTACAATCCCTATAATATCCCCATGATACCTAGTATCCCTTGTTCTCCATCACCTTTGAGGATAGGAAAAAGTAATGTGATATCAAGTATCCTCCACACATAAAGCCAAGATACTTTACTTGGTTGGAGTTTTACCTCATGCCCAAAAGCAATAGATTTACATTTCAATAGAATTATGAGTATGAAAAATTGATTTTGAACATAAAATTTTCTTATAAAAAAATATTATAATTCATTTTTATATCAAAAGGGATTAGAATAACATTTATCTATTTTTTACTTCGAGATAGAGGTCAATCTCCACAAATCCTAGATTTTAGTAGATTTTTCCATTCTGTTATGTCCGAGTTTCCAACCCAACGACATCACATCACGTAAATACAATGTTTGTTTGCGAGTCTTTGCCATCACCCAGTGCCGTCTTAGCCATTGGAAGAGGACTGATACGAGAAAGAAACTTGGTTGCACATCGACAGTTTGAATCCCACGGCTAACTAAGAAAGGATATAAATCTTGGTACATAGTATGAAACATCCATTAATAATATAAAACTCAATTTAAAATAAAAATATAAATAAAATGTAGAAAATTGATGCAACACGTTGAACTTTTAAATAAGCATTTTTAATTTATTAACTTATTGATAAATATTTTTATCAATTTATTTTGAAAAAAACACCTTATTAAATAAAAGATTAAAGATGATTAAATCCAGAAACTGCCCTCCCACCCAGTAATAGCATGCAAAGCTGATATATTGATTCCTTTTGTTTCTATTTTTGGTTTGGGCTGGGGACTTCAAAGTTGGAGCATTGTGAACGATCTACTATCCACTGTCATTGCCTTTTTAATGTTTATCAACTACTATTTAAGTGGTTGTGCTAGTTAGCATAGGATTGAGATTGATATAGCCTATGAGTCGTTACTATAAAGGTATAAACATTTTTGGAAGATGGCAAAACCTATCATAGCACAGTTGTCAAATTAGTAGTGACCATCATTATTATTCAAGTATAACCATTCCACTTGAATTGGTGGTACCTAAAAGGTAGAGTTTAACCTATTTCCTTACATATGAGGAAGTCAAGCTCTCAACCAATCAAAAGTAGTTTTAAGTCTTCCTCTAAGACCTTATAAAAAAGTTAACCTGTATATAAATTTATAACAATGTAAAAATATATGTTAATATAATTACTAATATAAGAATATGATTTTGGAAAAAAATATTTAAAATATTTTACATTAAACATGTAATCATAATAAGATTACAGGTAAACATGTAAAAATTTAAGTGGTCATCGGGGTCATCTATAATGAAATGATTTTAATAATGTGGAATGTGAAAGAAGGGGCATACATTGAGTTTCTCATCAAGATTCTAAGTTAAAAAATAGATACTAATACATGCAAAACTATTAATAATAATACAAATAAGGGGAGCTGCATGGTAGCAAATTTATTTTTTATTGGTTAAAGAAACAAGTCTTTAGTGAAGAGAAAACGGGCTAAAAAACAAATCTTTAACAAAGAGAAAACGCTAAGGCAAAGTTGTTCAAGAATAACATTAACCTGTTTCTATTACCATGTTTGATGCAAAGAAACATTTCAAAACACTACCTTTTGTGCTGAAGCCTATGCTTCAAACGATGAGTCAACTTCAATGGGTTGTTCAAAATGATAGATACACTTAATATGTTATGAGCTTCATAAAGATTAGGGATATAAGGCATCCATAGTCGATAAACTAAGTACAAGCTAGAACCATTGATTATGTGGACACTGCTAATCTTTGTTGAATATGTATAAATTCAAAGATTACATTAATTAGCTATGTTTGAAACTGTAAGGTAAAGAAAGTATATTTAAGGATAGAATCATAGCTAATTCGATATGATATGAGTAACCCATTAATCCATAGCTAATACGTGGTGTCTTACAATAAGACGAACTTAGTCATATATACCATGGCCCATGTTCAAACTCTTAGCTCAGGCTAATTGTAATAGCTTACAACAACTGTATGAAGCAGTATTAATCAAGCTCTTTCATTACCAAAACATACACAGGTACTAGCAATATAATGTATTATAGAGCTTATAACTCATATAAAGAACACCCTATACTAGTAGTGATTACCTAATATGAGTGTTTAAGCTAATATACTATGCTTAATCAATGATGTGTACGACTACTAACCGCATCGGTGAATATGAGTTACATTGCTCTAATCAATAGAGCTAATAATAAAGGTTAGAGTCTACTTACTTTACCTAATTAACTAACCCAAAAGGTATAATCGCTGGGAAAATCTTGATGTTTTCAAATGGTATAATAGCTTGGAAAAGCTTGATGTTTTCTCAAATATAGCATTAAACTATTATAGTTAATTTAAATTTTGATTCACATAAAAGTTTCAACATTATACTATGTGCAAGTAGTTAGAGTTTCAACGTTATACTATGTGCAAGTAACTATTCTCTATGTGTAACTATTCTCTATGGATATGGGCATTCTCTTCCTTTAGGCACTCGACCTATCTATTAAAAAATGGGACATTCAATTGCTTAAAGTTAAAGGGTTTTTTAAAATTCATTTCTATAGAGCAATTTGGTTTAAAATTCATTTCTATAAAGTAATTTGGCTTTCTAGATGACATACAAATCTTGGATGCAGTTGGGGTTGTTCAAGAGGCATTCCACAGTATAAAGTCTAAACACTTAAAAATTCCACATTCTTAAATTGGACCTCGCTAAGGCTTACGATCGAGTGGATTGGAATTTCCTCCGGCTGATACTAATTTAGGTCGGCCTCCCTTGGGAAGTTAGCAGATGGATCTTGGCATGTGTAACTTCGGTAAATTATGCAGTTCTGATGAATCGAACTCCCTCCGACTTCTTTAAAGGGTCGAGGGGTTTAACGCAGGGATGCCCTCTGTGTCCCCCCTTGTTCCTACTTGTAATCGAAGGCCTTAGCAGGATTCTTATCAAAGCTAGACCGGAAGGGCTATTAAAAGGGATCAAAGTCATTGTGCATTATGTTGTGACGCGCCTCTTGTTCGTTGATGATGTATTGCTTTTTGGTGAAGATAATGTTGAGGCAATCAATGAAAGCTATTATTTCCCTATTCTGCAAGGTATCTAGGATGCAAATCAGTAAAGAGAAATCGTTCTTTCTGGAACATTCCCTCGGGGATGACATCAAGGCTCATATTGGTCAGATCTTTCCTTTCAATATTGGCTTGCTGGACAACGGTGCAAAATACTTGGGTTTTTATATCAAACCCAATAATTACCAGGTAAAAGATTGGAAGTGATTATTGAAGAAATTTGATAGCAGAATCAATAATTGGAGCTAGCGATGGATCTCATTAGGTGGAAGAATTACCTTAGCAAAATCAGTCCTTCAAACTTTAGTAGTGTATTGGTTATCTTTATATAAAATCCCCAAATCCATTCTTAATGGAATTCGTAGGAGATTTTTCATTTTTATTTGGTCAGGGGGAAGATATAAGAAAAAATATCATCTAGTCAATTGGTTGCATTTGGAAAAACCCAAGCAGTGGGGGGGGGGGCTATGAAGAACATATTTCTTTTTACTAAAGTGTTAGCTGCCAAAATCCTCTGCAGGGCACTTTTTGTAGATAGTCTCTGGAGTAGGATCATCAAAGAGAAATACCTCAAGAATTTATCACAGGTTCAATGGTTCAAACAAAGTTTCAAAAGGTTGAAGGGGGTATCAAATATATCAAATGGTTTGACTTGCTCTTCGAAAGTAATCGAGCAGTGGTTGGCCTGGAAACTGAGGAATGACAGGCTTATTCGAGTTGGTGCATATCCCATAATGGGTGGCCCTATGACATATAATCTCCCATGGGAACTATCCAGCTTCTTAAGATCAAATGGTTATCACAATCTCAGCCATATCTCTACTCGGGTCCATCATATAAAATGATCTCAGGGTTGGATTAGTTCCCAGTAGCTTGGTCTTTATGGTTCTCTGGGTCATGTTTGGGATCAATATACTTTGGAATTGAAAAGAAGCAACATTTGTTTATCAGACAAGCAAGACGTTTTGATTTGGTCCTAGAATGAGAAAACTGGCCAGGTCATTGCTAAATCGATGTATGATTCTTTATTCTTTGAGGATTTGGTTCCACTCAATTGGTGGCACTCAGCTGCTTGGAAATAGAATGCCTCTATGAAAATCATCTTGTTTAACTGGATGGCATTGGAGAATTGTATTCTTACATGGGATAACTTCATTCGTAGGGGTAGGATCGGGCCAAATAGATTCCCTCTGTGCCACAAGGAGGTTGAATCGGTTGATCATTTGTTTGTTTTCTGCTCCTTCTCCTCTGAGGTATGGAACATCACCAAACTATCCCTTAACTTAATCGATAATTGGCAAGGAGGCACCTTTTCTGAAAGTCTTCATCTTGGCAATCTAAGAACAGTAAATGGGGTGATTTTCTATGCTTTGTCGCTTGGGAGATTTGGAAAGCAAGGAACGGGTTTCTCTTTGAAGGAAAGTCTCCATATCCTCCACTTATTAGTAGTAGAGCCGAGGCTCTTTGTTTGGAATTCTATAAGCGGAGATTGGATGCAGTGAAGGTTAAGAAGCGCTCGACCATCGACCTTGTTTTCTCTGAGTCTCCCTATCGATGGTTTTTTGATGGAGCATCCCAAAGCAATTCCATCCTGAGTGGGGCGGGCGTCATCCTCTGGACAAGTGTTAATGCCTGCTTTAGATTGTGGATGAATTGCGGTCTGGGGTCAAATACCAGTAGTGAATTTCTGTCTTTGTGGATGCTGCTTTTCTCTGCTAAATCCATGAATGTGTCAGCTCTTCAAATAGTAGGGGATTCAAAAGTCATCATTGCTTGGGCATATTCGAAAATGTTTCAATTAATGTCCTAATTTTGTCCTCTTGGTTGGAGGAGGTCTGCAACTATATCCAGGCTTTTGATCAGATTTATTTTCAGCACATTCTGCGTGACTTCAATATGGACGCAGATGTCCTCTCAAAAAATTGTCTTGATGCCAGAGAAGGCTTTTTATCTTGGGAAGCTTGGGACTTCGATCACCTATTAGATTTAGGCTCTATCCTAATCTTTACAGGTTAATTGTGTAGTCATTATACTATTTTATTTTTTTGCACGAGGTTAGCAGGTTTCTTTGTGACACTTATTTTCATGGCTTTTGTAGGCGATTGAGGCACATTATCTTGCTCCAATATCTTGTTGGAGTTTTTTTGGTTTTACATATATTTATATCAGCTAGCGGCTCTATACATCAGGACAACGATCCTTATCTTGATTGTTGATTCCCTCCATCCAACGGGTATGGAGCAAAGTCAACCCCAACGGGCATGGAGCAAAGTCAAAGGAAGGTTGACTTTGCTCCATGCCCGTTGGATGGAGGGAATCCGCAATGAGATAAGGTCAGGCCATTAGGACTGGCTTGTCTGGTTCATGTTTTTTCTCTATGTCGGCTTGTCCTATTGTGGCCGTTTTTGTTTAGGCTTGGAGGTGTTGTACTTTGGGCCTGTTTCTTTGGTTTCGCTAGCTTCTGCGAGTTCTCTTTGTTGGTTATGACCGTTGTTGGTGTTTGACCACTATTGGTGATTGGCTGTTGTCAAGGCGTTTGGTTAATCGCCCTTTTTTTTTTTTTTCCAGCGAAAATCGCCCTTGTTTGGTTGTTCGGTCTATTTGTAGACGGTGGCTTATTTTGGTATATCTTAGTTTTTGCTTCTCTTGCGAAGCGGCTGGACATTGGCATTTTGTCTTTGTTATGTAACAACTTTATATGGCATTTTGTCTTTGTTATGTAACAACTTTATATTATATTAATTTAATAGTATTGTTTTTTTTATTTGAAAAAAAAAAGTTAAAGGGTCTCTTAATTTAAGACCGATTGAATAGAGCTTAGAAAAGGCACTCTAATGGGTTATGATTGACAAGGGTTTTATTAAAGCACCTGCCTATGGCTTTTAATGCGCAAAGATTCTTTAGTCAATTTTAGTCTGTAAGTGCAAATATTTAAGGGAAATACCCGGTTGGTTTCCCTTTTAAAATAGAGATAAAGCCCCATCTCGACCTTTAAGAAAAGAAACTGCGGAGATTCAATCAAATAGACATAGCCATAGCTATGTCAGTAAATGGCCATAGCAGCCATAGCCATATGGGGCATTAAATAGACATTAAATTCCAAACAAACTGGCGCCCTTCTTCACATATGTGGACTTACTATATATGTACACTTATAAGCAATATTTGAACGTGTGCATTATATCAAGAAATTATTTGATTTGAGAGAGCTTGGCAACTAGGAATTTGAAACACGTGGTTCTTTCAATGTTGTTGTCGTGACAGTGGAAACATAACAGTATACTATATCTTTGAAGAAAGATCCAATGGAATATGGAAATTGCAAAGTAACAGAGACTAAAATAAACATATAAGATGTCTAACAAATCAACAAAATAGCATAAACACTTGTTACAACATCACTCCGAATAAAGACAAATGTTGCTCATGATCTACATAACCATCCCTGGTGATGATAGGTAGCATCTTCGTTCCACTATTTGGCATGGAGTTTAGATTGGGAGGCAAAAATGAAAGAGCTGGTCCTTAACCACCTAGGTGCACAAATTATAGATCCCATTCTCAGAGGAAGTAATGATCGCTAGATGTGTAGGCATCACAAGCGCGGCTTGCCTGGGATGAGAACGTAACAACTGAATATATAACTGTTCTTGGTTTAATTTTGAATGACAGCTAAAAGGTGCAGTGGAAGAAAAATAGTATCAGTTGCATCACTGCTAATCCACAAGCAATCCTAGTCATTATCGGTCGATTCTCTCGCACTGGATTTTTTGTTGGGTCTAGAAGTTGGTGCTGGAATAACAACGGTGTCTTTGTGGTTAAGAAGATTAAGTAAATCCACGACCTCTGCTTCCTAGTCAATCCTCTACCTCTCCTCTAGCTGTATCTGCTCCCTCTGCCTGAGCTATTGGTAGGTTATTCACTACCCCAGATCAATTGCAAATGGATTTGGATCTGTTCAAATGATTAAATCAGATCAACTGAAGTTGCGCTTCTGTATTTTATGCTAGCGCTGCAATTGGGAAACCGGGGCCGATATGGAATCGAGCAAAGGCAGGGACTAGGCTAGCAAGGGTGGAAATATGGTGGGGCATCACAGTCTTGAAGAATTAGCACATTGTACTACTTCGTTGCTTGAGGTAACTCTCCCTTCCTGTAAACTATGTACAATTTAACATTACTTTGTTGACTCCTTCGAAGATTGTTGTCCATAAGTCACGTTGCATATAACACTTCTCGTTATTCTGCAACCTGTAGAATATTAACTTCAGTTTTCCTGCATTCATCTACAACTGTGACGACAGCAGGGGCGGAGGTGATCAACGAATTGACCATGTGTAAGCAGAGGGAACTGGAGCAGAGCAAATCGAGTAACAGTTGTAGAAACAGATGTCCAAGGGTAGTTCCATTGTTAGTTCTAGTCCCATTTCCTGTCCCGGATCATGTTAAATGAGATGGTAGTGGATCCTGCAATAGGGCATGGAGCAGGGGTGGGCATATGGGTAAGCATATGTAGCAGAGTTAAACACAAGAGCAGCAAGAAAGCAACGTGGAAGTGTAAGCGACCAAAGGTAATGAAATTGAAGCTTCAGAGTTGCTTTTATCTCTGTTTATCAACTATTCAATAATATAAATACAGTATTCTCCCTTCATTGCGAGCCTTCTACGACTGAGAAGACTGCTCCATGTAACCAATAAGCAAGGGAGCATGAGCGACCGATCAAGTAAGCAAGTGCAGGGAACCGAAGTGATCAATTAAAGCAAGTGTTCGGAGCAGTCTTGCACTGTACCCAAACAGGTAGCTTGACAAATGCCAAGAAAGGTCCATGCACGAGGCCATGCAATACATTAAGGTGGCGATGCAATCCATTGAGGTGGAGATGTGGCAATTACTATGATGCAATCCATTGAGCTGGAGGTGTGGCAATTACTATGCTGGCAACTCTGCTGGCAATTACTATGCTGGCAACTACTATGCTGGCAACTGGAGTCAAAGGTGATTGTGTTTGTGAATGACGTGATTCAAAAACATTGTGGGATGCCAAACAACTGGTTAGACTTCATGCTGGATTGGATGCTTGTGTCATCTAAGGACGGTGAGATCGTGTTCTCCAATTCACACCTATGTTTTTGTTCATGTACACTTGTTCTCTCTCATAGAAGTTCATGTACACTTGTTCTCTCTCATAGAAGTGTTTGAAGAACAGCAGAATAAAAACTACAACAGAACAAAACTCCACGATTGTTATTAAAATGAAGAATAGGATACACATATATATAATTAAGGCAAAACAGTTGCCCACGAGGACGGTTGCTAGAGCCAGTTTTATTAACTATATCTGAACTAAACATGTAACTAATCCTAATCAAATCGTCCCGAAGGATTTAGTTAACATCCCCCCTTAATCCAAAGGGTCATTTGACATGCCTAATAACATTCTGAATTTTTCAAACTTTTCACGTCTCAATGCTTTAGTAAATATATCAGCAATTTGTTCTGAAGTAGGACAATGAGTCAAATGAATAGTTTTAGCCTCAACATGATGTCGAATCAAATGATATTTGGTATTGATATGTTTGGTTTGATCATGGAATTTAGGATTCTTTGCCAATTGTATTGCAGAAGTATTATCAACAAAGAGAGGCGTTGAAGTCTTCTGTTTCTCCTGCAAATCTTCAAGAATTTTCCGAAGCCAAATGATTTCTTTTGTGGCTTGAGCTGCTGCAACGTATTCAGCTTCAGTTGTAGAATCAGCAGGAACTGATTGCTTTCATGATCTCCATGTGACAGCTGCTGATCCAAGATTCATCAAATAACCTGAAGTAGACACCTCATGCTCTTTATCTCCATCAAAATCTGAATCTGAATAACCAGTAAGATGAAAGTCTGAAACTTTAGAGTATTTGATGCCAAACGACTGAGTACCTTCTAAATATTTTAGCACTCGTTTTGCTGCGATCCAATGACCTTCACAAGGTTGATGCATAAACCTGGAAAGGATTCCTACAACAAAAGTTATGTCAGGACGAGTAGTAGTAAGATAAATCAAGCTTCCAACAAGTTGCCTTTACTTTGTTGGATCTTCACATGCACTTCCTTCATGTGAACTAAGCTTTTGATTATGCTCCATTGAAGTAGAAACAGAATTACAATCCAACATCTCGAATTTACTCAACAGATCTCCAATATACTTCTTCTCAGAAATAAATACATACTTTGGTTTTTGATCTACTTCAATTCCTAAATAATAATGAAGTAATCCCAAATCCGTCATGTCAAAAACCTTTTGCAGCTCCTTTTTAAAAAAGACTATATAGTCATCACTATTGCCGGTGATAAGCAAATCATCAACATAGACAACTAGATATACAATTGATCGCCAACTTTCTTAACAAATAAAGTTGCATCATCTAGATTGAAATGCTTATAATTCAATTTGAGAAGATGTTCAGTTAACTTCTCATACCATGCTCGGGGTGCTTGTTTCAAACCATATAAAGATTTCACCAATTTACATACCTTTTGTTCTTTTCCTTTAACAGAAAAACCTTCCAGCTGAAACATATAGACATCTTCTTTTAGATATCCATTTAAAAAGGCAGTTTTTACATCCATATGATGTATTTTCCACTCAATTTGAGCTGCAAGAGAAAACAAAGTTCTCATAGTGCCCCATTTTGTAGTAGGAGCAAATGTTTTTGTGTAATCAATACCTTCTTTTTGAGCATACCCCTTTGCTACAAGTCTTGCCTTGTATTTGTCAAGTGAGCCATCAACCTTATATTTAGTTTTATAAACCCACTTAGAGCCAATTGGTTTAATTCCAATAGGAGGGTCCACCAACCTCCAAGTGCCATTTTTAATAAGAGCATCATATTCTTTCTACATTGCATCTTTCCATTCATTACAACTAGCAGCTTCTTCAAAAGAAGCAGGCTCGTTAACAGTAACAAAAAAATTTAACTTAAATTCATCAAACCTTTTTGGAATTGTCTTTGTTCGTGTTGATCTACGAACTGATTGCTGCGGTGATGGCTGAATAGCTTCTTCAATTTCTGATGGCTGAATAGTTTCTTCAATTTCTGATTCTGCATTATTGTCAATTATTTTTCTTTCTACAGAATCATTATTATCAACTAATTTGTCTTCGTTCTCAGGTGTTGAAACATAAGGAAAATCAATTGAAGGGAAATCCACAGATTGATCAAGAATCTGAATCCCCCCTTCAGGATGTGGAAGATCATTATCTCATTCATAATAAAACTTCTTGGAAGGGAATTGATCCAAATGATTGAGTTGTCTATCAATAGTAGAAGCATCTTTAGCAAATTCAAGAAAAAATACATCTCTTGAAACAATAAATTTCTTGTTCTCCTCATCATACAACGTGTAAGCTCTGGAAGTATTAGAATATCCCCAAAAAATACATTTGTAGCTCCTGGCGCCCAATTTGTTACGTTGTTGTGTAGGAATCAAGGCAAAGCAAGGAGAACCAAAAACTCTAAAATGTTGAATAGCAGGAAGTCGACTATACCACATTTCATAAGGAGACTTATTATTGATGGCAGTAGAAGGACACCGATTACGAATATAGACTCCACAAAGTACTACTTCTCCCCAAAACATCAACTTGACATTTTGAAAAAACATCATAGACCTTACCATATTAAGCAAAGTTTTGTTCATGCGTTCTGCCACACCATTTTGTTGTGGGGAATAAGGAACAGTGGTTTGATGCTTAATACCATTATCTTGTAACACTTTTCAAATTCATTAGATGTGTATTCGCCACCATTATCTGAGCGAAGAGTGCCAATATTAAGTTGAGTTTCATTGGAAATCCATAAATAAAAATTCTTAAAAGTTGCAAAAACTTGCGATTTCTCTTTTAACAAGTAAACCCAACACATCTTGGTGTAGTCATCAATAAATGTTAGCAGATATTTGTTACCATTGGCAGATGGAACAGGCATGGGCCCACATAAATCTGAATGTATAAGTCCTAACTTCCTAGAAGCTTTGGAATTAGACCTATGAAAAGGCTGTTTACAATGCTTTCCTAAAATATAAGCATTACATGGAGACAATTTTCTTGGAACAGTAGGAAGCCCCTATATACCTTGTTGTTTTATAATTTTGATACTATCATAATTGATATGACCAAAACGAGCATGCCACGATAAGTTGGAGGATAGAGTATCACTATGCTGAGACAAAAGAGCTGAGTTGGATAAAAAAGATGATGTCCCTTTTAGTTTTAAGAGTTTGTCTTCTTCAACACCAGTCATAACAATCACATCATCAGATGTTCTTCGTATCTCAATTATACCATCAAACATATGTATAGAATGTCCTTGCTTCCTAGCTTGTATGAGAGACATCAAATTTCTTTTTAATTGAGGAATATAAAGAACATCATGCAAAATATAATTAGCAAGTACGGGTAACTTAAGCCGAATAGAACCGATACCAGAGGGCTTCAACTATGACTTGTCAGCAAAATAAATTATACCATCAATATGATCACTAAATGTCTCAAAACAATCTCTTCTGAAGGTCATATGACATGTGGCTCCAGTATCTAAAATCCAAGTATCTTCCCACGAAGCAAAAGAAGTGCTAAAAAATTCATTAATACTAAGATTACAATGTGCAACTATATAGTGAGTGGATTTAGGTGGTTTTCCTTTGTCTGGATGTTGTTACTCTTTCTTCTCATTAATCTTCTCCCAAGGAGTGCGACAATAACTAGCAGTATGACCAAGTTTTCCACATCTATAGCACTTAACAGATTGCTTATCATTCTGAACATATTTTTTCTGTCTATCATCTTGATGATGATTACCCCCTAAATGTTCTCCTAGCATGACCTCTGCTACTATGGTCAGGTCTAGTAGACTCCCCTCTAGGTTTCTGCTCTTTTTGGGTGAGACACAAAGTCTCAACAGTGGAACTAGAAAGAGATTCCTTTTTCCCAAAGGCTTTCTCTCTTTCAGCAATTTTCTCAACAAGCGTTTCAAAGGTCATAGCTTTCATTTGACCACTAGCCTGAAGTGATTCTAGATAATGAGTATAGGTAGGATATAGAGCTTTAATAAATGCAGTAAGTTCAATGTCAACTTTTACACCAGTTGCATCAATATCATGGAAAATAGCTCTAATTTCAGTAGCAAGTTTCATTGGATCATTATCTTTTAATTCTAAGTTAAATAATTTCATCAATAATTGTATGATTTCAAGCTCAGAATGTGAATCATACAAATCTTTTAGTTTCTTTAATGCTTCCCAAGCACTTTTGCTAGAAACTAGATGTCTACTTACTTCTTCACTTACAGAGGCAATGATCAAGGCATAAGCCTTCTTTTCCTTGCTTTTCCATAATGCTAACTCTTTGGTATCAATAGGTGGTGCTGCTGGTAATGGTGGTACTATTTCTTCTCCATCTTTCTTATCTTCTAAATTCTCATTTTCACAAATTCCATCTCACATATCATTAAAAATAAGGATATTTTTAACTTTGCGAAACCATTCCTAATAATTTCCTTTTCCAAACAAAATAACTCCAACAATTGAAACTAGAGAATGCATTTTAGATTTTCAAAAAGCTGTAGCTTCACAGTCTTACCAAAATTTCTGATTCAAATCTCAAAGAATGCCCATAATTTATGTCACTGTTGGCTTGGCTGCAGGGGGTTTCTCTCCAGCTCTCAATCGCTGTAGCCTTAAATGGTGCCTCTCCTTTGCTCCACGGGCTCTCTTCATGTGGGCTCTTCCACACACGCTCGGGGTTTCTTCTGCTACACGAAGAGGAAGATAGCAGCAGCAACAATTCTCTTCAACACAGCAGCAACGATATGGCAGCAAGTTCTGAAGATCAGCAGCGATCTTCAACATCGAGTTTTCTGCACACAATCTACACACGTTTCAGGGATCACCGCTCTATGCTCTGATACCACTGAAGAACAATAGAATAAAAACAACAACAAAACAAAACTCCACGATTATTATTAAAATGAAGAACAAGATACACATATATATAGATTAGGAAAAACAATTACCCACTAGGATGGTTGCTAGAGCCGGTTTTATCAAATCATCCCGAAAGATTTAGTTAACACTATTGGCATAAACAAGTGAAGTGGCATGCATTATTTTTTTCTAATTATGATATGCAAAACGTGCTATTTGTACTATCCATAACCATATATTGTAAATGTTTATAATCCTAAACATAGCTTTGATGGTAGATTCAACATCTCCAAGCTTAAACAACTCATTGCAAATTATGAATATTAATAATAGATATGCATTTTATAAATCTATAGTGTTTCAAAAAAGTGAACCCAATTTTTTTTATAGATCCATAAATTGCAAAATAAAATATAAATATATAACAATGAAAAAAGAAATACAAATGACTTAAATGTTGGAGTTCATAAAAAATATTGGAATTCATAAAATGTAAAAATTATAATAAAAATACTAAAATTATAATTATGAGGCAAATTCTAAAAAGAAAATAATTTAATGAAAAATCATAAAAATAATCAACACAACACCTCACCTATTTGCAAGTGGTAAATGCAATCATACTAATAAAAAATTATTTTAATAGAAAGTTTCTCCATAATCATTCCAAAAGATACTTTGCTCCTATTTTCACATTCTTGAGAGGCTTAAAAGGACTGCCACATTTTTGTCCATGGCCAAAATAACAAGTACATGGTTAAAGGTTTCAAAGTAAAGATAAATACATAATAAATTATTTTTTTACTGAAATAGATTTGTGTAATTGTAATAGGTGTTTATATCTTAAAATTTAGGATGGATTAATGTTTATATTTATAGTAACTATATATAGAGAACAAGTAAATTGTTAATAACACCTAACTTGTGATCTTAACCAACCATAAATTAAATGATTATCTTAATTTAATATACAAATATATATTAGTGCTATGAAAAACGCTTTTAAATAAATTTATATAATAATATACATATATGATGATACATGAATGTTAGATTAGATTGACAATTGGGTCAGATTCAAAGGTTTTTATAGCTTTCAATATATAGTCTACAGTATTAAGGGAGAAGTATGTTACTAGCCAGTGAATGAACTATCTTAGTTGCAAAAAAGCGTGGATGGGAAATATGGTCCTGGTTGGGTAATCTGGTTCTCCTCGGTGTAATGCTGCTTAGTGATAACAGAAAAATTGATGCGACTGGAACTTGTACTAGGCCACTTGTCTTCCAAAGATATGGTAGATACGTCTGGCTCTGTGGTTGGCAGTTTAATGTTGGAAACCGATCCCACTGTTCATCTGGAGCTCTTGATGTAACTTACAATTGTTTGATTTGCTCGAGCTGAGCAACAACTTCATTCATGTCTGGTCTGATATCCCTCTCCGACACCAGGCATCTGAAGGTCAATTCTGCTGCTGCACTTACCATCACCTTCACCTTCTGATTCATTTCTAATGTGATTTGGAACTGTTTTAAAATTGTATTATGAAAATATAATAAAACAAAAATACTTGAAAATAAGATAATAAAAAAAAATTGCACACAGTTATATCCAATCCAGAAATATCAAGTATCTAATTATTGGATTGTGAAAATCTACAATACTACTAAAATGATTGTAATTTTAACAATGCTAAAATTATTAAATTTAGGGAAGTATTTTAAAAAATTAAAAATATAAATGAAAACAAATATAATTAATATGGAAAACTTTATAAAATAAAGATTACCAAGTCAATAAGTCAAGTGTATTTTAGATCTTACACCCATATCAAAACAATATTTATTAAATAATTAGATATAACGATGCAACACTCATCTCAAGACCAAATTTATTAAATAGTTAGAGTTAATTGTTCTTTTTTCAAAAGACAAATTAAATTCCACTCAAAATTATGGATATTTGGAGTGATTCTGATTTGACCCTCTCACAAGGGACCCGTTGCACAAACTTCCTTCTTGTCGTAGAAACTTATTAATAGTGTTTTGATGATAGCGCTGAAATCTTTTATCTAGAGTTTGACAAGGAAACCAAAAATTTCAGTGATTTTCTATGTATATATTATTGAAATATTTCGTCTTAATACATCATTATTTTTATGTTAATGGAAAGTTTTAAATAAAATAATCATAATAAGGCGATGTTTTAAATCAGAAAAAATAAAATAAATTATTATTATTATAAAAGTGAAAAGGTTTCATTGAATAAGAACGGATCAGGTTAAAAATATTTCTGTATCACAAAAAATCTGATTTTAAAAATTTTACTTTAATTATTAGTTAGTAGTGAGAACATATAGTTAGTAGTGAGAACATATGATAGTCGTTGGCAACGACTTTATGAAACATATGAATATATAACCAAGGAAAAAAAAATTGAATTTTTTTTCCCTTGCAAAATTAACTTCTTCTTAGTCTACCTTTTTGTATGGAAATATATACATTGAATATGGCCTGAGCATTCCATAGAATATAAAAATAAAAATTCCATTGAATATGGCCTGAGCATTCCATAAAATATAAAAATAAAAATAATTTTGAAACTATTATTGGAAAAATAATTTGATGTAGAGTTAACATATCCTATTTATGTTAAATGCCATATTCTTTAAAGAAAAGTGCGCCTTATAAAGATGTGTCGACACCTTATGATAGGTTGATAAATCACATTTCTTCTTTTCATCTTACGGAGCGCATGGTAATGACCAGTTATCAACATTTCATAGTTACTTGTATTTGATGTTTTGCATTCAAATATGAATTCGACATGCTAAAAAATTTGAGATAATTATTTCGGACAAGGACATAAAATATAGGATATTGATAATCATTTTATAAATTTCTTCTATAGATTCAGAAAATAGAAATGGGTTATAAAGTTCTAGATTATAAAACAATACCTGAATTTTCCCATGGGAATAAAGATATTGTTATTGAAGTAAAATTATGATGGATTGATGATAGTACAACTATTATTGACGTTGGAAAAATTCAAACATATGCAAAATACACATGTATATGGGTATCCATTAGTGGTAATTAGTAGGATGAAAGGGATCATATATTGGAACAGGAAAAAATGATTGAAACTGAGTTTGAATATACCGTTATTAACATCATGTTTTTTGAGAACTAAAGTCTATAGTAGATATAGTATCAAAATAAGGATTTTTTTGGTAGATACAAACATATGTTCAATGCAAGAGTTAACAAATTGGCATTGGTTAACAACATTCTCAATGATAGCTTATTGATCTGCTTTGTAACAACTTGTAAGGAAAAGGTTTTAGGTAATAACCATGAGAACTTAAAAAAAATAGGCAGAGAGATCCACTTCACTAATTTTGGTTGGGAAAATTAATAGGAAAAAAGTAATGACTATTATGATAATACTAATCCTCATCACCTTATTCCATGCACATTGTAGGAGCAAATGCTATAACAATGAATTGCTTAGACTGTTCTTATATTCTTGCCATGGTTCATTCTTTTATACTTCACATGTCAAATGCTATTATGTCACAACCCTAAATTTACAAAATAAAAAAAAATTCTATGCATACTTTTATACTTCTAGTATTAAAGAATCTAATCCCAGTTTATTTTTATGGTAACAGGTTGCAGCTTTATTACTTGGGATCATCGATCAACCAAGGTGAGATTTTTATTTGAATAATGTTTAGCAGCATGTCAAAGTTCTAAACTCCTAAGGAAGGATAAGTTTTAGGAGCTCATCCTAAAACTATTGGTTATATTCGTAGTAATCTAGGCATTAAGCATTACTCCTACTAGGAGCACATTAGTTCAATTTTAACAAATTCCATGTTATTATTTTATACCTATCATACTTATTATGATGAGGTTTGGAATCTCAACTACTAAACATTTTATGTTATGAGAAAAACATTATGTTTCATTTTATTGTAAATTTTTATGACTATTGACCAAGTGGGGTCAAGGATGACTGTAATTAATTACTTTGAATATTTTATTATTAATAAATAAAAGAGGAGACAAATATCCAAAGGAGGTTGTTGAATGAGTGTTCATTAACCCACTAGGAGGAAATGACTGGGGTGAGAGCAAACTAACACTTGGCAGCATCCTCAACTCACTTCTAGCTGTTGCAGGGGGAAACTTCCCTATTTGTATGGTCATGTTCCCCAAGAAAGTGGAACTAAGCAGGTGGCTCCTTAACTAAGAAACTGACCAAAAGACCTAGGCATGCTTTATCTACCCATCGAATTCAGCAGGAGGTTTTTCAGTTTTTACCTTGTGATAATTTCTGAGAAACAGAAAGAAGAGAGCACAAGAAATTCGATGAAGGGAAAGATAGGAAGTGATTGAGTGAAATAAGATTGCATTCTAAACTAGTACAGCTTTATGCTGAGTTCAATATTGATAAAGGCAGAAGTATTACTGTTAAGTACTACTGTTGAGTTGCAAAGGAATTTATGCCATTCTCCACACAGCATCTTTGTCCTGGCGGTTCAGTGAATAGCTCGGAGGTCCTAAGGCAAGTGACTTGGCTGTATTCAGGAGAAGGTTGGGTGGAACGGGCTCCTTTGGTTGTTTGTCTCTTCTTTAGTTATCAGGTTTTTAATTGTGTTATCTTATTTACTTTCTGTCCAAATACATTACTGAAGAAATGAATGTAAAATGTTATCAGTTTCTATTAAATCTTAGTTAACCATTAACTCTTATTAAATGTTTTAATTCTGTAAATGTTATAAATGCTGCTGCTAGATTATAGACTGCTTAGATAATTAAATATTGAGTTTAATTGATGAATGATAGAAAAGAAATCCTTCTTTGTATTTTTCCACACACTGAAGTGTCGTACTCTAGTACAGAGAAGTCAAGTTATGAATATATTAGAATGATTGAAATATCTCAGATAGACAGTTTGAAAACTGATTTCGATTTACTTTCAGTTTTATTTATTACAAAGGAATGCATACTGTCAAAACTATCTCTGCATATATATATATATATATATATATATATATATATATATATATATATATATATATATATATATATATATAAGCTTTGATTTAGTAACCTTCTTGATGCAGTAACATCGCATTCCAAATTACAAAAGTAATAATCTCCAAATCATTTCCATACTCATAACAAAACCTAGGGTTTAAGTATAGCATCTTCATTTATAAGAAACCGAGCCATCAAATATTATAAAACAATATATACATTTATCACAAAACCCTAGTCGTATTTTAAGTTCATATTTCTGAGTATGATATAACAAATCGAAATCGAAATATTACATTGAAAACATATATAAAAAATGTTAAATGATTACATCTTAAAAACAAGAGTACGATAAACATCCATCAATGGTATTAATGTCTCCCACAAAGGAGTGGTTACGGGTTCGAGTCTCGCAAACGAGCTCACCCTACCATCATATTTTACAATTAAATTTACAGGGTTAGGGTTTGGGAGAAACCCTGAAGACTAACCAATGTAAATTAAAAACATCCATCTACAGGCATCGATCCTTAGGGTTTAACCCCTTTTATTATACTATTTACGAGCTTGGGTATTATGCCCTTATTTCTTCTACGAATATTTACATTAAAAACTTACAAACTATAAAATTAGACAGTAACCGTTGTAAAAACACATTGAAAAACACAGAGTTTCTAAGAGCACATTCAGGCTCTTATATCACGAATTAATTCATCTTTTAATCAACGCACATGGTAGTTCTATTTTAGTCCAGAGCCATAACTCCTGAGAAGCACTATCATCTATTATTAAGCCAAAAAAACACCTAATGTAATTGCCAACAGATTTAAAAGACCGGCGTAACCCTAAACACATACAACCTGCATCTTAATATATTCTTTAACAAAATAAAAAAATGTCGAGGGCATCTCTTTGATTGTAGTATTTCAAACCATACTTGAATTCTGGAAAAAAACATTCATATTAATCCATAAAGATTTTATACACAAACAATAGCGAAGGGAAAATGTTCAGAAACCAACATGAGCTCTAAGGCTCGAGAGTTAAACTCTCTCAGTCTAAACATTGCCTTACGACTTACAAATTAAACAGTGCAAAATGCCAATAGTAAAGACCGGAACTTTATCAAAAGTAAGTGCGAATAGAAACTTGATGAAGGAACTCATACCAGCAGCAATGCCTTTGATTTCACCACCCTTTCACTACACAGAGTCACAACTTGGGATGCCAAAGGAACCACCGAGGCTTACCAGAGTTTTTTTCTACGCATCATAGCCTAACCGCAAGCTTTTATCTCCCAAGAAAACCATGACAGGAGACAACCTGTCCCTCTTCAACCAAACAACAAACGATTTTGAGTTAGTTTTTCAGACAGTAAGCTTCCATAACAAAAGATTTTAATAAACTGTAACTTGTTGATAATTTATTTACCTTCGTATCATTATCTTGCATGAAGCTTAAAACCCGAAGGCCTTCAGTCAAAAACCAATAGTGCCAACCTTCGTCATAGAACCCTGTAGCAGGAAATTTCTGACCCTGGTTCAAATAACAGGCATATACTCAGTTGCAGGTTGCAAATCTCACCATCGAAACCCGGGGGGAGCTTGCAATAGTCGGGTTATAAAACCCTAGTTTCTCGAAGGCCTGTCGGTCTCTCCTAACCACCTTCAGGAGCCAAATGAATGTTCACAATAAGCCTCAATGAAGTCAACCAAAACCTAGATAGGGTTTAACACAATTATCAAGAACCATCACGTGATGACAGGACTCGAGGCTGCCAACAACCCTTTCCACCGAGACCTCATTTAATTAACATTAAATTATCACAGCTACTACGCTTGGTAGTCCTGCCAACATATAGTTCTGTTTCATTACATCCTTTTATAGTGCACTATGCATAGTATATGATATATACATCTGCATAGTTAAGGGTTTTAGCAGTTACCATATAGGATCATAGCTTAAAATACATAGGTTACGATACATGCCATATAATATATATTATAGGGTTAACTATGTTGATGTATATGTAACTTCGGAATGTATTTCACATATATGTATATTGTATTCCTATAGAGATGTTATTATTCCTCTATACGGAAGTGTCATTATTTATATTGTAAGTGTCGTAACTTATACTTGATGGGTTATTAGACCACCTTGTTTGGGGTCGGCCTTATATAAGTCATGTGGGTCAAAGGGTTATTAGACCACCCTATTGGGGGTCGGCCATGTGGGTCAAAGGGTTATTAGACCACCCTATTGGGGGTCGGCCCAGTCAGCATTATGTTATGTGGTTAAGTTCGAGCCTACATGAGTTAGGTAAAAAGGCAAGTCAAGTCAAGTATAAATAGAGTGCGGGAGGCACTCTATTTGCTCACTCACTTCTCACACATGCACTCAAGGAGGAGTGGCGCACTTATGGAGGAGGAGGATCTGCTGCTAGGTTATGGCTATCTCTCTTGGTTGGTTGTATCATTGCTCTATCTATCTCTGAGGAAGTTATTGGGGTTTTTCACCTTTATGGTTTTCCCCAAGTAAATCTTTGTGTCTCTTGTGTGCTTGCATTATTGTCTCCAAGATTGATATGCTGTAGATATGCTGTACATGTTGTTATCTCAGTTAAGATCATAGATCAAATTGAAGTAAATTCTGAAAATTTAACATGGTATCAGAGCTAGCCTGAAAGAAGGCATGATATGGCATGTATGACACTTGTTGCACTTACGATGCTAGGGCTTGATATAGCAAAAACCAGTCATCGTAGCACTTTTTCTATAAATTCGTTTTGGAGAAGTTTTCAGATCTGAAATTGTTACAGGACGAATATTAAATCTCCAGGTACCTTGTGTCCAAAGGACAACCTCTAATTCATTGTACTTTGTGATTTATGATCTGTACAATATAGGGTTTCTGCCTCTTCCAGATCTGAGTCAAAATCAGGTGACCTTGGGAAAAAGGTCATAACTTGGGATAGGAAGCTCCAAATGAAATTTCGTGAAAAGTGACAGGTAGTACACAGACTGTACTATCTCAGAAAACGTTTTCAGAGGCCGAATGTGATCCAGTGACACGTGGAACTTCGTACAAGTTAGCTCTCCTGTATTATCCCATAAACAGGTCACGTTGCGACATTTGGCATAACTCTCTCTCAGAAAGTCCAATTTAGGTCAGACCTATCAGGATGGAAATATAACAGGACGAGATATCTCAGAAAACCTTTTCAAAGGTCGAAGTTCAAACAGTGACACGTGGCACGTCGTACAAGTTCGCTCTCCTGTTTTATCCCAAAACAGGTCATGTTGCGACACTTGGCATAACTCTCTCTCAGAGAATCCAATTGAGGTCATAACTGTTAGGATGGAAAGAAAACAGGTCAGGCTATCTCAGAAAAAAATTTCAGACCCTGTGGATCGAAAAGTTCATAGTTACACCAGAAACAATCAGGTACATATTTCTGTCAAAACAGAATTATTTTTGAGTACCTTCATTCATGGCTTCCGGAATTTAGGGCTTTGGAGAAAGTTGGAATTTTTGTAATCGGAGACCACAGCTGGATGCTACTCATCAAAATAGAAATTTAGAGACCAAGATCAGAATTTTTGGTTGGGAAGAAGGCCGGGCTTGATCAAACCCTAGTTTGCGACTTTGATAAGAAAAGTGGAAAATTAGGGCTTCTGTAAAAATGGGAATTTTTGAAATCTGTGACCACGGCTGGAAGCTCCTCAGAAAAATAGAAGCTTAGAGATTTGGTTCAAACCTTTTGATTGGGAAAAAGAGTGGGCTTCATCAAACCCCAGTTCAGGGTCACGTCCAGTGAATCTGGAAGTTTCAAAGGAAAAATTGAGGAGTGAAACTTTGCAGTTTTCAAATTCTAAATATACTAGCTTGATCAGCTCATCAAGGCGCATATTTCTATCCTTTCGGAAGTTTGAAATTCAAAGTCTGAATTTTTGGGGTTTCTCTAACAAACCCATATCCAGCTCCGGGTCCAGTTCTTGCAAATCAAGTGGATTGGTTTAATCCTAGAAAAAGATGGATTGATCATCTGCATGAGTGAAGAAGTTCTTGTTTCAGAGGGAGATGAGGCTAAGGCTTTACATAAGAAGATTACAAGCGATCTCGACAGGTATGACTCATCGAGGTATGTTTCGATATTTGTCCATGATTAAGTTTATGGTATGTTTGTCTTCATGTTATTACGGTTAGTACAATTTTGATTTTAGATTTGTTGTATCACCTTAACAAAATTATGAATGCATGATAGAAGATATTCATTGGTTAGGGTGTTGACACTTATGATTGTACTAATGCATTATGGTGTTGTATGAGGTTTATGTTGTCTACTAACATGAAAGGTACACCAAGAAAGACAAATCATGTTCCAGTTCAAGAACATATGATCATGATGACATGAGGACAAAGATTCATCCATTGTCATGGATCTCATAGAAGATCCACTTACGAGGTATGTATAACTTGGTTTTGTAATAGTTAACCTATGAGATATACAGGTTACTAGGACAAGTCATTGAAGAAGAACAAGAAGACATCATGTGAGTATGTTAGACATAAATAGCTAGAATGCTAATCCAGGTATGTTTTTCCTATATCAAGATAGAATCCTACCTTGTGTTAGCATCTTATACTGTTGTGTTGTTTGATAATGATTATTCATGAAGTCATAGGTTTGAATAAGTCATGGCTGTATGCATATTATATTTCTTACCATAATTGATGATATGACTAACCAGAAGAATCATGAAGGTATAGGTTTGAATAATCACAGGTTTTATGCATATTATATCTCTTATCTTGATTGATGATTCAACTACCCTGAAGAGTCATAGGTTTGAGTAATTACAGGTTTAGACATGTTATGTTTCTTATGATTTGACTAACCATAAGAATCCTACATAAACCTTGAATGCTAATGCTTATTATTTTTGTTTGAAATGATCATGATTATACATGCTTGAGATTATTGTGTTTTAATAGTATACTAATGAATGTATGATTTTATATGAGATCACAAGGATAACTCAATCATGATACTAATAAGCATGCATAGGGACCAAGGATGAATATGAGTTCAAGAACAGGTAATTCAAGAAGCAAAGATCAAGAGGGAGCACACTCCAGTTGCTCCTGCAAGAAAGCAAAGGAGCACACTCCAGTTGTTCCTGCAAGAAAGAAAAGGAGCACACTTCAGTAGTTTCTGCAAGGATGCAAATATTCAGAGGGAGTTGTCCATCTCTCTACATTCCACAACAGAAAGGTGTAGAAGAAGCTACTGCAGATTAGGACTCCAGCAGCTCCTACAAGAAAGCAAAGACTCAGAGGGAGTCCACCCAACGAACAAACAAAGATAAGTATTTTAATTATCATTTCTTGCATATGTGTTTGTTTAAATAAAATTGTTCAATGATGTATATGCTCATGTTCCTAGACTTAGGATATATATTGTGCATATTAGAATAGTTGCATTGATGAACAGTATATTACTAATATACATGGGTAAGTGGCCTATGGCACTGTACAACATTCCATTGCTACTTATCTAGAATGAAACCTCTTTGCTGACATGTTGGGGGTTGTGCACACTCTGAACAATGTTCTGGTAGAGATTGGAAGGCATCTAGAAAGTTACGGAATATGGATAAATGTTGTATTGAAGCATTGGCTAAGATAATTGCATGACTGTATGACATATTTCTTTATGCGTAAGAATTTGTTCTGAAAATTATGAGATGTTTCTAATCATGCAATTTAACCTGTTTTGTAGGAAAGACCGTATATCTTCACCTACAAAAGGACTACAACATTTGTTCCAGCAACAAAGATATCTATTGAAGATATTGAATTTCCCAGGATCTGGGATGAAGAAATGGAATTCCATGATCCGTCGATCATGAAGAATGATGTTTGGGATGCGATCCCAAGAGCTAAAGGGAAGTCTATTGTGACTTCCAAATAGAACTATCAGATCAAGCATGTTGCAGATGGCAACATTGAGAAATACAAAAGTGATGAAATAGAAGATGCACCAGATGGATTTCAAGACAGCATGGTGTAGTCATATATGTGTGCAGAACTTGATATGGTAGGATAGACAGCTTTCTATCCTGCTTGGGCTTTACCAAGAATAAAGCGGATTCCAACCTTTTCTACAAGGTTGAAGAAGGCAATCCAGCGATACTACTATTTGGATGACCTGTTTGTATCAGGTGAGGATAGATTGATTGCCGACATGCAGCGGAAGCTTGCTTCCGAGTTCGAGTTGAGAACTTGGGGATGATGCACTATTTGTTTTTGGCATGGAGGTGTGGCAGAGTGCAGATGGAATCTTCCTTGGACAAGGGAAGTATGTAGTAGAGATCCTGAAGAGGTTCGGGATGATGGACTGCAAGGATATGGCCACACCTATGGCATCGAATATGAAGCTTCTATGTGATGCTTCATCTGAGATGGTTGATGTCTCTATGTATCGTCAGATGATTGGGTCCTTGATGTACCTGACGAACACGAGACTAGACATTTTCTTTGCTGTGAACACATTGAGCCAGTTCCTGACGGATCCAAGGAGTGTTCACCTGGTTACTGTAAAGCATGTTCTGAGGTACCTGAAGGGTACAGTGGATTATGGGCTCAGGTATGAGGCGAATCAAAAGTTTAACCTGCAGGGTTATGTTGATTCAGATTGGGATGGCAGTGCTGCAGATAGGAAAAGCACATCTGGGTGATGTTGCAGTATGGGATCAGGTGTGATCTCTTGGTTCAGCAGGAAGCAGTCCTGCGTAGCACTGAGTACAGCTGAGGCAGAGTATGTTGCAACCTGCTCAGCTAGTTGTGAGGCAGTATGGCTACGGAAGCTACTATCTGAGTTATTTGATCTCCTGTTGGATGCTACTGGTATCTTCTGTGATAACCAGAGTTGTGTGAAGCTGTCCGAGAACCAAATGTTTCATGATAGGTCGAAACACATAGAGATCAAATATCACTATATCAAGGATATGGTGCAAAGAGGAGCTATGAAGCTCCTGTATGTTGTGACGGACGAGCAGATTGCAGATGTGATGACGAAGCCACTAGCCAGGGTGAAGTTCGAGTACTTCAGAGAGAGGCTTGGCGTTCTTCAGATCGAGGACACTTCGGGGAAGAAGTGATGGACACATTTGCTGAAGCCATTCCAAGCATGTTGGAAGGAGGGTCCTTCACATGGCTGTGGATGTAAGCGCTGGATGATGAGCATCAGGATGATGTTCTGGTTTCTGCTTGGATATGATCAGTTGGATCATTTTTATGTATGTATGTATGCATCATGTTGGATGCTGGATACGATCAGTTGGATCATTTTTATGTATGTATGTACGCATCATGTTGGATGTTGGATATGATCAGTTGGATCATTTTTATGTATGTACGTACGCATCATGTGGATGCCGGATATGATCAGTTGGATCATTTTATGTATGTATGTATGCATCATGTTGGATGCTTGGACCATGTATCTGTATATGTATCAGGTGGATACATTGTATGATCAGGTGGATCATGTATGGTGATATGTATCATGTATTTGTATCAGGTGGATACATTGATGATCAGGAGCATCATGTATGATGATATGTATCAGGTAGATACTTGGTATGCATCAAGTAGATGCATTGATGATCAAGTGGATCAAATATGATGACATGCAGCAGGTTGTTGCAGTGATGATCAGGATGATCATAGATGACGAGCTTCAGGATGTTGCTCCAGATGACATGCAGCAGGATGTTGCAGTGATGATCAGGATGATCATAGATGACGAGCTTCAGGATGTTTCTCCAGATGACATGCAACAGGATGTTGCGGTGATGATCAGGATGATCATAGATGACGAGCTTCAGGATGTTGCTCCAGATGACATGCAGCAAGACGTTGCAATGATGATGATCAGGATGATCATGGATACATCAAGATGATGTATGGTGAGTATCAGGTTCATACTCTGTGGCCGTGGATCAGGTTGTGCAGATAAGCATGTAATTTGTGCCCTGGGAGATTTGCAGATGGTCTTTCGAGGTTTTGCCTATGGCATGTAATTCGGTGCCCTGGGACATCTGGCAAATGCTCTTTCGAGGTTTTGCTTGGGAGGACATATAATTTGTGCCCTAGGATATCTGCAGATAGTCTTTCGAGGTTTTTCCTATGGCATGTAATTTGTGCCCTGGGATATCTGGCAGATGCTCTTTCGAGGTTTTGTCCTATGGCATGTAATTTGTGACCTGGGAGATTTCAGGTCGGAGTTGTGTACCCGTAACATCCTGAGATGCTCTTTCGAGGTTTTTCCATGACCACATGTAATTTGTGCCCTGGGAGATCCGATAGGTTGAGCTGTGTGCTCGTAATCAGTCCTAGGATGCTCTTTCGAGGTTTTGTGGTGACCACATGTAATTTGTCCCCTGGGAGATCCTATAGGTTGAGCCTTGTGCTCGTAATCAGTCCTGGGATTCTCTTTCGAGGTTTTGTGGTGAGGTCACATGTAATTTGTGCCCTGGGAGATCCTATAGGTAGAGCCGTGTGCTCGTAACAACCTGGGATGCTCTTTCGAGGTTTTGTGACGCACGTAATAAGTCCTGAGGATTCCACAGTATGGCCAGTGATGATGAAGACCTGCAGGTGGTGGGCCTACATCCAGTATGAAAAAGGACTGGCTCTATAGAACTTCCTATGACGAGTAGATTCAGAGATTGATTGAGATAACAGCAGCAGTGACGATGATGATGATGACTCGATGACGATTATCCAGTGACGATGATCCAGAGAAGATGACTTGTGCTAGAAGAACTATGCTGAGAAATACCTTCCTAGTTAAGAGGGAGTGTTGATGTATATGTAAATTCGGAATGTATTTCACATATATGTATATTGTATTCCTATAGAAATGTTATTATTCCTCTATACGGAAGTGTTGTTATTTATATTGTAAGTGTCGTAACTTATACTTGATGGGTTATTAGACCACCTTTTTTGGGGTCGGCCTTGTATAAGTCATGTGGGTCAAAGGGTTATTAGACCACCCTATTGGGGGTCGGCCCAGTCAGCATTATGTTATGTGGTTAAGTTCGAGCCTACATGAGTTAGGTAAAAAGGCAAGTCAAGTCAAGTATAAATAGAGTGCGGGAGGCACTCTATTTGCTCACTCACTTCTCACACATGCACTCAAGGAGGAGTGATGCACTTATGGAGGAGGAGGATCTGCTGCTAGGTTATGGCTATCTCTCTTGGTTGGTTGTATCATTGCTCTATCTATCTCTGAGGAAGTTATTGGGGTTTTTCACCTTTATGGTTTTCCCCAATTAAATCTTTGTGTCTCTTGTGTGCTTGCATTATTGTCTCCATGATTGATATGCTGTAGATATGATGTACATGTTGTTCTCTCAGTTAAGATCCTAGATCAAATTGAAGTAAATTCTGAAAATTTAACAAACTAATGTACATTGTATTGCACTTTATAAGCTAGCAAGACCATGGTCGAGTCTTTGCCATGATAAACATATAGATATAAAAACTATAGTTTGATAATCAAAACTTTGACATATATACAAATAAAACATTAAACACATATTTTATTAAATTTGGAATTATTCAGTGGATCTATAATTTAGAACTTTAACTAGATCGAGTTGTTTCAAAATGAGTAAAGTCTTGAACTTGGAGTCTTGCATTATTTCTATTAATATTAAATATAGTTTGTATTAAAACCGAAGTTAGTCAAGTTTATTTAATGACATTAATATTGTTTATATTACTATGATTAACCAATTTAATTATAATTCCATATAGTAACTACTATGTTTGTGTCGAGTTACTATGCTAGTAGAAGGTTAGCACAATTTTATAATGACCCATATAAAACCTATTTAATAACATAATACTAATGTGTTTGTTACTATAACAATTTTAATTCTAGACATAGTAATAATATTGCTTATGTTGAGTACTATGTTTTATTGATGATGATGATGATGATGGTTGTTAACATCCACTGAGACCAACTTTGGTCTATTGGACCTTAAGAGAAATTATTTGGTTTGCTTTTAAATTGTATTCATATGCTCAAAAGGTATGTATTGCAGCAAAGATTATGAAAGTAAGATCTAAGTGAATTTCATCGCAATGAATGCTCAGTCTCGTGGAGATGGAAAATTCTTTCCATCCACGACGTTTTAGGGATTGTCCAACCCCCTGTTTCACTATGGAGCTCATGAGAATTTGTTCTTATCTTGGCAGTATATTAATTTTCTTCTTTGAACTTCAATACATAGAGGTACTTTTGATATTCTAGATTAGAGTAAATGACCTCCTTATAATATCGTAATTTTCCTTTAAACTCTAAATCCTTATTGTACCACATTTTCTATTTAAACTTAGAAATATCAATATTTTTTAGGTTATTAATATTTTGTAAAATGACATTTTCATCAATCTCCCAATGATTTAACAAAGCCATGGTGACTTTATACCAACCTTAATTAAGTTGAAGGTGGTTTTGACTAAATTTTAAAGCCATTTTAGGGAGTCTCTTATCTCTGATGTTATTTATATTATACTTGTACATCAAGAACCTTCACATAGCCATGCTCTCCATGGGGGAAAGAACCTCTTCAATTAGGACAATAGGGTAGGGCGTATTGCTTTTAATTTTGAGGTTATAAGTTATAAAACACATCTGGATTTGTTCAATCTTTCTCCAAGATTCTCTAGAGATAATGCAATCCCAAACTTCACAACCATATAAGATAACAGGTGTACTGAGAGTTTCAAAGACGAACAATATTCTTTTTATACCATTATATTAGTAGGTTGGCAACATTTTATAGTCGACAATCAAATATTATAATATATTAAGTGCAATTTTAAGTTTATTGTTTTAACGTTCAAAATCAATTATAAATTAGAATAGCAACATAATTAATATTTGTATTTTTCTATTAAAAGTTAAGTTGATTGAGAATTTCATCATGAATGGTAAATCGTGAAAGAATTTTTTTGACATATTATTAAATTAGAGTGACCCATAATATTGTGGAATTATGACATAATATCAGCATTCTGTTTTTTACTACAATAGTTTTAATTATTGTCATAATATTTAATTTTGTCTTTGTTTAGTATGGTGTTTTTTTAAGAAATTGGCACCCCTTTATAGTCGACAAGAGAAAACATGTTTTAACTTTAAAGTCTAAGTTTTACCTTTGTGATGATCAAAATAAATTATGAATTACAATAGCAACATTATTTATTTTCATTATTATTATTATTATAGTATTAAAAAAATGGTTGATGAATGTTTACTTCATGAATAATAGATTAATGTGTAAGAAATTTCTTACCTGTAAAGTTATTTAATTACTTAGATGTTATTATTGTCTCCATTATTTATTAATATTTTATATTTTAACATTCAAAATCAATTATAATTTATAATACCAACAATGCAGTACAATGTGATTTTTTCAAATATAAGAGGAAACTTAGAGGGAAATTTGATTGAACTAGTTATTGCAAGTGTTCACTATTTTACTCGTGAAGTGTTTAAACATGTTAAATTGAAAAGAGCACATTAATATTCCTTTAAAACTTGGATTCCTTGCAATATTTATATTATCATTAATATTTACATTTATATATTAAAACAAAGTTCATCAAAATTTGACTCATGAATAATAAATTGTGTAAGAAATTTCTTACATATAAAGTTATTTAAAGACATTAATATGGTGTTTGTGACTAGTATTAACCATATCAATAATGACACTAAGTGTTACTACTTTACCTTTAATGAGTATAAGTTATTATACTAGTACAATGTTGGCATCACTTTGAAGTCCACAAGAGGAAATATTTTGGAAGTCTAATTGTAACATTTAATGATCAAAATCATTTTTTTATGAATTAGAATGCAATATAGTACGATTCAATTTATATCCAATAGAATAAGATATATTAAGGAAAAGTAAAACTCACTTAACACATGCTTCGAGATTTTGATTTACCTCTGTTATGCCTCAAATCCATAATCTTCCATGGATGTATGTCCCCTTCATCAACATCTTCCACAATCAACTGTGGTTGTGTGATCTCAATTAGCAAAACCATAACATAGCCTGCATTAACCCTTCTCTACCATAATAAATTCCATACTCTGTAGATTCAACTCTTCCTAGCCCAATAACTTCACCATTAATTAGGAGGTCAACATAGTCGCCTCTTGTCAAAATTTTATTTTCCATTGTAACTCCTTCCAATTCTGTAACACACAATTGAATTGTAATTTGTAAATAAGGTTACACAATGTAAAGTGTGCTCTTATATTTTAGCAAAAACACCTTCAAAAAAATATTATAGTTGCAAAAATTCAAATCATTATGGCAGTTGTTTTGTTTGCAATGAAACATTGTTCCCCACCATCTAGTGCATGTTATCAAAATGTACATTACATATAAATTACATAAAAAAATATATGGAGACCTCACAATTATAGATTTTAGTTTACCATGACATTCACCAGATTCAGATGCACCAGATTCAATAGTTTCTGGAAACAATAGTAGAAAAATATGTTTATAATTTCCAATGGTTGGAAAAAACATGAAATACCAAACATTTTCATTCACACGCACAAGAACAAGGAAGTTCATGTGATATGGAAGTTAAGATTATTAAACTACCATATAATACATCGGTTTCATTCACATGCAAAAGAACAAAGAAGTTTGTGTTATGGAAGCATTGCTCGATGAATGAAAGATAACACATGTTAGCCTTTATATGTTACTTTTCAATCCAACACAACCACATTGTCATCAAATACATCACACCGTCAAGAAAATCTAACTCGAGTTAGCTTTCCTTCTAAAAACATTGCACGGTGAATGAAAGCTAACCCCTATTAACTTTCTTATATTAATTTTCTATCTAACACAACCGCATTATCATCAAATACATTGCACCAGGAAGAAAATATGACTCGAGTTAGCTTTCCTTCCAACAACATTGCATAGTGAATGAAAGCTTGTGTGTGTTAGCCTTCATATGTTATCTTTCCATCTAACACAACCACATTTTCATCAATTACATTGCACTCTGAAGAAAATTTGTCTCGAGTACGGTGAATAAAAGCTAACGCGTGATAGTGTTAATATGTTAGATTCCCATCTAACACAACCACATTATCATCAAATGCATTGCACCATGGATTAAATCTAACTCGGGTTAGCTTTTGTTCTAACAACATTTCTCAATGAATGAAGGATAACACTTGTTAGCCTTCATATGTTAGCTTTTAATCTAATCCAACCAAAATAAATTATGAATTAGAATAGCAACATTATTTATTTTCATTATTATTATTGTATTAAAAACTAGGTTGATGAATGTTTACTTCATGAATAATAGATTAAAAACTAGGTTGATGAATGTTCACTTTATGAATAAGTTTTTTAATTACTTAGATGTTAGTATTGTCTCCATTATTTTCTAATACTAACTATTTTAACATTCAAAATCAATTATAATTTATAATACCAACAATGCAGTACAATGTGATTTTTTTAAATATAAGAGGAAACTTAGAGGGAAAATTGATTGAACTAGTTATTGCAAGTGTTCACTATTTTACTCGTGAAGTGTTTAAACATGTTAAATTGAAAAGAGCGCATTAATATTCCTTTAAAACTTGGATTCCTTGCAATATTTATATTATCATTAATATTTACATTTATATATTAAAACAAAGTTCATCAAAATTTGACTCATGAATAATAAATTGTGTAAGAAATTTCTTACATATAAAGTTATTTAAAGGCATTAATATGGTGTTTGTGACTAGTATTAACCATATCAATAATGACACTAAGTGTTACTACTTTACCTCTAATGAGTATAAGTTATTATACTAGTACAATCTTGGCATCACTTTGAAGTCTACGAGAGATAATATTTTGGAAGTCTAAGTGTATCATTTAATGACCAAAATCAAATTATTATGAATTAGAATGCAATATAGTACAATTCAATTTTTATCCAATATTAGGGAAAAGTAAAATTCACTTCAAACCTTATCACAAGTGCTTTGCAGTTATTAATACACCAAAGTCTAAAAGATGTTGTTTCAAGTGCATTATTCATTTTGATTAACATTTGATATAGTGAAAAGTTAATCTAAACAAAACATTGAAAAGTTAAATATTGAATGGTGTTATATATTTTGCATAAAGAATCATCACATAAATTAACATTGAAGTTAAACCAAAATTTTCATAAAAGTACTAAATAACATAAAATTCCTCAAAAAATAACATGAATAGATCTTCATGTATATTAATAGGTTCTTAAAATAACAAAATTACATTCATGAATCATCTCCACCTAATCTCACTATATTCGCTCAAGTAGATCAAGTACAGCTTTTACACCACATTTATCTATCTTGATCTTCATGCAATGTTCTTTCTTTGGCATCCATCCCCAAACTATTGTATCAATTAGAATAGATCCAAATTCTCTGTCATCAGGATTTGGTACCCAATATTGTTCTAAAAATTTTTCCTTGCATTTCCCTGAACTAGGCTTCCACCAATCAACCTTTACATGAAGAGCGTCACTTTCATCATCCTTGAAGATATCTGAGGTGGATTTTTCCATCCAGATCATCTCTCCTTCCTCATTTACTGATCTAACTAGCAACATCTTTCCTTTCTCAACATCAATCATAGGATTAAATGCTGGCTTTGGCTTGTTGCACTTGGGTCCAACATATATTGGTTCATCTGCCACGTTATCAAAATCCCCATCCATAATACTTGATATTACATTGAGTGCATTACGGTCAGCATTAACAATTTGCTTTGTCTTTGGCCACAAATCCTTAGAAGATGAATCACTTCCATCCACTAGTGTATGATCATTGTAGATTTCATCCAATGCATCAAGAACTCTTTCCCAATACTCTACTTTATTTTTCCATTCCTCTGTAACAATTGGCGAATTCTCATTGCCAATAGTGTCTTCCCACATTTTTATGTATGATGTTATTCCTTCCTTTAGTTCTTTTAAATAGACACCATTCTCTTTGGGACCTAAGAAAGATGGCTTCCATGTAGGCAACTTAGGTTGACCTTCATCGTCTATATTCCATAACTCAATTGGTTTTGACCACTCAATATCTCTAATCGATTCTTTATACCTCATCACTGGAATGCCATTGAGTACAAGAAATTGGAAGTATTGGACATTAAGATGTCCAACTAGTGCATCTTTTCTGCCCTTGATGTATCCATTAAGGAAACTTTTGAAGTCATACACTTTGTCAATAAGTTTAGGTGGAAACACTCGTTTTTCTTCTATTGTGCGATATGTATCCATCATTTCACATAAAGAATATATATCTTTACTTTTCAAGTTGGAAGACATTCTTCCATAGGTTCCATCTATGTCTTCATGGGTGTGACCCAGAAGCAAGAACCTAACCTCAATAGTGATGAAGACACCAAGTGCAGTTAATAGTGATAGAAACATGAAAACATAACGATTCTTATTATCACTTGCAACATTGTTGAACTGTAACAACAACTATGGAGGAAGAGGTTTAAAATCAACATTTTGATTGTTTGATCTTCCATTCAATAGAAAATCGTCCTTGTATAGTCTACATTTTAGTAAATAGAGGTTTCAAGTAATGCATTTGATAGTGGGTTTCTTGAACTTCCACTCTCATAAAGTAGATCACCATACATATCAATGTGTGGGTCTTCAAGGTCCCTCAAGCACTTTGCAAGAGATGTAATGGTAAATTGTGATCGCATTTGTACAAATGGTAGGGAGAAATGTCCAAAACCTTCAGTGTTATGCCCATGTGTTAGCATACCTGTCAACGACAAACCAAAGTTTGTTCTTGCAATAGATTTTGATTTGACACGTAATCTTGGGATTGAAGTCTTTGTTTTGTCCATTTTATCGTGGATAATGATCGAATACTCCTTTGGAAACCGCTCTGACATAATTCTATGTGCATAGTAGCAATATCTTCCACACATAATAGTCTTGTTATCTTTGTTTAGTCTACATCGTGCCTTTTCTTCCAACTCTTTTGTAGTTGCTGACTTCATCTGTGCTTTCAACACAATACATTTATTAAAGTTGGTGTTCTTTGAGAATGCCACATCTCGAAAATGACTATTCCAGATCTTGCTCATTGTTGGTTGTGATATTGTTGAATAATTGAGCTTTTGAAGAGTCTCATTGATCTCCTTTAACAAAGAACTTTGTGTGTAAGTTGAAGGCAAAAATATTAAAGAAGCAGGCGTTCCATCTTCTTCAACTTGACGTGCTTGGTTTGGAGAAAAATCTGAATTATCCATGACAATTCTCTGCAATATTTCTATGCCTGCCACGGTATGTGCACGTGCTTTGCATTTGTTGGTATTACCATGAATTGCTTTGATGTGTCCATGTTGGAAATAATGTTGGTAGTTATAGAAGGTTCTTTGAGGAATCTTATGTATCTTGCAACATGCTTTCTTACAAATAATATTTCCATTAAATCTCATGTCCTTTACTTTCTTGACAATAGGAGGTAGGCCATGGCATGGCTCTTTGACATAATTGTGTTTGAAAGTAGTGAATTCAAGACAAATTCCCTAATACCATTTTCATTCATGTGTTCCATACTCCTTCTAGCAGCCGCAATGGCTATCCTATCCACATGTTGAAGACAATCTTGTTTACAACATTCATCTGCTGCCAAAAGTCGGATTTATTTCTCTTCATCTATCTTTGTTTGACATGTTCCAACTTTATTTGTAGCAATAAATCGTTTAATCCTTTTATATGGCCTCGTTACATGCATATCAATTGAGTCTGGACTTTTATCAGCATAAAGATCCCCATCCCATTTATTTAAGGGACTTGTGTCCTTTATAACATCCCATACCACCATTTCCTTAGGTGGCTCCTTGAACTTTTCATTGACCCTTAAAATATCACCTTCATCATCCACAACTTATTTATTGGCCATATTTTCAAACAATGTTTAGACTTATCTCGAATTCTACATCTTTCGCAATTTCCATATATGTCTTCCACAAAAACACCGAATTCCATTTTACCTAGAGTTTCTCCTTCAACAATGTCATCATTGCAGACATTAACTATGATCCGTTTGGCAATGTGCATGCTTGTTCCTGTGCATCCATGTGTAAGAGAAACCTTTTTACATGTGAATGTAACCCTATCATGGAGAATGTTTTTGGGACAATCATGACAATTTGGTTCCAAATCTGATTATGGCCAAATCTCATAAGATTCCAATGCACCCCCTAATGTATGCTAAAATCCTGTTGGATGTGGTAAAAGAGCATCATGTTTTAACACCTTCTCAATTTTAACCACTATGCATCCTTTCCTTACCATCCTGCCATGCACCTTATTCCCAAGCTCTGTATTGAATATAGAGCCTTCACCGACCTTCACTCCATGTTGTAGAAGATCTACCTTGTCTCCAATAGAGATAAATTTGCACCTGTACACCAAATTAAACAAGCTTAGTATTTGCGCAAAAAAAACATTCAATGTAATATCCATAACACTTAACACATGCTTCAAGATTTTGATTTACCTTTGTTAGGCCTCAAATCCATAATCTTCCTTGGATGTATGTCCCCTTCATCAACATCTTCCACAATCAAATAAAGTTGTGTGATCTCAATTATCAAAACCATAACATAGCCTGCATTAACCCTTTCTCTTCCATAATAAGTTCTAGACTCTGTAGATTCAATTCTTCCTAGCCCAATAACTTGACCATTAATTAGGAGGTCAACATAGTCCCTTCTTGTCAAAATTTTATTTTCCATTGTAACTCCTTCCAATTCTGTAACACACAATTGAATTGTAATTTGTAAATAAGGTTACACAATGTAAAGTGTGCTCTTATATTTTAGAAAAAACACCTATAAAAAAATATTATAGTTGCAATAATTCAAATCATTATGGCAGTTGTTTTGTCTACAATGAAACATTTTTCCCCACCAACTAGTGCATGTTATCGAAATGGACATTACATATAAATTACACAAAAAAAATATATGAAGACCTGACAATTATGGATTTTAGTTTGCCATGACATTCATCAGATTCAGATGCACTAGATTCAATAGTTTCTGGAAACCATAGTAGAAAAATATGTTTAAAATTTGTAATGGTTGGAAAAAACATGAAATACCAAACATTTTCATTCACACGCACAAGAACAAGGAAGTTCATGTGATATGGAAGCTAACATTATTAAAATACCATATAATACAATAGTTTCATTCACATGCACAAGAACAAAGACGTTTGTGTTATGGAAGCATTGCTCGATGAATGAAAGATAACACATGTTAGCATTCATATGTTACTTTTCAATCTAAAAAAACCACATTGTCATGAAATACATCACACCATCAAGAAAATCTAACTCGAGTTAGCTTTCCTTCTAAAAACATTGCATGGTGAATGAAAGCTAACCCCTATTAACTTTCTTATATTAATTTTCTATCTAACACAACCACATCATCATCAATTACAATCCACCAGGAAGGAAATCTGACTCGAGTTAGCTTTCCTTCCAACAACATTCCACAGTGAATGAAATCTTGTGTGTGTTAGCCTTCATATGTTATCTTTCCATCTAACACAACCACATTTTCATCAAATATATTGCACCTTGAAGAAAATTTATCTCGAGTATGGAGAATAGAAGCTAACGTGTAATAGTGTTAATATGTTAGCTTCCCATCTAACACAACCACATTGTCATCAAATCTATTGCACCATAATGAAATCTGACTCGAGTTAGCTTTCTTTCCAACAGCATTGCACAGTGAAGGAAAGGTAACGTGTGTTAACCTTCATATATCAGCCTTACATCTAACACCACCACATTGTCATCAAATCTATCACACCATAATGAAATCTGACTCGAGTTAGCTTTCCTTCCAACAACATTGCACGATGAAGGAAATGGACATGTGTTAACCTTCATATATCAACCTTCCATCTAACACAACCACATTGTCATCAAATCTATTGCACCATAATAAATCTAACTCGACTTAGCTTTCCTTCCAACAACATTGCATCGTGAAGGAAATGTAACGTGTGTTAACCTTCATATATTAGCCTTCCATCTAACACCACCACATTGCCATCAAATCTATAGCACCATAATGAAATCTAACTTGAGTTAGATTTCCTTCCAACATCATTGCATGACGAAGGAAAGGAACATGCGTTAACCTTCATATATCATCCTTCCATCTAACACAACCACATTGTCATCAAATCTATTGCACCATAATGAAATCTGACTCGAGTTAGCTTTCCTTCAAACAACATTGCACGGTAAAGAAAATGCAATATGTGTTAACCTTCATATATCAGTCTTCAATCTAACACAACCACATTGTCCTCAAAACTATTGCACCATAATGAAAGCTACCTCAAGTTAGTTTTCCTTCTAACAACATTGCACAGAGAAGGAAAGACAACCTGTATTAACATTCATATATCAGCCTTTCATCTAACACAACCACATTGTCATCAAATCTATTGCACCATAATGAAATATGACTCGAGTTAGATTTCCTTCCAACAAAAATGCACGGTGAAGAAAAGGCAACGTGTGTTAACCTTCATATATTAGCCTTCCATCTAACACAACCACATTGTCATCAAATCTATTGCACCATAATGAAATCTGACTCGAGTTAGTTTTTCTTCCAACAACAATGCAAAGTGAAGGAAAGAGAACATGTGTTAACCTTCATATATCAATATTCCATCTAACACAACCACATTGTCATCAAATTTATTGCACCATAATGAAATCTAACTCAAGTTAGATTTCCTTCCAACAACATTGCACGGTGAAGGAAAGACAACGTGTTTTAACCTTCATATATCAGCCTTCCATCTAACACAACCACATTGTCATCAAATCTATTGCACCATAACGAAATCTGACTCGAGTTAGCTTTCCTTCCAAAAACATTGCACGGTGAAGGAAAGACAACGTGTGTTAACCTTCATATATCAACCTTCCATCTAATACAACCACATTGTCATCAAATCTATTGCACCATAATGAAATCTGAGTTAGCTTTCCTTCCAACAACATTGCACGGTGAAGGAAAGGGAACGTCTGTTAACCTTCATATATCAGCCTTCCATCTAACACAACCACATTGTCATCAAATCTATTGTACCATAAAGAAATCTGACTCGAATTAGCTTTCCTTACAACAGCAATACACGGTGAAGGAAAGGTAACGTGTGTTAACCTTCATATATCAGTCTTCCATCTAACACAACCATACTATTATCAAATCTATTGTACCATAATGAAATCTGACTCAAGTTAGCTTTCCTTCCAACAACATTGCACGGTGAAGGAAATGTAAAGTGTGTTAACCTTCATATATCAGCCTTTCATCTAACACAACCACATTGTCAGCAAATTTATCACACCATAATGAAATCTGACAAAAGTTAGTTTTCCTTCCAACAACATTGCACAACGAAGAAAGGAATGTGTGTTAACCTTCATATATCATCCTTCCATCTAACACAACCACATTGTCATCAAATCTATTGCACCATAGTGAAATCTTACTTGAGTTAGTTTTCCTTCCAACAGCATTGCACGGTGAAGGAAATGCAATGTGTGTTAACCTTCATATATCGGTCTTCCATCTAACACAACCACATTGTCATCAAATCTATTGCACCATAATGAAATCTAACTCAAGTTAGCTTTCCTTCCAACAACATTGCATGGTGAAGGAAAGACAACGTGTGTTAATCTTCATATATCATCCTTCCATCTAACACAACCACATTGTCATCGAATCTATTGCACCATAACGAAATCTGACTCATGTTAGTTTTCCTCCCAACAACAATGCACGATGAAGGAAAGGGAACGTATGTTAACCTTCATAGATCATCCGTCCATCTAACACAACCACATTCTCATCAAATTTATTGCACCATAATGAAATCTGACTCAGGTTAGCTTTCCTTCCAACAACATTGCACGGTGAAGGAAAGACAACGTGTGTTAACCTTCATATATCAGCCTTCCATCTAAGACAACCACATTGTCATCAAATCTATTGCACGATAATGAAATCTGACTCGAGTTAGCTTTCCTTCCAACATCATTGAATGGTGAAGGAAAGACAAGGTGTGTTAACCTTCATATATCAACCTTCTATCTAACACAACCACATTGTCATCAAATCTACTGCACCATAATGAAATCTGAGTTAGCTTTCCTTCCAACAGCATTGCACGGTGAATGAAAGGCAAAGTGCGTTAACCTTCATATATCAACCTTCCATCTAACACAACCACATTGTCATCAAATCTATTGCACCATAATGAAATCTGACTCGAGTTAGCTTGCATTTCAATAGCATTGCACGGTAAAGGAAACGCAACGTATGTTAGCCTTCATATATCAGTCTTCCATCTAACACAACCACAATGTCATCAAATCTATTGCACCATAATGAAATCTGACTCGAGTTAGCTTTCCTTCCAACAACATTGCACGGTGAAGGAAAGGTAACGTGTGTTAACCTTCATATATCACCTTTCCATCTAACACAACCACATTGTCATCAAATCTGTTGCAGCATAATGAAATCTGACTCGAGTTAGCTTTCCTTCAAACAACATTGGACGGTGAGGGAAAGGTAACGTGTGTTAACCTTCAAATATCAGCCTTCCATCTAACACAACCACAATGTCATCAAATCTATTGCACCATAATGAAATATGACTCGAGTTAGCTTTTCTTCCAACAACATTGCACGGTGAAGGAAAGGTAACGTGTGTTAACTTTCATATATCATCCTTCCATCTAACACAACCACATTGTCGTCAAATCTATTGCACCATGATAAAATCTGGCTCCAGTTAGCTTTCCTTCCAACAACATTGCATGGTGAAGGAAACAGAAGGTGTGTTAACCTTCATATAGCACCCTTCCATGTAACACAACCACATTGTCATCAAATCTATTGCACCATAATGAAATCTGACTCGAGTTAGCTTTCCTTCCAACAACAATGCACGGTGAAGGAAAGGCAACGTGTGTTAACTTTCATATATCATCCTTCCATCTAACACAACCACATTGTCGTCAAATCTATTGCACCATGATAAAATCTGGCTCCAGTTAGCTTTCCTTCCAACAACATTGCATGGTGAAGGAAACGGAAGGTGTGTTAACCTTCATATAGCACCCTTCCATGTAACACAACCACATTGTCATCAAATCTATTGCACCATAATGAAATCTGACTCGAGTTAGCTTTCCTTCCAACAACATTGCACGGTGAAGGAAATGTAATTCCCGTCAGGTAGTTTTTACCTATTACTAATTCCCGTCAGGCCATGACATAAAACATGAAACATAATTTTGTCCTAAGATTTCATGGCAGATTTTATCTATTAGTAATTCCAATCAAGCCATGACATAAAACATGAAACATGGTTTTGTACAGATTTCTGCCGGGTAATACCAGGTTGACTGCTTGCAATGCTGCACGTGTATCAAAAGGAAAGCATTCTTTGCACTGATCATGGAAAGAAAAAAGAAAATGTATAACTTTGCTTACCCTTTTGGCATTTCGCTCAGCGGTATCCTTTGCAACTTTTGATGTTGCTCGTTCAGAAAGCAATCGAGCTCGCAGAAAATCGATAATCTTTAATGCGGTATCTTCGTAACATGCTTGAGACCTGCACAACAACAATGCCTGCATTTCAGACTAGCCAATCCAAAAATGTTGTTGGCCCCTTAAGGATTAATCCAAGTAGTGAAGATCGATCACTTTCAACAGCTGACAGAAGTTAAAATCTCATAAGGGGAAACCTGAAGCAATGGGTTGAGAAAATAATGTTGTTGACCATTTTCATTGATTAATCAAAGCACAAACTTGAAAATTTTCAAAGAGAGGGAGAATTAAAGAGACCTATAAATGAAGAGATGCAATAATAAAGGGTCAGAAAATTGAAAAGCAAAGATGGTCGGAAGGCATTGACTACCCAAAAATTGAAAGTTAGATACTCATTGAACAAAGCCCAAACTCAGCAAAAACTACTAATCTTCCAGAGTTTGGAAAGCTATAAAGAAAAAGGACTTGATCAGACCTATATAGAAATCACAGCCAGAAGCTCAAAATTTCAAAGATGGGTAAAACATTATTGCCTTTCTTTGGTCTGAGGGATACCAGTCTCTTTAGAAGACTGATTTCCATTTTCAGGATACTCGTCCCCAGCAGCCTCATTGCTCGATGGCTTACGACTGTGATTTGAGTCCTTCATTTCACCAAACTCAATATACAAACCCTCTAGTGCTCAGCTCCTCAAAGCCAGGGAATACAGGCACACACTTAACAGTAACACCACAATTCCAATGAAGTACAACGGCATTACACTAACAACATTGAATGAGCTGCAATGGGATCATCTCCACCTTCCATGTTACAGGCTCCTGGAATGGCTCGTGAGATTTCTTTAAGGATCCGTAGATAGGCCTTATTGGGAAATTCATTATAACTGCGCGATCTTTCATATTTCTCTCATGAGCATTGATGTATAAAGACATGGAAACTCTTTCAGAGGGGTTAGCCACCAATTGCATAAGATCTATTGAACACTGCTATCAGACTTTTTATATAAAACCTATCTTTACCTTATTCGAATGTGTTGATCAATTTCGTGTGAGTGAGTGGTTCTTCATCTCCTGTTGCCGAAGGCAGGTCCCCCTTCTGTGACAGGTGTTGTTATAAGTAAGATTTCTTTCCTTTATGCATTTTGTTAATGTTGATGAATTTAGGGCTTGATGCGGTGTTGATTGCTTTAATTGTTTAGAATTCAGATTTGGTGTGCTGAGTATAGCTGGGTGTGAATGTTGAGTAGTGATATGACTGAATTGTATGATCATTCTTATCATCGTTAGTGAGTATAGGGCAATATATGGATAATGAACATTGAATTAGAATTACTTCTGTGGTGAATGGATGCATTAAGCTCATTATTAGATTATGTTGCTAAGGCATAGAAGCAGATTGTAGAATTAAATTAGCTTGTCCAATTTCTTTATTTTAGTTGTGGGTTATCAAATTGCTTCCAGAGGGATTTCTTAGTTTGCTAAATTAGAGTTAGATGATTATTGCTTTCTGTAGCATAATAGAGTGTTGTTAGATGTTGATTACTTTCCGTAGCATAGCAGAATGTTACAGCATAGTAGAATATTTCTTAAAGTTGATAGTTAAGCGCTTTGGTTTGATTGCAAGATTCTTTCTGTGATTGGCAATTTTCTAGGAGTCTATTCACCAACAATTGCATCCTAATTTCAGTTCAGTAATTCATCGATCTCCTCTGTGTTAAATCATTCGAATTACAGTGTCTGGCATATACTTTGTATGGTAGCTCATAAGCCTTCATGGCCCTGGGTTGATAATTTATGCACAACTTTCTATTTATATTTCAATTTAATTAAAAGGAAATTAAAAAGCTAGTTAGTGACCATCATTATTATTCAAGTATTACCATTCCACTTGAATTGGTGGTCCCTAAGGGGGTAGAGTTTAACCTATTTCCTTACATATGAGGAAGACGAGATCTTAGCCAATCAAAAGAGTTTTAGGTCTTCCTCTAAGACCTTATAAAGAATTTAACCTATATATAACAGTATAAATATATGTTAATATAATTACTAGTATAAGAAAATGATTTTGGGAAAAAATATTTAAAATATTTTACATTAAACATGTAATCATAATAAGATTACAGGTAAACATGTAAAAATTTAAGTGGTCATTGGGATCATCTATAATGAAATGATTTTAATAAATGTGGAATGTGATAATGAAATGATTTTAATAAATGTGGAATGTGAAAGACGGGGCATACATTGAGTTTCCCATCAAGATTTCAAGTTAAAAAATAAATACTAACACATGCAAAACTATTAATAATAATACAAACAAGGGGAGCTGCATAGTAGTAAATTTATTTTCTATTGGCTAAAGAAACTAGTCTTTAGCAAAGAGAAAACGCTAAGGCAGAGTTGTTCAAGAATAACATGTAGCAAATCTATTTTCTATTGGCTAAAAAAACAAGTCTTTAGCAAAGAGAAAACGCTAAGGAAAAGTTGTTCAAGAATAACATTAACATGTTTCTATTACCATGTTTGATGCAAAGAAACACTTCAAAACACTGCCTTTTGTGCTGAAGCCTATGCTTCAAACGATGAGTCAACTTCCATGGGATGTTCAAACTCTTAGCTCAGGCTAATTGTAATAGCTTACAACAACTGTATGAAGCGGTATTAATCAAGCTCTTTCATTACCAATACATACACAGGTACTAGCAATATAACGTATAGAGCTTATAACTCATATAAAGAACACCCTATACTAGTAGTGATTACCTAATATGAGTGTTTAACCTAATATACTATGCATAATCAATGATGTGTACAAGTACTAACCGCATCGTCATCAGTGAATATGAGCTACATTGGTCTAATAAATAGAGCTAATAATAAAGGTTAGAGTCTACTTACTTTACCTAATTAACTCACCCAAAAGGTATAATCACTGGGAAAATCTTGATGTTTTCAAATGGTATAATAGCTTGGAAAAGCTTGATGTTTTCTCAAATATAGCATTAAACTATTATTGTTAATTTAAATTTTGATTCACATAAAAGTTTCAACATTATGCTATGTGCAAGTAGTTAAAGTTTCAACGTTATACTATGTGCAAGTAACTATTCTCTATGGATATGGGCATTCTCTTCCTTTAGGCACTCGAGCTATCAGTTAAAAAATGGGACATTCAATTGCTTAAAGTTAAAGGGTTTTTTAAAATTCATTTCCATAGAGCAATTTGGTTTAAAATTCATTTCTATAGAACAATTTGGTTTAAAATTCATTTCTATAGAACAATTTGGCTTTCTAGATGACATATAAATCTTGGATGCAGTTGAGGTTGTTCAAGAGGCATTCCACATTATAAAGTCTAAATACTTAAAATCCCACATTCTTAAATTGGACCACGCTAAGGCTTACGATCGAGTGGTTTGGAATTTTCTCCGATTGATACTAATTTAGGTCGGCCTCCCTTGGGAAGTTAGCAAATGGATCTTGGCATGTGTAACTTCGGTAAATTATGCAGTTCTAATAAATGGAACTCCCTCCGACTTCTTTAAAGGGTAGAGGGGTTTAAGGCAGGGATGCCCTCTGTCTCCCCTCTTGTTCTTACTTGTAATCGAAGGCCTTAGAAGGATTGTTATCAAAGCTAGATCGGAAGGGCTATTAAAAGGGATCAGAGTCACTGTGCATTCTGCTGTGACGCACCTCTTGTTTGTTGATGATGTCTTGCTTTTTCGTGAAAATAGTGTTGAGGAATCAATGAAAGGTATTCTTTCCCTATTCTACAAGGTAGCTGGCATGCAAATCAGTAAAGAGAAATCATTCTTTCCCTCTGTGCCAAATAGATTCCCTCTGTGCCGCAAGGAGGCTGAATCGGTTGATCATTTGTTTGTTTTTTGCTCCTTCTCCTCTGAGGTATGAAACATCACCAGACTATCCCTTAACTTAATCGATAATTGGTAGGGAAGCACCTTCTCTGAAATTCTTCATCTTGGCAGTCTAAGCACGATAAATGGGGTGATTTTCCATGCTTTGTTGCTTGGGAGATTTGGAAAGCAAGGAATGGGTTTCTCTTTGAAGGAAAGTCTCCATATCGTCCACTTATTAGTAGCATAGCAGCGGCTCTTTGCTTGGAATTCTATAAGCCTAGATTGGATGAAGTGAAGGTTAAGAAGCGCTCGACCATCGGCCCTGTTTTCTTTGAGTCTCCCTATCGAGCGTTTTTTGATGGAGCGTCCCAACGCAATTCCATCCTGAGTGGGGCAGACGCCATCATCTAGACAAGTGTTAATGCCTGCTTTAGATTGTGGATGAATTGTCGTCTGGGGTCAAATACCAGAAGTGAATTTCTGGCTTTGTGGATGCTGCTTTTCTTTGCTAAATCCATGTGTCCAAATAGCAGGGGATTCAAAAGTCATAATTAATTGGACATATTGGAAAAGGTTTCAATTAATGTCCTAATTTTGTCCTCTTGGTTGTAGGAGGTCTGCAACTATATCCAGGCTTTTGATCAGATTTCTTTTCAGCACATTTTGAGTGACTTCAATATGGGCACAGATGTCCTCTCAAAAAATTGTCTTGATGCCAAAGAAGGATTTTTATCTTGGGAAGCTTGGGACTTTGATCATCTATTAGATTTAGGCTCTATCCCAATCTTTACAGCTTAATTTTGCAGTCATTATACTATTTTATTTTTGGCATGAGGTTAGCAGGTTTCTTTGCGGCACTTATTTTCATGGTTTTTGTAGGCGATTGAGGCACACTATCTTACTCCAATATCTTGTTGGATTTTTTTTGGTTTTACATATATTTATATCAGCTAGTTGCTTTATACATAAGGAAGGGCTTGTCTGGTTTGTTTTTTTTCTCTGTGTCGTCTTTTTTGGTTCTGGCACGTTTTTGTTTAGGCTTGGAGGTGTTGTACTTTGGGTCTGTTTCTTTGGTTTCGCTCACTCCTGCGAGTTCTCTTTGTTGGTTATGACCGTTGTTGGTGTTTGACCACTATTGGTGATTGGCTGCTGTCGAGGCGTTTGGTTAATCGCCAATGTTTGGTTGCCGTGAAGGAATTCTGTTCGGTCTATTTGTAGACGGTGGCTTATTTTGGTCTATCTTAGTGTTTTTTTTTTTTTTCCAACGAAAAAAAGTTTCTTGCTATTCATAAGTGTGAATCAAAGAAACTTACAGAGGACACCTATCTCAAAGATAGTGATTACAATCAATGAATACTGGCACAAAGAAGCTCCAGTCATACATTTCCATACATCAGACAAAATTTAGCATTCATCCAATAACCATTGTACTAATGTTTCTTAAACATAACTAATGTAACATTTTGGACCTAAAACATGAAACATTACATATAACCAAACATAACTGAAAAAACCTAATAATATATAATAGATCCATCATCTCTATTCAGTGGGCCACCAATATGTGTATAATTTATGATCCCCTCCTTTTGCCGCGAGCCCTTCTTTGAGAGAATATCATCCCTTTGATTAAAATGACGGGAAATATGATTGTAATCGAGATTAATAAATAATCCCATCATAGACTTGATCCACTACATCCAATGACCCAGAGAAGCGACCCTTAAGGAATTTAAGCCTTTAGCCCAATCAACAACAGCACGAGAATCTCCAAAGACCTGCAAGTCTATTAGGTTGAGGTGCCAAGCAAAAAAAAATAAACCACCAAGAGCAAGTAATTATGCCCGAGTATTACTACCCTTACCAATACAAAGGCTAATCTCATAGTACTCCGATTGAGAGATTAATAGCAAGCCCCCTACACCCCCAGCACCACATTGTGTAGTGCCATTGTAAAATCCATATGGCCGGCCAACATCAACCTGTGGGGAAAAAAGAAGACGCAGACGTGGTCGTCTATTTAATATGGGAACATCTGACAGGAAGTGGAGCAGAATGGAACGAGCACTAGCAAAAGTAAGAGTGTGATCTTCAAATAGAACCGAGTTACGCAATCTCCAGATTCCCCAAAAGAAATAAAGAGGGAAAGAGGAAAGAGATTGCTGTCTTTTGAACCAAGCCTGCAAAGCCGACTCCAGGGAGACAAAGCACCACTGAAAATCAATCTGCCAAATGTCGAAAAAGTGATACCAGAGCTGCTGAATAAATGAACAGTTCATAAGGATATGCTCCACTGAATCTGATGCCTGATAACAAAGGGGACACGCAGTAGGTCCCATACCACCTCTGCGATAAAAAGTTTCACTAGTTAGAATGCTATTTTTCATTGCCAACCAGGTAAAGCACAGGATCTTCAGAGGTGCTTTCCATTTCCACAAGCAACTGAACCACCAACTATTAACCTGCGAAGAGTGATCCTGGGCAATAGCCGAGTATGCCAAAGAAGTAGTAATTTTCCCATCGGAGTCATGCCAACACCATGCAAGTCTATCCGACGAATCTCTAAGTCAAATACCAGTATGAGAAATAGACCGAAAATAAAGGTCCCATTCCTCTCCACCACTACCAAATAAACCAAGATCGCATGATTTGAGGCAATAGTTGGAAGAAGCAACAGACGACCTGATCTTGGCTTGATTCAAAAAGATAATGCCTCTTTGGTGAATCTTAGCCAAAGTTGGTACAGAGAGAAACATATTACAACCAGTAATAGGGTCAATACCTACCCGGAATTGAAATCCATCACCTACAATCCACTCCAGATGCTTCAATAATAAAGGGAAGACCAATAGAAGAGCTCGCCAACAATTTGAAACCCCAACAGTAGACTTCTGTTTCGAGCGTATCCATTCAGTAACAGTTGCACCTTTCAAATATTTATCCCTCAATATACATCCCCATAATCCAGCATGAGTAAGAGCATGCCACAAGCTCTTAAGATGTAGAGCTTGAGCAACCCAGAATAGATTTCGAACCCCCCAGCCGCTAAGTGATCTAGGGAGTGAAATACGGTCCCATGCCACAACGTGAAAACCCTTCTTATCAGACACAGTAGACCAGAGAAAGTTGAAAATGATAGACCTAATACGATGAAGAATGGTCTGAGGAACATGAGGAATGGTAAGCCAGTAGACCGGAAGATTTTCTAAGACTAATCTAATAAGAACCAGTCGACCCCTCAAAGTGATTCTACGATTGTACCAGACCATAATCTTCTTTTCAAATTTCAGAATTAACCAATTCTAGTCACTTAAGGTATAAGCGTTGGGTTTCAAAAAAAAACCTAGGTAGGTCATACCAAGTTCCAACTGTTGACAGTCTAAGGACAGTAGATCAGCCATCTGTGCTCTAATTCCATCATCAACACACAGATAGTATAGACATGATTTTGGTGCGCTGATCGTCATACCTGTTGCTGAGCAGAAAAGACCTAATAGGTATTTAAAATGAATCCATTTCGAGAACAAACCAATCCCAAAGAGTAGAACATCATCTACAAATAAAAGGTGAGTAACCGAATGATGTTTAGAGACCTTAATCCCCACAATCTTAGCTTCAACCTTCGCCTGGATAATCAACCTACTAAGAGCCTCAATGATCGTCAAAAACAGAAGTGGAGACAACGGGCATCCCTGACAAAGTCCATGCGTGCTTCGGAAGAAATCAGTAGGACAACCATTAATGAGAACTGCATAATTTTCCAAAGAGACACAACCAAGGATCCACTGTGTACTAGCAAAATCCAACCCCGCATTCAACGGGAGAAACCTTAGAAAGGACCAATCTACCAAGTCATAGGCCTTGACCAGATCAAGTTTTAAGACAAAGGAGGGACTGTGAGAAACCTTGGCAGAATGAAGAGTCTCCTGAGAAACTCCAATGGCATCAAAGATCAGCCGTTGGTCCAAGAAACCAAACTGTTCGTTGGAAATACCCCTAGATAAACCAGGCTTTATGCGATTCGCAATAACCTTTGTAATGACCTTATAAAGAAGATTATAGAGAGAAATAGGGAAAAAATCATGAAAACGCTTAGGTTCATCTATATTAGGAATAAGCGCTAGGAAGATAGCATTGAGATCACCCAAAACCTAACCAAAAGATCTGGATTCTTCAACCAAACATACAATCTCAGGCCCAAAGAGATAAAAAAACTGGAGAAAAAATTCGACAGACTTGCCATCAGGCCCAGGACTCTTTTCCTTGGCCATCTTGTGCATAATCCCCTCCACCTCAACCAAATTTATCGGAGCATTCAAAAGAGTAATGTCCTCGGAGGTAAAGAAAGTCAGCATAGTCTGAAGAATATGCATCTGCGCTGCCAAGTCTAGAGTAGAGGATTTCTTAAAAAGAGCCCCAAAGTGAACTTTAGCAGCAGCTTCAATCTTGGATTGAGAAGTGACCATCATTCTGGCAGAGTCTTCTATTTCCCAGATGGCACTATGTTTACGGCGCATCTCAACAAAAGAGTGAAAATAAGAGGTATTCCTATCCCCAGCCGCAATCCAGAGGGACCGGATTTTCAAGCACCACATAACTTCCTCCTGATATAATATCTTGTCCTTTTCAGCCTCCAGAGTCTTTAATGCCCGAACATCCGAGTCCATAATACAAAGGTTATTTGGATCCAGATAATAAGGCGCAATAAGGTCTTCAAGTGCAGTCAACCTCTTTTGCTAGGACTGCCATTTGCCATTGACCCAAGGGATAACAACCTGCTTTAATGAAAACAGAAACCTCGGTAAAGTGCGCATAGAGTGACCAGAGCGGACAGTGTAAGAAGAAGCCCAAAGATCTCGAACCAAAAACTCAAAGGAGGAGTCGGACGACCAGGCCGTGCAAAACTTGAACGGAAACCGGTAAAACCTGTCTCCAGTGCCTACCTTCAACAAAATGGGAAGATGATCCGAAATACATGCAGGAACAATGAAAGAGGAACACCTTGAAACAACACCTAGGAGACGCTCACCGAGAAGGAAACAGTCCAATCTCTTAGGAATATGTGCATCCCCTTGTCTACCATTCTGCCAGGTGTGCGAAATAGGTTTTGGAGTCACATCCACCAAGCCGTATTGAGTAAAGAGAGAGTGGAACCACAGTTGAAGAGGATCGGAACGAGTCGAAACACCCTAGATCTCCCCAGTTTGTAGGGTAAGGTTCAAGTCCCCAACTATAATCAGAGAGTTATAATCAAGAAGGCCCACCGATGCCAAATTGGACCAGAACAGCTGACGGCCCACATAAGGCCCATAACAATTTAAGAGCTGGAGGTCCAAATCAAGTTCACGGGAACGGCCCAGTAAAAGGATACCCCCAATAGTAACAAAAGGTCTCAAACTGAACAGTAAAGGGTTCCAAGCAACAAGTAAACCACCCGAAAGGCCAATAGAGTCAGTAGTACAGTAGTCCCAGGAAGGGAAAAGACGCCAAATAAGAGCCCAGGCCTTCTCACCCATCACCATTGTTTCCTGGAAGAAAATAATATCCGGAGAAGTAGTAGTAACCAAATGTTTAAGGGCTCAGAATTTATGGACACCCCCAAACCCACGTAGATTAAGAGAAAGAAGATGCATCAGGTGGGCTCGACAAGAACTTGCACCGCTCTAAGAGGTTCAAAAAAATATGAAACCGACACCTGTTTAGCACTTAGATCAGCTTGCCCAAGAGAAGAAGTTGGAGCAAAGGCGAAGTCATCACCACCCGAGGAACGAACCAGATCCTTTCGTCTTCTACCTCTAGGTTTTTTCCGAACAGTAACATTGGGGTTACCAGACCTAAGAGGAGTAAAGGGAGCCTTTAGACCATGGAAAACTTCCAAAGAATCTTTACACAAACCCCCAAACATCGGACTGGAGGGGGCACCTGTCAAAGGAAGTCCAAATTGTTCAAGAAGGACCAATTCATCTTCCAAGAGTTGCGCATCAGGTAAGGAGTCCACCACCCCATTGAGCAAGGGAACCTCATTACTAATAGACTTCAACCCCCCAGGCACCGACCCCAATGTAAGAGAAGGTGGAATGACCGGTTCAGTATCTTCCTTCGTATGTCCAAAATCCATAGACAACTCCAGGGGTGATAGAGAGGCATAAAAAGAAGGAAAGAGAGCTTTGAGTTTACCCACAAAGGAGTCAGAAGCTGAAACCATATTCCCCTCCTATACATCAGAGTGAAGAACCTCGCTCTCAACCCCAGTCTGTGCCTCCAAGTGTGTCAAAGATAGCAGAGTCGAATCCTGGAGTTCCGAGTGGCAATTTGCGCGAAGGTGACCAGCCTCCCCATAGTTATGGCACCTGAACGGAATCCCCCAGTAGTCAAGGGATTGAGTAAAGTGTTTAGTTTCCCAGTTGATAGTAACCTCTGCCAGAAGACCCAAATCAACATCAATCTCAGTGACAAGCCATGCCGTCCGTTTATCCTCATGATAAATGGAATTCTCATCAAAATAAATAAGCCTTCCAATCTAGTTAGCTAGCATAACAAAAATCTCCACAGACCAAAGCTCTAATGGGAACCCCTTAAGCATAACCCAAAAATGACTCTGCGTAAGCTTAACCGTTCTAGGATTACAGTCCGAGTTCCATCTCTATAGGCAAAGAGACCCCCTCCCAAAAACCCAAGTCTGCCCCAGGATGAGGTTCGCATGTTCAGTATCCAGAAACTGAAAGACCACCCAGTTATTCACCAGGATATGAATACGAGGGCTATACTTTAGAAGAGGCTTCCAGACCTCCTGAACCCACTTGATCAAGGATGTCCGACAGACTGGAATGAAGCAAACCTTCCGAACAAGAGCCCTGGCAAAGAGACTAAGAACTCTATCTAACTGGACATACCTACAGTCATCTCAGGAGAATATTTACGCAGTTTGTAAAGTTTCTCGTCCCTATGTGCTTTAGCCTTAAGGCCACTGCTCCGAGAAAGACTCCCTCCATGGCGAGGTAGTTTGTCAAGTTCAAAAAACTCCCCTAGCTCCGACCCCACCTCAAGAGTTGACTCAAGAACATCTCCTCCAAGAGAGAGTAAAGGATCCTCAGAAGAAAAGGAATCGTCAGTTTGTGACTGTCCCTCATCCCGAGCAGGACAAACACCATCGATCTCCAACACCATCCGACACAAAAAAGAAAACACTAAAAAACGGAGGTTAACAGTGTTGCCAAGAGCCCGTAAACTTAGGCGATATAAGCCCTCGCCAAGCAAGACCCAAAAAGAGCCATAGGACCAGCCTGGTTCAAAACACTCAAAACCCTAACCGCCATTATCGCAGTTTAAGCTGGTACAATGCTCATTTAATATTTAACTGTGTTCTTTAAATTCAAACTTTCTATGGTTGTTGTATTTCACAAGTTCAGTCTTTGCGGAGAATAATGTGTTGGACATGGTCTATCTTAGTGTTTGCTTCTCTTGCGAAGTGGCTGGCCTAATGGCATTTTGTCTTTGTTATGTAACAACTTTATACTATATTAATTTAATAGTATTGTTTTTTTTATTTGGAAAAAAAAGGTTAAATGGTTTCTTAATTTAAGACCGATTGAATAGAGCTTAGAAAAGGCACTCTAATGGTTTATGATTGACAAGGTTTCTTATTAAAGCACCTGCCTATGGCTTTTAAGGCTCGGGATTCTTTAGTCAATTTTAGTCTTTAAGTGCAAATATTTAAGGGAAACACCCTGTTGGTTGCCCTTTTAAAATAGAGATAAGGCCCCATCTCGACCTTTAAGAAAAGAAACTGCGGAGATTCAATCAATAGAGATAGGAACATGTGGGCCTAATGGTTAAGAACACCTGAGTGGGCCTAATGGTTAAGAACATGTGTTATCTCTGAGGAGGTCACAAGTTTAAAACCAGCAGGGTATGGTTGCTCATTGGCCCGTTGTGACAAGGCTCGAAGGGTAGGGGACCTCTGGGATAGAGGCTCTCCCTTGGGATAAAGGGTCTCAGGATGTCTCGACCACCCCTAGGATAGAGGCTCTCCCTTGGGATAAAGGGTCTCAGGATGTCTCGACCCCTGCTAAGTCACAAGTTTCTGGTATATCTGACTTACAAACTATTAGACATACCCTTGGGAGATTACTGTTCCCATGATTAAAAAAATCAATAGAGATAAAACCCCATCTCAAACTTTAGTATTAGTTGTAGTTTAGAATGGCATTCGACCTTAAATGTTATATAAGATAGGGAATCTTCACAAATTCCTCTCTTCGAAGGAAGATAAATAGCAACATCAATCAAAGTTGCCTGGGATGAGGCCAAATGAAAGATCAATCTTGGTCAAACTGAACATCATCACGAATTCGCCGCAGTTCTGAGTGGGTTAAAACTTATTTTAAAACGTTAATATCGCATTGATATATGTGCAATGTAATTGAAAAAACATTGTAAACATTATTGTGCATTGCAATGTCGAATCCACCAATATTTCAACATTATAATCTTGAGAAGGCTAGGATTTTGAGCCTCCACCGTTTAGATCGCCACCTCAAATGGTTTTGGTTTTCATTTACGAGGTCAATGTTTTGGACTTTTAATTTTGGGAATTTATTTTTTTAGGGTTTGGGAAATAGGTTTTGAGAACCATATGAAACAAATAAGAGCATGGTTTATGAAAAAAAATTGTTTAAATCAAAACTTAATCTTCTTAATAATAATAAAATGAAACTTTTTTTAAGAAGAATATGAAAAAATAACCTACTTCAACAATGTTGGACACCAAAGATGATTGTGGGATGCCAATCAGTTGGTGACACTTATTGTGAATTGGATGCTTGTGTCATCTAAGGATGGTGGGGTCGTGTTTTCCAATTCACATCTATGTTTTTGTTCATGTATACTTGTTCTCTCCAGCATAAACAAGTGAAGTGGCATGCACTATTTTTTTCTTATGATATGCAAAATGTATTATTTGTACTAATCATAACCATATAGTGTAAATGTTTATAATTCCAAGCATAATGGTAAATTCAACATCTCCAAGCTTAAACAATTAATACACATTTGCAAATTATGAATATTAATAATAGATATGTATTATAGAAATCTATAATGTTTCAAAATAGTGAACCCAGCTTTTTGTATAGATTCATAAATTATAAAATAAATAAATAAAAAATGTAAAATGAAAAAAAAATAACTTAAATGTTAGAGTTCATAAAAAATATTGAAATTTATAAAATGTAAAAGTTACAATAAAAAACACTAAAAATATAACTACCACGCAAATTCTAAGAAGGAAAATAATTTAATGTAAAACCATAAAATAATCAACAAATACAACACTTCACCTATTTACAAGTGGTAAATGCAATCGTACTCATACAAAATTACATTTTAATAGAAAGTTACTTTGCTGCTAGTTACACATTTTTGCCAGAGACTCAAAAAGATTACCACATTTTTGTTTCTGGCAAAAACAATAAATACATGTTCAAAGGTTTCAAATTAAACATGAATAAATAATAAATGTTTTTTTATTAAAATAGATTTATATAATTATAATAGATATTTATATCTTAAAATTTAAAGTGGATTAATATCTATAATAACTATATATAAAAATCAAGTAATTTGTTAATAACATTTAACTTGTAATCTAATCAATTAATTGGTTAATAACACCTAACTTGTAATCTATTAATATTGAACCACCATAAATTAAATGGTTCTCTTAATAATATACAAATATATATTAATGTGACAATTGGATCAGATTCAAAGGTTTATATAGCTTTTAATATACACTCTGTAGTATTAAACCCACAGGAAGAAGTATGTTACTAGCCAGTGTATGAACTATATTAGTTGCAAAAAAGCGTGGATGGGAAATATGGTCCTGGTTGGGTAATCTGGTCCTCCTCGGTGTAATGCTGCTTAGTGATAACAGAAAAATTGATGCGACTGGAACTTGTAACTTACAATTGTTTGATTTGCTCGAGCTGAGCAACAACTTCATTCATGTCTGGTCTGATATCCCTCTCCGACACCAGGCATCGGAAGGTCAATTCTGCTGCTGCACTTACCATCACCTTTACCTTCTGATTCATTTCTATCTCCAACTGCTGATCCACTAGTTCATGCAAAGCCCCTCCTTGGATCTTCATTATCGCCATGTTAGCAAGGTTGATTTCCCTACTATTCCGGTTTATATCAACTGCTAATGTGCCAGAGATGATCTCTGCCAAAACGACCCCGAAGCTGTAGACATCAGATTTCTCCGTCAGTTGATAACAATGATAATATTCTGGGTCAACATAACCGGGTGTGCCTTGTGGACCAGTTGTGACATGTGTGGCATTATCAGGCACAAGCCTGGAAAGCCCAAAATCTGCTACCTTGACATTGAAATCGTTGTCCAACAGAATATTAGAGGATTTTACATCCCTGTGGACTATAGGCGGATCAAGGCTGTGAAGGAAAGCCAAAGCCTGAGCAGTTTGTATAGAAATGTTCAAACGAGTGTCCCATGGTAATCCCTTGGGGCCTCTGCGATGGCCATGAAGATGGTCAGCCAAGGTCCCATTTGGGACAAATTCGTATACAAGCAGAAGCTCTGGACCGTCTTCATAGGCACAGCCATAAAGACGAACCACATGTGGATGATCCAAGCTCGAAAATGTCATGACTTCGTTGATGAACTGTTCGACTCTCCTGGCATTGTCCTCGTAAAGTCTCTTTACAGCCACAGTTCGTCCGTCCCGAAGTTGTCCCAGATAGACCAACCCAAACCCTCCATCTCCAACTTCATTCTCCTCATGGAAGCAATTTGTAGCCTGACAAAGTTCTTGGTAAGAGAATGTTGGTAATTTGCATATCTTAAGCTCACTCAGTCGAGCTGCTTCCATGTCCTTTCTCTTGTGTTGGCTGAAACCACTAGTAAAAGCATTGCTAAATGTTTTTCTCTCTTTCACATAAAACTTCATAAACAGTAATACTGCTAATGCTGCTGTAAGCAGCACCGGCCCTCCAATGGAGCAACCTGCGATTGAATGAAGAGATTGGTAGCAATCCTCACAGAGAATATTAATCGAAACAAAACGCAAATTCACCTGTAATGAATTGGAAGAAATCACATATGTACCAATTATCTAATGAAGAGGAAGAAATCACATATGTACCTATTATAATCGCTGATTTGTTTCCACCTGATTTGTTTCGACCTCCTGTATAAGGATCCACAGTTTTTGGTAAGAGAATGCATACTTGACAGATCAGATCAGTAAACACTTATAAATAACATAATTTAATTTCAGAAAATTATCACACAAATAGAGGTGAGTTGCAGTTTACTGTTTACATTTTTATTTTTATTTATTTTTATACTGCAAGTTTTATTATTCCACCCAGGAATCAAGAGAGGCATAGGCATTCCCGAATTGGGGCCTCAGCCATCACCCAGCCGGTAGGATAAAAGGCAACCAAAACGCTCAGTTTTTTTTAGCAATTTTGGGATAAAAACTGGTTAAAATTTTTGCTGGAAATTGTTATTTTCGCAATTTTGTAATTTCTGCATTGAGATTGACTGTTTTAGATTAATTGACCAATTTTAAAACTACCCAAATCCTCCAAATTGAAATCTGAGCACTCCAAATTGCAATTTTGACAAAAATTGTTGTGTCAGATTCCAACAAGTCTGGAACGTTTTAGTTAGCCTTAAACAACTCTTAGAATTAGGGCCTCTTAGTTTGACCACACTCAAGCGTTTAAAAGTCCAAAGTTCAATATTTCTCTTTAATAATGATCATATATATCATAGGAAAGAAAAGTAACATTTAAGAGTTGGTTATTTGTTCACCTAATTTTTAAAGGTGTTTATTTTCTTAAAATAAGGTAAAAATTTTCAAAATCTTTGGATTACAAATTTTGATGACTTAATAATATGGAGAAGCATCAAAGTTTAGGAATCCATTTACAATAGTAAAATTTATCAATTACAAATTGGAGAAGAGAAACATTTACTGTATTAAAGCTTTTACTATTTATTTGATTAAATTATATATATATATATATATAATTAAATTTTTTCAACATTCAGATTACATTTCTTTTTTCTCTGTTAAATTCAAAACTAAGATGAACCTATATTAGAAAAAACTGAACTTTGTAATCAAATTTGTGGAAAGTTATGGTAGACTTACCATAGCAATTGTCTAGCTGCGTCGTTCCATTGGGACAATAGCAAAGAAATGGTGTCGAGCTGTTATAACCGCATTTCCCTTTACTCGCCAAACAAGCGCCACAGTTTTGATCTCTGAACCGATCGGCCTGCCATATTATCTCAAAACCCTCCTTTAAGAAAGTCTGATCATTAATGGACTTATTCAACCGCAGAACCTCCTTCTTAATTGGTAGCTGAAGATGCGTTTTACAGAAAAGTGGCCCATTTAACTCTATTTCTCGACTGAAACTGTAGTACCAAACATTTCCACATAAACTCAACTTTTTTGTATCATTCTTCACAAAGGAATTATTTTGATTGCAGTCCCTCCAAAACGTGAGATTGTTGTATCCACGGGCCATTTGAAAATATTTATAGTCATACCACCATGATTGAGTGTAATTATCTAAAAGCTTGCATTTATCCTTCAACAGATTGTCGTTATTGATTATTATGCTATGATTAATGCTATTATTTCCCAAGAGATAGGGCTTCAATATGTGATATTCAGTTCCACGGAATCTAAGCAGAGGATGGCTATCAATTGGATCACAGCCAAGCTGAAAATAATGGTCACCGCAGCCGCTGCCTCTTTTCCCAAATGGATAGCTGAAATTAAAGTTGCCACATGTATTAACAGAACTACAATTCTTCCATTTGTTGCGGAAACATGAGATCAACGAGGAACAGAGGAGGAGGAGCAGAGCGCAAACACTAAGACGAAGGAGAGCAGTTGGAGGCATTGCATTGAAGTGGTAAGACCTAAATGTGTTGTACTCTGCTTCATTTATTTTTGCAAAAGATTGGCGGCCAACATGATAAGGTGAGCGGGTTTCTGCAAAGTATGGAAAAGAGTGCTCGTGAGCATCGCCGTGGTATAGACGGCATTCATTTAGTTCTGTGTATGTGGTTGGAATTCATTTAGGAATTTGAGGTTTATATATATAAAATGGTAATTATATCATTTATTTTAGGGTTAAATTAAGTTGTTATTAAGAAAAGGGGTATGTTTATTTTTCTTATGTTTATAATAATTAATTTAATGTTTATGCTATTTTAATGTTTATATTAATTAGATAATGTTTAGTCTTTGTTTAACAATTCGTCATCTCCATAAAACTAAGTGGTTGACTACTCTATCGGCCACTTTACTTGTGACTATGCTAGTTTAAATATAATGTAATTTGAAATTGTTTTAAAAATTGTATCATAAAAATATAATAAAAACAAAAATATTTGAAAATAAGATAATGATTTGTTCAATATCTAAGATAAAAAAAAATTTGCACAGTTATATCCAATCCAGAAATCTCAAATATCTGATTATTGGATTGTGAAAATCTACAATACTACTAAAATGATTTGTAATTTTAACAATGCTAAAATTATTAAATTTAGGGAAGTATTATCAAAATTAAAAATATAAATGAAAACAAATATAATTAATATGGAAAACTTTATAAATTAAAGATTACCAAGTCAATAAGTCAAGTGTATTTTAGATCTTACACCCATATCAAAACAATATGTATCATCTCAAGACCAAATTTATTAAGTAGTTAGAGTTAATTGTTGTTTTTCAAAAAGACAAATTAAATTCCACTCAAAATTATGGATAATTGGAGTGATTCTGATTTGACCCGTTGCACAAACCTCCTTCTTGTCGTAGAAACTTATTAATAGTGTTTTTGATGATAGCGCTGAAATCTTTTATCTAGAGTTCGACAAGGAAACCAAAAATTTTAGTGATTTTCTATGTATATGTTATTGAAATATTTCTTCTTAATACATCATTATTTTTATGTTAATGGAAAGTTTTAAATAAAATAATCATAATAAAGTGATGTTTCAAATTTCGAAAAAATAAAATAAATTATTATTATTATTATTATAAATCTTAAATATATATATTTAAGATACATAATATATAAAATTTGATTCATAATATATATAATAGATAAGTATTAAGTTTTTATTGATTAAATTTTATATTTGTAAGTTAGAAAATTTATTTTCAACGATATGATGGTTCGTTAATGGGGTTAGATGAAATAAACTAATCTAAATTATAACTTACTCTAAATTTTGTAATCACCCTATATCAATAATTAACACTAAGCCATGATCTGTTGCAGATATTTTGATCAGTCCTGCTTGATTTTTTTGCCGTCCAATGCTTTTAAATTTCATTCATTCATTTGTGAGTTGACAAGTTTATTACAATTAATGTTAATGATTTAAGTACAAATTAAATAGAAATGTCATAGTCACTTAATTCACTAAGCCAGGATGTGTTGCAGGTATTCGGGTTAGTCTTGCCCGAGTTTTTTAACACTAAATTTTGGCCGTCCAATGCTTTTAAATTTTATTCATTCCCGAATTTTCTAACTAAAATTTCAACGAACTAAAGGCTAGAAATCCGTGATACTTTAACTTTCTAACCACAATTTTGGCTCTTGGGCCCCAAAAAGGTCACCATTTTTAAAAATCCGTGATACTTTAACTTTATAACAACAAATTTTAAACTAAAATTTAATTTTGAACTCATGTTTTTGTTATTCAGACAAAACAAAAGTTACCAAGTGGCGGATGTCCCGGACAACTGATCGAGACAGCTTGTATGAAAGTGAAAAGGTTTCATTGAATAAGAACGGATCAGGTTAAAAATATTTCTGGATCACAAAAAATCTGATTTTAAAAATTTTACTTTAATTATTAGTTAGTAGTGAGAACATATAGTTAGTAGTGAGAACGACTTTATGAAACATATGAATATATTTTTTTTCCTTGCAAAATTAACTTCTTCTTAGTCTATCCTTTTGTATGGAAATATATACATTGAATATGGCCTGAGCATTCCATAAAATATAAAAATAAAAATTACATTGAATATGGCCTAAATAAAAATTACATTGAATATGGCCTGAGCATTCCATAAAATATAAAAATAAAAATTATTTTGAAATTATCATTGGAAAAATAATTTGATGTAGAGTTAACATATCCTATTTATGTTAAATGCCATATTCTTTTACAAAAAGTGCGTCTTATAAAGATGTGTCGACACCTTATGATAGGTTGATAAGGTATTGCACATCAATTTTTTGTTAATGATGTATTGCTTTTTGGACTTGCAGATGTTGAGGAATGGGGATATATGTGGAGCATTTTACAACGTTTCTGCAAATCCTCTGGTATGTTGATTAATGAGAAGAAATCCAAACTGTTGAAGAATAATCTGGAGGATCGCACTCTTCTTGAAATAATATCTATTATGCCTCTCCCCATTGGTGAGCTAAATGATGGTATTTTCTATCTCGACTACTTCCTTAAGTCCAATGGATACAAACTATCAGACTGGCGATGGCTCTTAAAGAAATTTGAATCACGCATTCTCCATTGTTATGTCCCCACCCATCATACCAGTGCGATGGAGAGGATCGTGATGCTAAAACCGGGCATCTAGCCCCATACTTATTAAATAAAACATTCACATAATATAAAAAAGACATATGCAAATGTATAAATATAAGAAACATAGCAGAAATAGATTCAATTACACATTCATCATACATTCAAGATATTCATGAGATTCATCAAATAAATAAATTGCAAAGTTAACACAAGAGAGTACTTATCTTATAACAAAGTAGTCCCGAGCAACTGGCTATGCAACTGCAACGTTCCACCCAACCATAGGCCAGTTGTGATTATCAATATCTCAACACACTGCCACCCCCCGAGCTGGGCATGATCTCTACAAGGAACTAGGGAACAACAGACTCACACATAGCCCAAAGATACACCAGAATCAACCCGAGCCAATCTACAATTGGGGTTTATCAAGCTGCTAAGGCAATGGAAGGAAATGAATTGCTAAGCTAGTGGCTCATCCACAGAGCTATGGATACCTCTACCAGATCTATTTACCTGCACACCCAATACAAGGAAGTATTCCCTTCACTATCACACAGTCCCTCAGGCCATATCTTCCAAACTAGTATTGTTCAAGGTGTGCATAGAAGAGTAGCCAGCCCTCTTGATCTTCTTGAGAGGTTACCTCCTCACTAGGCTCATCAAGCCAATTCTGTCCTCTTCCACTCCTAAATTCCTACTCACAATATCAAACCAAAATAGGGATGCACATAACAACAAAAACACAAGTGTTGGGCATGAAGAGAGACGTTTTTACAGTGGGATGCACAAAATGGGGTTTCCCTGAGCTTCAGAAAAACGTGGGCAAGCATAAACGAAATGGAAAATGGGGATTAAACCCCTGGGAAGGAAAATCCATTTTCAGAAAACGTTTATGGACAACCCAGGAGCAAAAACGACCTCCATCAAACCCCCAATTCGTGGTTCTCCTCTCCCAGACACTGTACCCACCAAAAACGAGTTCCCAGCCATGGAAAATTCAAGAAAATGGTAGAAAATGTGAAGGAGAAAGACCCAACTAGCTCAGACTACATGAGAGAGGAAAGACCATGGATGAAGAATGGCTTTGGGCACAATTTCGTGGGTGTTTTCTCGCCCCAAAAAATCCACTAGAGTGCCTTTACTCTTCTCTTCTTCCTCCCGTCCATAAGCCATATGTGCTCAATATATAGTCCTCTCAAAGGTAGGTGAAATGACTCATCGAGACGTTACTTGGGCAGATGGAGAGCCAAAGGTCACCCAATGACCGCTTTTTGGGAGTAAAAAGTAATAAAATAGTGGTTTTTACCATTTTACTTGATACCCGCGGACTATAGGGATGCAACTCGCGGGTACGCATGCTATAGTGATGCAACATGCGGGTAGGAACAAAAATAGGATAGACTGGTATCACTGAAGGATGAAAATGGATCCGAGTCACTGAAATGGATCCTACAGGACAAAGAATGCTAATGCTCACAGGGTGGAAGATTTCTGTGTAATAGATGCCCCCTAATGTGTGAGGTCAGAGACTGAAAGTAGTACAATGGCCGAAATACATTATAAAACTCAGAAGTGGAGTGATGGAGACACAAGTGGAAAGAACAGATCACTCGTCATTATACAATAGTATCTCTGAATACATGTCGGTATAGTACAACAATCTGATACAATGGCCATGAATAGGCAGTACATAAGTAGATACATGTCATAAGTGATCATAGCCATGATCCCTCTACAGTAAGATATGGTCTTCTGCTGAAAAGAAGACAACTGGTGCAAACTGGAGGTACAAACTGCTGAAATATGAGAGGTGATATCTCAGATGTAAAGTCAAAGTCATATGTAGCATACTGAATGCCACAATTGCCTAGGGTCTTCTACACAAGTCTTCAACGGTGCAAGTCCCATCAAGTGAATAAAGGAGTTGGGGTCAAACCTGATGAGACATCGTCTGATTACCGGTTATTGATGTATACCGTTAACAGACGCGAGATGACCCACCGATAAAGAAAATGGGCATCAAGGCACAGAGCACAATCATCAGAGTGTGAATAAATGGGTTGAAGTCAAACACTAGGATGAATCCATCGATCAGGGGACATTGATGTATTCCCAAAACTGTCGATGGCGAGAGAACCTGCCACTAATGACTGCAAGCATCAAGGTACTCAACCAAACTCTAAGCCTCAAGTCCCGGAATAAATGAGTTGAGGTCGACGGAACGAGACTCGCTGGAAGGAGGGCATTAAGGCATCCCCCATCAACCAGCACGAGGTACCAGCAATGCTGAAAGATTTGGAAGATCTCAGGTGAAACGGACTGACTCAATAAGGATGGCCGACATGCAATAGTCAAGATATATGAGGAGTGGCTGACACTTGTTTCAGGACTTCCTTTGAACAAGATCATGAGCAGATGGATAGACTTAGGCAGCATAGACTCGACATAAACTGTGCAATGCAGGAGGCATTACATAGGGCTCCATAATGACTGGAAGCTTAACCAATCGGTGGAGAAAACTGAGAATCAAGTACAGCTCCTAAGGCCCAACTATAGTCCTGACTCATAATGTACGGAGTGGAATGAATGCTCTGTTCAAAGGTGACACAACAGCTGCCAACAAGAAATAATGACCATAATCCCGTCCGGCTTTTTGGAATATTTGATTTTCTTTTGTCTTTTTCATATTTGGGAAAAGCTTGAAAAAGAATAAAATTGCTTATACTACGACAAGTGAGGGAACGAGTGTCAAATAGCTAGTAGACTAGTCCTAAGCAGTGGAACATACCTATGCTCAATGCAAGGAAGTGCGTGCAGGATGTGGACACTCGGGGGTGTGTTCCCTCAGGGTCAAAGGGTCATCAAATTGTGAAGGGAAAATATATAAGCTTTGCAGGGCTTGACAGGGAAAAGTGCTCAGGCACCAGGCTATCAACTGAGTAAGCGGGAGCTGGCACAAGGCTCAAGCGGCAAGCAGGATGATGCAATGCAATCACAACATGATATAACTGAGAAGTCATTTTTCGTAAAGTTAGTCTCCTAACCCGAAAAAATGTAAAACAATGAGAGAAGAACACTTCTAGTCACGTATGACTAGAGTATACCTTTTTCGTAATTAATCCACAAAGGTCCGGAAAAGGGGTAAACTTATACCTTAGTGAATGTCGCTTCAAATCCTTTAACAAGTCTGAAATGACAAGTATACTCGGCAATCTTGTTTGATTTTGAAAAAGTCTAACAAGGGCTTAAAAAAGACTTTATAAAAATATTTTCCATAAAGGTTTAACGAGCCCGAAAAAGTAAACTCGTGACCTCCTTACTGTTTTTAACGAGCTCAAAGGAGATATGGAAGAATGCTCGTAATGAGAGCAAACGAGTGTCAGGGATATGTGAGACTAGTTCCAAGCGCATGGGACAAAGCTATGCATAATGCAAGGAACATGAGTAAGATAAGGAAACTCAGGGGGTGTCTGCGAATTCGGATAGTAATAGGTTCAAATGCATCATAACAATGGGGAGGCCTAAACCTATATGCAAGGTTCCGAATATTCCTACCATGGCCGAAGCAAATGTCGAAAAGGACCAGTAAACAAGTATAAGTCCAGCTAAGAATCCTGTCTCCAAGAAACATAAGTACCAAGATCAGTTCTAAAACGTACGTAAAGAAAAATCCGATACAAGTCACTGTGGTAGAAACATTTTCAACTTCACTATTGTTAACCTCAGACATAACGTAGGTAGAGCTAACCACTGAAGGTGCCATAGTACCAATACCTGAGGGATCAAAATGATCATCTTTAAAATGAAGAGCAAAGCTGAAGGATGTGAAGGAATCTGCAGTGGAAAATTCATCATCACAGGAGTTGGAAATTCTAGAAGTAGAATCAAACTCATCAGTATCACCAATTTGCGGATCTATAGGAGAGCTCAAAGACTCATTAGACTCAAACGTCAAATCAGGGTTGGACAAGACGGTGAATGGATCCAAATTCAAATGGATGACAGGTTGTATTATAGGCCCATCTTGTTTAATAAGATCAAGGGGAGGAGGGGAATGCGATCTATGATAAAGATCCCCCCACGGCTTGTCATCACCACCCATGGCCTCAAAAAGAACTCCATCTGAAGGTAGGATACCATCGAGGCAATCATGTGAACAAGATAGGTTGGCTGCCAAAACTGGCAGCGTAACGGGATCTTCTTTAACTGTCTGGGAAGAAGAGAGATCCGGATCTGCAATGGTTTGTTGGATGTGATTATAACTGAGCTCCGCTACAGATAAAGGCATAGACATCTCGACGTGTGCAATGTCTCCAGACATAGAATCCGCGGATGGAAAAATCCATGGATCACCACAATAGGAAGTCCGGAATGGCATACTATTCGGAGGAGGAGGCGCACTGTCGGAAATGGTTCCAATAAAATTCACAGGTACAGAATGGTTAAAAGTTCCCATCAACGAGGGGTACATTCCAACACCTATGTTCCCAGTTGCCAAGTGAGAATCGAAAACTTGCGGGACTATTGATCCCGTAGATGCTGTGGAAGGAGTGCCAACATAATCCAGCTGATCGATCGTCACAATCTTGCCTTCATGGGGAAAGCAAATAACTCGAAATACAGTAGATGCGACAGCCTTCATAGCGTACATCCAGTTCCGACCCAGTAAAAGGTTGTAGTCGATGGGCGCATCAACCACTTCGACTTCAATAGGCACGGACTTACCTCCCAAGGAGACAACAAGGGAAGGGATAATTCCATGGGGCGTAAAAAATTTACCGTCGAATGCAGTGAGCGTAGTTCTAGACGCGAGTAGGGGAGGAGAGCCAAGAGCTTTCCAACAAGTCAACGACATTACTGACGCAGAAGCACCTTCATCAACCATAGTATGTTTGACGAAGCTCTTAAGGAAAACCACCTGGATTTGAAAGCCACGTGGTAAGGCAAGCGAGGTTGGACATTAGTAGTATCGAACTTGATAACACTAGGAATTCCCCCATCCTGAACTCCTAACGCACTCAAAAGGGCATGCTTCTGAGAAGGACAGGCTTGCAAAACTTCAAGAGCCGACATGGCACACGGAGTTTGGCCTAAATATTCTACGATGGAGTAGTTCTGGGCGGCTCGAGCATTAGGATTATGTGTAGAGCGCTTGAGAACACCTTTCAGTATCCGCGGCATAATAGAAGGCTTCTCGATATGCAAGGAATTATCAGGAGGAGGGGGAGGCTCATTCCCCAAATTCGGTTGTGGTGCACCATAATCACGTTGACCAGTAGCAACACAAACCTCCGACTTAACCATATTCACGCATCCGTAACCACTGGTATTGGAAGAAGACGTTGTCGTTTCATTAGTACCATAACCAGTGGTGGGAGCATGCGAAGCCATGTTTTGGTGATGATGTAGGGGATCCTTCAACATAGCTGGGCTCTGTGCCAAATGCTTCGATACTTCTTCAATACGAGGACATAAGTGAGTAAGATGATCCTCCCCACAAAGCTTGCAAGGGAATTTCACCTTACGCCTAGGTTTACGATCCTTGCCAGCATTACCGCCTTCTTGAGGAGGGTTGGCATTCTCTTTACGAGGAGTATTACGATTTCTATTATTGTTACTTCCATTGTTTCCACCCCTACGATTATTTATCCCCTTTTTCTTACCACCAGGTTGCTGGTTACCCGACGGTTTCGTTGATTGCACATTGTGTACATCAGACGACGGAGTGGAAGTGGACAAGGTGTGAACTTGTCCGGGTGCAGATTGGTTTAGCGAAATTTTTTGCATTTGATTAGCTACCAAGTCTACAGGGTGAGTGCATGCGGACCCCACGATGCCATCGGCATGTGGTCCAGGAACTGACGTGGGCTCATGTCTTGTTCTCGGTGCGTCAGGAATAATGTCATACAAAATGCCAGACTGAGAATAAAGAAGATCTAACTGCTGGACTTTCAAGATAGCTTGCTCTTCAATCATAATGTCGGACATCGAAACATCCTTAGCAATATATGGAAGTAAAGACTTGAGGAACCATTCCAACAGGAACTTTGGAGGAATGTTGGCTTTCACTAATCTCTTCCACCGACGCCACTCTTGAACGTGTTCAGAAATATGTGTGGCCTTATTCTGACGGAAGGTGGACAACAACTCAGTACTAGTATCATAATGAACCGGAAACTGGAAATGGTCTAAGAAAACCAAAGCAATCTCGTTGAAACCCCTATAGGTGTTTCCGGGCAACTCCACATACCATTTCGCAGCTACCCCCGTGAGGGTGCATTGAAATAGGCATAATCGAATGGAATCATGATTCAAAGAGTTGGAGGAGCACCAAAGGTGAAATGTCGTGACATGATCTCCCGGGTCCTCACCACCTTTCCCCTCAAACTTTGGAATGTCCGAAGGGAGCTTGGTAGGGACCGGGGGCCAAGTAGGGTCGTGACACACCGGATCATTCATGAGCTTCAAAAGATCCGGGAGATTCAAGCGTGCAAGGAACAGGAGCTGCGGCTGGAAAGCTTGATTATAAGCTCCCATAAAAGTTTGATTGAATGGAACTATGTTGTACGATGGACCAAAAGCTTGACCATGAGGGTTAAACTGCTGATATTGAGGACCTGACGGCCCATAAGCTTTTGCATGGCCATAAGATGGATAACCTCCCCTTGCCTGACCCATTTGAGAGTAAGCAGGTATATGTGCGTTTTGAGCACCATATTGGGGTGGTGGGTGATACTGGTGGCCAGCACCGGCTGTGTTGTAGTAAGGGTTGCCACCATGGGTATGGGGCATGTATGTACTATTCATAGTGGGAACCGTGTTGTATTGACCGTAATGGTATGGTATGTTCCCACCCCCAATATTAGGATTAGCTTGAGCAGTCGTGTCAGGTCCAATATGGGTGTGACTGGTAGCAGGGTTGGTGGTGTGATGTCCATGTGGATAGGAAATATTCCCACCCCCTACATTACTATTACTAGCGGCGGTAGTGGACGCAAAAGACGTATGCGGTAAGTGTCCACCCCTGTGGTTGGGAGGAACGGTATCATGTGCAAAAGTGGTCCTAGGTTGATGAGTAGTGACATGTGTACTAGGTGGTGGATGGCGAGTCGTGTTTCGGACAAAATTCTGACTAGGTTGAGTATTCATAGGAGGTGGTCGCGTTCCAACATTAGCATGGTTAGGAATCGGGCCTGTCCCCATACTATGTGAGTGGGTGGACAACGTAGTGCCCCCAGTGGGTATAGTATGGCTAACACTTTGACTAGTGCCAGCATGAGTACCAACCATAGTGGAAGGTTCGACAGTATTGTGACTAGGCATACCAAAAGAGAGTGCAGTGGGGTTGAACATAGGGCCAGAATCATCATGAGTCTCAGACCTCCTATATCTAGAATTGCGTGGAAATGAAGGAATGAAAGGATCGTCCTGTTCTTCCTCCTCTCGGGTAAGTCGGGCATCCCGTAAAGATAATTATCCGGATTTGAAGGATCAAACGGATCCCGGTCAAGTGGATTAGGCCAAATAGAACCAGGTTGAGTCACAGGTGGATCACCTCCCCAATCCTCACGTGGAGTCTGGGGATTGGAAATGTGTTCAACTCTACCTGAAGGAGTAGAAAGGTCTTGCCCGATATCGGGATGTGTAGCCATGTAATCCTCAACGTAAGTCGTGTAAGAATCTGAAAACTCAGAGGGAGCCCTCCGGCGTCCTCTAGTAATGCGTTGTGTAACCAAAGCTGGCTTTAAACCAGCCAAACGATGGGACCCCGGCGGAGTGTAGGGATCCGTGCCACGTTCTCTCCGGAGAGAGACACAACGTCTCCTAAAGGCCAACTATCGATCAAAAAACAATAAATCAAAACCACACACCTAGAGAATCTACAGCCAAGAGCAGACAAACAGAGTGGCTAAATGAGCTCCCGACACTTAGAGCTGGTATGTCCTCACCTAGGAGAGGCTTGAGACTCGCCCAAACTATAGCCGGAGGTAACAGAATCAGTTATAGAGGCACCCAGGATTCACTGTGTTGACAGGGTCAAGTCCACTACACGAACACACGAACTGTGCTGTCCAATTCCCTATCTAACTCAGGACACAAACAACATAACCACTGCAAGTACCCTGTGCGGTACCTAGGTAAGGCAACTATGTCTACCCGCAATATAACCCAATGCTCAGGGGAACAGTCGTAGGTGGGACCCCGTCGTATGGGCAGGGTAGCTAAGCCCCGAAGCACAAGAGGACGAACCCTACGGTACCCCCCAGATACGAACAAATCCTGGCTATATCTCCCCACGTTCAGCCGGTATCAGAGGGGATATATCCTCAACCAACCTCCCCAGCAGAGTCGCCATTTCTGTATTGGAGAAAACTCACTATGGCTTGGGAATACCACAACAGACAGATGACTACCAGAAATTCTACTCAATTCTCAAAACAATGCTATTATAAATGACAATGTTAAAACAATGGAGAAATGTAACCAACCTCGATCCAACGTTTGATGTAGATCCCCCGTTGGAGCTTTCAATCCGCGCACGTCCAAGCACCTTGTAATCTGCAAATTAGTCTTGACAACCAATATCTAACAAGTACATGTGATATATAAATAACATTAACATTATCAATAACAATGGTCCATAATATCATAAGCAAATGCAACCCAATGTATAATAAATGACATTCACACCATGAAATGGACGAGAATATGAGTATTTCTATTAATGAACAAGAAGAAGTACAAAGTGATACGACCCTCTTGCCGACAACCCAATCTGAACCAAGATCTAGATCAATCCACTTGTGCCCTCCACCACTTCAATCCGCCATGAATGGCAAACTCAAACTAGAAAGGAGTTTGGAAGGTGAACATAAATGGTTCACAACTACAAGGATCAATGAGTGCAGACTCAAGATAGGGAAAAAAATCCACTAGAGTGCCTTTACTCTTCTCTTCTTCCTCCCGTCCATAAGCCATATGTGCTCAATATATAGTCCTCTCAAAGGTAGGTGAAAGGACTCATCGAGGCGTTACTTGGGGCAGATGGAGAGCCAAATGTCACCCAATGACCGCTTTTTGGGAGTAAAAAAGTAATAAAATAGTGGTTTTTTACCATTTTACTTGATACCCGCGGGCTATAGGGATGCAACTCGCGGGTACGCATGCTATAGTGATGCAACATGTGGGTAGGAACAAAAACAGGATAGGCTGGTATCACTGAAGGATGAAAATGGATCTGAGTCACTGAAATGGATCCTACAGGCCAAAGAATGCTGATGCTCACAGGGTGGAAAAATTTCTGTGTAACACCAAGGCATTAAACTGCCTCAACCAACTCCTGGAAGAATTAAATGATTGGGTGCAGAAGTCAGAATGGGTAGTTGGGGTTCATTCATTGACATTTGGCTTATCACCATTGGCTCAAGGGTTTGAATAATTTCCCTCCCTATTCCTTGTAGAATCATGCCCCCATCTCTTTGTTGCATTGCATAGCTAGTTGTGGGTTTTTCATTGAAATTCGTATTTACATGATGTCTTAATTTACATTGTGCCTATCTAGCACAAGAACCACAGGCATCTATTTATAATTGTCGATACATAAAACGCTAAATCAATGGTGGGGCCTTGGCCTTGAGCTCCTCACCATGATTAAATAACAATATTTACATCATTTACGATTTAATGCAAAGGGGGTCAAAATGGGGACATGACATCCATTGGCAGTGGAGATGGCTCTCGAGAGGTGGTCGGCTGGTGCTTGCGAAGTTTGTCCTGCAGAATCTAGGAGTATATTGGTTTGCACTGTGTAAAATCCCTAAAACCATACTCACCTGTATCCGTAAATTAATACATCAATTTATCTGGTCTGGGAATGGCCACCGGAAAATCCACCTAGTGGATTGGATTACTCTGTCGCATCCATATGCACAGGGGGGATGGTCCTTAAAAAACATATCCAAATTCTCTACAGCGTTACTGGCGAAAATTCTTTGGAGAGTTTTATCTACTGCTTGTGTCTGGGGTGACATAATTAAAGATAAATATTTTGGCAATCTATCATGTGTACAATGGATCAGAACAGGTCGCAGATCCCTGAAAGGAGTTTCCAATATTTGGGCAGGGCTCCTCTCGTCTTATCTGGTGGTTTCAGAATGGTTGGCTTGGGTTCCGAGCGATGGTCGACACATCCTCATAGGTGCTGATCCCATTGTGGGTGGGCCAAAATCATTTGTTCTGTCACCCTTTCTTTTGCACCATCTCATATGTAGGGGTATTTATTCACTATATCACATTCTGGCAGTGAATGGGTTGATGTCTACATTCAACACATGGTTAAATGCATCCCAGTTGGGGCTGGTTGGTGCTCAAGTGGCCGAATGGAGTGCATTTATTCAGGATTTATACTTTTCTAACATCAGAATTGGGATTGGTGATGACCATCTTCTGTGGTCATGGAACACTGCAGATGGCTCGGTCACTGCAAAGTAGGCTTATTTGGATATCTGTTCGAAATCTTCCTTTATTAGTCAATGGTGGCATGTTCTGTTATGGAAGTGGTGTATTCCTCCTTCAGTGAGGATTTTTATCTGGCTGATGTTGGCGGACAAGATCCTCATTTGGCCCAATTTGCAGAGGCGAGGAGTCACGAAGCCAGGCATTTGTCCACTTTGCCTCCATGATGAAGAATCACTGGTCCATTTATTTATATTGTGTCCTTTTACAGTGTCTGTGTGTCGGTTTTTGGGGGATCCATTCGCACCCATTCCTTTTGAGCGGCCATCCACTATCCAATTATGGCTTCATGAAATATGCAAGCATGACAAACTCTTGGAGATGATGGCATGCCTTGTTTTTTGGTTGATCTAGAGGACACAGAATAGGCTTCTTTTTTACAACATCTCCACGGAGGCTAGCAGGGTTGCATGTGGGATATGTTCTCTATTTTCTGAGTATGATGGCACTCGGGGTGGAGATCACTCTCGTACTAACCGTCGCCCTCATCCTCCATGGATTTTACGTTCTAGTAACTGGGCTAGGTTTGACGGCGCTGCCTCTGTCTCATCTGGAAAATGTGGTTTTGGGGCTTATTTTGAACTCACAAATGGAGACCAAATAAATCTTTGGTTTCATGGTGGTGACGGCACTAATACGAAAGGGGAACTCCTTTTGTTGTGGTTTGTTCTTTTTTTCTCTTCTAAAGCAAACATTATCTTGGAGCAGGCTGCTGGTGACTCCATGACCATTGTGGATTGGGCTAATGTTGAAGCCTCTATTCATGCCTTGGCTCTTACATCTTGGTTGGAACAGACGCGGTCACTCATTTGCCTCTATCCTCTGACCTCTATTGTCCATATTTTCCATGAACATAACACTATGGCGGATTCACTTTCCATCGATGGACTTGGTTCTGATGCCGGCAGGTTATATTATGAGATTTTGGAGGGAAATTTAATCTCTCGGGGATTCTAGAACCTTTTTACTGTTTGACGGCATTTATTTCTTTTCGCTGGCGATAGACTGTCTTTTTTGTTACCTATTCTATGTACATTATCTTTTTCTATGACTCTCTGATGCTACTTGTTTCTCTTTGGGGGATTGGTATATCCCAGTTTCACTAATTGACCTGTGGTTGGGTTGTTTATTTTTCTATCTATTTGGGAGACCTGGTGTGGTCTCGACACTCTTTTGGCCTGCTAGGGCTCGGTTTCTTCTTTGTATCTGGTGTGCAGTACCATTATACTTTTCAATAAAGTATGCATTTTTCATTGTGAAAAAAAAGGTTGATAAATCACATTTCTTCTTTTCATCTTACGGAGCGCATGGTAATGACCAGTTATCAACATTTCATAGTTACTTGTATTTGATGTTTTGCATTCAAATATGAATTCGGCATGCTAAAAAATTTGAGATAATTATTTGGGACAAGGACATAAAATATATAGGATATTGATAATCATTTTATAAATTTCTTCTATAGATTCAGAAAATAGAAATGGTTTATAAAGTTCTAGATTATAAAACAATACCTGAATTTTTCCATGGAAATAAAGATATTGTTATTGAAGTAAAATTGTGATGGATTGATGATAGTAAAGCTATTATTGAAGTTGGAAAAATTCAAACATATGCAAAATACACATGTATATGGGTATCCATTAGTGGTAATTAGTAGGATGAAAGGGATCATGTATTGGAACAGGAAAAAATGATTGAAACTGAGTTTGAAAATACCGTTATTAACATCATGTTTTTTGAGAACTAAAGTCTATAGTAGATATAGTATCAAAATAAGGATTTTTTTGGTAGATACAAACATATGTTCAATGCAAGAGTTAACAAATTGGCATCAGTTAACAACATTCTCAATGATAGCTTATTGATCTACTTTGTAACAACTTGTAAGGAAAAGATTTTAGGTAATAACCATGAGAGCTTAAAAAAAATAGGCAGAGAGATCCACTTCGGTAATTTTGGTTGGGAAAATTAATAGGAAAAAAGTAATGACTATTATGATAATACTAATCTTGATCACCTTATTCCGTGCACATTGTAGGAACAAATGCTATAACGATGAATTGCATAGACTGTTCTTATATTCTTGCCATTGTTCATTCTTTTATACTTCACATGTCAAATGCTATTATGTCACAACCTAAATTTACAAAATAAAAAAAAATTCTATGCATACTTTTATACTTCTAGTATTAAAGAATCTAATCCTAGTTTATTTTTATGGTAACAGGTTGCAGCTTTACTACTTGGGATCATCGATCAACCAAGGTGGGATTTTTATTTGAATAATGTTTAGCAGCATGTCAAAGTTCTAAACTCCTAAGGAAGGATAAGTTTTAGGACCTCGTCCTAAAACTATTGGTTATATTAGTAGTAATCTAGGCATTAAGCATTACTCCTACTAGGAGCACATTAGTTCAATTTTAACAAATTCCATGTTATTATATTATACCTATCATACTTATTATGATGAGGTTTGGAATCTCAACTACATGCTTCGCAAGGTTAGAGACTTGACTCTATTATGCAATGTCACATACCCAAATTCTAAACATTTTATGTTATGAGAAAAACATTATGTTTCATTTTATTGTAAAGTTTTATGACTATTGACCAAGTGGGGTCAAGGATGACTATAATTAATTACTTTGAATATTTTATTATTAATAAATAAAAGAGGAGACAAATATCCAAAGGAGGTTGTTGAATGAGTGTTCACTGACCCACTAGGAGGAAATGACTGGGGTGAGAGCAAACTGACACTTGACAGCATCCTCAACTCACTTCTAGCTGTTGCAGGGGGCAAATTCCCTATTTTTATGGTCATGTTCCCCAAGAAAGTGGAACTGAGCAGGTGGCTCCTTAACTAAGAAACTGACCAAAAGACCTAGGCATGCTTTATCTACCCATCGAATTCAGCAGGAGGCTGTTCAGTTTTTACCTTGTGATAATTTCTGAGAAACAGAAATAAGAGAGCACAAGAAATTCGATGAAGGGAAAGATAGGAAGTGATTGAGTGAAATAAGAATGCATTCTAAACTAGTACAACTTTATGCTGAGTTCAATATTGCTAAAGGCAGAAATATTACTGTTAAGTACTACTGCTAAGTTGCAGAGGAATTTATGCCATTCTCCACACAGCATCTTCGTCCTGGCGATTCAGTGAACGGGCTCGGGGGTCCTAAGGCAAGTGACTTAGCTGTATTTAGGAGAAGGTTGGGTGGAACGGGCTCCTTTGGCTATTTGTCTCTTCTTTAGTTATCAGGTTTTTAATTGTGTTATCTTATTTACTTTCTGTCCAAATACATTACTGAAGAAATAAATGTAAAATGTTATCAGTTTCTATTAAATCTTAGTTAACCATTAACTGTTATTAAATGTTTTAATTCTGTAAATGTTATCAATGCTGCTGCTAGATTATAGACTACTTAGATAATTAAATATTGAGTTTAATTGATGAATGATAGAAAAGAAATCCTTCTCTGTATTTTTCCACACACTGAAGTGCCATACTCTAGTACAAAGAAGTCAAGTTATGAATAGATTAGAATGATTGAAATATCTCAGATAAACAGTTTGAAAACTGATTTCGATTTACTTTCAGCTTTATTTATTACAAAGGAATGCATACTGTCAAAAACTATCTCTGCATATATATATATATAAGCTTTGATTTAGTAACCTTCTTGATGCAGTAACATAGTAATTATCTAGTAAATAGAATTGTTAGATAGTAGTACTATGCACATCATCGCATTCCAAATTACAGAAGTAATAATCTCCAAATCATTTCCATACTCATAACAGAACTTAGGGTTTAAGTATAGCATCTTCATTTATAAGAAACAGTAAAATCAAATAAACTTTTAAATAATGAAAATAATCTATTAAGAAATCGAGCCATCAAATATTATAAAACAATATATACATTTATCACAAAACCCTAGTTGTATTTTAAGTTCATATTTCTGAGTATGATATAACAAATCGAAATAGAAATATTACATTGAAAACATATATAAAAAATGTTAAATGATTACATCTTAAAAACAAGAGTACGATAAACATCCATCAAGGGTATTAATGTCTCCCACAAAGGAGTGGTTACGAGTTCGAGTCTCGCAAACGAGCTCACCCTGCCATCATATTTTACAATTAAATTTACAGGGTTAGGGTTTGGGAGAAACCCTAAAGACTAACCAATGTAAATTATAAACATCCATCTACACGCATCGAGCCTTAGGGTTTAACCCCTTTTATTCTACTATTTACGAGCTCAGGTATTATGCCCTTATTTCTTCTATAAATATTTACATTAAAAACTTACAAAGTATAAAATTAGACAATAACCTTTGTAAAAACACATCGAAAAACATAGAGTTTCTAAGAGCACATTCAGGCTCTTATATCACAAATTAATTCATCTTTTAATCAACGCACATGGTAGTTCTATTTCAATCCAGAGCCATAACTTTTGAGAAGCACTATCATCTATTATTAAGCCAAAACAACACCTAATGTAATTGCCAACAAATTTAAAAGACCGGCGTAACCCTAAACAGATACAACCTACATCTTAATATATTCTTTAACAAAATAACAAAATGCCGAGGGCATCTCTTTGATTGTAGTATTTCAAACAATACTTGAATTATGGAAAAAACATTCATATTAATCCATAAAGATTTTATACACAAACAGTAGTGAAGGGAAAACGTTGAGAAACCAACGTGAGCTCTAAGGCTTGAGAGTTAAACTCTCTCAGTCTAAACATTGCCTCATGGCTTACAAATTAAACTGTGCAAAATGCCAACAGTAAAGACCGAAACTTTATCAAAAGTAAGTGCGAACAGAAACTTGACGAAGGAACTCATACTGGCAGCAATGCCTTTGATTTCACCACCTTTTCACTACACAGAGTCACAACTTGGGATGCCAAAGGAACCACCGAGGCTTACCCGAGTTTCTTTCTACGCATCATAGCCTAACCGCAAGCTTTTATCTCCCAAGAAATCCATGACAGGAGACAACCTATCCCTCTTCAACCAAACAACAAACGATTTTGAGTTAGTTTTTCAGATAGTAAGCTTCCATAACAAAAGATTTTAATAAACTGTAACTTGTTGATAATTTATTTACCTTCGTATCAGTATCTTGCATGAAGCTTAAAACCCGATCGCCTTCAGTAAAAGACCAATAGTTCCAACCTTCGCCATAAAACCCTGTAGCAAGAAATTTCTGACCCTAGTTCAAATAACAGGCCGATACTTAGTTGCAGGTTGCAAGTCTCACCATCAAAACCCGGGGGGATCTTGCAACAGTCGGGTTACAAAACCCTAGTTTCTCGAAGGCCTGTCGGCCTCTCCTAACCATCTTCAGGAGCCAAATGAATGTTCACATTAAGCCTCGATGAAGTCAACCAAAACCTAGATAGGGTTTAACGCAATTATCAAGAACCATCACGTGATGACAGGAATCGAGGCTTCCAACAAGCTTTTCCACTGAGACCCTCATTTATTTAACATTAAATTATCACAGCTACTACGATTGGTAGTCCTTCCAACGCATAGTTCCATTTCATTACATCCTTTTATAGTGCATTATGCATAGTATACGATATATACATCTACGTAGTTAAGGGTTTTAGCAGTTAGCATATAGGATCATAGCTTAAAATACATAGGTTACGATACATGCCATATAATATATATTATATGGTTAGATAATGTACATTGTATTTTACTTTATAAGCTAGCAAGACCATGGTCGAGTCTTTGCCATGATAAACATATAGATATAAAAACTATAGTTTGATAATCAAAACTTTGACATATATACAAATAAAACATTAAACACATATTTCATTAAATTTGGAATTATTCAGTGGATCTATAATTTAGAACTTTAACTAGATTGAGTTGTTTCAAAATGAGTAAAGTCTTAAACTTGTAGTCTTGCATTATTTCTCTTAATATTAATTATAGGGTGAATCCACGAATATCGTTCACCCTTTTTGGCGGATCGCATGGTGAAAATCGGTTTTTCGGACCCTCGATCGAGGTATTTTAGAGCCCTCGATCGAGGTTTTAAATGCTCGATCGAGGGTTTAAAAATACCTCGATCGAGGGCTCTCAAATACCTCGATCGAGGTCTAACCAAACCCTCTAATGAGGGTTTTGTTATACCTCGATCGAGGGTATGCGACAGGGAAAAAAAAAAAAACAGGGCCCGGTCGACCCTGTTTTTGTGCGGTGATTGACAGAGACGCAGACAGGGAGCTCGACCGATATCACGAACACCTCCTCACCGAATGCAACTCACCACACGGACGCCCCCTCGCCATACGGACGCCGCCATGTAATCTATTCCACCAGGTAGGTAGAATTCGTCATTTTTTTTGTTATTTAAAAAAAAACTATATTTTGTATTTGTTGAAAAAAAATTTGTTTTTGATTAAATCTAGGTTTAGTTTGGTTTTCTAGAAATGGTTAGGATGTAGGCATTGAAACTAAACCAAGATTGAAACCAAAACCAGCATTGAAACCAAATTTTTTGAAAAAAAAAACCATTTGATTTAAGTAAAACAAAAACCCATTTCAAACCAAAACCATACGGAAACCACCATTGAAACCAAATTAATTGAAAAAAAAAACATTTGATTTAACTAAAACAAAAACCCATTTCAAACCAAAACCATTTGAACTTTGAAAAAGATTTATGGTTTTATATATTTTGCAGTTATTTGCTTAAATTATTTGATTTATTTGTGTTTATATATCAACCGGTAGCATTTCACCGCATAAATGCTACCTGTTTTATTTTAAAATGTGTTTTTACAAGCAGAAATGCTGCCCATTTTTTTTTCAATCCTCCGAGAACGCCAAGAGGATTGAAAAAAAAATCATATATTAATATTAATATTATAATATAAAAAATTAAAAAATGAATATTAATAATATATATAATCATATATTATTTATTAATTTTTACTTGATTTATTTAAAAATAATAATATTTAATATTAATAATATAATATAAAAAAAATAAAAAATGAATATTAAAATTTTTATAATCATATATTATTAATCATAACCATAACCGACTTGTCAAATTGTCCTAAATAGGATCCCCTCTTAGGCCATGAAAAATATGTCCACAATGTGAGCATCAATGAAGATATGTCCTCGGAACAATGTTGAAAATTTTAATGCTTTCTATTATGACCCATTTGATGAATTATTATACCATCCCATAAGGCATATACATACTAGCCTTAGTAGATAAAATTGTTCCATGGTAAGCAAGATCATTCAAGCACCAAGAGGGGGAAAACTTAAGGCTATGAGTGACGAGGGATTGATTCATTTATCTGAGTACTACGAGGGTAGAACCTAGGATCTCGTTGAAGAAATATTGATAGATATTAGTTCATGTTTTAGTTCCACAATCATTCTACATTACAATATTTAGTCTAGTTTATTATAATGCATGTGCTTTTATATATGAATGAGTTAACAAAGTATTATAAACTAGATTAAAATTATATGTAACAAATAACGTATTACAAAAATATAACAACTATTATAATACCTATATAACATGAGTAATATATATAATATAATACATACATGAAATACAAAAAAATGAATATGAAATTGATTAGGTTAATATAAAATATATGTTTAAAAAGGTAACAAATTAAATTAATCTTGCATATTAGATTATAGGCATGTGAATCACTTGGCCGCAAGTTTGATATTAATTAAGAATTACATATATTAATAGAGTTAAATAAAGGGAAAGGAAAACTATACCATCCAAATGCTTTTGGGCACATCACCACATGGGATGACTTCTACCGAGTCATAAAACATAAATTTTATCCTCCATCATATCTCTCAAATATCATGTCACATTGCTTGCAACTTCACCAAGCCTTGGGCTAGATAGTTCAACAATATATTAAGGTCTTCACCAAGATACAATTGCAACTACAAATCCAAGACTCTGAAGGGGTACTACCAATTAAATTCAAATTTGGTTTGCTATTTGTTTTTCGGAATGAAGTAGTATGCTTTAGAGAAATAAACTAGATCAATCTTGTATATGTGCCCAAGTAGTAGAACATAAATTTGTTAAACATCCCTATCTCTTTCCTAACCACAAACCTCGTCCCAACCCTAGCCCTATACAAACCTCACACTCCTCATCCTCTTGCCACCATCATCCTAGACAATGGGAGCCAAAAGAATATTGAATCCAAAACCTTTTTAAAATGCATTTATCTTCTTATTGCTAGAACTACTCTATTGGTGTTGAACTCTAGATGTGGATCTTGATTTAGTGGAACATTGTTGCAAGTTGGTGTTAGTGATATGAAACCATGCAGTCTTCATTCATACCCGAACCTTTGGTACAATTCTATCCATGTGAATGATTTTGTTAAATTCGAGCATGGGAAGAAATCATGGATTACTGGCCATTGACATATGACGTTAACCAACGTGAGACAACTTTAAACCAATAATGAAAATGAGTGTCAAGGTACCTTAGTGCATTTTGACAGGTATGAAATGATATAATGAAATCGATTCCCCCGTAGAATATGATAGTCAAAATTAAAAAATTACAATGTTCTCCCTAAATATGATATAGGTATGTGATATTCTTGGTGAGTGTGTCTGTGGTGAATTTATGAGTTCACCCCACAAAAAATATTCTATACCTGTCTCTTAGATCTTAAATATGGTTTTTAAACAACTTGTTCCCCTATCAAGAGATCAATGTTCCCCCATCAAGAGATCATGCACTCATGAATTGCAAACGGATTTAATTTTTCAGAAAACCCCGACAGTAGAATTACAAGTTGATATAAAGACCTGTATCCATATTTTTCTTTTCTAATCTTCCAAATCACAACTAGACATAGGAAGAGAGCATACTCATGAATATGGTGACTCTATATTTTGAAATCTACAACTTTAAAATCATAGTAGAAAAAAATTCACCTCGTATGCAAACCTCAGACTTTTAGCTCCTTCATAATTTTTCCTTCCAATGGTTAGTGGATGGGGTGGTTCTTACTGCACCAAATGAAATTGAAATAATTAAAAACTATTCTACCATTTATATTCAAATGAAATAAATCTATAGAAAACACACCCTACTTAGAAAATTCCAATGCAAAACTAATCATGTATTTGTATGCCTTCATTCTACTAAGACCATGTTGTCACCAAGTTATCTATTGACATGAGTTAGATTTGTACTTTCCATGAATCAAACCAAAATAAATAAATAAATATACTAGAATTCTTTAGATCTTGCATGATAGCATACTCACAATAGTGAAAGCATAAGTTCTTACCTCCCATCTTATCATAAGAATTGAAATTGAATTTGGAATTGAATTTGAAATTTGAAATTGAAATTGAAATTTGAATTTGAATTTGAATTGAATTTGAATTTGAAATGTGAAACTTGCAATAGAATCTGAAATTTGAATTGAATTTGAATTTGAAATTGAAATGTAAAATTTGAAATTGAAATGAGAAAATTTGAAATTGAAATGTGAAATTTGGAATAGAATTTGAAAGAAAATTAGAATTAGAAATTGAAATGTGATGCAGATAGTCCTGAAGAGAGAGATTCATTGCTTCGTGCTCCGCGAAGCACGAGAGAATCTGACGTCGCCCAACAGGGTGGCCATCGGCAACGCTCCCGTTCACCGAGGAGTGGTGCCAGGCCGAGGTCGATTGCCACTGGTGGCAACAACAGGGGAGTTAGTGTGTCGGTTCATCTCAACGACATAGATGTGGATCCCCAGGAAGAGGATTTGCAACAAGACACGAGTGCATCAGGTGCATATTTTTTGTTAGCACATTTTCAGTAAATTTTTAGTATATAATGCATTGAATTTCAGTTGCATGTTATAATATATATTTTTAGTAACATTTGTGTTTTGGTTTGGATCGCAGGTGCCCCGTTAGGGGGGTAGTACGACGATGACGTTGCACGGATCACTCTCGAGGATATCACTTCCCAGCGAGAGTGGGTGACCTCATGTATCCGCAGATTGAGGGAGGATTCTCCCACATAGAGATCTTTGTCCATGATGTTATCGGCAGTTGATGAGCTATTGGCCCTCTACAGGAGGGTAGGACCTCTCAGTGACATTTGGCGTCATGCATGCCAGAGGAGGAGACAGGATGTTATTGGGATCCACAAATGGGAGGATGTCAAAGTCGCCATAAGAGGCCATGACATCAAGGGTGCTTTATTCGACATCCCTCGTGATCGCGCCCCCGGTAAACCGCTTAGACTCAGGGAGTTTAAGTTGGAGGTCACTGCACCACATATATATGATAGATTCATGGGAGCATGGGGCATGTTCCCCCACCATGACCAGGTCCCATTGTACTTTGCAAAACATGTTTATGCAGAGTTTGTTTTGGACATGCACCCAGATTACACTAGCACAGGGTCCCAGTTCTATGGGGCTGGTAGGGGACGCTCCTACCAACGTCCTGGAGCTCGGAGAGACCTTGCCTTCATGCCACCCGCTCCGAGGTTGGTGCTACTTCCAGACAGGGCAGTTATCAGGTCGGGGGATGTGGCACAATCATCCCAGCTTGCTGCAGAGGCTAGAGCTGACCTTGCAGGCTCGTTGTTCACTGCCATGGGCAGTGTTGTTGTTGCTGTGCATGGAGAGGCATCTAGACCACCCCCTCCACCTGCAGAGACAGAGATACAGTATGTCTCTAGTGACATACTCAGGAGTTTCGATGGCGAGACCCTACTGCGGTATGCTGAGTCAGCGCGAGATGCATACTTTCAGTTATATCATAGATGCGTCGCTATAGGACATGTATACTTTTGTACAATTATGTATATATGTTCTTCATGTTACATCATATCAATGTCGCAAATTGAATGGTGATCACATTCTCCCTTGATTGGAGTAGGTCAAGTTGGTAAAGGAGAGAGGTCAAATTAACAAAGTAATTAGTTATTAGATTTAGGTTAATATGAGAAAGTCTTGAAAAATAAAGAAGCAAAGGTAGGAAGAAAATGTGAGAAACAATCAAAAGTTAAAAAAAATCATAAAAAGGTTCATTGAGAAGTGAAAAATTATACTTCAACAACTCAAAGAGGCCCAATCAAGAGTGAGATAAGAAAGAAGAACTATTGACACACGAGAATAATTAAACAAAGAGCTCTAGAGGTAAGGATAAAAAAGAGTGCATCAATGATGTTGAATGAAAATAGGTTTCACCTTTGTATGGGATACTATATAGTATGTTTCAAAATAAATGAAACCTTTTAAACTAATATTTTTAGATAAGTGGGACTTGGAGCATACTTTAGTTGCGGATTTGTACTTCATCATAGGAAATAAATTAATGTATTTTTAAATAAACTCAAATGCAATGATATTTGTTTTCTTTGAAGCTCATATGATTGCAAGATATTTAAATTTTACAATTCCACATTGTATAGATGTATTTTGAATTCCCAATTACATTACAATACATTTATAAAACAACCTCCACAAAAATGTCCAAAAAAATATTACACAAGACAACATGAAAACTATGCCAATGATGCAAGTGGCATACATGTAACTTAGTCATCTGGCCAATGGGTTATAGGAATGCAACTCTCCATAATACGATCATGGTCAGCTTCTGTCATCTTCCATCTCTTTGACTCACCTCTCTTCACCTTGATTTCTGTTAGAGGTATCCGAGCTGCAACCACAAAATGACTGTATTGACATGATATATATTCAGGCATAAAATCTCTGTAAATAATATGAGCACCCTGGTTTTTCACTTTTTCAAAAAAGTGTCCCATTAGAACCATGTCTCCAGTATGGTATGTGAAGTCCCCATCTTTGTAGGGTCGCACCAACCTACTCTTTATTTGCGTGCACCACATCAAATAGTATGCAACATTTTCTCGGTTGTGGGGGGTGCAATAAAACGAATACATCACCTGCAAGATACATTACAAATATTATTCAAATGTCCTACGTGCAAATTTCTACAACATTTGTATATGTGTAAGATATAATGAACTAATTCACTTAATGAAGACTCTTGTACCTTCCCTAACCATATCAGAAACTCGATCATGATCTAATGAGACCATTGCCTCTTAGTGTGCATCTCTTGCCATGTTGGAATTGGATGTGGGCCCTTTGGATTAAGAGATACATATTTCCAAGGTTTGACATATACATCATTTTCACAGTGATCAAGCCCGCATCCATTTGCATCAATGAAAAAATCGCAAAAGCAGGCATACTTCCTCGTTTCAATGGAAAATATGTCCCCCATGTCTTTACTTCGAACAGAATGCAATTCCCTCATACCAGGGATGGTGTCACAATACCATGGCATGGATCTATTAACATCTCCAAGGGAAACATCCCAGAAGAACCTACATGGAATTCAGTTTGGCATATGTAAATTCCTATCGAGTATTTGTTCTTTTGGAAATGATGATATTGAATGTTATTAGCTTATTAATTGAGTTTGGAGTTTATTACCTGCACACCGGCCTTGCTTGTTCGCGACCTTGATGTCCCAAATGACGTGTGCACCAATCAACTACTTCAGTGGAGAATTTGAGTTGGGTTGCACCGTGACTCATCTGGTACCTCCAAAGTGCTCATTTCACACATGCACCTGCACCATCATGTTCACCGTTCCCATGCCCTGTCTCAAAAAATCTCAAAGTGTGTCGGATTCCTATCTGCTTGTGCAGGCGACTCAACCAATAAAATGAGTGTGCCGATTTGAATTGCCCTGCACACCCATCTGACCAAATCCAATGTTCAGTAAATGATACGCCTCTATGCCTGAATGAATCATAAATCAACCCAAAGCAGTGTTGAACGAACAATGTGTCATGCTCACGATCATCACTAACATAAAAATGGTACTCCTTGATCACTTCACGTGACTGGGGAGTGCTATCCCTACCATCAATGCTTTCCTGAGCATGTTTGTACAAAACATGTACGAAGATAGTCACCTGGTCGGAGTGATAGTACTCACTGTGTATCTCTCTCTGAGGAGCAAAAGTGTAGTTCTCCGCAAAGTCTACCACTGATAAGATTGTGCCCGGCTCAAATACGTCACGAGAATGCTTGAATTCTCAAGCTTGCCACCTGGACATATGGGAGTGCTTTATGTATTTATAAATCTGACTTTGAAACTTCTCCATGAAATCTGAAACATGAATCTCATCATCGAGCAAGTCGATCCTCTTGGATGGCACAGATGAAGAAGATGTTGGATTCATGGTGACGTACTCATACCTCTTCCACCTAACGGTGATATCTGAGAATCCATGGTGTGTTGGATCGATAGGAAAGTTCCTATGGAACAATGCCAAATCACCGCATTCATGGCATTTTCTCCCACCTACACACCTCTTATTGAAAAACACATGTTCATGATTCCTTTTGCATAGTATCATACAAATAAAATCTCGCACTGCATGAGGAGCTAGTACACTGTTCCAGTGCCTTTTGCAAAAATCCAGAAATGTGTCATAGTATAGTTGAAATTCAATGTGGTACCGACAGCAACAAGTGTCGCGAATCGTATTCGGCCTAATATACCACGGTTTCAATTTGTTGAACATGCTAAATGATATTTGAACACCAGGATTGGTTTCTTGGAATTCCTCGTAAAGTGCAACTCCCGTCATCTCCATCACATGCTTATAGTGCTCCTGATAAATGCCTCTGGATAAACGTTGTCGCAGGACATGCTTTCAATCTGGAATATCACGAGAATGACTATCCCATAACTCTATCACCTTCTCTCTAATGCCTGCTGCCATCCTATCTTGATAGGGTTCCCTACAAATAAGAGCCCAACAAGCAGCTTCATCACTTTCATCTATCCTGACCCTGAATTTAGTATATTTGAGCAATGTTCTTTTTGAAACATTGAGCAATGATGCCATTGTCGATACCATTCGATTTCTTGAGGTGCTTTGTGCCACAACAACCGTTGTAATTTCCTTAAGAGCAGCTCGGGTATCATTGTTTCTTGATTTTCCAAATGAAGATAATGCATTTCTTACATTTTCTATTGCATTCTGGCATGTCTTTTTTGTTTTAACATCTTGAAAACCCAACAACTTTGTGGCACGTTTCAATTTTTTGTGTTTTATCAACCCATGTAGGATTTGAGCTTATGCCATCGTTGAATGTTGTTCAAAATATGACTTGATTATGTTATTGGCATGCTCTCTAACTCTCTGATCAGGGATCGAGTTCCCAATCTCTTCTTGTGCAGAAACAACTGCACAATCCTCTAGAAAATTTCCACCCCTTCCAACCCCACTGCAACTCCCAATTATATTTTCAATGTGAGAGGGAAAGGTGTCATGTGATGGCTAATCAGGATCATGAGGGGGCACAGGGTCATGTGATTCTTGATCATCATGATATGATGTCTGACCATAATCTCTCCCTACATAACATGTAAATTAACAAATTGAAAATTGGTTACTTGATAGTTGTGCATTGAACTTTAAAATTGCTAGTAACTTGAAATTTGATGTGGAAATTGAAAAATTGAAAATTGCATGTGAATTGAATTTTCCAATTAATACATTTAGCTTGAGAATTGTTCTAAGTAAAAATTAAAATTGCTAGTAACTTGAAATTTGAAATTGCTCTTGAGTAACTTGAAATTTGAATTGATCAAGTGATACGAACCGTTACACCAAAACCCCGAGGTGTTAGTGAAATGGCGCAGAAGTGATCGACAACAGTTCAATTGAAAATAAATATGGACCCCAGGTATGTTCGGCTTCCTAAAAGTTTAGGTGTTTCACTCATCCACCAATGTTGTCTAACGGCTTGCGTATTGGGACAGTACCCCTCACTCCACGGCTTAGGTAAAACTGATAACCGCTTGGCCACAAACGACAGCTCTTGGTTTACCTCATGGGGAAAAACTAGTCAATCAGGTAGGGGTCGTTGCCCTTTTCGCTGGCAGGTCCTCTCAATGCGCCAGCCACTTTGGGGTTCCTGTGGCACTCCTCACAATGAGTTTTAGGGCTTATTCCCAAGTACTTCCCACAGTTAAGCGGACAGGGATTATTCTCAGATCCGAACTTGCAACAGATGCTTGTAATTGCTAACTTAATTAAACTTGAGAATTGTTCTAGAAGTAAAGTTTGAAATTCCTGGTAAAATTTGAAATTGCTTGTAACTTGAAATTGGTAGTAACTTGTACATTTAACTTTAAAATTGCTAGTAACTTGAAAATCAACTATATATATTTAAGTCAAGATAATTATTAATAACTTGATAAAAATTATTGTGGGCATACAAATTAGTATCATTTACAATCATCACATTATATAATTGTGGGCAAATTTTCTTTATGCAATTTATGTCCATTTTACTTTTACATTACAAGAAAAATGTTATTTTAACTTTATGGTATAATTTATATATAAATAAATATTTAAAATACAAGTTGCAAATCACCATGCAAAGAATAAATGATTACAACACTTCTACCCTAGAATTTCAAGGACAACATCATGCATCTCATGTTGTATATACATGAAATAAAAATTTAAGATTGATTTTCTACCCATGATAACATACCTATTATACTCTAAATGTGGGGAAAAAAACATTGATTTAGAGATGAATACGATATTTAATTAAAAACATTACATAGTGATATGATTGAGGAGAAATTCATAATTTTTAATGCAAAATAATATTTTCAATAGTTGATAATTTTGCAATTTCAACAATAGACAATTAAATGGAAATTGTAATTTTATCATAAATTGCAATTTAAGGATTTTTTATCAATAATGTTTCACATATCAATGCAAGGTTGCAAACATTGCAAATTTAATGATTTCCAATTTGTCCTAACAAAATATATGATTCGAATCATTAATCTTATCATGGTGATATGTCATGTTAAATACAAGTTGTACATTTAACTTTAAAATTGCTAGTAACTTGAAATTTGTTGTACATGTAAATTAACAAATTGAAAATTGATAGTGACTTGAGAAAAATGTCAAAGTATTGAAAATACATTAAAACAAGAAAATTGTTTGTACAACTTAATTTCAAAACAACTAAATATGTACATGCAACTTGAAATTGTACATTTAGTTTGATAATTACTAGTAAAGTTTGAAAATCAAGTATATATATTTAACTCAAGATAATTATTAATACCTTGATAAAAATTATTGTGGGCATAAAAATTAATATTATTTATAATCATCACATTACATAATTGTGGGCAAATTTTCTTTATGCAATTTATGTCCATTTTACTTAAATACATTACAAGAAAAATGTTATTTTAACTTTATGGTATAAAATAAACAAATAAATATTTAAAATACAAGTTGCAAATCACCACAAAGAATAAATGATTACAACACTTCTACCCTACAATTTCAATAGTTGATGATTTTGCAATTTCAACAATAATCAATTATGAAAATTGTAATTTTTATCATAAGTTGCAATTTAAGGATTTTTTTATCAATAATGTTTCACATATCAATGCAAGGTTGCAAACATTGCAAATAATTATTTCCAATTTGTACTAACAAAATATATGATTCTAATCATTAATCTTATCCTGGTGATATGTCATGTTATATGTAAATAAAAGTACATGTGATTGATGGAATTTTTTTTAAGTAAATATTATAATTAAATAGCTCTTTGAACATTCATTTGTATTCAAATATTCATTACTATAAAAATATTGCCAACCACCATAACTATGAAAATATTCATTCATTTGTTTTCAAATTGAATAAATTCTAACTAATACATAACTATCACAACATGTTCATTTCAAAATATTCATTCATTTGTTTTGAAATTGAATTTTCTAAAAAAACAAGAATTGAAATTACATTTAACTTGAAATTGTTAGTAACTTAAAAAATTGCAATTAGTTAAATGTGTACAATTTAACTTGAAAATAATGTCCAAGTGTACATTTAATTTGAAAATTATTCTAATAACATTGAAAATTGTTAGTAAAGTTTATAAATTTGAAAATAGTAAATATGTACGTACATTTTAACTTGAAAATAGAATCTATTTATGTACAAATTTCATTTGAAAATTGTTGGACAATAAAATTGAAATTTGTTAGCAACTTTGAAATAATTTGAAAATTGTTAAAGCAACTTTGAAGCATAATTTGAAAATTGTTAGCAATTTTGAAATAATTTGAAAATAGTTAAAAATATGTTCATATCTTAACATGAAAGTAGAATATAAATTTACATGTTTCATTTCATTTGAAAATTGTTCTAATTTAACATTTGTTTAAAGCCACTTGAAAATTGTTCATTTAACATAAAAATTGTTGCAAACTTTAAAATTTAAATAAAAAATTAATAAAATAAATAAGAATATCATTACAAATAAATATGAAACAAATTAAATTATGAAATTTAGTTAAATTTATTGGAAAATTGTTACTAATTTTGTAAATTATGTAGCATGATATTTAAATTATGATAATATGTAATTCAATAATTTACCTTGGTTGTGCTCCATTGGAATTTGTTGCACCAAATGTGTATCTTCTTCTTCTCTCAACCTTGCTCTTTGTTGTCTCATTCTTTCTCTACTCTTCTCACGTTCTTCATTGACATTTTGTTGTCTAGCATGTTTTCTTTGTCTTTTTTTTTTATTCTCCATCAATCTGCAATGAAAACAAACAATTGTTTTTCAAAATGTTATAACAAACAACAATATGTTAGTATGAAATCTTCAAATATGCCTAAAAGAAATCTTACATGAATCAATTTACAATGAAAACAAACAATTTTTTTTTCAAATTGTTATAACAAACAACAAAATGTTAGTATGAAATCTTGAATTATGCCTACAAAGAAATCTTACATGTCTAATGAGATCTAATTTAGCAATATGAAAATTACAAATCTTTAATTCAACAAGCTCAAATTGACAAAGCTCTAATGGAGAAAAAAATAGCAATGAGGTAAATTGTTGTTTGTGAATTGTTGTTTGCTGGTTATATACATGTTCGTTCATGTTTTTACGAGGGAAGGGTAGTTGGCAACATTAATTTTTGCTAACTCCTTTCACGGTTTCGCCCCCGCTGGTTTATATATATTTTTTACACACACCAACCCTTGATCGAGCCTTTTTGACAGACCCTTGATTGAGCAATACCTCGATTGAGGGTTTAACAACACCTCGATCGAGGTCTTGTTAAACCCTCGATCGAGGGTCTGTCAAGCCCTCGATCGAGGTATTTAAAAAAGCTTGATCAAGCAAATAGCTCGATCAAGGGCTTAAAATACAGGCCGATAGCCCTTTTCCCTGCAGAATGGTTTTTCTGTCTGCCTTCCACAGAGTTAAACCATGTCATTAAATGCTCATTAATGAGCGGACTTGATACCATTGGATTCGTCAACGAATCCTCTATCCAGATAGATAAAATTTACGAATTTTTATTTTCATATCTTTTATTTTTAAATTTCTAATAAAACTTGCCCTAAAAACCCATGCTGACAACTTCGATTGAGCTCAAAGATAAATCCACAAAATTCAAAATACACATCCAAAAAATTTGAAAAAATACACATGCCCTAGATAAACACGTCATCTTCAAAAGAGTATTTTTATTTGTTCAAATTATGTAAAAAATTAAAATATTTGGTGCATGAACACACATGTGTGCAAAATGCGACTGAAGTATTCATTGGTCATTTTCGAAAAATAATAATAAATATATTTTTTAGAGAAAAATTAAAAGAAAAATATGTAAGCCCTGGTGCATTCTGTCTAGATCATGTTCACATATTTCATTTTTTTTAATTATTACTTTAACATTCAATTATCGTGCATGAACACAAACTACTTGTTAATTGCTCTTCAAATTTTTAAGTACACACGTTTCATTAAATGAAAATTTGACACGATAAATGACATTGGAATATTTCGAAAAAAATATCATTGGAAAGCCAACATATTTCTCTACATTTCGTTTTTCAACCGCATGTCAAAATTCATTTGAAAAATATGAGTTTCAACGGCTTCAATTTAATACATGGATAAAATTTCCATTTTTTTACCGTCATATTTGGCCAAAAAGAGTTATCCATCTTCATGGAATCACCCTATAGTTTGTATTAAAACCGAAGTTAGTTAAGTTTATTTAATGACATTAATATTGTTTATGTTACTATGATTAACCAATTTAATTATAATTCCATACAGTAACTACTATGTTTGTGTCGAGTTACTATGCTAGTAGAAGGTTAGCACAATTTTAGAATGACCCATATAAAACCTATTTAACAACATAATACTAATGTGTTTGTTACTATAACAATTTTAATTCTAGACATAGTAATAATATTGCTTATGTTGAGTACTATGTTTTATTAATGATGTTGATGATGATGATGATGATGATGATGGTTGTTAACATCCATTGAGACCAACTTTGATCTATCGGACCTTAAGAGAAATTATTTGGTTTGCTTTTAAATTGTATTCATATGCTCAAAAGGTATGTATTGCAGCAAAGATTATGAAAGTAATATCTAAGTGAATTTCATCGCAATCAATGCCCAGTCTCGTGGAGATGGAAAATTCTTTCCATCCACGACGTTTTAGGGATTGTCCAACGCCCTGTTTCACTATGGAGCTCATGAGAATTTGTTCTTATCTTGGCAGTATATTAATTTTCTTCTTTGAACTTCAATACAGAGAGGTACTTTTGATATTCTAGATTAGAGTAAATGACCTCCTTATAATATCATAATTTTCCTTTAAACTCTAAATCCTTATCGTACCACATTTTCTCTTTAAACTTAGAAGTATCAATATTTTTTAGGTTATTAATATTTTGTAAAATGACATTTTCATCAATCTCCCAATGATTTAACAAAGGCATGTCTTTATACCAACCTTAATTGAGTTGAAGGTGGTTTTGACTAAATTTTAAAGTCATTTTAGGGAGTCTCTTATCTCTGATGTTATTTATCTTATACTTGTACATAAAGAACCTTCGCATAGCCATGCTCTCCATGGGGAAAGAACCTCTTCAATTAGGACAATAGGGTAGGGCGTATTGCTTTTAATTTTGAGGTTATAAGTTATAAAACACAACTGGATTTGTTCAATCTTTCTCCAAGATTCTCTAGAGATAATGCAATCCCAAACTTCACAACCATATAAGATAACAGGTGTAGTGAGAGTTTCAAAGACGAACAGTCTTCCTTTTATACCATTATATTAGTAGGTTGGCAACATTTTATAGTCGACAATAAAATATTATAATATATTAAGTGTAATTTTAAGTTTAACGTTCAAAATCAATTATAAATTAGAATAGCAACATAATTAATATTTGTATTTTTCTATTAAAAGTTAAGTTGATTGAGAATTTCATCATGAATGCTAAATTGTGAAAGAATTTTTTTGATATATTATTAAATTAGAGTGACCCATAATATTGTGGAATTATGACATAATATCAGCATTCTGTTTGTTACTACAATAGTTTTGATTATTGTCATAATATTTAATTTTGTCTTTGTTTAGTATGGTGTTTTTTTAAGAAATTGGCACCCCTTTATAGTCGACAAGAGAAAATATGTTTTAACTTTAAAGTCTAAGCTTTACCTTTGTGATGATCAAAATAAATTATGAATTACAATAGCAACATTATTTATTTTCATCATCATCATCATTATTATTATTATAGTATTAAAAAAATGGTTGATGAATGTTTACTTCATGAATAATAGATTAATGTGTAAGAAATTTCTTACCTGTAAAGTTATTTAATTACTTAGATGTTATTATTGTCTCCATTATTTATTAATATTAACTATTTTAACATTCAAAATCAATTAAAATTTATAATACCAACAATGCAGTACAATGTGATTTTTTCAAATATAAGAAGAAACTTAGAGGGAAAATTGATTGAACTAGTTATTGCAAGTGTTCACTAATTTACTCGTGAAGTGTTTAAACATGTTAAATTGAAAAGAGCACATTAATATTCCTTTAAAACTTGGACCCCTTGCAATATTTATATTATCATTAATATTTACATTTATATATTAAAACAAAGTTCATCAAAATTTGACTCATGAATAATAAATTGTGTAAGAAATTTCTTACATATAAAGTTATTTAAAGACATTAATATGGTGTTTGTGACTAGTATTAACCATATCAATAATGACACTAAGTGTTACTACTTTACCTTTAATGAGTATAAGTTACTATACTAGTACAATGTTGGCATCACTTTGAAGTCTACAAGAGGAAATATTTTAGAAGTCTAATTGTAACATTTAATGATCAAAATCAAATTTTTATGAATTAGAATGCAATATAGTACGATTCAATTTATATCCAATATAATAAGGAATATTAGGGAAAAGTAAAACTCACTTAACACATGCTTCAAGATTTTGATTTACCTCTGTTATGCCTCAAATCCATAATATTCCATGGATGTATGTCCCCTTCATCAACATATTCCACAATCAACTGTGGTTATGTGATCTCAATTAGAAAAACCAGAACATAGTCTGCATTAACCCTTCTCTGCCATAATAAATTCCATACTCTGTAGATTCAACTCTTCCCAGCCCAATAACTTGACCATTACTTAGGAGGTCAACATAGTCCCCTCTTGTCAAAATTTTATTTTCCATTGTAACTCCTTCCAATTCTGTAACACACAATTGAATTGTAATTTGTAAATAAGGTTACACAATGTAAAGTGTGCTCTTATATTTTAGCAAAAACACCTTCAAAAAAATATTATAGTTGCAACAATTAAAATCATTATGGCAGTTGTTTTGTTTGCAATGAAACATTATTCCCCACCATTTAGTGCATGTTATCAAAATGGACATTACATATAAATTACATAAAAAAATATATGGAGACCTGACAATTATAGATTTTAGTTTACCATGACATTCACCAGATTTAGATGCACCAAATTCAATAGTTTTTGGAAACAATAGTAGAAAAATATGTTTATAATTTCTAATGGTTGGAAAAAACATGAAATACCAAACATTTTCATTCACACACACAAGAACAAGGAAGTTCATGTGATATGGAAGTTAACATTATTAAACTACCATATAATACATCAGTTTCATTCACATGCACAAGAACAAAGAAGTTTGTGTTATGGAAGCATTGCTCGATGAATGAAAGATAACACATGTTATCCTTCATATGTTACTTTTCAATCTAACACAACCACATTGTCATGAAATACATCACACCGTCAAGAAAATCTAACTCGAGTTAGCTTTCCTTCTAAAAACATTGCACGATGAATGAAAGCTAACCCCTATTAACTTTCTTATATTAATTTTCTATCTAACACAACCACGTTATCATCAAATACATTGCACCAGGAAGAAAATCTGACTCGAGTTAGCTTTCCTTCCAATAACATTGCATAGTGAATGAAAGCTTGTGTGTGTTAGCCTTCATATGTTATCTTTTCGTCTAACACAACCACATTTTCATCAATCACATTGCACTCTGAAGAAAATTTGTCTCGAGTACGGTGAATAAAAGCTAACGCGTGATAGTGTTAATATGTTAGATTCCCATCTAACACAACCACATTATCATCAAATGCATTGCACCATGAATTAAATCTAACTCGGGTTAGATTTTGTTCTAACAACATTGCTCAATGAATGAAGGATAACACGTGTTAGCCTTCATATGTTAGCTTTTAATCTAATCCGACCAAAATAAATTATGAATTAGAATAGCAACATTATTTATTTTCATTATTATTATTATTATTATTATTATTGTATTAAAAACTAGGTTGATGAATGTTCACTTCATGAATAATAGATTAAAAACTAGGTTGATGAATGTTTACTTCATGAATAAGTTTTTTAATTACTTAGATGTTAGTATTGTCTCCATTATTTATTAATACTAACTATTTTAACATCCAAAATCAATTATAATTTATAATACCAACAATGCAGTACAATGTGATTTTTTCAAATATAAGAGGAAACTTAGAGGGAAAATTGATTGAATTAGTTATTGCAAGTGTTCACTATTTTACTCGTGAAGTGTTTATACATGTTAAATTGAAAAGAGCGCATTAATATTCCTTTAAAACTTGGATTCCTTGCAATATTTATATTATCATTAATATTTACATTTATATATTAAAACAAATTTCATCAAAATTTGACTCATGAATAATAAATTGTGTAAGAAATTTCTTACATATAAAGTTATTTAAAGACATTAATATGGTGTTTGTGACTAGTATTAACCATATCAATAATGACACTAAGTGTTACTACTTTACCTCTAATGAGTATAAGTTATTATACTAGTACAATCTTGGCATCACTTTGAAGTCTACAAGAGATAATATTTTAGAAGTCTAATTGTATCATTTAATGATCAAAATCAAATTATTATGAATTAGAATGCAATATAGTACGATCCAATTTTTATCCAATATTAGGGGAAAGTAAAATTCACTTCAAACCTTATCACAAGTCCTTTGAAGTTATTAATACACGAAAGTATAAAAGATGTTGTTTCAAGTGCATTATTCATTTTGATTAACATTTGATATAGTGAAAATTTAATCTAAACAAAACATTGAAAAGTTAAATATTGAATGATGTTATATATTTTGCATAAAGAATCATCACATAAATTAACATTGAAGTTAAACCAAAATTTTCATAAATGTACTAAATAACATAAAATTCCTCAAAAAATAACATGAAGAGATCTTCATGTATATTAATAGGTTCTTCAAATAACAAAATTACATTCATGAATCATCTCCACCTAATCTCACTATATTCGCTCAAGTAGATCAAGTACAACTTCTACACCACATTTATCTATCTTGATCTTCATGCAATGTTCTTTCTTTGGCATCCATCCCCAAACTATTGTATCAATTGGAATAGATCCAAATTATCTGTCATCAGGATTTGGTACCCAATATTGTTCTAAAAATTCTCCCTTGTATTTCCCTAAACTAGGCTTCCACCAATCAACCTTTACATGAAGAGCGTCACTTTCATCATCCTTGAAGATATCTGAGGTGGAGTTTTCCATCCAGATCATCTCTCCTTCCTCGTTTCCTGATCTAACTAGCAACATCTTTCCTTTCTCAACATCAATCATAGGATTAAATGTTGGCTTTGGCTTGTTGCACTTGGGTCCAACATATATTGGTTCATCTGCCACGTTATCAAAATATCCATCCATAATACTTGATATTACATTGAGTTCATTATGGTCATCATTAACAATTTTCTTTGTCTTTGGCCACAAATCCTTAGAAGATGAATCACTTCCATCCACTAGTGTATGATCATTGTAGATTTCATCCAATGCATCAAGAACTCTTTTCCAATACTCTACTTTATTTTTCCATTCCTCTGTAACAATTGGTGAATTCTCATTGCCAATAGTGTCTTCCCACATTTTTATGTATGATGTTATTCCTTCCTTTAGTTATTTTAAATAGACACCATTCTCTTTGGGACCTAAGAAAGATAGCTTCCATGTAGGCAACTTAGGTTGACCTTCATCTTCTATATTCCATAACTCAATTGGTTTTGACCACTCAATATCTCTAATCAATTCATTATACCTCATCATTGGAACGCCATTGAGTACAAGAAATTGGAAGTATTGGACATTAAGATGTCCAACTAGTGCATCTTTTCCGCCCTTGATGTATCCATTAAGGAAACTTTTGAAGTCATACACTTTGTCAATAAGTTTAGGTGGAAACACTCGTTTTTCTTCTATTGTGCGATATGTATCCATCATTTCACGTAAAGAATATATATCTTTACTTTTCAAGTTGGAAGACATTCTTCCATAGGTTCCATCTATGTCTTCATGGGTGTGACCCACAAGCAAGAAACCAACCTCAATAGTGATGAACACACCAAGTGAAGTTAATAGTGATAGAAACATGAAAACATAACGATTCTTATTATCACTTGCAACATTGTCGAACTGTAACAAAAAATGTGGAGGAAGAGGTTTAAAATCAACATTTTGATTGTTTGATCTTCCATTCAATATAAAATCGTCCTTGTATAGTCTACATTTTGAGTAAATAGAGGTTTCAAGTAATGCATTTGATAGTGGGTTTCTTGAACTTCCACTCTCATAAAGTAGATCACCATACATATCAATGTGTGGGTCTTCAAGGTCCCTCAAGCACTTTGCAAGAGATGTAATGGTAAATTGTGATCCCATGTGTACAAATGGTAGGGAGAAATGTCCAAAACCTCCTGTGTTATGCCCATGTGTTAGCATACCTGTCAATGACAAACCCAAGTTTGGGCCTGCAATAGATTTTGATTTGACACGTAATCTTGGGATTGAAGTCTTTGTTTTCTCCATTTTATCATGGATAATGCTCGAATACTCCTTTGGAAACCGCTCTGACATAATTCTATGTGCATAGTAGCAATATCTTCCACACATAACAGTCTTTTTATGTTTGTTTAGTCTACATCGTGCCTTTTCTTCCAACTCTTTTGTAGTTGCTGACTTCATCTGTGCTTTCAACACAATACATTTACTAAAGTTGGTGTTCTTTGAGAATGCCACATCTCCAAAATGACTATTCCAGATCTTGCTCATTGTTGGTTGTGATATTGTTGAATAATTGATCTTTTGAAGACTCTCATTAATCTCCTTTAACAAAGAAATTTGTGTGTATGTTGAAGGCAACAATCTTAAAGGAGCAGGCGTTCCATCTTCTTCAACTTGACGTGTTTGGTTTGGTGAAAAATATGAATTATCCATGACAATTCTCTGCAATATTTCTATGCTTGCCACGGTATGTGCACGTGCTTTGCATTTGTTGGTATTACCATGAATGGATTTGATGTGTCCATGTTGGAAACAATGTTGGTAGTTATAGAAGGTGCTTTGAGGAATATTATGTATCTTGTACCATGCTTTCTTACAAATAATATTTCCATTAAATCTCATCTCCTTTACTTTCTTGACAATTGGAGGTAGGCCATGGCCATGGCTCTTTGACATAATTGTGTTTGAAAGTAGTGAATTCAAGACAAATTCCCTAATACCATTTTCATTCATGTGTTCCATACTCCTTCTAGCAGCTACAATGGCTGTCCTATCCACATGTTGAAGACAATCTTGTTTACAACATTCATCTGCTGCCAAAAGTTGGATTTCTTTCTCTTTATCTATCTTTGTTTGACATATTCCAACTTTATTTGTAGCAATAACTCGTTTAATCCTTTTATATGGCCTCGTTACATGCATATCAATTGAGTCTGTACTTTTATCAGCATAAAGATCCCCATCCCATTTATTTAAGGGACTTGTGTGCTTTATAACATCCCATACCACCATTTCCTTAGGTGGCTCCTTGAACTTTTCCTTGACCCTTAAAATATCACCTTCATCATCCACCAACTTATTTATTGGCCATATTTTCAAACAATGTTTAGACTTATCTCCAATTCTACATCTTTCGCAATTCCATCTATGTCTTCCACAGAAACACCGAATTCCATTTTACCTAGAGTTTCTACTTCAACAATGTCATCATTGCAGACATTAACTATGACCCCTTTGGCAATGTGCATGCTTGTTCCTGTGCATCCATGTTTAAGAGAAACCTTTTTACATGTGAATGTAACCCTATCATGGAGAAAGTTTTTGGGACGATCATGACAATTTGGTTCCAAATCTGATTTTGGCTAAATCTCATAAGATTCCAATGCACCCCCTAGTGTATGCTAAAATCCAGTTGGATGTGGTAAAAGAGCATCATGTTTTAACACCTTCTCAATTTTAACCACTATGCATCCTTTCCTTACCATCCTGCCATGCACCTTATTCCCAAGCTCTGTATTGAATATAGAGCCTTCATCGACCTTCACTCCATGTTGTAGAAGATCTACCTTGTCTCCAATATAAAATGCAAAAGATAAATTTGCACCTGTACACCAAATTAAACAAGCTTAGTAGTTGTGTAAAAAAATCATTCAATGTAATATCCATAACACTTAACACATGCTTCAAGATTTTGATTTACCTTTGTTAGGCCTCAAATCCATAATCTTCCTTGGATGTATGTCCCCTTCATCAACATCTTCCATAATCAAATGTGGTTGTGTGATCTCCATTATCAAAACCATAACATAGCCTGCATTAACCCTTTCTCTTCCATAATAAGTTCCAGACTCTGTAGACTCAATTCTTCCTAGCCCAATAACTTGACCATTAATTAGGAGGTCAACATAGTCCCCTCTTGTCAAAATTTTATTTTCCATTGTAACTCCTTCCAACTCTGTAACACACAATTGAATTGTAATTTGTAAATAAGTTTACACAATGTAAAGTGTGCTCTTATATTTTAGCAAAAACACCTCCAAAGAAATATTATAGTTGCAATAATTCAAATCATTATGGCAGTTGTTTTGTTTGCAATGAAACATTTTTCCCCACCATCTAGTGCATGTTATCAAAATGGACATTATATAAATTACACAAAAAAAATATATGAAGACCTGACAATTATATATTTTAGTTTTCCATGACATTCACCAAATTCAGATGCACCAAATTCAATAGTTTCTGGAAACCATAGTAGAAAAATATGTTTATAATTTGTAATGGTTGGAAAAAACATGAAATACCAAACATTTTCATTCACACGCAAAAGAACAAGGAAGTTCTTGTGACATGGAAGTTAACATTACTAAACTACCATATAATACAACAGTTTCATTCACATGCACAAGAACAAAGAAGTTTGTGTTATGGAAGCATTGCTCGATGAATGAAAGATAACACATGTTAGCCTTCATATGTTACTTTTCAATCTAAAAAAACCACATTGTCATTAAATACATCACACCATCAAGAAAATCTAACTTGAGTTACCTTTGCTTCTAAAAACATTGCACGGTGAATGAAAGCTAACCCCTATTAACTTTCTTATATTAAGTTTCTATCTAACACAACCACAATATCATCAAATACAATGCACTAGGAAGGAAATCTGACTCGAGTTAGCTTTCCTTCCAACAACATTGCACAGTGAATGAAAGCTTGTCTTTGTTAGCCTTCATCTGTTATCTTTCCATCTAACACAACCACATTTTCATCAAATACATTGCACCTTGAAGAAAATTTATCTCAAGTACGGAGAATAAAAGCTAACGTGTAATAGTGTTAATATGTTAGCTTCCCATCTAACACAACCACATTGTCATCAAATCTATTGTACCATAATGAAATTTGACTCGAGTTAGCTTTCATTCCAACAACATTGCACAATGAAGGAAAGGTAACGTGTGTTAACCTTCATATATCAGCCTTCCATCTAACACCACCACATTGTCATCAAATCTATCGCACCATAATGAAATCTGACTCGAGTTAGCTTTCATTCCAACAGCATTGCACGACGAAGGAAAGGAACGTGTGTTAACCTTCATATATCAGCCTTCCATCTAACACAACCACATTGTCATCAAATCTATTGCACCATAATGAAATCTGACTCGACTTAGCTTTCCTTCCAACAACATTGCAAGGTGAAGGAAAGGTAACGTGTGTTAACCTTCATATATCATCCTTCCATCTAACACCACCACATTGTTATTAAATCTATTGCACCATAAAGAAATCTGACTCGAGTTAGATTTTTTTCCAACAGCATTGCATGACGAAGGAAAGGAACGTGTGTTAACCTTCATATGTCAGCCTTCCATCTAACAAAACCACATTGTCATCAAATCTATTGCACCATAATGAAAACTGACTCAAGTTAGTTTTCCTTCCAACAACATAGCACGGTGAAGGAAATGCAACGTGTCTTAACCTTCATATATCAGTCTTCCATCTAACACAACCACATTCTCATCAAAACTATTGTACCATAAGGAAATCTGCCTCAAGTTAGCTTTTCTTCCAACAACACTGCACGGTGAAGGAAAGGAAACCTGTGTTAACCTTCATATATCAGCCTTCCATCTAACAAAACCACATTGTCATCAAATCTATTGCACCATAATTAAATCTGACTCGAGTTAGCTTTCACTCCAACAGCAATGTACGGTGTAGGAAAGACAACGTGTGTTAACCTTCATATATCAGCCTTCAATCTAATACAACCACATTGTCATCAAATCTATTGAACCATAATGAAATCTGAGTTAGCTTTCCTTCCAACAACATTGCACGGTGAAGGAAAGACAACGTGTGTTAACCTTTATATATCATCCTTCCATCTAACACAACCACATTGTCATCAAATCTATTGCACCATAATGAAATTTGACTTAAATTAGTTTTCCTCCCATCAGCAATGCAAGATGAAGGAAAAGGAACGTATGTTAACCTTCATATATCAGCCTTCCATCTAACACAACCACATTCTCATCAAATTTATTGCACCATAATGATATCTGACTCAGGTTAGCTTTCCTTCCAATAACATTGCACGGTAAAGGAAAGGCAACGTGCGTTAACCTTCATATATCAGCCTTCCATCTAACACAACCACATTGTCATCAAATCTATTGCACCATAATGAAATCTGACTCGAGTTAGCTTTCCTTCCAACAGCATTGAACGGTCAAGGAAAGGCAACGTGTGTTAACCTTCATATATCAGCCTTCCATCTAACACAACCACATTGTCATCAAATCTATTGCACCATAATGAAATATGAGTTAGCTTTCCTTCCAACAACATTGCACGGTGAACAAAAGCCAACATGTGTTAACCTTCATATATCAGCCTTCCATCTAACACAACCACATTTTCATCAAATCTATTGCACCATAATGAAATCTGACTCGGGTTAGCTTGTATTCCAACAGCATCGCACGGTGAAGGAAAGGCAACGTGTGTTAACCTTCATATATCAGCCTTCCATCTAACACAACCACAATGTCATCAAATCTATTGCACCATAATGAAATCTGACTCGAGTAAGTTTTCGTTCCAATAGCATTGCACGGTGAAGGAATGATAACGTGTGTTAAGCTTCATATATCAGCCTTCCATCTAACACAACCACATTGTCATCAAATCTATTGCACCATAATGAAATCTGACTCGAGTTATCTTTCCTTCCAACAGCATTGCACGGTGAGGGAAAGGTAACGTGTGTTAACCTTCATATATCAGCCTTCCATCTAACACAACCACAATGTCATCAAATCTATTGCACCATAATGAAATCTGACTCGAGTTAGCTTTCCTTCCAACAACATTTCCCGGTGAAGGAAAGGCAACATGTGTCAACCTTCATATATAAGTCTTCCATCTAACACAACCACATTGTCATCAAATCTATTGCACCATAATGAAATCTGACTCGAGTTAGCTTTCCTTCCAACATCATTACATGGTGACTGAAAATTAACGTGTGTTAACCTTCATATATCATCCTTCCATCTATCACAACCACATTGTCATCAAATCTATTGCACCATAATTAAATATGACTCGAGTTAGGTTTCCTTCCAATAGAATTGCACGGTGAGGGAGAGGTAACGTGTGTTAACCTTCATATATCAGTCTTCCATCTAACGCAACCACATTGTCATCAAATTTATTGCACCATAATGAAATCTGACTAGAGTTAACTTTCCTTCCAACATCAATGCACGGTGAAGGAAAGGCAATGTGTGTTAACCATCATATCTCAGTATTCCATCTAACATAACCACATTGTCATCAAATGCATTGCACCATGAAGGAAATATGACTCGAGTTAGATTTCCTTCCAACAACATTGCACGGTGAAGTAAAGCCAACGTGTGTTAACCTTCATATATCCATCTTCCATCTAACACAACCACATTGTCATCAAATCTATTGCACCATAATGAAATCTGACTTGAGTTATCTTTCCTTCCAACAGCATTGCACGATGAAGGAAAGACAACGTATGTTAACCTTCATATATCATCCTTCCATCTAACACAACCACATTGCCAACAAATCTATTGCAGCATAATAAAATCTGACTTGAGTTAGTTTTCCTTTCAACAACATTGCACGGTGATGTAAATGGAACGTGTGTTAACCTTCATATATCAGTATTCCATCTGACACAACCACATTGTCATCAAATCTATTGCACCATAATGAAATCTTACTCGAGTTAGATTTCCTTCCAACAACATTGCACGGTGAAGGAAAGGTAACGTGTGTTAACCTTCATATATCAGCCTTTCATCTAACACAACCACATTGTTATCAAATCTATTGCACCATAATGAAATCTGACTCGAGTTACCTTTCCTTCCAATAGAAATGCACGGTAAGGGAAAGGCAACATGTGTTAACCTTCATATATAAGCCTTCCATTTAAGCCAACCACATTGTCATCAAAAATATTGCACCATAATGAAATCTGACGCGAGTTAGCTTTCCTTCCAACAACATTGCACAGTGAAAGAAACTAAACATGTGTTAACATTCATATATCAGTCTTCCGTCTAACAAAACTACATTATCATCAACTCTATTGCACCATAATGAAATTTGACTCTAGTTAACTTTCTATCCAATAGCATTGCACGATCAAGGAAAGGCAACGTGTGTTAACCTTCATATGTCAACTTTCCATCTAACACAAGCATATTGTCATCAAATCTATTGCACCATAATGAAATATGACTCGAGTTAGCTTTCCTTCCAATAGCATTGCACAATGAAGGAAAGGAACGTGTGTTAACGTTTATATATCAGCCTTCCATCTAACACACCCACATTGTCATCAAATCTATTGCACCATAATGAAATCTGACTCGAGTTAGATTTCCTTCAAACAACATTGCATGCTGAAGGAAAAACAACGTATGTCAACCTTCATATATAAGTCTTCCATCTAACACAAACACATTGTCATTAAATCTATTTCACCATAATTAAATCCGACTCAAGTTAACTTTCCTTCCAACAACATTGCACAATAAAAGAGAAGAAACGTGTGTTAACATTCATATATCACCCTTCCATCTAACTCAACCACATTGTCATCAAATCTATCGCACCATATGAAATCTAACTTGAGTTAGCTTTCCTTCCAACAACAATGCACGGTGTAGGAAAGGCAACGTGTGTGAACCTTCATATATCAGCCTTCCATCTAACACAACCACATTGTCAACACATATATTGCACCATAAAGAAATCTGACTCGAGTTAGCTTTCCTTCCAAAAACATTGCACGGTGAGGGAAAGGCAAAGTGTGTTAACCTTCATATATCAGCATTCCATCTAACACAACCACATTGTCATCAATTCTATTGCACCATAATGAAATCTGACTCGACAAGATTTTCTTCCAACAGCATTGCACGGTGAAGGAAAGGAAACGTGCGTTAACCTTCATATATCATCCTTCCATCTAATACAACCACATTGTCATAAAATCTATTGCACCATAATGAAATCTGACTCGAGCTATCTTTCCTTCCAACAGCAATGCACGGTGAAGGAAAGACAACGTGTGTTAACTTTCATATATCAGTCTTCCATCTAACACAACCACATTGTCAACAAATCTACTGCACCATAATGAAATCTGACTCGAGTTAGTTTTCCTTCCAACAACATTGCATGGTGAAGGAAACGAAAGGTGTGTTAACCTTCATATATACCCCTTCCATCTAACACAACCACATTGTTATCAAATCTATTGTACCATAATGAAATCTCTCTCGAGTTAGCTTTCCTTCCAACAACATTGCACGATTGAGGTAAGGTAACGTGTGTTAACCTTCATATATCAACCTTCCATCTAACACAACCACACTGTCAACAGATCTACTGCACCATAATGAAATCTGACTCGAGTTAGATTTCCTTCCAACAACATTGCACGGTGATGGAAAGGTAACGTGTGTTAACCTTTATATATCAGCCTTCCATATAACACAACCAAATTGTCATCAAATCTATTGCACCATAATGAAATCTGACTCGAGTTAGCTTTCCTTCCAACGACAATGCACAATGAAGGAAAGGAAATGTGTGTTAACCTTCATATATCATTCTTCCATATGACATAACCACATTGTCATCAAATCTATTGCACCATAATGAAATCTGACTCGACTTAGCTTTCCTTCCAACAGTATTTGCACGGTGAAGGAAAGGAAACGTGTGTTAACCTTCATATATCAGTCTTCCGTCTAACAAAACCACATTGTCATCAAATCTATTGCACCATAAAAAAATCTGACTTGAGTTAGCTTTCCTTCGAACAACATTGCACGGTGAAGGAAAGGCAACATGTGTTAACCTTCATATATCAACCTTCCATCTAAAACAACCACATTGTCATCAAATCTATTGCACCATAATGAAATTTAACTCAAGTTAGTTTTCCTTCAAACAACATTGCAAAGTGAAGAAAAGGCAACGCATGTTAACCTTCATATATCAGCCTTCCATCTAACACAACCACATTGTCATCAAATCTATTGCACCATAATGAAATCTGATTCGAGTTAGCTTTCCTTCCAACGACAATGCACTGCGAAGGAAAGGTAACGCGTGTTAACCTTAATATATCAAACTTCCATCTAACACAACCACATTGTCATCAAATATATTGCACCATAATGAAATCTGACTCAAGTTAGTTTTCCTTCCAACCGCAATGCAAGATGAAGGAAAGGGAACGTATGTTAACCTTCATATATCAGCCTTCCATCTAACACAACCACATTCTTATCTAATTTATTACACCATAATGAAATCTTACTCAGGTTAGCTTTCCTTCGAACAACATTGCACAGTGAAGGAAAGACAATGTGTGTTAACCTTCATATATCAGCCTTCCATCTAACACAACCACATTATCATCAAATCCATCGCACCATAATGAAATCTGACTCGAGTTAGTTTTCCTTCCTACAGCATTGCATTGCGAAGGAAAGACAACGTGTGTAAACCTTCATATATCAGCCTTCCATCTAACACAACCACATTTTCATCAAATCTATTGCACCATAATGAAATCTGAGTTAGATTTCCTTCCAACAGCATTGCACGGTAAAGGAAAGGCAACGTGTGTTAACCTTCATATATCAGTCTTCCATCTAACACAACCACACTGTCATCAAATCTATTGCATCATAATTAAATCTGACTCGAGTTAACTTGTCTTCCAATAGCATTGCACAGTGAAGGAAAGACAACGTGTGTTAACCTTTATATATCAGTCTTCCATCTAACACAACCACAATATCCTCAAATATATTGCACCATAATGAAATCTGACTCGAATTAGCTTTCCCTCCAACAACATTGCACGGTGAATGATAAGGTAACGTGTGTTAACCTTCATATATCAGCCTTTCATCTAACACAACCACATTGTCATCAAATATATTACACCATAATGAAATCTGACTCAAGCTTGATTTCCTTCCAGAAGCATTGCATGGTGAGTGAAAGGTAACGTGTGTTAACCTTCATATATCAGTCTTCCATCTAACAAAACCACAATGTCATCAAATCTTTTTTCACCATAATTAAATCTAACTCGAATTAGCTTTGCTTCCAATAGCATTGCATGGTGAAGGAAAGGTAACGTTTGTTAACCTTCATATATCAGCCTTCCATCTAACACAACCTCATTGTCATCAAATCTATTGCACCATAATGAAATCTGACTCGAGTTAACTTTCCTTCCAACAACAATGCATGGCGAAGGAAAGGAAACGTGTGTTAACCTTCATATATTGGCCTTCCATCTAACAAAACCACATTGTCATCAAATCTATTGCACCATAATGAAATCTAACTCGAGTTAGCTTTCCTTCCAACAGCGTTGCAAGGTGAAGGAAAGGAACGTGTGTTAACCTTCATATATCAACCTTCCATCTTACACAACCACATTGTCATCAAAACTATTGCACCATAATGAAATCTGACTCGAGTTAGCTTTCATTCCAATGGAATTACATGGTGAAGGAAAGGTAACGTCTGTTAACCTTCATATATCAGCCTTCCATCTAATACAACCACATTGTCATCAAATCTATTGCACAATAATGAAATGTTACTCGAGTTTACTTTCCTTCCAACAACATTGCATGGTGAAAGAAAGACAATGTGTGTCAATCTTCATATATAAGCGTATTCCATTTAACACAACCACATTGTCATCAAATCTATTGCACCATAATGAAATCTGACTCGAGTTAGCTTTCTTTCCAACAGCATTGCACCGTGAAGGAAAGGAAACGTGGGTTAACCTTCATATATCAGCCTTCCATCTAACACAACCACATTGTCATCAAATGCACTGCACCATGAATTAAATCTAACTAAAGTTAGTTTTCCTTCCAACAAAAAATTCACGGTGAAGGAGAGGTAATGTGTGTTAACCTTCATATATCAGTCTTCCATCTAACACAACCACATTGTCAGCAAATCTATTGCACCATAATGAAATCTAACTCGAACTAGCTTTCCTTCCAACAACATTGCACGATGAAGGAAGGCAATGTGTGTTAACCTTCATATATCAGTCTTACATCTAACACTACCACATTGTCATCAAATCTATTGCACTCGAATGAAATCTTACTTGAGTTAGTTTTCCTTCCAATAGCATTGCACGGTGAAGGAAATGGAACGTGTGTTAGCCTTCATATATCAGTATTCTATCTAACACAACCACATTGTCATCAAATCTATTGTACCATAATGAAATCTGACTTGAGTTAGCTTTCTTTCCAGCAGCATTGCACAGTGAAGTAAAGGTAACGTGTGTTAACCTTCATATATCAGTCTTCCATCTAACACAACCACATTGTCATTGAATCTATTGCACCATAATGAAATCTGACTCGAGTTAGCTTTCCTTCCAACAACATTGCACGGTAAAGGAAGACAACGTGTGTTAACCTTCATATATCAACCTTCCATCTAACACAACCACATTGTCATCAAATCTATTGCACCATAATGAAATCTGACTCAAGTTAGTTTTCCTTCCAACGGTAATGCAAGATGAAGGAAAGGGAACATTTGTTATCCTTCATATATCAGCCTTCCATCTAACACAACCACATTCTCATCTAATTTATTGCACCAAAATGAAATCTGACCCAGGTTAACTTTCCTTTGAATAACATTGCACGGTGAAGGAAAGGCAACATGTGTTAACCTTCATATATCAGCCTTCCGTCTAACACAACCACATTGTCATCGAATCCATTGCACCATAATGAAATCTAACTCAAATTAGTTTTCCTTCCAACAGCATTGCACAGTGAAGGAAAGACAAAGTGTGTTAACCTTCATATATCAGCCTTCCATCTAACACAACCATATTGTCATCAAATCTATTGCACCATAATGAAATTCTAATTAGTTTTCCTTCCAACGGAATTGCACGGTAAACGAAAGGCAACGTGTGTTAACCTTCATATATCAGTCTTCCATCTAACACAACCACATTGTCATCAAATCTATTGCACCATAATCAAATCTGACTCGAGTTATCTTGTCTTCCAATAGCATTGCATGGTAAAGGAAAGACAACGTGTGTTAACCTTCATATATCAGCCTTCCATCTAACACAACCACAATGTCATCAAATCTATTGCACCACAATGAAATCTGACTCGAGTTAGCTTTCCTTCCAACAACATTGCACGGTGAAGGAAAGGTAACTTGTGTTAACCTTCATATATCGGTCTTCCATCTAATACATACACATTGTCATCAAATATATTGCACCATAATGAAATCTGACTCGAGTTAGCTTTCCTTCCAACAACATTGCACAGTGAGGGAAATGTAACGTGTTTTAACCTTCATATATTAGCTTTCCATCTAACAAAACCACAATGTCATCAAATCTATTGCACCATAATGAAATATGACTCGAGTTAGCTTTCCTTCCAACAACATTGCATGGTGAAGGAAATGTAACGTTTGTTAACCTTCATATATCAGTCTTCCATCTAACACAACCACATTGTCATCAAATCTATTGCACCATAATGAAATATGACTTGAGTTAACTTTCCTTCCAACAACAATGCACGGTGAAGGAAAGGCAATGTGTGTTAACCTTCATATATTGGCCTTCCATCTAACACAACCATATTGTCATCAAATCTATTACACCATAATGAAATTTGACTCGAGTTAGCTTTCCTTCCAAAAACATTGCATAGTGAAGGAAAGGAACGTGTGTTAACCTTCATTATCAACCTTCCATCTAACATAACCACATTGTCATCAAATCTATTGCACCGTAATGAAATCTGACTCGAGTTAACTTTCCTTCCTACAGCATTGCACGATGAAGGAAGAACAACGTGTGTCAATCTTCATATATAAGCGTCTACCATTTAACACAACCACATTCTCATCAAATCTATTGCACCATAATGAAATATGACTCGAGTTAGCTTTCATTCCAATAGCATTGCACGGAGAAGGAAAGGCAACGTGTGTTAAGCTTCATACATCAGCCTTCCATCTAACACAACCACATTGTCATCAAATCTATTGCACCATAATGAAATCTGACTCGAGTTAGCTTTCCTTCCAACAGCATTGTACGATGACGGAGAGGTAATGTGTATTAACCTTCAAATATCAGTCTTCCATCTAACACAACCACATTGTCATCAAATCTATTGCACCATAATGAAATATGACTTGAGTTAACTTTCCTTCCAACAACAATGCACGGTGAAGGAAAGGCAATGTGTGTTAACCTTCATATATTGGCCTTCCATCTAACACAACCATATTGTCATCAAATCTATTACACCATAATGAAATTTGACTTGAGTTAGCTTTCCTTCCAAAAACATTGCATAGTGAAGGAAAGGAACGTGTGTTAACCTTCATTATCAACCTTCCATCTAACATAACCACATTGTCATCAAATCTATTGCACCGTAATGAAATCTGACTCGAGTTAACTTTCCTTCCTACAGCATTGCACGATGAAGGAAGAACAACGTGTGTCAATCTTCATATATAAGCGTCTACCATTTAACACAACCACATTCTCATCAAATCTATTGCACCATAATGAAATATGACTCGAGTTAGCTTTCATTCCAATAGCATTGCACGGAGAAGGAAAGGCAACGTGTGTTAAGCTTCATACATCAGCCTTCCATCTAACACAACCACATTGTCCTCAAATGCACTGCACCATGAAGTAAATCTAACTAAAGTTAGTTTTCCTTCCAACCGCAAATTCACGGGGAAGGAGAGGTAACGTGTGTTAACCTTCATATATCAGCCTTCCATCTAACACAACCACATTGTCAACAAATCTATTGCACCATAATGAAATCTAACTCGAGTTAGCTTTCCTTCCAACAGCATTGCACGATGAAGGAAAGGCAACGTGTGTTAACCTTCATATATCAGTCTTCCATCTAACACAACCACATTTTCATCAAATCTGTTGCACCGTAATGAAATCTAAACCGAGTTAGCTTTGCTTCCAAAAACATTGCACGGTGAAGGAAAGGTAACGTGTGTTAATCCTCATATATCAGCCTTCCATCTAACAGAACCACATTGTCATCAAATCTATTGCACCATAATGAAATCTGACTCAAGTTAGCTTTCCTTCCAATAGCATTGCACGGTGAAAGAAAGGCAACGTGTGTCAACCTTCATATATAAGTCTTCCATCTAACACAACCACATTGTAATCAAATCTATTGCACCATAATGAAATATGACTCTAGTAAGCTTTCTTTATAACAACATTGCACAGTGAAGAAAAGGAAACATGTATTAACCTTCATATATCAGACTTCCATCTAACACAACCACATTGTCATTAAATACACTGCACCATGAAGTAAATCTAACTAAAGTTATCTTTCCTTCCAACAACAAATTCATGGTGAAGGAGAGGTAACGTGTATTAACATTCATATATCAGCCTTCCATCTAAAACAACCACAATGTCATCAAATCTATTGCACCATAATTAAATCTGACTCAAGTTAGCTTTCCTTCCAACAGTATTTCACAGTGAAGGAAAGGTAACGTGTGTTAAACTTCAAATATCAGCCTTCCATCTAACACAACCACATTGTCTTCAAATCTATTGCACCATAATGAAATCTAACTCGAGTTAGCTTTCCTTCCAACAGCATTGCACGATGAAGGAAAGGCAATGTGTGTCAACCTTCATATATAAGTCTTCCATCTAACAAAACCACATTGTCATCAAATCTATTGCACCATAATGAAATCTGACTCGAGTTAGCTTTCTTTCCAACAGCATTGCACGGTGAACGAAAGACAACGTGTGTTAAACTTCATATATCAGTCTTACATCTAACACAACCACATTGTCATCAAATGCACTGCACCATGAAGTAAATCTAACTAAAGTTAGTTTTCCTTCCAACAGCAAATTCATGGTGAAAGAGAGTTAACGTGTGTTAACCTTCGTATATCATTCTTCCATCTAACACAACCACATTGTCAGCAAATCTATTGCACCGTAATGAAATCTGACTCGAGCTAGTTTTCCTTCCAACAACATTGCACGATGAAGGAAAGGAAACGTGTGTTAACCTTCATATATCAGTCTTCTATCTAACACAACCACAATGTCATCAAATCTATTGCACCATAATGAAATATGACTCGAGTTAGCTTTCCTTCCAACGGCATTGCATGGTGAGGAAAACGTAGTGTGTGTTAACCTTCATATATTAGCCTTCCATCTAACACAACCATATTGTCATCAAATCTATTGCACCATAAGGAAATATGACTCGAGTTAGCTTTCCTTCCAACAGCATTGCACGGTGAAGGAAAGGCAACGTGTGTCAACCTTCATATATAAGTCTTCCATCTAACACATCCACATTGTCATCAAATCTATTGCACCATAATGAAATCTGACTCGAGTTAGCTTTCTTTCCAACAGCATTGCACGGTGAAAGAAAGGAAACGTGTGTTAATATTCATATATTAGCCTTCCATCTAACACAACCACATTGTCATCAAATGCACTGCACCATGAAGTAAATCTAACTAAAGTTAGTTTTCCTTCCAACAACAAATTCACGGTGAAGGAGAGGTAACGTGTGTTAACCTTGATATATCAGTCTTCCATCTAACACAACCACATTGTCAGCAAATCTGTTGCACCATAAAGAAATCTTACTCAAGTTAGCTTTCCTTCCAACATCATTATACGATGAAGGAAATGCAACGTGTGTCAACCTTCATATATCAGTCTTCCATCTAACACAACCATATTGTCATCAAATCTATTGCACCCTAATGAAATCCGAATTGAGTTAGCTTTCCTTCCAATAGCATTGCATGGTGAAGGAAAGGCAACGTGTGTCAGCCTTCATATATCAGTCTTCTATCTAACACAACCACATTGTCATCAAATCTATTGTACCATAATAAAATCTTACTCTAGTTAGCTTTCTTTCCAACAACATTGCACGGTGAAGTAAAGGTAATGTGTGTTAACCTTCATATATCAGCCTTCCATCTAACACAACCACATTCTCATCGAATCTATTGCACCATAAAGAAATCTTACTCGAGTTAGCTTTCTTTCCAACAGCATTGCACGGAGAAGGAAAGGAAACGTGTGTTAACCTTCATATATCAGCCTTCCATCTAACACAACCACATTTTCATCAAATGCACTGCACCATGAAGTAAATCTAACTAAAGTTAGTTTTCCTTCCAACAGCAAATTCACGGTGAAAGAGAGGTAACGTGTGTTAACCTTCGTATATCAGTTTTCCATCTAACACAACCACATTATCAGCAAATCTTTTGCACCGTAATGAAATCTGACTTGACTTAACTTTCCTTCCAACAGGATTGCACGATGAAGGAAAGGCAACGTGTGTTAACCTTCATATATCAGTCTTCCATCTAACACATCCACAATGTCATCAAATCTATTGCACCATAATGAAATATGATTCGAGTTAGTTTTCCTTCCAACAACATTGCATGGTGAAGGAAAGGTAGTGTGTGTTAACCTTTATATATCAGCCTTCTATCTAACACAACCACATTCTCATCAAATCTATTGCACCATAATTAAATCTGACTCGAGTTAGCTTTCCTTCCAACAGCATTGCATGGTGAAGGAAAGACAACGTTTGTCAACCTTCATATATAATTCTTCCATCTAACATAACCACATTGTCAGCAAATCTATTGCACCGTAATGAAATCTGACTCGAGTTAGCTTTCCTTCCAACAGCATTGCACGATGAAGGAAAGGAAACCTGTGTTAACCTTTATATATCAGTCTTCCTTCTAACACAACCACAATCGCATCAAATCTATTGCACCATAATGAAATATGACTCAAGTTAGCTTTCCTTCCAACAACATTGCATGATGAAGGAAAGGTAGCGTGTGTTAACCTTCATATATCAGCTTACCATCTAACACAACCACAGTGTCATCAAATCTATTGCACCATAATGAAATCTGACTCGAGTTAGCTTTCCTTCCAACAGCATTGCACGGTGAAGGAAAGGCAACATGTGTCAACCTTCATATATAAGTCTTCCATCTAACACAACCACATTGTCATCAAATTTATTGCACCATAATGAAATCTGACTCGAGTTAGCTTTCTATCCAAAAGCATTACACAGTGAAGGAAAGGCAACGTGTGTTAACCTTCATATATCAGCCTTCCATCTAACACAACCATATTGTCATCAAATGCACTGCACCATGAAGTAAATCTAACTAAAGTTAGTTTTCCTTCCAACAACAAATTCACGGTGAAGGAGAGGTAACGTGTGTTAACCTTTATATATCAGCCTTCCATCTAACACAACCACATTGTCAGCAAATCTATTGCACCATAAAGAAATCTTACTCGAGTTAACTTTCCTTCTAACATCATTACACGATGAAGGAAATGCAACGTGTGTCAACCTTCACATATCAGTCTTCCATCTAACACAACCACATTGTCATCAAATCTATTGCACCCTAATGAAATCCAACTTGAGTTAGCTTTCCTTCCAAAAGCATTGCACGGTGAAGGAATGGCAACGTGTGTCATCCTTCATATATCAGTATTCTATCTAACACAACCACATTGTCACCAAATCTATTGTGCCATAATAAAATCTGACTCGAGTTAGCTTTCTTTCCAACAACATTGCACGGTGAAGTAAAGGTAATGTGTGTTAACCTTCATATATCAGCTTTCCATCTAACACAACCACATTGTTATCGAATCTATTGCACCATAATGAAATCTGACTCGAGTTAGCTTTCCTTCCAACAACATTGAACAGTGAAGGAATGCAATGTGTGTTAAGCTTCATATATCAACCTTCCATCTAACACAACCACATTGTCATCAAATCTATTGCACCATAATGAAATCTGACTCAAGTTAGTTTTCCTTCCAACAGCAATGCAAGATGAAAGAAAGGGAATGTATGTTAACCTTCATATATGACCCAAGTCACCCAACGAGATATTTTCTTGCTTAACAATACACATGACACAAACCACAATGCTTACACAAACAAGGTGTAGAACAAGATGCCAGAAGTGGCTTATATTACTTCTCAGAAATCGGTTACAATGCAAATAATTGTAAACAAATAACTAACTACAATCGACCTCAGCCATTACAACTTAGAAGTAACTGTGGTGTTTTCTCCCTGTGTGTCGACCTCACCCTCTCCTGGTTCGCCACGGAACTCTGAGCTATGGTTCGATCTCAACGCTATGGACTTCGGCCGGTGTGACTCTTCACAACTCTCTCGGCTCTGCCTTCTGCACTCTCTATCTGTCTCTCCCTTGTAGACTGAAGACCTTCTCTTTCTCCTCTATTCCTCGGTTGTTGTTCCCAAGACGATGGAAATCCCAAGACACGTGTCCTCCTCTGTTCGTCGATCCTGCCAAATCCTGCGAACCTGCACTGTCAGCTTCTAGCCATGCTGCACAGCCTCTGTCCATGACGTCTCCTGTCATGTCCTTCACCAACTCGCAATAACTGTAATAACTTCCTCAGCAACCCCGAACGGCTACTAGGTATAGTCCCTTGAATTTCTGTCCTTTCGACCCTCCTACAGCAGTCAGTCTCATCACGACCTTCCTGTTGGTTCACTCTTTTCCCAATTACACTTGGCTTCGCCAAACCCTGTCGTGTCGTAGTTCGACCTCTTGTCGACTACCCGAAATCTTACGTCGCCCGTCGTCTGTCGACCATTCCGTGTCGATTCTCGACATCTTCTTTTCCTTTAGTCGGCCGCCCCCCCTCCCCCCCCCCCCGACTGTTTCTGCTCGACATGTTGACTTCGACAAGTCAACCTGCTCTCCGCACCAGTGGTCATCGGCACTCCCGCTGGTCGGATCCCTTTGGTCGATCAACCTCGACTGATCTACCTATGTCTCGATGCTCCTGCATTAGTCTCCCCAGGTGAAAAAGAATTCGACTGTTCCGTTAGTCTCCTGAACTCCTCTTCGGAAATCCACGTTGCTTCCTGCAGCTCATCATTTGTCCATCGCACCAAGTAGTCCTTCATGCGCGATCTAAGAGTACGCCCTACTTCGCGTTCGTCGATTACTTCTATGATCCCTTCTTTATGTCAGTCTGGAATTTGTCCTGTCCAGTCAATACTTGTTCCTTCCTCCTTTCTGCTGCTTGACCCTTCCTCAAATTTGTACAGGTTTGAGACGTTGAACGTTGCTGAAATGTTCAAGTCTTTCGGCAATTCCAACACATATGCGTTGTCCGAAATCTTCTTCAAAATCCTGCATGGCCCTATCTTCTTCAACTTCAGCTTGTTGTACGTTCCTGTCGGAAATCGCTCCTTCCGCAAATAGGCATAGACTAAGTCCTCTTCTTGGAATGACAGTAGCCTCTTTCTCCGGTCGGCTCTCAAATTGTAGGATGCATTACTTTTCTCGATGCGCTTTCGCACATTTTCATGAACTTCATGCATATGCTCTGCGAATGATTCTGCATCCGTGCTCTTCCTGGTTTCTGTCGACAATTCGACCAAATCTACCACTACATGTGGACTCCTCCCTTGAACAATCTGGAATGGGCTCAATCCTGTCGTTCAATTCACATAATTTTTATATGCAAACTCTGCCTGTGCCAACACATTTTCCCACTGCTTGGGTCTGTCGGCCGCTAAACATCTCAGAAGGTTTCCCAAACTTCTGTTTACAACCTCGGTTTGTCCGTCCGTCTGCGGATGATGTGCCGAGCTAAACTCTAGCTTCGTGTCAAGTTTCTTCCATAGGGTCCTCCAGAAATGCCCCATGAATTTCGTATCCCGATCCGATGTGATACTCTTTAGCAACCCATGAAGCCTGACTATTTCCTTAAAGAATAACACAACGATCCATGTGGCATCACTTGTTTTCTTACATGGTATGAAATGTGCCATCTTCGAAAATCTGTCGACTACAACGAATATTGAGTCGCTTCCCTACTGAGTCCTTGGTAATCCTAACACAAAATCCATGCTAAGATGCTCCCACGGGTTCTCTGGTACTGGAAATGGTGTATACAACCCTGTGTTCTGACTCCTTCCTATTGCCAACTGGCAAATCTGACATTGTCGAACCCATCTTCCGACATCTGTCGACATCCTTGGCTAGAAATACTTTTCTTCGACTAGTGCTTTGGTCTTGTCGATCCCAAAGTGTCCTGTTAACCCACCATTATGAAACTCTCGGATTAAGTTCTCTCTTACTGATCCTCTAGGAACACACAGCTGACTTCCCCTAAACAGATAGCCTCCTTGAATGAAATAACTCAAATATGGATTTCTGTCGATGCTCCAAGGCTCACGAGAAGCCTTCCATGCTTTCGCAAAATCTTCATCGGTCTCATACTCTGTCTTTATCGACTCTATCCATGTTTCCTGAACAGTCATCGTGCCCAACAGCGCAACTCTCCTGCTCAACGCGTCGGAAACTTTGTTCGACTTTCCTGACCTATGTCGCAACACGAATGTATATCTCTGGAGTAGTTCCACCCACTTCATGTGTCTCTGATCCAACTTCGACTGAGTATTCAGATACCTCAGTGCTTGGTGATCCATGTATAACACAAATTCCTGAGGCAACAAATAATGCCTCCATTTCTTCAATGCTTGTATGATAGCATAAAATTCTTGATCATAGACCGAATATATCTGCTTCGCTCCATTCAGTTTTTCACTGAAAAATGCAATTGGTCGGCCTTCCTGGATCAACACTGCTCCAATTGTTGTTCCACTTGCATCACAATCGACCTGGAAAACTTTGTCAAAGTCTGGGAGCGCCAACACTGGGCTCTCGGTGACCTTTTCCTTCAATCTATCGAAAGCTTCCTGGGCCTTATCCGTCCACTTGAACTCGCCCTTTCTCATGCATTCTGTCAATGGTGCACAGATCCGACTAAATCCCCAAATGAACTTCCGGTAGAAACTAGCAAGTCCATGGAAACTTCTCACTGTAGTCGCACTTGTCGGTTCCGGCCAATCCACTATTGCCTTCACCTTCTCGGGGTCCATCTCCAACCCTTTACCTGAAATTACAAATCCCAAGTACACCAATTCCTTCTTCATGAAGAAACACTTTTGCAGATTAACCATGACGCAAGTCACCCTACGGAAATAAGGTTCTTGCTTAACAATACACACGACACAAACCACAATGCTCACACAAACAAGGTGTAGAACAAGATGCCTAGATTGGCTTATATTACTTCTCTGAAATCGGTTACAATGTAAAATAACTGTAAGCAAATAACTAACTACAATCGGCCTCAGCCATTACAACAACGAAGTAACTATGGTGTGTTCTCCCTGTGTGTCGACCTCACCCTCTCCTAGTTCACCTTCATAACTCTGAGCTATGGTTCAATCTCAACACTCTACACTCGGCCTGTGTGACTCTTCACAACTCTCTCGGCTCTGCGCTCTGCTTTGCTCTACTCAACAGTGTCTAGACTGAAGACCTCTTTTCCCTCTTCTACTTTGCGGGTGTTGTTTCCAAGATTATTACAATCTCGAGACACGCATCCCCCTCCATTCGCCGATCCTATCCAAATCCTGCGAATCTGCACTGTCAGCTTCCAGATGTGTTGTACAGCCTCTGTCCATGACGTCCTCTATCACGTCCTTCACCAACTCACCATAACTGTCATAACTTCCTTAGCAACCCCAAACAGCTACTAAGTACAGTTCATTGACTTTCTGTCCTTCTGACCCTGCTACAGTAGTCAGTCACATCTCAACTATCCTGTCGGCTCACTCCTTTCCCCTTTACACTTGGCTTCGCTAAACCCTGTCGTGTCGTAGTTCGACCACTTGTCGACTACCCGACCTCTTACATTGCTCATCATCTATTGACCATTCCCTGTCGATCCTCGACCTCGTGACATCTATTGATCCTTCAGTCGGTCGCACCCCGACTGCTTCTGCTCGACTTGTTGACTTTGACAAGTCAACCTGCTTCCCGCACCAGTGGTCATCGGCACTCCCACTGGTCGGCTCCCTTCAGTCGATCAATATCAACTGATCTGCCTAGGCCCCGATACTCCTGCATCAAACCATCAGCTTTTCTTCCTGCAATTTCTGTAATACTTGTCGAACATGTTCCAAATGTTCTGACTTGGTCCAACTGAAAATCAGAATGTCGTCTAGATAGACTACGACAAACTTTCCTAAGACTGGTTTCAGCACTTCATTCATCAGTCTCATGAATGTACTGGGTGCATTAGTCAATCCGAATGGCATGACTAACCACTCATATAACCCTTCTCTTGTTTTGAATGTTGTCTTCCATTCATCTCCTTCTTTGACCCTAATCTGGTGATACCCACTCTTCAGGTCTAATTTCGTGAAGTATGTCGCTCCACTCAGGAAATCCATCAATTCATCCATCCTTGGCACTGGAAATCGATACTTGATTGTGATCCTGTTGATGGCTTTGGAGTCGGTACACATTCTCCATTCCCCGCCCTTCTTTGGTGTCAATACTGCTGGTACTGTACATGGGATCAAACTTTCTCGGATCAATCCCCTGTCCAACAACTCTTGGACCTGTCCCTCTAATGGACTTATCCTATATGGTGCTTTGTTTGGAAGACTCGACCCTAGAATCAAGTCGATCTGATGGGATATACTCCTTATCGGCGGCAATCCCGTCGATTTCGCATCAACCATTATGTCCTGAAACTCTTCGAGTAACTCCTCGACTTCGAATGGAATACTCTCCCTGTCGGTTGTTCCTTCGACATATGGTCCTTTTGGAATGATTTCAAAACATCCCGACTGTTTTTCTTCCTCTGCGAGGAATTCTTTAGCGGTGCTCATCAACACTCGCTTTTCCCAAAGATTTCTCTCGCCATCCCTACCACCAGCTGGCTCTTCTCGCCTCGGCTTAAGAGTCATTTTCACGCCATTCTTCCACACTGTGACTGTGTTAGCTCAACCGTCATAGATCATCTTACGATATTATTGCCATGGTCTCCCTAACAACAGATGGCATGCATCCATGAGTACTACATCACACAGTACGCTATCCTCCAATCCTTCAACCTTGAAGTTGAGCAGGCATTGTTCGGTCACCTTAACACGGTGTCCTTTCTGTAACCATGAGATCTTGTAAGGGTGTGGATGTTCTCGACATTTCAACCCGATCTTATCGATGACTTCTGTCGACACAAGATTCTCTGTACTTCCACCGTCAACTATGGTCTTGCAACGCCATTCTCCGATCCGCACCTTCATTCGAAAGATCGCCTTCCGTTGTGCTGGTTCCATCGGATCACGTTGATCTTCCTGGATCAAGGCTCTCTGAACCGTCAGATTCCGGTTCTTCCTTTTCTCACCTCCACTGCTATCTGATGTCGATTCTTCCCTCTCGTCGACTTTCTCATCCTTTCGACGTCTGGGTTTCGACTCCTATGCAGTATGTAGGTTTTCTGGGCACTCATATTCCTTGTGTACCGCTCCATGACACTTGTAACAGATTATGGCTAGTCTGTTGGCTCCCTTTTTATTAGATGGACCACTTCGACTATATGCGCCTCGACCGCGGTTCTCATGACCATCGCGTCGGTTCTCTTACGCTTTTTCTTTCGTCGATGTCCCTTCTGTGTGTCAGTTATTTTCAACACCTTCTTTCCTGTAGCCACTACCTTGACCCTTCACGGAGACAGTCTTTCCACCCCGACCAGTCATCCTGCCTCTGGTCGCTGCGGACTTCCTCGACAGTTTCTCCTCCGCCTTCAGAGCTAACTGATAGGCTTCTCCAACTGCTCTGAATCTCGACATGCTGAGCTCATCCTGAATAGTATATCTCATGTTGTTTACATACCTGGCAACAACATCTTCTCCTTCATCAGTTTGTCCTGACCGAATCGACAATCGGTAGAACTCCTCCATGTACTCTTTCACAGTCATTTCCTTCTGTCGAAATTTTTGTAGCTAGGAAACCACATAGTCATTTGGTAAGAACTTCCCCTTCAACTTGGCAACCATTCTGTCCCAAGACTTGATTTTCTCCTTGCCTTTCTTGAGTCTGGCAGCCTGTACATTGTCCCACCACAACGAGGCATGACCCTTCAACCTTAGACATGCAGTCTTCACCCGCTTAGGATCCTCGATCTGCTCTATGTCGAAGTATTTCTCCATCTCTCTGAACCAGTCGATCAAGTCTTCTGGGTCCAGGCTTCCCGAGTACGTACGCACATCTATCTTCGCCCAAACTCTCATTTATGTCAGAAGCTTGATGAGTTTTTCCTCTGGTTCTTCTTGTGAAATTGCCCACATAAGATCCAAAGAGATGATGTAAACCTCACAATGAAAGAATTTAGGAATAATAGAAGAAGAGACAAGCAATAGAACTTAGATCCAAAGAAACTCTGATTGAGGCAGAATAATTACACATGTTACATTAAACTGAATAGTAAACAGGTAAATATACAATGCTGAGTATGAGGATTCGAATTCACTAGGAGGAATTTGAATTAGCCTTCATATGAGGATTCGAATTCACTAGGAGGAATTCGAATTAGCCTTCATGCACAGATCCATAATCAGTGGAGAGTCATCAATGCCTAACTAGGAGTCCACCTTCTCATCAGTGAAGTCATCAATGCACAAGTAGTGATCAACCGGGAGTCAAACTGAGTCTAACTAAATGTGGTTGGTGTAACTGGCACATGGAAGCACTAATATAGTGGAGGCTCAGTGGGGGCACCATAGGAGTTAACTGGAGTCAGAATGGTCAATCTAGTCTCGCTGGAGGTCCAACAAAGTGATAAACTCAGTAAAGAGTCAGTTAAGCCTTAAATCAAGGGAATAACTGAAGATAACTCAATATAACTGAATATAACTGGACTGGTAGGTGAAGAAGGCGCCCTTGTCATGCAGTGAGGCAAAGGAGGGCGCATTAGTCACTGGGAGGGCTAGAAATGATCTGAAAGAAGCTCTGGGGGCTAGTTTGCTGAGGACTAGGTGTTGGGACTGATGACCTAGAATGCATGCAAAATGCATGCAAACCCTAATTTTGCATGCATGACTGAAAATGAAAATGACTGGAAAGCTAGTAGGACTAGGATGGAGTATAGGAATATCCTAACACCCCCCCTTAATCCATCCTGGGCCCTGGTAACTAGGACCAAAGGTCACCCATACAATAAATGAAATGATAATAAAATACATAATTGTCCATAAACTGAGGAAATGGGGAAAACCTCATGGGAAAAATACCCCCCTCAAAAAAACAGTAAATAACTCAAAGAACCATCATGCAGAAAAGAAGGAAGCTTTCATCAGTGAAAACTTTTGCAAAAGACTTGGCAAGCTGATCCCATGTAGGAAGGTCTCCCACTGTGCGGAGGATGAAGCAAGTCTTTCAGGAACTTTTTCTGTATCTGGAGCGAATGGAACATGAGTAGTCTTCCCAAAAGATGGAAGAGAGAATCCCATCATCATGCTGCATCTCTTATGGAGAGATGGATGGCATAATGCAAGGTTAGCATGCTGCTGAAGTCTAGTAGTTCTGTAAGCAAATAAATCATCAACTATGTTATCAATAGTAGAAAGGACTGTGTGAGAACATATTTCTCTTGAATCTGGACTAAGAATAGGTGTTGGTTCTGAATCTTCTTGAACCATGATCTCAACATCAAAATCTTGATCTTCTTCTTCACTAGAATAGGAGTCACTGGAAGAGAAGTCACTGTGATGTTCATCAGAATCTGAAGGAATAGTTGGAGAGAAGGGCATGAAGTGTGAGAACTCATATGCCTTTGAGGCATGATTAGCAATCCCATTCGCTATAACCTTTCCAGTGGAGATTTCTGTAATCTCTACTATGTCTGGACCAAAAATTACTTGTTTTGGAGATCTTGTATAAGTCATTTGATATACTAACAACAAATTAGCTGTAAGAGAAGGAACAAATAAGACATTTTTGAACTTACCATGCTCCATATGAACTGTACCCAAACCTTTGGCAGAAATCTGAGAGTTGTCTCCCATGTGAATGGTAGGCCCATCTTGGAGATCCAAAGAGGAGAAGGATTCTTCTTGTGCCATCATGTGGTTGGAAGCTCCAGAATCTATGAGGAGAGCTTTTGTCTTTGAAAAACCAGCCATCAATGCATGACAATCATCAGATCCACTTCCAGAATCAGACATCTTTGCTTCTTTTGGAACAACAATTTGGTTTTGTTCAAGAATCTTGGTTAGAAGATCAATCTTCTTATGCATGCAGGCATGCTCAGGATGATTTCCTCTCTTGCAGTAGGTGCAATTAGGTCTCTTTTGTTTGTCATTCTTGGATCTTGAAGGTTTCTTTCTTTTGCCTTTTTGTCCTCCTTTTGCATTCGCTCCACTTGATTCACCAGCTAAAAGAGCTAGATCTCTGGAGGTTTTGATGGCACCCATTTGAATCAATTTGTCCTCTTCTTGAATGAGAGCGGTAGTAAAATTTTCCAAGGTAGGAAACTTCCATCCAGGGATTGACATTCGCCCAGAATGGAAAGTAGAGACAAAAATAGAAAATTGAGATCCAATTCTGCTCAAAATGGAGAGCACTAATTGTTCATCACTTTTGGTGATGCCACAGTGCTTGCATTGAGTAACCAAATTCTGAAATTTTGAGATGAATGTTTGAATGCTCTCGAAATTTCTAGGTTGCAGAGAAGCCAATTCATTTTCAAGAGTGTAGCCTCTCATCCCATCTTGTTTGCCAAACAGATTCCCCAATTTTGTCCATAACTCATTTGGAGACTTAACTCCTTCAACATGAAACAATAGATCTTCTGACATATGGAGGCATATGAATCCAAAAGCCTCATCCATTCTATTTAGATGCTTGGTTCTTTCAACAGCATGATGAGGAATAGCATCTTTTTCAAATACTATTCGATTTAGACTCTTGTGATACAAGCGAAATATAATCCTATCCTTCCATTCGAAGTAGTTGAATGGAGTGAGGATCAAAGGAGAATAAGGATAAGCATTCGAACTGCTCATCTTGACTGCTAGAACAAGTGCAAAAAGAAATTGTTGAATCTGCTGTTGCAACTGCTGCAACTTCGAAATACCTGCAAAAAACTCTCAAGAATGGAGGTAGAATAATCTCTCAAGTGGCTCTGATACCATGTGAAATTTCCCACATAAGATCCAAAGAGATGATGTAAACCTCACAATGAAAGAATTTAGGAATAATAGAAGAAGAGACAAGCAATAGAACTTAGATCCAAAGAAACTCTGATTGAGGCAGAATAATTACACATGTTACATTAAACTGAATAGTAAATAGGTAAATATACAATGCTGAGTATGAGGATTCGAATTCACTAGGAGGAATTCAAATTAGCCTTCATGCACAGATCCATAATCAGTGGAGAGTCATCAATGCCTAACTAGGAGTCCACCTTCTCATCAGTGAAGTCATCAATGCACAAGTAGTGATCAACCGGGAGTCAAACTGAGTCTAACTGAATGTGGTTGGTGTAACTGGCACATAGAAGCACTAATATAGTGAAGGAGGCTCAGTGGGGGCGCCATAGGAGTTAACTGGAGTCAGAATGGTCAATCTAGTCTCACTGGAGGTCCAACAGAGTGATAAACTCAGTAAAGAGTCAGTTAAGCCTTAAATCAAGGGAATAACTGAAGATAACTCAATATAACTGAATATAAATAGACTGGTAGGTGAAGAAGGCGCCCTTTTCATGCAGTGAGGCAAAGGAGGGCGCATTAGTCACTGGGAGGGCTAGAAATGATCTGAAAGAAGCTCCGGGGGCTAGTTTGCTGAGGACTAGGTGTTGGGACTGATGACCTAGAATGCATGCAAAATGCATGCAAACCCTAATTGCATGCAAACCCTAATTTTGCATGCATGACTGAAAATGAAAATGACTGGAAAGCTAGTAGGACTAGGATGGAGTATAGGAATATCCTAACACTTCTGCTGCGGCTTCCCGAGCTTCCACTTCTTCGACTTCCTCGTCACTGTGGTCCAGTGCTTCAGGAATGCAACCATGTCTCTGGTTTTCTTTGATTGCTGCGACTTCATTTGTCAAAGTCTGCATTTTTTGGACGCATTCGTCGAACATCTCATGATCCACTGTGACGGCTGTTGCGCCACGTGCTCTTCATCCTCGGACATTAACGCCTCTATGAGCCATTTTCAACCTTCGCTGAAAACTCTCACAATTCCGGACTTGCTTCCGGGCTCTCATACCAACTGACGCAAGTCAGGTTGGTATAGTCATCTTCTACAACCAGACTCGCTTCCGGACTCTAATACCAACTGACGCAAGTCAGGTTAGTATATTCGTCTTCTCCAACCGGACTCGCTTCCGGGCTATGATAACAACTGACGCAAGTCACCCAATGGGATACTTTCTTGCTTAACAATACACACGACACAAACCACAATTCTTACACAAATAAGGTGTAGAACAAGATGCCAGAAGTGGCTTATATTACTTCTCAGAAATCGGTTACAATGCAAATAACTGTAAACAAATAACTAACTACAATCGGCCTTAGCCTTTCAACTTAGAAGTAACTGTGGTGTGTTCTCCCCGTATGTCGACCTCACCCTCTCCTGGTTCGCCACGGAACTCTAAGATATGGTTCGATCTCAACGCTTTGGACTTCGGCCGGTGTGACTCTTCACAACTCTCTCGGCTCTGCCTTCTGCACTCTCTATCTGTCTCTCTGTCTCTCCCTTGTAGACTGAAGACCTTCTCTTTCTCCTCTATTCCTCGGTTGTTGTTCCTAAGATGATGGAAATCCCAAGACACGCGTCCTCCTCTGTTCGTCGATACTGCCAAATCCTGCGAACCTGCACTGTCAGCTTATAGCTGTGCTGCACAGCCTCTGTCCATGACGTCTCTTGTCATGTCCTTCACCAACTCGCAATAACTGTAATAACTTCCTCAGCAACCCCGAATGGCTACTAGGTACAGTCCCTTGACTTTCTGTCCTTCCGACCCTGCTATAGCAGTCAGTCTCATCACGACCTTCCTGTCGATTCACTCTTTTCCCAATTACACTTGGCTTCGCCAAACCCTATCGTGTAGTAGTTCAACCTCTTGTCAACTACCCGACATGTTACGTCACTCGTCGTCTGTCGACCATTCCGTGTCGATTCTCGACTTCTCGCGACATCTGTTGTTCCTTCAGTCAGCCGCCCCCCCTGACTATTTCTACTCAACTTGTTGACTTCAACAAGTCAACCTGCTCTCTACATCAGTGGTCATCGGTACTCCCGCTGGTCGGCTCCCTTCGGTTGATCAACCTTGACTGATCTGCCTAGGTCCCGATGCTCCTGCATCAATATATCAGTGTTCCATCTAACACAACCACACTCTCATCTAATTTATAGCACCATAAGGAAATCTGACTCAGGTTAGATTTCCTTCGAACAACATTGCACAGTGAATGAAAGGCAACGTGTGTTAACCTTCATATATCAGCATTCCGTCTAACACAACCACATTGTCATCAAATCTATTGCACCATAATGAAATCTGAATCGAGTTAGTTTTCCTTCTAACAGCATTGCACAGTGAATGAAAGACAATGCGTGTTAACCTTCATATATCATCCTTTCATCTAACGCAACCACATTGTCATCAAATCTACTTCACCATAATGAAATCTGAATTAGCTTTCCTTCCAATACCATTGCATGGTAAAGGAAAGGGAACGTGTGTTAACCTTCATATATCAGTCTTCCATCTAACACAACCACATTGTCATCAAATCTATTGCACCATAATTAAATCTGACTCGAGTTAGCTTGTCTTCCAATAACATTGCACAGTGAAGGAAAGACGTGTGTTAACCTTCATATATCAGCCTTCCATTTAACACAACCACAATGTCATCAAATTTGTTGCACCATGATGAAATCTGACTCGAGTTAGCTTTCCTTCCAACAACATTGCACAGTGAAGGAAAGGTAACGTGTGTTAACCTTCATATATCAGCCTTCCATCTAACACAACCACATTCTTATCAAATATATTGCACCATAATGAAATCTGAGTCGAGTTAGCTTTCCTTCCAACAACATTGCACGGTGAGGGAAAGGTAACATGTGTTAACCTTCATATATCAGCCTTTCATCTAATAAAACAACAATTCCATTAAATCTATTGCACCATAATGAATTCTGACTCGAGTTAGCTTTCCTTCCAACAGCATTGCACGGTGAAGGAAATGTAACGTTTGTTAACCTTCATATATCAGCCTTCCATCTAACAAAACCACATTGTCATCAAATCTATTGCACCATAATGAAATCTGACTCGAGTTAACTTTCCTTCCAACAGCAATGCACAGTGAAGAAAAGGCAACGTGTGTTAACCTTCATATATCGGCCTTCCATCTAACACAAACACATTGTCATCAAATCTACTGCACCATAATGAAATATGACTCGAGTTAGTTTTCCTTCCAACAACATTGCACGGTGAAGGAAAGGAACGTGTGTTAACCTTCATATATCAGCCTTCCATCTTACACAACCACATTGTCATCGAATCTATTGCATCATAATGAAATCTGACACGAGTTAACTTTCCTTCCAACGGCATTGCACGGTGAAGGAAAGGAAACATGTGTTAACCTTCATATATCAATATTCTATCTAACACAACCACATTGTCATCAAATCTATTGCACCATAATGAAATCTGACTTGACTTAGCTTTCCTTCCAACAGCAATGCACGGTGAAGGAAAGGTAACGTGTGTTAACCTTCATATATCAGCCTTCCATCTAACACAACCACATTGTCATCAAATCTATTGCACCATAATGAAATTTGACTCGAGTTAGCTTTCCTACCAACAACATTGCACGGTGCAGGAAAGGAAACGTGTGTTAACCTTCATATATCAGCCTTCCATCTAAAACAACCACATTGTCATCAAATGCAGTACACCATGAAGTAAATCTAACTAAAGATAGTTTTTCTTCCAACAGCAAATTCATAGTGAAAGAGAGGTAATGTGTGTTAACATTAATATATCAGTCTTCCATCTAACACAACCAAGTTGACAACAAATCTATTGCACCATAATGAAATCTGACTCGAGTTAGCTTTCCTTCAACAACATGGCAAGGTGAGGGAAAGGTAACGTGTGTTAACCTTCATATATCAGCCTTCCATCCAAGGCAACCACAATGTCATCAAATCTATTGCACCATAATGAAATATGACTCGAGTTAGCTTTCCTTCTAACAACATTGTACGGTGAAGGAAATGTAACGTGTGTTAACTTTCATATATCAGTCTTCCATCTAACACAACCACATTGTCATCAAATCTATTGCACCATAATGAAATCTTACTCGAGTTAGCTTTCCTTCCAACAACATTGCACGGTGAAGGAAAGTCAACATGTGTCAACCTTCATATATAAATTTTCCATATAACACAACCACATTGCCATCGAATCTATTGCACCATAATGAAATTTGACTCGAGTTAGCTTTCCTTCCAACATCATTGCACGGTGAATGAAAAGTAACATGTGTTAACCTTCACATATCATCCTTCCATCTATCACAACCACATTGTCATCAAATCTATTGCACCATTATGAAATATGACTTGAGTTAGCTTTCCTTTCAACAGCATTACACAGTGAAGGAGAGGTAACGTGTGTTAATCTTCATATATCAGTTTTTCGTCTAACGCAACCACATCGTCATCGAATTTATTGCACCATAATGAAATCTCACTGGAGTTAACTTTCCTTCCAACATCAATCCACGGTGAAGGAAAGGCAATGTGTGTTAACCTTCATATCTCATTCTTCGATCTAAGATAACCACATTGTCATCAAATGCATTGCACCATGAAGGAAATATGACTAGAGTTAGATTTCCTTCCAACAACATTGCACGGTGAAGTAAAGGCAACGTGTGTTAACCTTCATATATTCGCCTTCCATCTAACACAACCACATTGTCATCAAATCTATTGCACCATAAAGAAATCTGAGTCGAGTTATCCTTCCTTCCAACAACATTGCACGATGAAGGAAAGGCAACGTGTGTTAACCTTCATATATCAGCCTTCCATCTAACACAACCACATTGTCATGAAATCTATTGCACCATAATGAAATCTGACTCGAGTTAGTTTTCCTTTCAAAATCATTGCACAGTGAAGGAAATGGAACGTGTGTTAACCTTCGTATATCAGTCTTCCATCTAACATAACCACATCGTCATTAAATCTATTGCACCATAATGAAATCTGACTCAAGTTAGCTTTCCTTCCAACAACATTGCACGGTGAAGGAAATGTAACATGTATTACCCTTCATATATCAGCCTTCCATCTAACACAACCACATTGTTATCAAATCTATTGCACCATAATTAAATCTTAATCGAGTTACATTTCTTTCCAATAGCAAGGTACGGTGAGGGAAAGGCAACGTGTGTTAACCTTCATATATTAGCCTTCCATCTAAGCCAACCACATTGTCATCAAATCTTATGCACCATAATGAAATCTGACTCGAGCTAGCTTTCCTTCCAACAGCATTGCACAGTGAAAGAAACTAAACATGTGTTAGCATTCATATATCAGCCTTCCATCTAACACAACCACATTGTCATCAAATCTATTGTACCATAATCAAATATGACTCGAGTTAATTTTCCTTCCAATAGCATCGCACGGTCAAGGAAAGGAAACGTGTGTTAACCTTCATATATCATCCTTTAATCTAACACAAGTACATTGTCATCAAATCTATTGCACCATAATGAAATATGACTCAAGTTAGCTTTCCTTCCAACAACATTGCACAGTGAAGGAAAGGAACCTGTGTTAACCTTTATACATCATCCTTCCATCTGACACACCCACATTGTCATCAAATCTATTGCACCATAATGAAATCTTACTCGAGTTAGTTTTTCTTCAAACAGCATTGCACTGTGAAGGAAAGACAATGTGTGTCAACCTTCATATATAAGCCTTCCATCTATCACAACCACATTGTTATCAAATCTATTGCACCATAATGAAATATGCCTCGAGTTAGCTTTCATTCCAGTCGCATTGCACGGTGAATGAGAGGTAACATGTGTTAATCTTCATATATCAGCCTTCCATCTAACACAATCACATTGTAATCAAATCTATTGCACCATAATTAAATCTAACTCGAGTTAGTTTTCCTTCTAACAAAATTTGCAGAGTGAAGGAGAGGCAACGTGTGTTAACCTTCATATATCAATCTTCCATATAACTCAACCACATTGTCATCAAATCTATCGCGCCATCAAAAATCTGACTCGAGTTAGCTTTCCTTCCAACAATAATGCATGGTGTAGGAAAGGCAACGTGTGTGAACCTTCATGTATCAGTCTTCCATCTAACACAACCACATTGTCATCAAATATATTGCAGCAATAATAAATCTGAATCGTGTTAGCTTTCCTTCCAACAGTATTGCACGGCGAAGGAAATGTAATGTGTGTTAACCTTCATATATCAGTCTTCCATCTAACACAACCACATTGTCATCAAATCTATTGCACCATAATGATATCTGACTCGAGTTAGATTTTCTTCTAACAACATTGCATGGTGAAGGGAGGGGAACGTGCGTTAACCTTCATATATCAGCCTTCCATCTAATACAACCACATTGTCATAAAATCTATTGCACCATAGTGAAATCTTACTCAAATTAGCTTTCCTTCCAACAACAATTCACGATGAAGGAAAGACAATGTGTGTTAACTTACATATATCAGTCTTCCATCTAACACAACCACATTGTCATCAAATCTATTGCAACATAATAAAATCTGACTCAAGTTAGCTTTCCTTCCAACAATATTGCATGGTGAAGGAAACGAAACGTGTGTCAACCTTCATATATCAACCTTCCATCTAACACAACCACATTGTTATCAAGTCTATTGCACCATAATGAAATCTGACTCCAATTAGCTTTCCTTCCAACAACATTGCACAATGATGGAAATGTAACGTGTGTTAACCTTCATATATCAACCTTTTATCTAACACAACCACATTCTCAACAAATCTACTGCACCATAATGAAATCTTACTTGAGTTAACTTTCCTTCCATAGCATTGCACGGTCAAGGAAAGGAAACGTGTGTTAACCTTCATATATAAGCCTTCCATCTAACACAACCACATTGCCATCAAACCTATTGCACCATAATTAAATCTGACTCGAGTTAGCTTGTCTTCCAATAACATTGCACAGTGAAGGAAAGACAACGTGTGTTAACCTTTATATATCAGCCTTCCATCTAACACAACCACAATGTCATCAAATCGATTCCACAATGATGAAATCTGACTCGAGTTAGCTTTCCTTCCAACAACATTGCACGGTGAAGGAAAGGTAACGTGTGTTAACCTTCATATATCAGCATTCCATCTAACACAACCACATTGTTATCAAATATATTTCACCATAATGAAATATGAGTCGAGTTAGATTTCCTTCCAATAGCATTGCACGGTGAGGGAAAGGTAACATGTGTTAACCTTAATATATCAGCCTTCCATCTAATAAAACCACAATTTAATCAAATCTATTGCACCATAATGAAATCTGACTCGAGTTAGCTTTCCTTCCAACGCATTGCACGCTGAAGGAAATGTAACGTTTGTTAACCTTCATATATCAGTCTTCCATCTAACAAAACCACATTGTCATCAAATCTATTGCACCATAATGAAATATGACTTGAGTTAACATTCCTTTCAACAGAAATGAACGGTGAAGGAAAGGCAACGTGTGTTAACCTTCATATATCGGCCTTCCATCTAACACAACCACATTGTCAACAAATCTATTGCACCATAATGAAATCTGACTCGAGTTAGTTTTCCTTCCAAAAACATTGCACGGTGAAGGAAAGGAACGTGTGTTAACATTCATATATCATCCTTCCATCTTACACAACCACATTGTCATCAAATCTATTGCATCATAATGAAATCTGACACGAGTTAACTTTCCTTCCGACAGCATTGCACGGTGAAGGAAAGACAACATGTGTTAACCTTCATATATCAGTCTTTCATCTAACACAACCACATTGTCTACAAATCTATTGCACCATAATGAAATCGGACTCGAGTTAACTTTCCTTCCAACAGCATTACACGGTGAAGAAAAGGCAACTTGTGTCAATCTTCATATATAAGCGTATTCTATTTAACACAACCACATTGTCATCAAATCTATTACACCATAATGAAATATGACTCGATTTAGCTTTCCTACCAACAGCATTGCACGGTGCAGAAAAGGCAACGTGTGTTAACCTTCATATATCAGCCTTCCATCTAAAACTACCACATCGTCATCAACAGCAAATTCACGGTGAAGGAGAGGTAACGTGTGTTAACCTTCATATATCAGTCTTCCATCTAACACAACCACATTGTCAGCAAATCTATTGCACCATAATGAAATCTGACTCGAGTTAGCTTTCCTTCCAATGGCATACTCGAGTTAGCTTTCCTTCCAACGGCATGGTAAGGTGAGGGAAAGGTAACATGTGTTAACCTTCATATATCAGCCTTCCATCCAAGACAACCACAACGTCATCAAATCTATTGCACCATAATGAAATATGACTCGACTTAGATCTCCTTCCAACAACATTACATGACAAAGGAAAGGAATGTGTGTTAACCTTCATATATCATCCTTCCATCTAATACAACCACATTGTCATCAAATTTATTGCACCATAATAAAATCTGACTTGAGTTAGTTTTTCTTCCAACAGCATTGCACGGTGAAGGAAATGCAACGCGTTTGAACCTTTATATATCACTATTCCATCTAACACAACCACATTGTCATCAAATCTATTGCACCATAATGAAAGCTAACTCAAGTTAGTTTTCCTTCCAACAACATTGCACGGTGAAGGAAAGGCAACATGTGTTAACCTTCATATATCAGCCTTCCATCTAAGCAAACCACATTGTCATCAAATCTTATGCACCATAATGAAATCTGACTCGAGTTAGCTTTCCTTCCAATAGCATTGGACAGTGAAAGAAACTAAACATGTGTTAACATTCATATATCGGTCTTCCATCTAACACAACCACATTGTCATCAAATCTATTGCACCATAATGAAATATTACTCGAGTTAAATTTCCTTCCAATAGCATTACACGGTCAAGGGAAGGCAACGTGTGTTAACCTTCATATATCAGCCTTCCATCTAATACAACCACATTGTCATCAAATCTATTGCACCATAATGAAATCTGATTCTAGTTAGTTTTCCTTCCAACAACAATGCATGGTGAAGGAAAGGTAACGTGTGTTAACCTTCATATATCAGTCTTCCATCTAACACAACCACATTGTCATAAAATCTATTGCACCATAATGAAATTTGGCTCAAGTTAGGTTTCCTTCCAACAACATTACATAATGAAGGAAATATAACGTGTGTTAACCTTCATATATCAGTCTTCCATCTAACACAACCACAATGTCATCAAATCTATTGCACCATAATGAAACTTGACTCGAGTTAACTTTCATTCAAACATTATTGCACAGTGAAGGAAAGGCAACGTGTGTTAACCTTCATATATCAACCTTCCATATAAAACAACCACATTGTCATCAAATATATTGCACCATAATGAAATCTAACTCAGGTTAGTTTTCCTTCCAACAGCATTGCAAGGTGAAGGAAAGGCAACGCGTGTTAACCTTCATATACCAGCATTCCATCTAACACAACCACATTGTCATCAAATCTATTGCACCATAATGAAATCTGATTCGAGTTAGCTTTCCTTCCACCAACAATGCATGGTGAAGGAAAGGTAACGTGTGTTAACCTTCATATATCAGTCTTCCATATAACACAACCACATTGTCATCAAATCTATTGCACCATAATGAAATATGACTCGAGTTAACTTTCCTTCCAACGCCATTGCATGATGAAGGAAAGATAATGTGTGTTAACCTTCATATATCAGCCTTCAATCTAACACAAGCACATTGTCATCAAATCTATTGCACCATAATGAAATCTGACTCGAGTTACGTTTCATTCAACAACTTTGCACGGTGAAGGAAAGGTAACGTGTGTTAACCTTCATAAATCAGTCTTCCATCTAACACAACCACATTGTCATCAAATTTATTGCACCATAATGAATTCTGACTCAAGTTAGATTTCCTTCCAACATTATTGCACGGTGAAGGAAAGGCAATGTGTGTTAACTTTCATATATCAGCCTTTCATCTAACACAACCACATTGTCATCGTATCTATTGCACCATAATGAAATCTGACTTGAGTTAGTTTTCCTTCCAACAACATTGCACGGTGAAGGAAATGCAACGTGTGTGAACCTTCATATCTCAGTATTTCATCCAGCACAACCACATTGTCATCAAATCTATTGCACCATATTGAAATCTAACTCAAGTTAGATTTCCTTCCAACAGCATTGCACAGTGAAGGAAAGGCAACGTGTGTTAACTTTCATATATCAGCCTTCCATCTAACACAACCACATTGTCATCAAATCTACTGAACCATAATTAAATCTGACTCGAGTTAGCTTTCCTTGCAACAACAATGCATGGTGAAGGAAAGGCAACGTGTATTAACTTTCATATATCAACTTTCCATCTAACACAACCACATTGTCATCAAATCTATTGCACCATAATGAAATCTGACTCAAGTTAGTTTTTCTTCCAACAGCAATGCAAGATCAAGGAAAGGGAACGTATGTTAACCTTCATATATCAGCCTTCTATCTAACACAACCATATTCTCATCTAATTTATTGCACCATAATGAAATCTGACTCAGGTTAGCTTTCCTTTGAACAACATTGCACGATGAAGGAAAGGCAACGTTGGTTAACCTTCATATATCAGCCTTCCATCTAACACAACCACATTGTCATCAAATCTATTGCACCATAGTTAAATCTGACTCGAGTTAGTTTTCCTTCCAACAGCATTGCACGGTGAAGGAAAGACAACGTGTGTTAACCATCATATATCCGCCTTCCATCTAACACAACCACATTGTCATCAAATCTATTGCGCCATAATGAAATCTGAGTTAGCTTTCCTTCCAACAGCATTGCTCGTTAAAGGAAAGGCAACGTGTGTTAACCTTCATATATCAGTCTTCCATCTAGCAATACCACAATGTCATCAAATCTATTGCACCATAATTAAATCTGACTCGAGTTAGCTTGTCTTCCAATAACATTGCACGGTGAAGGAAAGACAACGTGTGTTAACCTTCATATATCGGCCTTCCATCTAATAAAACCACAATGTCATCAAATCTATTGCACCATAATGAAATCTGACTCTAGTTAGCTTTCCTTCCAATACCATTGCACGATGAAGGAAAGGTAACATGTGTTAACTTTCATATATCAGTCTTCCATCTTGCACAACCACATTGTCATCAAATGTATTGCACCATAATGAAATCTGACTCGAGTTAGATTTCCTTCCAACAGCATTGCACGGTAAGGGAAAGGTAACGTGTGTTAACCTTCATATATCAACCTCCTATCTAACAAAACGACAATATCATCAAATCTATTGCACCATAATGAAATCTGACTAGAGTTAGCTTTCCCTCCAACAACATTGCACGGTGAAGGAAAGGTAACGTTTGTTACCCTTCATATATCAGCCTTCCATCTAACACAACCACATTGTCATCAAATCTATTGCGCCATAATGAAATCTGATTCGAGTTAACTTTCCTTCCAAGAACAATGCACGGTGAAGGAAAGACAACGTGTGTTAACCTTCATATATCGGCCTTCCATCTAACACAACCACATTGTCATCAAATCTATTGCACCATAATGAAATTTTACTCGAGTTAGCTTTCATTCCAACAACATTGCACGGTAAAAGAAATGAACGTGTGTTAACTTTCATATATCAGCTTTCCATCTTACACAACCACATTGTCATCAAATCTATTGCACCATAATGGAATCTGACTCGAGTTAGCTTTCCTTCCAATGGCATTGCATGGTGAAGGAAAGGTAACGTGTGTTCACGTTCATATATTAGCCTTCCATCTAACACAACCACATTGTGATCAAATCTATTGCACCATAATGAAATCTGAATCGAGTTAGCTTTCCTTCCAATGGCATTGCATGGTGAGGAAAGACAACGTGTGTCAATCTTCATATATAAGCATCTTCCATTTAACACAACCACATTGTCATCAAATCTATTGCCCCATAATGAAATCTGACTCGAGTTAGATTTCTTTCCAACAGCATTGCATGGTTAAGGAAAGGCAACGTGTGTTAACCTTCATATATAAGCGTCTTCCATTTAACACAGTCACATTGTCATCAAATCTATTGCACCATAATGAAATCTGACTCGAGTTAGATTTCTTTCCAACAGCATTGCACGGTGAAGGAAAGGCAACGTGTGTTAACCTTCATATATCAGTATTCCATCTAACACAACCACATTGTCAACAAATCTATTGCACCATAATGAAATCTAACTCGAGTTAGCTTTCCTTCCAACAACATTACACGATGAGGGAAAGGCAATGTGTGTTAGCCTTCATATATCAGTCTTCTATCTAACACAACCACATTGTCATCAAATCTATTGTACCATAATGAAATCTGACTCGAGTTAGCTTTTCTTCCAACAGCATTGCACGGTGAAGTAAAGGTAACATGTTTGAACCTTCATATATCAGCCTTCCATCTAACACAACTAGATTGTCATCAAATCTATTGCACCATAATGAAATCTGACTCGAGTTAGCTTTCCTTCCAACAGCATTGCACGGTGAAGGAAGGGAACATGTGTTAACCTTCATATATCAGTCTTCCATCTAACACAACCACATTGTCATCAAATCAGTTGCACCATAATGAAATCTGACTCGAGTTAGCTTTCCTTCCAATAGCATTGCACGGTGAAGGAAAGGCAATGTGTGTTAGCCTTCATATATCAGTCTTCTATCTAACACAACCACATTGAAATCAGATCTATTTGTTAAATTTTGAGCATTAATTCACAATACTCTAGTATCTTCACTGAGAGAATAACATGTACAATATATCAATGCATAACAATCACAATAAGCATGACAAGCATCACAAGAATCAAAAGCATGAGAGACAAGAGACACAGAGTTTCCGTGGGGAAAACCCTAAGGTGAAAAACCCCACAACTTCCTCAAAGATAGAGAGAGCAATGGCTCAACCAAAGTACAACCAAGATACACTGAGATAGTCTCCTAGTAGCAAATGATCCTCCTCCTGACTAGTGTGCCACTTTCTGAGTGAGAGAGATGTGCTTTTCCGAATGATATAAATAGAGATCACCTGATCTCTATTTATACTAACCTGTTTTCCCAGTGACCTTATGGGACCGACTTGTCTAGCTAGGTACATCCACATTATAATATATATTTCAGGGCCGACCCCACACATGGTGGTCTAATAACCCATCGGCAAGTACACACACTTGCGACACTTGTCAATCCACATGACGACACTTCCTTATAGAGGAATGACACATCTCTTATAAGGGTACAATAAATATATATATAATACACAGATGAAATACATTCCGAAGTTACACATACATCAACACTCCCTCTTAACTAGGAAGGTATTTCTCGACATAGATCTGCTAGACAAGTCTTCTTCTCAGGATCATCGTCATCATCATCGTCACTACTGCTGCTATCTCAACCAATCTCTGAATCTACTCGTCATAGGAAGTTCTATAGAGCCAGTCCTTTTTCATACTGGATGTAGGCCCACCTCCTGCAGGTCTTCATCATCACTGGCCATACTGTGGAATTCTTAGGACTTATTACGTGCGTCACAAAACCTGGCTGCAGCATCCCAGGCTATTACGAGCACACAGCTCTACCTGTAGGATCTCCCAGGAGCACATTACATGTGACCCATCACAAAACCTGGCTAAAGCATCCCAGGCTATTATGAGCACACAGCTCTACCTGTCGGATCTCCCAGGAGCACATTACATGTGGTCCACCACAAAACCTGGCTGAAGCATCTGAGGCCTTTTTCATCCTGTCCAGATCTCCCAGGAGCAAATTACGTGTGGTCATGGCAAAACCTGGCTGAAGCATCTGAGGCCTTTTTCATCCTGTCCAGATCTCTCAGGAGAAAATTACATGCCATAGGACAAAACCTCGCAAGAGCATATCAGGATGTTACGGGTACACAACTCCGACCAGACATGCTCATCTGTACAACCTGATCCACGGCCACAAAGTATCATCTGATACTCATCATACATCATCTTGATGTACACATGATCATCCTGATCATCATCACTGCAACATCCTGCTGCATGTCATCTGAAGAAGCTCGTCATCCACGATCACCCTGATCATGCAATGCATCCATCTGATACACACCAAGTATCTACCTGATACATATCATCATACACAGTGTATCCATCTGATACATAGATACATGATCCACACAATGTATCCATCAACATACATTATCTACCTGATCATACAATGTATCCACCTGATACATATACAGATACATGGTCCAAGCATCCAACATGATGCATATACAAAATACATACAAATGATCCAACCGATCATATCCAGCATCCAACATGATGCGTACATACATATAAATGATCCAACTGATCATATCCAGCATCCAACATGATGCGTACATACATATACATATAAATGATCCAACTGCTCATACAAAGCAAAAACTAGAACATCATCCTGATGCTCATCATCCAGCGCTTACATCCACAGCCATGTGAAGGATCCTCCTTCCAACATGATTGGAATGGCTTCAGCAAATGTGTCCATCACTTCTTCCTCAAAGTTTCCTCGATCTGAAGAACACCAAGCCTCTCCCTGAAGTATTCGAACTTCACCATGGCTAGTGGCTTCGTCAGCACATCTGCGATCTGCTCGTCTGTCGCAACATACAGGAGCTTCACAGCTCCTCTCTGCACCATATCCCTGATATAGTGATATTTGATCTCTATGTGTTTCGACCTGTCATGAAACACTGGATTCTCGGACAGCTTCACACAACTCTGGTTAACACAGAAGATACCAGTAGCATCCAACGGGAGATCAAATAACTCAGACAGTAGCTTCCGTAGCCATACTGCCTCACAACTAGCTGAATAGGATACAACATACTCTGCCTCAGCTGTACTCAGTGTTATGCAGGACTGCTTCCTGCTAAACCAAGAGATCACACCTGATCCCATACTGAAGCAGCACCCAGATGTGCTCTTCCTATCTGCAGCACTGCTAGCCCAATCTGAATCAACATAACCCTGCAGGTTAAACTTTTGATTCGCTTCATACTTGAGCCCATAATCCACTGTACCCTTCAGGTACCTCAGAACATGCTTTACAGCAACCAGGTGAACACTCCTCGGATCCGTCAAGAACTGGCTCAATGTTTTCACAGCAAAGCAAATGTCCGGTCTCGTGTTCGTCAGGTACATCAAGGACCCAATCATCTGACGATACATAGAGACATCAACCGGCTTAGATGAAGCATCGCATAGAAGCTTCAGATTCGATGCCATAGGTGTGGCCATGGCCTTGCAATCCATCATCCCGAATCTCTTCAGGATATCTACTGTGTACTTCCCTTGACCAAGGAAGATCCCACCTGCACTCTACCACACCTCCATACCTAGGAAATAATGCATCATTCCCAAATCTTTCATATCGAACTCAACAGCAAGCTTCCTCTTAGTATCTGCAATCATTCTGTCATCTCCTATTACAAATAAGTCATCCACATACAGGAGTAGAATCACAGGATTCCCTTCCTCAACCTTGTAGTAAAGGTTGGAATCCGCTTTACTCTTGGTAAAGCCCAAACTAGATAGGAAACTGTCCATCCTACCATACCAAGTTTTGGGATCTTGCTTCAAGCCATACAAGGCTTTCTTTAATCTGCACACATATGACTCCCTATCATGTATTTCAAAACCGAGTGGCTTATCCACATATACTTCCTCTTCAACTACACCATTCAAGAAAGTAGTCTTGACATCCATCTGGTGTATTTTCCATTTCATCCCTGCAGCCAGGGCAAGTACTGTTCTGATGGAAGTATACCTGGCTACAGGTGCAAAAGTTTCTTCATAATCTATTCCCTCTTTCTGAGAGAAGCCACGAGCTATGAATCTTGCCTTGTATTTCTCCACACTGCCATCTGCAGCATGCTTGATTTTGTAAATCCATTTGGAAGTCACAACAGACTTCTCTTTAGGTCTTGGGACAACATCCCAAACATCATTCTTCATTATTGATTGATATTCCTCAACCATGGCATCCTTCCATTCTTTCTTTTCCGCTGCTTCTTCATAACTGGAAGGCTCTTTGTTCATAATGTCACAGAGTAAAGCAACATAGCTGGTATGTGATCTGGTTCTCTTCTTTGCTCTGTGTTCCTCTTCTGGAATGCCAAATCTTTCTGCATCTTGAATGAGCTCTCTAGCCCATGCAGGTTTCCTCTTGTGAGAGTTATCCTCACGGGATGGATATACAGGTTCTTGCGGATCTTCAAACTCACGAACAACTTCTGGAACTGCTTCAGTCATGGTAGTGTCTTGAAATCTAGTTTCCTTAGGTTCTGCATAAACTTCGATCGGTGCCTTCCTCGATTTGATGAATGCTGAGTTCTCATCAAATGTCACATCCATGCTGACATCAATCTTCTTGAACCCTGGAAAGTATATTCTGTAATCCTTCGAGCTTTCACTGTAACCCACAAAGATACCCTTCTTTTCTGAAGGATCTAGTTTGGTCCTCTTTTCCTTTGGGACATGAGTGAATACTGGACAACCAAATATTCTGAGATGGCTGACTTCAGGTTTCTTACCAAAAAAGACCTCTTCTGGTGTCTTGTTGTCCAATATCTTGTGGGGTGTTCTGTTCTGCACATATACAGCTGTTCTAGCTGCTTCTGCCCATAGATGCGTAGGTAGATCCTGGTCATGGAGCATTGCTCTTGCTGCTTCCATGATAGTTATGTTCTTCCTTTCTGCAACTCCATTCTGTTGAGGATTATAAGGAGAAGTCAACTCCATCTTAATCCCTGAATCACTACAAAGCTTCTTGAAGTCACCTGAGGTGAATTCTGCACCATTATCGGATCTGAATGTTTTGATCTTCTTGTCAGTTTGATTTTCCATCAAGGTTTTGAATTCCTTAAACTTATCAAACACCTCATCTTTGTTCTTCAAGAAGTATACCCAAGTCTTCCTGGAGAAGTCATCAATAAATGAGACATAGTAAACATACCCACTTAGAGAACTGGATGACATAGGACCACATACATCTGAGTGGATGATTTCCAGGATGTCTTTTGCCTTGCTTTCACTGCTTGGGAAAGCCTTCTTAATGTTCTTACCTTTTGCACATCCTTTGCAAACACCTTCATGTTTGGTCTTGATTTCAGGAAGACCCTCTACAGCCTTGCTTGCAATTGGAAGTGCTCTATAGTGCATATGAGCAAGTATTCTATGCCAAAGTTTACTTGGCTCCATGGATTCATGTACCATGGCATGTTCAGGTTGTCCCTTCAATTTATACAAACCTCCCTCTTGCTCTCCAATCACTACTGCATCATCTATGTTCTTTCCCTTTGGCCACATTAGGACTTGGCCATCCACAAATGCAACCCTCATGCCTTTTGCATCCAATGCAGAAGTGGAGAGTAAGTTCTTCTTGAGCCCAGGTACATATAGAACTTCTTTCATCTTCAAAGATTTTCCAGAATCTAGGTTGTAGGAGGCTTCACCACTTCCTTTGATTGGGTATTGATAATCATCCCCAAGTTTCACCTTATGGGGTGATTCATGTTCAGATAGATTCACAAAAGATTCCTTAAACCCAATCATGTGTTTGGAAGCCCCACTATCAATCAACCAATCATTACAACCATGGTAGATGGTACCTGTGAGAGCAGAGATCAGAACATACTCTTCTTCAATTTATGAGTTATCATCACTTTCTTCCCTAGCCTTCTTCTTGGGTGGTCCATCATCCTCGGTAGCATGAGCATGCAACCTTCTTTTGATGCCCTTCTTCTTCTTGTTGAAGTTGTTGTTGTCCTTCTTGTTCTTGGGACAATTTATGGCAATATGTCCTTTCTCATTACAGGTGAAGCATATTCTTCTTTCTTTGAAGTGATGTGAAGATTTCTTGGAGTGAGATGGCTCTCTCTTGGACTCCCCTTTCTTGGCGTGAGCTATGAGAGCTTGATCTTCATTCCCCATCTTTTCTTCTCGTGCCACAAGCCTTGCTTCTTCTTGTGAGCATTCTTCTCGTAGTCTACTGAAGGAAATCAACCTCTTTCTTGCACAGATTCCTTGAATGAAGTAGTCCCATGACCTAGGCAAGCCATTCAGAGTGCTCATGACAACTTCACCATTCTCTACCATTTCATCCACTGCTTCTAGTTGTTCCTTGATCTGGGAGACTCTTGAAAAATAAGATTGAATGGTTTCTCCATTCTGAAACTTTACCCCTTTCAATTGGTTCCGCAGGGTCATCTTCCGATTTATGTTCTTCCCTTCAAATAGCTTGGTCAAAGAGTCTAACATCTCTTTGGGTGTCTTTAGAGAAGACACATGGGGTATGAGATGGTCTTTGATAGAATCAGCAATGATTCTCTTTTCCTTGACCAAGTTCTTCTTATGCAATACTTTAGCCTCTTCATCCTCTGGGACAGGGATGTCTTCTTTTATATATGAGTCCAACTCATTCTCTTCCAGGATTAACCCAATCCTATACTTCCAAGCTCGGAAGTTATCAGCCCCTTCAAGCTTATCCTCAAGCTTGGTGTGGTGAGACATCTTAAAGAGTACTTCAAATGGAAATAGAAAATATTTAGGTCTTACCACTTAAAATGCTGAAAACTGGATCTGGTCCTGGATTAGGGTTTGTCGGAAAAACCCTAAAAATTCAAAATGTGAATTTCAAATTTCTGAAAGGATAGAAAGATGCGCCTTGATGAGCTGATCAGCCTGGTGCATTCAGAATTTGAGATCAATAAAGCTTTACCCTTCAGATTTGTCTTTTTGTCCTCCCGGGTTCACTGGGAGAGCCCTAAATTAGGGTTTGAGTTTCCCGGAGATATACCCAGCCAAAAATCTCGATCCAAAGCTCTAAACTTCGATTTTTGCAAGGAGCTTCTAGCTATGTCTTCAGATTTCAGAAATTCCTATTTTTGTGGAAACCCTAATTTTTAGGGCCAAATCTGAAAATGCTCGGAATTGAATTCTGATTGGACAGATAGATGCGCCTTGATGAGTAGAGTCAATCTACTATACTGCTTTTCCAAAATCTGTGGAGAGAAACCCAATAAACAAGAAACTCAAGTTTTCGTCACTGCGAAATGTCTTCTTCTCAAGTTAGCTCTGATACCATGTTAAATTTTGAGCATTAATTCACAATACTCTAGGATCTTCACTGAGAGAATAACATGTACAGTATATCAATGCTTAGCAATCACAATAAGCATGACAAGCATCACAAGAATCAAAAGCATGAGAGACAAGAGACACAGAGTTTCCGTGGGGAAAACCCTAAGGTGAAAAACCCCACAACTTCCTCAGAGATAGAGAGAGCAATGGCTCAACCAAAGTACAACCAAAATACACTGAGATAGTCTCCTAGTAGCAGATGATCCTCCTCCTCACTAGTGCGCCACTTTCTGAGTGAGAGAGATGTGCTTTTCCGAATGATCTAAATAGAGATCACCTGATCTCTATTTATACTAACCTGTTTTCCCAGTGACCTTATGGGGCCGACTTGTCTAGCTAGGTACATCAACATTATAATATATATTTCAGGGCCGACCCCACACATGGTGGTCTAATAACCCACCGGCAAGTACACACACTTGCGACACTTGTCAATCCACATGACGACACTTCCTTATAGAGGAATGACACATCTCTTATAAGGGTACAATAAATATATATAAAATACACACATGAAATACATTCTGAAGTTACACATACATCAACACTATTGTACCATAATAAAATCTGACTTGAGTTAGCTTTCCTTCCAACAGCATTGCACGATGAAGGAAAGGCAACGTATGTTAACCTTCATATATCAGTCTTCCATCTAACACAACCACATTGTCATCAAATCTATTGCACCATAATAAAATCTGACTCGAGTTAGCTTTCCTTCCAACAATATTACATGGTGAAGGAAACGGAACGTGTGTTAACCTTGATATATCAACCTTCCATCTAACACAACCACATTGTTATCAAGTCTATTGCACCATAATGAAATCTGACTCCAATTAGCTTTCCTTCCAACAACATTGCACGATAATGGAAAGGTAACGTCTGTTAACCTTCATATATCAACCTTTTATCTAACACAACCATATTCTCAAAAAATCTACTGCACCATAATGAAATCTTACTTGAGTTAACTTTCCTTCCAATACCATTGCACGGTCAAGGAAATGCAACGTGTGTTAACCTTCATATATCATCCTTCCATCTAACACAACCACATTGTCATCAAATCTATTGCACCATAATTAAATCTAACTCGAGTTAGCTTGTCTTCCAATAACATTGCACAGTGAAGGAAAGACAATGTGTGTTAACCTTTATATATCAGCCTTCCATCTAACACAACCACAATGTCATCAAATCTATTCCACAATGATGAAATCTGACTCGAGTTATCTTTCCTTCCAACAGCATTGCACGGTGAAGGAAAGGTAACGTGTGTTAACCTTCATATATCAGCATTCCATCTAACACAACCACATTGTTATCAAATATATTGCACCATAGTGAAATCTGAGTCGAGTTAGCTTTCCTTCCAACAGCATTGCACGGTGAGGGAAAGGTAACATGTGTTAACCTTCATATATCAGCCTTCCATCTAATAAAACCACAATTTCATCAAATCTATTGCACCATAATGAAATCTGACTCGAGTTAGCTTTCCTTCCAATAGCATTGCACGGTGAAGGAAATGTAACCTTTGTTAACCTTCATATATCATCCTTCCATCTACAAAAACCACATTGTCATCAAATCTATTGCACCATAATGAAATATGACTCGAGTTAACATTCCTTTCAACAGCAATGCACGGTGAAGGAAAGGCAACGTGTGTTAACCTTCATATATCCGCCTTCCATCTAACACAACCACATTGTCATCAAATCTATTGCACCATAATGAAATCTGACTCGACTTAGTTTTCCTTCCAACAGAATTGCACGGTGAAGGAAAGGAACGTGTGTTAACCTTCATATATCAGTCTTCCATCTTACACAACCACATTGTCATCAAATCTATTGCTTCATAATGAAATCTGACATGAGTTAACTTTCCTTCCAACAGCATTGCACGGTGAAGGAAAGACAACGTGTGTTAACCTTCATATATCAGTCTTCCATCTAACACAACCACATTGTCTACAAATCTATTCCACCATAATGAAATCTGACTCGAGTTAACTTTCCTTCCAACAGCATTGCACGGTGAAGAAAAGGCGACTTGTGTCAATCTTCATATATAAGCGTATTCTATTTAACAAAACCACATTGTCATCAAATCTATTGCACCATAATGAAATCTGACTCGAGTTAGCTTTCTTACCAACAACATTGCACGGTGCAGAAAAGTCAACGTGTGTTAACCTTCATCTATCAGCATTCCATCTAAAACTACCACATTGTCATCAACAACAAATTCACGGTGAAGGAGAGGTAACGTGTGTTAACCTTCATATATCAGTCTTCCATCTAAAACAACCACATTGTCAGCAAATCTATTGCACCATAATAAAATCTGACTCGAGTTAGCTTTCCTTCCAACAGCATGGTAAGGTGAGGGAAAGGTAACGTGTTTTAACCTTCATATATCAGCCTTCCATCCAAGACAACCACAATGTCATCAAATCTATTGCACCATAATGAAATATGACTCGAGCTAGATCTCCTAACAACAGCATTACACCACGAAGGAAAGGAACGTGTGTTAACCTTCATATATCATCCTTCCATCTAATACAACCACATTGACATCAAATTTATTACACCATAATAAAATCTGACTCGAGTTAGTTTTTCTTCCAACAACATTGCACAGTGAAGGAAATGCAACATGTGTGAACCTTCATATATCAGTATTCCATCTAACACAACCACATTGTCATCAAATCTATTGCACCATAATGAAAGCTAACTCAAGTTAGTTTTCCTTCCAAAAGCATTGCACGGTGAAGGAAAGGCAACATGTGTTAACCTTCATATATCAGCCTCCCATCTAAGCCAACCACATTGTCATCAAATCTTATGCACCATAATGAAATCTGACTCGAGTTAGCTTTCCTTCCAACAACATTGGACAGTGAAAGAAACTAAACATGTGTTAACATTCATATATCGGTCTTCCATCTAACACAACCACATTGTCATCAAATCTATTGTACCATAATGAAATATGACTCGAGTTAAATTTCCTTCCAATAGCATTGCACGGTCAAAGGAAGGCAATGTGTGTTAACCTTCATATATCAGCCTTCCATCTAACACAACAACATTATCATCAAATCTATTGCACCATAATGAAATCTTATTCGAGTTAGTTTTCCTTCCAACAACAATGCATGGTGAAGGAAAGGTAACGTGTGTTAACCTTCATATATCAGTCTTCCATCTAATACAACCACATTGTCATAAAATCTATTGTACCATAATGAAATTTGGATCGAGTTAGGTTTCCTTCCAACGGCAATGCATGATGAAGGAAATATAACGTGTGTTAACCTTCATATATCAGTCTTCCATCTAACACAACCACAATGTCATCAAATCTATTGCACCATAATGAAATCTGACTCGAGTTAGATTTCATTCAAACATTAGTGCACGGTGAAGGAAAGGAAACATGTGTTAACCTTCATATATCAACCTTTCATCTAAAATAACCACATTGTCATCAAATCTATTGCACCATAATGAAATCTAACTCAAGTTAGTTTTCCTTCCAAAATCATTGCAAGGTGAAGGAAAGGCAACGCGTGTTAACCTTCATATACCAGCATTCCATCTAACACAACCACATTGTCATCAAATCTATTCCACCATAATGAAATCTGATTCGAGTTAGCTTTCCTTCCACCAACAATGCATGGTGAAGGAAAGGTAACATGTGTTAACCTTCATATATCAGTCTTCCATCTAACACAACCACATTGTCATCAAATCTATTGCACCATAATGAAATCTGACTCGAGTTAACTTTCTTTCCAACGCCATTGCATGATGAAGGAAAGATAATTTGTGTTAAGATTCATATATCAGCCTTCCATCTAACACAACCACATTGTCATCAAATCTATTGCACCATAATGAAATCTGACTCGAGTTATTTTTCATTCAACAACGTGGCACGGTGAAGGAAAGGTAACGTGTGTTATCCTTCATAAATCAGTCTTCCATCTAACACAACCACATTGTCATCAAATTTATTGCACCATAATGAATTCTGACTCAAGTTAACTTTTCTTCCAAATTCATTGCACGGTGAAGGAAATGCAACGTCTGCGAACCTTCATATATCAACCTTCCATCTAACACAACCACATTGTCATCAAATCTATTGCACCATAATGAAATCTAACTCAAGTTTGTTTTCCTTCCAACAGCATTGCATGGTGAAGGAAATGCAACATGTGTTAACCTACATATATCAGCCTCCCATCTAAGCCAACCACATTGTCATCAAATCTTATGCACCATAATGAAATCTGACTCGAGTTAGCTTTCCTTCCAACAGCATTGAACAGTGAAAGAAACTAAACATGTGTTAACATTCATATATCGGTCTTCCATCTAACACAACCACATTGTCATCAAATCTATTGCACTATAATGAAATATGACTCGAGTTAAATTTCCTTCCAATAGCATTGCACGGTCAAAGGAAGGCAACGTGTGTTAACCTTCATATATCAGCCTTGCATCTAACACAACCACATTATCATCACATCTATTGCACCATAATGCAATCTGATTCGAGTTAGCTTTCCTTTAAACAACAATGCATGGTGAAGGAAAGGTAACGTGCGTTAACCTTCATATATCAGTATTCCATCTAACACAACCACTTTGTCATAAAATCTATTGTACCATAATGAAATTTGGCTCGAGTTAGGTTTCCTTCCAACGCAATTGCATGATGAAGGAAATATAACGTGTGTTAACCTTCATATATCAGTCTTCCATCTAACACAACCACAATGTCATCAAATCTATTGCACCATAATGAAATATGACTCGAGTTAGCTTTCATTCAAACATTGTTGCACGGTGAAGGAAAGGCAACATGTGTTAACCTTCATATATCAACCTTCCATCTAAAACAACCACATTGTCATCAAATCTATTGCACCATAATGAAATCTAACTCAAGTTAGTTTTCCTTCCAACAGCATTGCAAGGTGAAGGAAAGGCAACGCGTGTTAACCTTCATATACTGGCATTCCATCTAACACAACCACATTGTCATCAAATCTATTGCACCATAATGAAATCTGATTCGAGTTAGATTTCCTTCCACCAACAATGCATGGTGAAGGAAAGGTAACGTGTGTTAACCTTCATATATCAGTCTTCCATCTAACACAACCACATTGTCATCAAATCTACTGCACCATAATGAAATCTGACTCGAGTTAACTTTCCTTCCAACGCCATTGCATGATGAAGTAAAGATAATGTGTGTTAACCTTCATATATCAGCCTTCCATCTAACACAACCACATTGTCATCAAATCTATTGCACCATAATGAAATCTGACTCAAGTTAGGTTTCATTCAACAACGTGGCACGGTGAAGGAAAGGTAACGTGTGTTATCCTTCATAAATCAGTCTTCCATCTAACACAACCACATTGTCATCAAATTTATTGCACCATAATGAATTCTGACTCAAGTTAACTTTTCTTCCAACATCATTGCACGGTGAAGGAAATGCAACGTCTGCGAACCTTCATATATCAACCTTCCATCTAACACAACCACATTGTCATCAAATCTATTACACCATAATGAAATCTGACTTGAGTTAGATTTTCTTCCAACAGCATTGCACGGTGAAGGAAAGGCAACATGTGTTAACCTTCATATATCATCCTTTCATCTAACACAACCACATTGTCATCGAATCTATTGCAGTATAATGAAATCTGAGTTAGCTTTCCTTCCAACAACATTGCACGGTGAAGGAAAATGAGCATGTGTTAACCTTCATATATCAACCTTCCATCTAACACAACCACATCCAATCTATTGTACCATAATGAAATCTGGCTCGAATTAGCTTTCCTTCCAACAGCAATGCACGGTGAAGGAAAGGTAACATGTGTTAACCTTCATATATCATCCTTCCATCTAGCACAACCACATTGTTATCAAAACTATTGCACCATAATTAAATCTGTGTCAAGTTAGCTTTCCTTCCAACAACATTGCATAGTGAAGGAAAGGTAACGTGTGTTAACCTTCATATATAAGTGTTCCATCTAACACAACCACATTGTCACCAAATCTATCGCACCATAATGAAATCTGACTCGAATTAGCTCTCGTTCCAACAGCATTGCACGATGAAGGAAAGGAACGTGTGTTAACCTTCATATATCATCCTTCCATCTGATACAACCACATTGTCATCAAATCTATTGCACCATAATGAAATCTGACTCGAGTTAGTTTTCCTTCCAACAGCATTGCACGGTGAAGGAAATGCAAGGTGTGTGAACCTTCATATATCAGTATTTCATCTAACACAACCACATTGTCATCAAATCTATTGCACCATATTGAAATCTAACTCAAGTTAGATTTCCTTCAAACAGCATTGCACGGTGAAGGAAAGGTAACGTGTGTTAACTTTCATATATCAACCTTCCATCTAACACAACCACATTGTCATCAAATCTACTGAACCATAATTAAATCTGACTCGAGTTAGCTTTCCTTCCAACAACAATGCATGGTGAAGGAAAAGCAACATGTATTAACTTTCATATATCAACCTTACATCTAAAACAACCGCATTGTTATCAAATCTATTGCACCATAATGAAATATGACTCAAGTTAGTTTTTCTTCCAACAGCAATGCAAGATGAAGGAAAGGGAACGTATGTCAACCTTCATATATCATCCTTCCATCTAACACAACCACATTCTCATCTAATTTATTGCACCATAATGAAATCTGACTTATGTTAACTTTCCTTCGAACAACATTGCACGATGAAGGAAAGGCAACATTTGTTAACCTTCATATATCATCCTTCCATCTAACACAACCACATTGTCATCAAATCTATTGCACCATAATGAAATCTGACTCGAGTTAGTTTTCCTTCCAACGGCATTGCACGGTAAAGGAAAGACAACATGTGTTAACCTTCATATATCAGCCTTCCATCTAACACAACCACATTGTCATCAAATCTATTGTTCCATAATGAAATCTGAGTCAGCTTTCCTTCCAACAGTATTACACGGTAAAGGAAAGGCAATGTGTGTTAACCTTCATATATCAGTCTTCCAGCTAACACAACCACAATGTCATCAAATCTATTGCCTCATAATTAAATCTGACTCGAGTTAGCTTGTCTTTCAATAACATTCCACGGTGAAGGAAAGACAACGTGTGTTAACCTTCATATATCAGTCTTCCATCTAATAAAACCACAATGTCATCAAATCTATTGAACCATAATGAAATCTAACTCTAGTTAGCTTTCCTTCCAACAGTATTGCACAGTGAAGGAAAGGTAACGTGTGTTAACCTTCATATATCAGTCTTCCACCTAGCACAACCACATTGTCATCAAATATATTGCACCATAATGAAATTTGACTCGAGTTAGATTTCCTTCCAACAGCATTCCACGGTGAGGGAAAGGTAACGTGTGTTAACCTTCATATATCAACCTTCTATCTAACAAAACCACAATATCATCAAATCTATTGCACCATAATGAAATCTGACTAGAGTTAGCTTTCCCTCCATCAGCATTGCACGGTGAAGGAAAAGTAACGTTTGTTACCCTTCATATATCAGTCTTCCATTTAACACAACCACATTGTCATCAAATCTATTGCACCATAATGAAATCTGACTCGAGTTAACTTTCCTTCCAAGAGCAATGCACGGTGAAGGAAAGGCAATGTGTGTTAACCTTCATATATCGGCCTTCCATCTAACACAACCACATTGTCATCAAATCTATTGCACCATAATGAAATTTTACTCGAGTTAGTTTTCATTCCAACAACATTGCACGGTGAAATAAATGAACGTGTGTTAACTTTCATATATCATCCTTCCATCTTACACAACCACATTGTCATCAAATCTATTGCACCATAATGAAATCTGACTCGAGCTAGCTTTCCTTCCAATGGCATTGCATGGTGAAGGATAGGTAGCGTGTGTTCACCTTCATATATTAGCCTTCCATCTAACACAACCACATTGTCATCAAATCTATTTCACCATAATGAAATCTGAATCGAGTTAGCTTTCCTTCCAATGGCATTGCATGGTGAAGGAAAGACAACGTGTGTCAATCTTCATATATAAGCGTCTTCCATTTAACACAACCACATTGTCATCAAATCTATTGCACCATAATGAAATCTGACTTGAGTTAGATTTCTTTCCAACAGCTTTGCACGGTGAAGGAAAAGAAACATGTGTTAACCTTCATATATAACCGTCTTCCATTTAACACAATCACATTGTCATCAAATCTATTGCACCATAAGGAAATCTGACTCGAGTTAGATTTCTTTCCAACAGCATTACACGGTGAAGGAAAGGCAATGTGTGTTAACCTTCATATATCTGCATTCCATCTAACACAACCACATTGTCATCAAATCTATTGCACCATAATGAAATCTAACTCGAGTTAGCTTTCCTTCCAACAGCATTGCACAATGAAGGAAAGGCAATGTGTGTTAGCCTTCATATATCAGTCTTCTATCTAACACAACCACATTGTCATCAAATCTATTGTACCATAATGAAATCTGACTCGAGTTAGCTTTCCTTCCAACAGCATTGCACGATGAAGTAAAGGCAACGTGTTTTAACCTTCATATATCAGCCTTCCATCTAACACAACCAGATTATCATTAGATCTATTGCACCATAATGAAATCTGACTCGAATTAGCTTTCCTTCCAACAACATTGCACAGTGAAGGAAGGGAACGTGTGTTAACCTTCATATATCAGTCTTCCATCTAACACAACCACATTGTCATCAAATCTATTGCACCATAATGAAATCTGACTCGAGTTAGCTTTCCTTCCAATAGCATTGCACGGTGAAGGAAAGACAATGTGTGTTAGCTTTCATATATCAATCTTCTATCTAAGACAACCACATTGTCATCAAATCTATTGTACCATAATGAAATCTGACTCGAGTTAGCTTTCCTTCCAATAGCATTGCATGGTGTAGTAAAGGTAACGTGTTTTAACCTTCATATATCAGCCTTCCATCTAACACAATCACATTGTAATCAAATCTATTGCACCATAATGAAATCTTACTCAAGTTAGTTTTCCTTCCAACAACAATGCAAGATGAAGGAAAGGGAACATATGTTAACCTTCATATATCAGTCTTCCATCTAAGACAACCACATTCTCATCTAATTCATTGTACCATAATGAAATCTTAATCAGGTTAGCTTTCCTTCGAACAACATTGCACTGTGAAGGAAATGCAACGTGTGTTAACCTTCTTATATCAGCCTTCTATCTAACACAATCACATTGTCATCAAATTTATTGCACCATAATGAAAGCTGACTCGAGTTAGTTTAAATTCCAACAGCCTTGCAAGGTGAAGGAAATACAACGTGTGTTAACCTTCATATATCAGCCTTCCATCTAACACAACCACATTGTCATCAAATCTATTACACCATAATGAAATCAGAATTATCTTTCCTTCCAACATCATTGCATGGTAAAGGAAAGGCAACGTGTGTTAACCTTCATATATCAGTCTTCCATCTAAGACAACCACATTGTCATCATATCTTTTGCACCATAATGAAATCTGACTCGAGTTAGTTTGTCTTCCAATAGCATTGCACGATGAAGGAAAGACAACATGTGTTAGCCTTCATATATCAGCCTTCTATCTAACACAACCACAATGTCATCAAATTTATTGCACCATAATGAAATCTGACTCGAGTTAGCTTTCCTTCCAACAGCATTGCACGGTGATGGAAAGGTAATGTGTGTTAACCTTCATATATCAGCCTTCCTTCTAACACAACCACATTGTCATCAAATATATTGCACCATAATAAAATCTGGCTCGAGTTAGCTTTCCTTCCAACAGCATTGCACGGTGAGGGAAAGGTAACGTGTGTTAACCTTCATATATCAGCCTTCCATCTTACACAACCACATTGTCATCAAATCTATTGCACCATAATGAAATCTTACTCGAGTTAACTTTACTTCCAACAGTAATGCACGGTGAAGGAAAGACAACGTGTGTTAACCTTCATATATCGGCCTTCCATCTAACACAACCACATTGTCATCAAATCTATTGCACCATAATGAAATCTGATTCGAGTTAGATTTCCTTCCAACAGCATTGCACAGTGAAGGAAATGAAAGTGTGTTAACCTTCATATATCAGTCTTCCTGTTACACAGAAATTTTCCACTCTGTGAGCATCAACATTCTCTGGCCTGTGGGATCCATTTCAGTGACTCAGATCCATTTTCATCCTTCAGTGATACCAGTTTATCCTATTTTTGTTCCTACCCGCATGTTGCATCACTATAGCATGCGTACCCGCGAGTTGCATCCCTATAGCCCGCGGATATCAAGTAAAATGTTAAAAACCACTATGTTATTACTTTTTACTCCCAAAAAGCGGACATTGGGTGACCTTTGGCTCTCCATCTGCCCAAGTAATGTCTCGATGAGTCCTTTCACCTAGCTTTGAGAGGACTATATATTGAGCACATATGGCTTATGGACGGGAAGAGGAAGAGAATAGTAAAGGCACTCTAGTGGATTTTTTCCCTATCTTGAGTCTGCACTCATTGATCCTTGTAGTTGTGAACCAGTTATGTTCACCTTCCAAACTCCTTGCTAGTTTGAGTTTGCCTCTCATGGAGGATTGAAGTGGTGGAGGCACAAGTGGATTGATCTAGATCTTGGTTCAGATTGGTTGTCGGCAAGAGGTCGTATCACTTTGTACTTCTTCTTGTTCATTAATAGAAATACTCATATTCTCGTCCATTCATGGTGTGAATGTCATTTATTATACATTGGGTTACATTTGCTTATGATATTATGGACCATTGTTATTGATAATGTTAATGTTATTTATATATCACACGTACTTGTTAGATATTGATTGTCCAAACTAATTTGCAGATTGCAAGTGCGTGGATGTGCGCGGATTGAAAGCTCCAACGGGGATCTACATCAAACGTTGGATCGAGGTTGGTTACATTTCTCCATTATTTTAACATTGTCATTTATAATAGCATTGTTTTGAGAATTGAGTAGATTTCTGGTAGTCATCTGTCTGTTGTGGTATTCCCAAGCCATAGTGAGTTTTCTCCAATACAGAAATGGCGACTCCGCTGGGGAGGTTGGTTGAGGAGATATCCCTCTGATACCGGCTGAACGTGGGAGATATATCCAGGATTTGTTCGTATCTGGGGGTACCGGAGGTTCGTCCTCTTGTGCTTCGGGCTTAGCTACCCTTCCCATACAACGGGTCCCACCTGCGACTGTTCCCCTGAGCATTGGTTATATTGCGGTAGACATAGTTTCCTTACCTAGGTACCGCACAGGGTACTTGCAGTGGTTATGCTATTTGTGTCCTGAGTCAGATAGGGATTTGACAGCATAGTTGTGTTCGTGCAGTGGACTTGACCCTGTCGACACAGTGAAGCCTGTTTGTCTCTATAACTGATCCTGTTACCTCCGGCTATAGTTTGGGAGTCTCAAGCCTCTCCTAGGAGAGACATACCGGCTCTAGTGTCGGGAGCTCATTTAGCCACTCTGTTTGTCTGCTCTTAGTTGTATTTTCTCTAGGTGTGTGCTTTTGATTTACTATTTTTTTATCGATAGTTGGCCTTTAGGAGACGCTGTGTCTCTCTCCGGAGAGAACGTGGCGTGGAGCCCTACTCTCCGCCTATCCCGTCGTTTGGCTGGTTTAAAGCCAGCTTTGGTTACACAACGTATTGCTAGAGGACGCCAGAGAGCTCCCTCTGAGTCTTTGGATTCTTATGAGACTTACGTTGATGACTACATGGCTGCACATCCCAATATCGGGAAAGACCTTTCTACTCCTTCGGGTAGAGTTGAACATACTTCCGATCCCCAGACTCCTCATGAGAATTGGGGAGGTGATCCACCTGAGACTCAACCTGGTTCTATTTGGCCTAATCCACTTGACTGGGATCCGTTTGATCCTTTGAATCCGTATAATTATCTTTATGGGATGCCCGACTTACCCAAGGAGGAAGAACAGGACGAGCCTTTCATTCCTTCGTTTCTACGCAATTTTAGATATAGGAGGCCTGAGAATCATGATGATTCCGGCCCTATGGTCAACCCCACTGTACTCTCTGTTGGTATGCCTAGTCACAATACTGTCGAACCTTCCACTATGGTTGGTACTCATGCTGGCACTAGTCAAAGTGTTAGCCATACTATACCCACTGGGGGCACTACCCTAGCTGGGGGCACTATGTTTTCCACCCACTCACATAGTATGGGGGCTGATCAGATTCCTAACCATGCTAATGTTGGAATGCGACCACCTCCTAGGAATACCCAACCTAGTCGGAATGTTGTTCGAAACACGACTCGCCATCCACCACCTAATACACATGTCGCTACTCGTCAACCCAGGACTACTTTTGCACATGATACCGTTCCTCCCAACCACGGGGGTGGACACATACCACATACTTTTGCGTCCACTTCCGCCGCTAGTAATAGTAATGTAGGGGGTGGGAATATTTCTTATCCAAATGGACATCACACCACCAACCCTGCTACTGGTCACACCCATATTGGACATGGGATTATGGTCATCATACGACTGCTCAAGCTAATCCTAATATTGGGGGTGGGAACATACCATATCATTACAGTCAATACAACACGGTTCCTACTATGAATAGTACATATATGCCCCATACCCATGGTGGAAACCCTTACTACAACACAGTCGGTGCTGGCCACCAGTATCACCCACCACCCCAATATGGTGCTCAAAACGCACATATATACCTGCTTACTCTCAAATGGGTCAGGCAGGGGGAGGTTATCCATCTTATGGCCATGGGAAAGCTTATGGGCCATCAGATCCTCAGTATTAGCAGTTTAGTCCTCATGGTCAAGCTTTTGGTCCATCGTATAACACAGTTCCATTCAACCAACCTTTTATGGGAGCTTATAATCAAGCTTTCCAGCCGCAGCTCCCGTTCCTTGCACGCTTGAATCTCCCAGATCTTTCAAAGCTCATGAATGATCCGGTGTGTCACGAACCTACTTGGCCCCCGGTCCCTACCAAGCTCCCTTCGACGGTAGATCTTTTACGCCGCATGGAATTATCCCTTCCCTTGTTGTCTCCTTGGGAGGTAAGTCCGTGCCTATTGAAGTCGAAGTGGTTGATGCGCCCATCGACTACAACCTTTTACTAGGTCGGAACTGGATGTACGCTATGAAGGCTGTCGCGTCTACTGTATTTCGAGTTATTTGCTTTCCCCGTGAAGGCAATATTATGACGATCGATCAGCTGGATTATGTTGGCACTCCTTCCACAACATCCATGGGATTAGTAGTCCCGCAAGTCTCTGATTCTCAGTCGAAAACTGGGAACATAGGTGTTGGAATGTACCCCTCGTTGATGGGAACTTTTAACCATTCTGCACCTGTGAATTTTATTGGAACCATTTCCGATAGTGCGCCTCCTCCTTCGAAAAGTATGCCATTCCGGACTTCGTATTGTGGTGATCCATGGATTTTTCCATCCACGGATTCTATGTCTGGAGACATTGCACACGTCAGGATGTCTATGCCTTTATCTATAGCGGAGCTCACTTATGATCAAATCCAACAAACCACTGCAGATCCGGATCTCTCTTCTTCCCAGACAGTTGAAGAAGATCCCGTTACACTGCCAGTTTGGGCAGCCAACTCATCTTGCTCTCACGATTGCCTCGATGATACTTTGCCATCGGATGAAGCTATCCTCGAAGCCATGTGTGGTAGTGAGAGGCCTTGGGAAGATATGCACCATCGATCTTATTTCCTTCCCAACCTTGAGCTCATTGAGCAGGAGGAGTTTAGGATGACTCTAGCTGAGATGGTTGGTCACCCTATGGCTCTTTTGCAGTCGCATGATGTTTTCTTGGAGGGGAATATGGCCAATATTTCCCCAACCACTTCGATCAACATCTCTCGCACTCCCAGAAAGATTGAGAATGTTTACGTCGGTGCCGATTGCACTCCTGAGGAGATTGCTATTTACACTGACATTTACTGAACTCCAGGAAGCTTTCGCCTGGTCATATGAGGAGATGCCAGGAATAGACCCCCTCATTGTTGAACACGAGATTAAAACGTATCCTGATGCTAAACCGGTTCGACAACGCTTACGTGATGTGAACCCTAGGAAGGCAGTTGCTATTAAGGCAGAGGTGGAGAAACTGCTCAAAGTTGGTTTCATCTACCCCGTTCCCCTTACCGAATGGGTGTCAAACCCCGTTCCTGTGGATAAGAAGCAGGGAACGATCCGTGTATGCACTGATTTCAGAGATTTGAACCGTGCATGTACGAAATACAACTTCCCCACGCCATTCATTGATCAAATATTGGATGCTTTTTGCAGGAAGTGAGATTTTTTCATTCATGGACGGATTCTCGGGTTATAATCATATTCAAATCAAACCCGCGGACCAACATAAAATGGCATTTATTTGTCCATGGGGAACTTTTGCATACCGGAAAATGCCCTTCGGCCTCAAGAAAGCCGGAGCTACTTTTCAGCGAGCCATGACCTATGCCTTTCACGATCTTATGATGATTATGGAAGTTTTCTTGGATGATCTTGCTGGCCATTCTCGCAAGAGAGTGGACCACCCCAAGCACCTCTGTATGATTCTCGAACGATGTATTCACTACAAAATTTGATTAAATCCAAACAAATGCATCTTCGCTGTTAGGACTGGTCGCCTTCTAGGATTCATAGTTTCGAAGGAGGGTATTAGAGTCCATCCTCTCAAAGTTGAGGCAATACTTCAGTTGCCTCCTCCGCGTAATCTGTTTCAACTTCAGAGCCTCCAAGGGAGAGCTACTTTTCTGCTTCGGTTTATAGCTAACTATGCCAGTATTACTAAAGGTTTTGCACGCCTATTGAAGAAAGACACACCTTTTATCTGGGATGAGCGAGCCCAACAGTCTTTCGACACCCTTAAGAAAGCTTTGGTATCGGCCCCCGTGCTTAGTCTGCCGGACTTTACATGAGATTTCATTCTTTATGTGGCCGTGTCTCAAGAGACTATTGGCATGGTCTTGGTTCAGGTAGATGATGCGCTCATCGAGCATGTTATCTATTATCTTAGTCGAAATTTAGTAGACGCTAAACTAAGGTACACCCACGTAGAAAAGTTGGCACTTGCAACTGTTGACGCAGTCCAGCGGTTACGGCATTATATTTTGCTTCCAACAACCACTGTTGTAGCTCATATCAATCTGTTTCAGTTCATGCTATCACGACACCTTATCGGGGGTAAGTATAATAAATGGATTGTGATCCTTCAGGAATTTGATCTCGAGTTTGCTTCTGCAAAATCGATGAAATCATTGGTGTTCACTGAACTTATGTCAGACCTTCCATGACTTGATGAGGATATCATTCATGAATATTCCTTTGTGGATGAACACCTATTCCTTATCTCGTCCGAGGACCCTTGGTATGGGGATGTCATTAGATATCTCCAAACTTTGAATTTTGCTCTGCATTATTCACGAGATGAGCGACGGCGTGTGAGACATCATGCTAAATATTATACTATCGTCGGTGACACTTTGTATCGTCGAGGAAAGGATTCCATTCTCCATCGTTGCTTGACTCACAAAGAAGTGGAATGGGTACTTAATGATTGCCATGCGAGGGCGTGTGGTGGTCACTTATCCGGGCTTGCTACAGCCCAACGTATTATGCGAGTGGGTTATATTTGGCCTACTATCTTTAAAGATTGTATTAACGCTGTGAAGAGATGTCAACCTTGCCAGGTGTTTTATCGGAACATACACTCGCATCCAGCGCCCCTCCATCTGGTCATCACTGTCGGTCCCTTCACTAAGTGGGGGGTAGATTTCATGGATTGGAAACCAGCTTCGGCTGGAGGGCATCATCATATTATTGTGGCCGTGGATTATTTTTCCAAATGGGCTGAGGCCATGCCTACTGTTAAAGCCAATGGTGCTACTGTAGCCCATTTCGTGTTCAACCAGATTATCACTCGATTCGGTATCCCGAAAGAGATTGTCACTGACCATGGCAGTCACTTTCAAAATAAGATGATGGAGGATTTGTCTCTCAAGCTTGGGTTTCGTCAAGAACACTCGTCTTCCTACTATCCTCAAGCTAATGGTCAGGTTGAAGCAGTAAACAAGTCTTTGAAGACCATTCTCCAATGTACCATCCAACAAAGCAAGACCAATTGGCATATCATGTTATATCCTGCTTTGTGGGCATATCGAACCGCAGTTAAGACTGCCACCAGGTTCTCACCATTCCAGTTAGTTCATGGTGTGGAGTCACTTTTACTGATTGAATGCGAGATCCCTTCGCTCAAGCTAGCCATAGAGCTCCTCCCTGATACGACGGAGATTGAGCAACGTTTAGTACACCTCGAGCAACTTGACGAACACCGTCGAGATGTCGCTATGGCCATTGATGTTAACAAGTGTCGTGTCAAGGTTCAATATGATAGGTCTGTCCGTCCCCGACAATATGCTGAAGGTGACTTGGTACTCTTGTATGACCAAGCTAAAGAATCCCTGGGGGCAGGCAAGTTCAATCCCATGTGGCACGGTCCTTACATTGTGAGGCGGGTCCTTGAAAAAGGAGCTTATGAGTTAGAATATTAGGAGGGAGTTGTCTTGAAGGAGCCTAGAAATGGGCTCTACCTCAAGCGTTATTACGCTTGAACCTTTGGTTCGGGCTGATACTTTTGTACACTATTGTATAGTTTTTCTGTACATAGTCTAGGTTGCCTTTTTGGTTGTCGGGTCTGCTGATTAGCCTCTGTTTGATTGACAGATGTCAGCAGGATGTCCTACGTTCTTAGGTTTCACGGATGGTGCTAGCCGACATACGCAGCAGCTTGCTTCTGCTACCTGGGTTATCTTTTCACCTGACCATCTAGTTGTGTCCTCGGGAGGTGCTTGTCTCGGTCCTACATCTAACAATGTGGCTGAGTATAGTGTCGTTGTTGAGCTACTTCGGGATGCCATTTCACATGGTATCCAGTCTTTAGAAGTCCGCCTGGATTCACAACTAGTTGTGTCTCAGCTAAATGGGCAGTACCGTGTATGAGACCCTACATTACTACGGATATTCCTTAAGGTACGACTCTTGGAAAGACATTTTATTTCCATTACATATATTCACATTCCGAGAAGTCATAATTATATATCTGATGCATACGCTAACTATGTATTAGATTGGCATTTGTCACATTCATCGTGAAGCACATAAATACAACGACATTCATACATTTGTACCATACACACATATAGTAGAACCGAGAACCAAAGTTGTATATATATATATAAATATGTCCAAAAATGGTAGTGTCATACAAGACTGGAGCCCGTAGCCCTCAAAAATATACATATCGATACAAAAAATGATGAGACCCTGGGATATCTACTCCCTCCGAGGAGGTCTAGCTGTCGCCTCGACGGGATGTGTCTCATAGTAGTACTGTACTGCGTTGGCCATCCGCTACAATAGACGCACCCACTCACCAGGAACACCCACTACCTGGCGCTGCATAGCCTCAGGTAGTCGGGCTACCTCTATCAGTGGTACTCGGGAAACCATCCGTGATATGTTGCGCCGCAACGTCTGGAGTGTGCGCCCTGCTGCAGCATCTGCAGCCACCTCATCTCTACCCCGACAACCATGTCTCGGGAAGCCCTCGGGTCTCACTAGGCCTTTGTCTGCGAGCAAACAGTCACCCATTAGCACATGATACTACCACCAAAAATATTTTCTGCATTTCAACTATAATAAAAAAATCCATAAAAATTTAAAAAACACAAAACCAAAAGAGTACTCACCGATGTCTCCGAAAGCTGCACCTGGTGGGAGCGGCATGTCACGGTCCTGTTTGAAGTCTATCCTCGCATAGGGATAGTCCTCGATAGCAATCATCTGCCGGTTCCACCAACGGAAGAACTCCTCAGTATATGGTGACGCCAGACGGCCACCACCCTGTCGTGTCAGTATATCAGCCCACCGGGTCAGGGCTGGATCTCGGAGACTGTGAGGAGAGACATCCACCCTCGGGCTAAGTCCTGGAACTCTCTCAAAGAAGATACTGCAGAGGATGCTACCATACCCAAAGTTTTTGGCCTTCCCCTCTTTGCATTCCGTCATTTGTGTCTTCATAGACACCAGCAGAGTAGTACACCAGTCGAATATAGTAGGCTGCAAGCATTGTGATGCATAAAACATCACCGGTCTGGATGCCTAATGTAGTGCTTTGGATCCCGTGATCCGCACCAAAGTAGCCACAATGATCTTTGTACTCAGATCCGTTATGAGGTTGACTGGCACTTGACTTCCCACTGGTCATGTGTTGGCGGGACAATACCGTACTATGTAGTCTTGCACAGTGATCCTACCACCCACGGTCCGTGACCGAAGACTAGCCACCTCCCCTCTACGGGAAAAACCGGTAATGAAGTAGATATCCTCCATTTCCAGTGTCAATGTTTTCCCGTTGAGGCTGAAGTGTTGAGCATCCATATCCTAGTAGTTGATCAAATGATGGAGTAGTAGGTTTTGGGCCCTTAAGCCCCCGAGACTCCAGTATTTATATAAGCCACATGCTTGCAATGCTTATTGTGCTTGCAAATCATTGCGCATGGCCTCATCTACCTCGTCATGCTCTATCTCCCTCCACTCTAGAACCATCCTGGAGTGCAAAGCAAGATATTTTTAGTCAGTTTCATGCTTAAAAACTTCTTCACGGCCATACCCGCGGGCTCTATTGTGGACAGTTGCGGGTAGACGTGGGCAGTCAGTTTTTTGACTGCGCGTTTGATGCCCTACCCGCGACCCGCACACTTACAGCCCGCGGGTAGCGCTGAAGCCATTTAGGGCTTGGCCAAACAAAAAATCCCACCAACCAAAATTGAAATAAAATCACTTAAATGAAAGGTATCGCAGTGACCACTAACCTACTCCGGACGGTTCACTGAACGGTTGCTCGTAGCTCCCACGATCGATGCTTGAAGTTTCAGGTGCAAACTTACCACTTAACTCCGAAATGGTGAATAGAGCAAATGAATTGAAAATTATTAAATTTTATTACTATTTATAGTTTTCTGGACCCACTTTTCTATAGTTTTTGCCATTTTGAGCCATTATGAACTAATATCGTGTACTGGAGTAGTTTTTTTTCAACAGATTTCCTCGGCAAGAGTTGTTCTGATCCATTTCACACCTACGGCAGGTATGTTTCACACCTGGAATATAGGTTAGATGTCATTTTCACATGAATTATGCATTTGACCTTTGACCATTTTTCATAAACCCTAGGTGCGACCCCGCTTCGTGACTGACACGGAACCTTCACACTGTTATAGAAGTGTCGTCATGTGGCGGTAGGGCTTTCCCGAACATGGGTACCCTAGTTAGAACCCCATTATGCTTTTGGTGCCCATATTGTTGTTTGTCCTCAGGATTGGGAGTCCTTTGTAGTCACGCCATGACGTTGCGATGAAGACTCATACTCTACTTTGTCTTATGTTGGCCATCTCCCTTAAGGACTCCCCTCATTTATATCATGTTTTGATTGCATTGCATCATCCTTCTTGCCACTTGAGCCTTGTGCCGGCTCCCGCTTACTCAATTGTTAGCCTGGTGCCTGAGCACTTTCCCTGTCGAGCCCTGTAGAGCTTATATTTTCCCTTCACAATTTGATGACCCTTTGACCCTGAGGAAACACACCCCCGAGTGTCCACATCCTGCACGCACTTCCTTGCATTGAGCATAGGTATGTTCCACTGCTTGGGACTAGTTTTCTAGCTATTTGACACTCGTTCCCTCACTTGTTGTACTATAAGCAATTTTATTCTTTTTCAAACTTTTCCCAAATATGAAAAAGACAAAAAAATCAAATATTCCAAAAAGCCGGACGAGATTATGGTCACTATTTCTTGTTGGCAGATGTTGTGTCGCCTTTGAATAGAGCATTCATTTCACTCCGTACATTATGAGTCGGGACTATAGTTGGGCCTTAGGAGCTGTACTTATTTCTCATTTTTCTCCACCGATTGGTTAAGCTTCCAGTCATTATGGAGCCCTTTGTAATGCCTCCTGCATTGCACAGTTTATGTCAAGTCTATGTTGCCTGAGTCTATCCATCTGCTCATGCTCTTGTTCAAAGGAAGTCCTGAAACCAGTGTCGGCCACTCCTCAGATATCTTGACTATTGCATGTCGGCCATCCTTATTGAGTCGGTCCGTTTCACCTGAGATCTTCCAAATATTTCAGCATTGTTGGTACCTCGTGCTGGTTGATAGGGGATGCCTTAATGCCCTCCTTCCAGCGAGTCTCATTCCGTCGACTTCAAAACATTTATTCCGGGACTTGAGGCTTAGAGTTTGGTTGAGTACCTTGAGGCTTGTAGTCATTAGTGGAAGGTTCTCTCGCCATCGATAGTTTTGGGAATACATCAATGTCCCCTGATCGATGGATTCATCCTAGTGTTTGACTTCAACCTATTTATTCACACTCTGATGATTGTGCTTTGTGCCTTGATGCCCATTTTCATTATCGGTGGGTCATCTAGTGTATGTTAACGGTATACATCAATGACTGATAATCAGACAATGTCTCATTAGGTTCGACCCCAACTCCTTTATTAACTTGATGGGACTTGCACCGTCGAAGACTTGTGTAGAAGACCCCAGGCGATTGTGGCATTCAGTATGCTACATATGACTTTGACTTTACATCTGAGATATCACCTCTCAGATTTCAACAGTTTGCACCAGTTGTCTTCTTTTCAACAGAAGACCATATCTTACTGTAGAGGGATCATGGTTATGATCACTTATGACATGTATCTACTTATGTACTTCCTATTCATGGCCATTGTATCAGATTGTTGTACTATACCGACATGTATTCAGAGATACTATTGTATTATGACGAGTGAGCCGTTCTTTCCACTTGTGTCTCCATCACTCCACTTCTGAGTTTTATAATGTATTTCGGCCATCGTAGTACATTTCAGTCTCTGACCTCACACATTAGGGGGCATCTGTTACACAAAAATCTTCCACCTTGTGAGCATCAGCATTCTTTGGCCTATAGGAACCATTTTAGTGACTCGGATCCATTTTCATCCTTCAGTGATACCAGTTTATCCTATTTTTGTTCCTACCTGCATGTTGCATCACTATAGCATGCGTACCCGCGATTTACATCCCTATAGCCCGCGGGTATCAAGTAAAATGGTAAAAACCACTATTTTATTACTTTTTACTCCCAAAACGCGGTCATTGGGTGACCTATGGCTCTCCATCTGCCCAAGTAACGTCTCGATGAGTCCTTTCACCTACCTTTGAGAGGACTATATATTGAGCACATATGGCTTATGGACGGGAGGAGGAAGAGAATAGTAAAGGCACTCTAGTGGATTTTTGCCCTATCTTGAGTCTGCACTCATTGATCCTTGTAGTTGTGAAGCAGTTATGTTCACCTTCCAAAATCCTTGCTAGTTTGAGTTTTCCTTTCATGGAGGATTGAAGTGGTGGAGGCACAAGTGGATTGATCTAGATCTTGGTTCAGATTGGTTGCCGGCAAGAGGTCGTATCACTTTGTACTTCTTCTTGTTCATTAATAGAAATACTCATATTCTCGTCCATTCATGGTGTGAATGTCATTTATTATACATTGGGTTACATTTGCTTATGATATTATGGACCATTGTTATTGATAATGTTAATGTCATTTATATATCACACGTACTTGTTAGATATTGGTTGTCAAGACTAATTTGCAGATTGCAAGTGCTTGGATGTGCGCGGATTGAAAGCTCCAATGGGGATCTACATCAAACGTTGGATCGAGGTTGGCTACATTTCTCCATTATTTTAACATTTTCATTTATAATAGCATTGTTTTGAAAAATGAGTAGATTTATGGAAGTCATCTGTCTGTTGTGGTATTCCCAAGCCATAGTGACTTTTCTCCAATACACATCCATCTTACACAACCACATTGTCATCAAATCTATTGCACCATAATGAAATCTGACTTGAGTTAGCTTTCCTTCCAATGGCATTGCATGGTGAAGGAAGGTAACGTGTGTTCACCTTCATATATCAGCCTTCCATCTAACACAACCACATTGTTATCAAATCTATTGCACCATAATGAAATCTAACTCGACTTAACTTTCCTCCCAACAACATTGCATGGTGAAGGAAAGGAAACGTGTGTCAATCTTCATATATAAGCGTCTTCCATTTAACACAACCACATTGTCATAAAATCTATTGCACCATAACGAAATCTGACTCGAGTTAGCTTTCCTTCCAACAACATTGCACGCTGAAGGAAAGACAACGTATGTTAACCTTCATATATCAGCCTTCCATATAACACAATCACATTGTCATCAAATGCACTGCACCATGAAGTAAATCTAACTAAAATTAGTTTTCCTTCCAACATTAAATTCACGATGAAGGAGAGGTAATGTGTGTTAACCTTCATATATCATCCTTCCATCTAACACAACTACATTGTCAGCAAATCTATTGCACCATAATGAAATCTAAAGCGAGTTAGCTTTCCTTCCAACAGCAAATTCACGGTGAAGGAGAGGTAACGTGTGTTAACCTTCATATATCAGTCTTCCATCTAACACAACCACATTGTCGGCAAATCTATTGCACCATAATGAAATCTGACTCGAGTTAGCTTTCCTTCCAACAGCATGGCAAGGTGAGGGAAAGGTAACGTGTGTTAACCTTCATATATCAGCCTTCCATCCAAGACAACCACAATGTCATCAAATCTATTGCACCATAATGAAATATGACTCGAGTTAGATATCCTTCCAACGGCATTACACCACGAAGGAAAGGAACGTGTGTTAACCTTCATATATCATCCTTCCATCTAATACAAACGCATTGTCATCAAATTTATTGCACCATAATAAAATCTGTCTCAAGTTAGTTTTTCTTCCAACAGCATTGCACAGTGAAGGAAATGCAACGTGTGTGAACCTTCATATATCAATATTCCATCTAACACAACCACATTGTCATCAAATCTATTGCACCATAATGAAATCTAACTCAAGTTAGTTTTCCTTCCAACAGCATTGCATGGTGAAGGAAAGGCAACTTGTGTTAACCTTCATATATCAGCCTCCCATCTAAGCCAACCACATTGTCATCAAATCTTATGCACCATAATGAAATCTGACTCGAGTTAGCTTTCCTTCCAACAGCATTGGACAGTGAAAGAAACTAAACATGTGTTAACATTCATATATCGGTCTTCCATCTAACAAGACCACATTGTCATCAAATCTATTGCACCATAATGAAATATGACTCGAGTTAAATGTGCTTCCAATAGCATTGCACGGTCAAGGGAAGGCAACATGTGTTAACCTTCATATATCAGACTTTCATCTAACACAACCACATTGTCATCAAATCTATTGCACGATAATGAAATCTGATTCGAGTTAGCCTTCCTTCCAACAACAATGCATGGTGAAGGAAAGGTAACGTGTGTTAACCTTCATATATCAGTCTTCCATCTAACACTACCACATTGTCATAAAATCTATTCCACCATAATGAAATTTGGCTCGAGTTAGGTTTCCTTCCAACGGAATTGCATGATGAAGGAAATATAACGTGTGTTAACCTTCATATATCAGTCTTCCATCTAACACAACCACAATGTCATTAAATCTATTGCACCATAATGAAATCTGACTCGATTTAGCTTTCATTCAAACATTATTGCACGGTGAAAGAAAGGCAACGTGTGTTAACCTTCATATATAAACCTTCCATCTAAAACAACCACATTGTCATCAAATCTATTGCACCATAATGAAATCTAACACAAGTTAGTTTTCCTTCCAACAACATTGCAAAATGAAGGAAAGGGACCGCGTCTTAACCTTCATATACAAGCATTCCATCTAACGCAACCACGTTGTCATCAAATCTATTGCACCATAATGAAATCGAGTTAGTTTTCTTTCCAACAACAATGCACGGTGAAGGAAAGGTAATGTGTGTTAAACTTCATATATCAGTCTTCCATCTAACACAACCACATTGTCATCAAATGTATTGCACCATAATGAAATCTGACTCGAGTTAACTTTCCTTCCAACGCCATCGCATTATGAAGGAAAGATAATGTGTGTTAACCTTCATATATCCGTCTTCCATCTAACACAACCACATTGCCATCAAATCTATTGCACCATAATGAAATCTGACTCGAGTTAGGTTTCCTTCAACAACTTTGCACGATGAAGAAAAGGTAACGTGTGTTAACCTTCATAAATCAATCTTCCATCTAACACAACCACATTTTCATCAAATTTATTGCACCATAATGAATTCTGACTCAAGTTAACTTTTCTTCCATCATCATTGCACATTGAAGGAAATGCAACGTTTGCTAACCTTCATATATCAGCCGTCCATCTAACACAACAACATTGTCATCAAATCTATTGCACCATAATTAAATCTGACTCGAGTTAGTTTTCCTTCCAACAGCATTGCACGACGAAGGAAAGGCAACATGTGTTAACTTTCATATATCATCCTTCCATCTAACATAGACACATTGTCATCGAATCTATTGCACCATAATGAAATCTGAGTTAGCTTTCCTTCCAACAACATTGCACGGTGAAGGAAAATGAACGTGCGTTAACCTTCATATATCAACATTCCATCTAATACAACCACATTGCCATTCAATTTATTGTACCATAATTAAATCTGACTCGAATTAGCTTTCCTTCCAACAGCAATGCACGGTGAAGGAAAGGTAACATGTGTTAACCTTCATATATCATCCTTCCATCTAGCACAACCACATTGTTATCAAAACTATTGCACCATAATTAAATCTGTGTCGAGTTAGCTTTCCTTCCAACAGCATTGCATGGTGAAGGAAAGGTAATGTGTGTTAACCTTCATATATCATCCTTCCATCTAACACAACCACATTGTCATCAAATCTATCGCACCATAATGAAATCTGACTCGAATTATCTCTCCTTCCAACAACATTGCACGACAAAGGAAAGGAACGTTTGTTAACCTTAATATATCATCCTTCCATCTAATACAACCACATCGTTATCAAATCTATTGCACCATAATGAAATCTGACTCGAGTTAGTTTTCCTTCCAACAGCATTGCACGGTGAAGGAAATGCAACGTGTATGAACCTTCATATATCAGTATTTCATCTAACACAACCACCTTGTCATCAAATCTATTGCACCATAATGAAATCTAACTCAAGTTAGCTTTCCTTCCAACAGCATTTCACGGTGAAGGAAAGGCAACGCGTGTTAACTTTCATATATCAGCCTTCCATCTAACACAACCACATTGTCATCAAATCTACTGAACCATAATTAAATCTGACTCGAGTTAGCTTTCCTTCAAACAACAATGCATGGTGAAGGAATGGCAACGCGTATTAACTTTCATATATCAACTTTCCATCTAACACAACCGCATTGTCATCAAATCTATTGCACCATAATGAAATCAGACTCAAGTTAGTTTTTCTTCCAACAGCAATGTAAGATGAAGGAAAGGGAACGTATGTTAACCTTCATATATTAGCCTTCCATCTAACACAACCACATTCTCATCTAATTTATTGCACCATAATGAAATCTGATTCAGATTAACTTTCTTTCGAACAACATTGCACGATGAAGGAAATGCAACGTTTGTTAACCTTCATATATCAGTCTTCCATCTAACACAACCACATTGTCATCAAATCTATTGCACCATAATGAAATCTGACTCGAGTTAGTTTTCCTTCCAACAGCATTGCACGGTGAAGGAAAGACAACGTGTGTTAACCTTCATATATCAGCCTTCCATCTAACACAACCACATTGTCATCAAATCTATTACGCCATAATGAAATCTGAGTTAGCTTTCCTTCCAACAGCATTGCACAGTAAAGGAAAGGCAACGTGTGTTAACCTTCATATATCAGTCATCCATCTAACACAACCACAATGTCATCAAATCTATTGCACCATAATTAAATTTGACTCGAGTTAGCTTATCTTCCAATAACATTGCACGGTGAAGGAAACACAACATGTGTTAACCTTCATATATCACCCTTCCATCTAATAAATCCACAAAGTCATCAAATCTATTGCACCATAATGAAATCTGACTCTAATTAGCTTTCCTTCCAACGGCATTGCACGGTGAAGGAAAGGTAACGTGTGTTAACCTTCATAAATCAGTCTTCCATCTACAACAACCACATTGTCATCAAATATATTGCACCATAATGAAATTTGACTCGAGTTAGATTTCCTTCCAATAGCATTGCACGGTGAGGGAAAGGTAACGTGTGTTAACCTTCATATATCAGCCTTCTATCTAACAAAACCACAATATCATCAAATCTATTGCACCATGATGAAATCTGACTCGAGTTAGCTTTCCCTCCAACAGCATTGCACGGTGAAGGAAAGGTAACGTTTGTTACCCTTCATATATCAGTCTTCCATCTAACACAACCACATTGTCATCAAATCTATTGCACCATAATGAAATCTGACTCGAGTTAGCTTTCCTTCCAAGAGCAATGCACGGTGAAGGAAAGGTAACGTGTGTTAACCTTCATATATCTGCCTTCCATCTAACACAACCACATTGTCATCAAATCTATTGCACCATAATGAAATTTTACTTGAGTTACCTTTCATTACAACAGCATTGCACAGTGAAAGAAATGAATGCGTGTTAACCTTCATATATCAGCCTTCCATCTTACACAACCACATTGTCATCAAATCTATTGCACCATAATGAAATCTTACTCGAGTTAGCTTTCATTCCAATGGCATTGCATCGTGAAGGAAAGGTAACGTGTGTTCACCTTCATATATCAGCCTTCCATCTAACACAACCACATTGTCATCAAATCTATTGCACCCTAATGAAATCTGAATCGAGTTAGCTTTCCTTCCAATGGCATTGCATGGTGAAAGAAAGACAACGTGTGTCAGTCTTCATATATAAGCATCTTCCATTTAAAACAACCACATTGTTATCAAATCTATTGCACCATAATGAAATCTAACTCGATTTAGATTTATTTCCAACAGCATTGCATTGTGAAGGAAAGGCAATGTGTGTTAACCTTCCTATATAAGCGTCTTCCATTTAACACAACCACATTGTCATCAAATCTATTACACCATAATGAAATCTGACCCGAGTTAGATTTATTTCCAACAACATTGCACAGTGAAGGAAAGGCAACGTGTGTTAACCTTCATTTATCAGCATTCCATCTAACACAACCACATTGTCAGCAAATCTATTGCACTATAATGAAATATAACTCGACTTAGCTTTCCTTCCAACAGCATTGCACGATGAAGGAAAGGCAATGTGTGTTAGCCTTCATATATCAGTCTTTTATCTAACCCAACCACATTGTCATCAAATCTATTGTACCATAATGAAATCTGACTCGAATTAGATTTCCTTCCAACAGCATTACACGGTGTAGTAAAGGTAACGTGTTTTAACCTTCATATATCAGCCTTCCATCTAACACAACCACATTGTCATCAAATCTATTGCACCATAATGAAATCTGACTCGAGTTAGCTTTCCTTCCAACAGTATTGCATGGTGAAGGAAGGGAACGTGTGTTAACCTTCATATATCAGTCTTCCATCTAACACAACCACATTGTGATCAAATCTATTGCACCATAATGAAATCTGACTCGAGTTAGCTTTCCTTCAAATAGCATTGCATGGTGTAGGAAAGACAATGCGTGTTAGCCTTCATATATCAGTCTTCTATCTAACAAAACCACATTGTCATCAAATCTATTGTACCACAATGAAATATGACTCAAGTTAGCATTCCTTCCAACAGCATTGCACGGTGAAGTAAAGGTAACGTGTTTTAACCTTCATATATCAGCCTTCCATCTAACACAATCACATTGTAATCAAATCTATTGCACCATAATGAAATCTGACTCAAGTTAGTTTTCCTTCCAACAACAATGCAAGATGAAGGAAAGGGAACGTATGTTAACCTTCATAAATCAGTCTTCCATCTAACACAACCACATTCTTATCTAATTCATTGCACCATAATGAAATCTTAATCAGGTTAGCTTTCCTTCGAACAACATTGCACGGTGAAGGAAATGCAACGTGTGTTAACCATCATATATCAGCCTTCTGTCTAACACAACCACATTGTCATCAAATTTATTGCACCATAATGAAATCTGACTCGAGTTATTTTTCCTTCCAACATCCTTGCACGGTGAAGGAAATACAGCGTGTGTTAACCTTCATATATCAGCCTTCCATCTAACACAACCACATTGTCATCAAATCTATTGCACCATAATGAAATCTAAATCGAGTTAGCTTTCCTTGCAATGGCATTGCATGGTGAAGGAAAGACAATGTGTGTCAATCTTCATATATAAGCGTCTTCCATTTAACACAACCACATTGTTATCAAATCTATTGCACCATAATGAAATATGACTCGAGTTAGATTTCTTTCCAACAACATTGCACGGTGAAGGAAAGGCAATGTGTGTTAACCTTCATATATAAGCGTCTTCCATTTAACACAACCACATTGTCATCAAATCTATTGCACCATAATAAAATATGACCCGAGTTAGATTTCTTTCCAACAGCATTGCACGGTGAAGGAAAGGGAACGTGTGTTAACCTTCATATATCAGCATTCCATCTAACACAACCACATTGTCAGCAAATCTATTGCACTATAATGAAATCTAACTCGAGTTAGCTTTCCTTCCAACAACATTGCACGATGAAGGAAAGGAATTGTGTGTTAGCCTTCATATATCAATCTTCTATTTAACACAACCAAATTGTCATCAAATCTATTCTACCATAATGAAATATGGCTCGAGTTAGCTTTCCTTCCAACAGCATTAGACGGTGAAGTAAAGGTAACGTGTTTTAACCTTCATATATCAGCCTTCAATCTAACACAACCACATTGTCATCAAATCTATTGCACCATAATGAAATCCGACTCGAGTTAGCTTTCCTTCCAACAGCATTGCATGGTTAAGGAAGGGAACGTGTGTTAACCTTCATATATCAGTCTTCCATCTAACACAACCACATTGTGATCAAATCTATTGCACCATAATGAAATCTGACTCGAGTTAGCTTTCCTTCAAATAGCATTGCACGATGAAGGAAAGGCAATGTGTGTTAGCCTTCGTATATCAGTCTTCTATCTAACACAACCACATTGCTATCAAATCTATTGTACCATAATGAAATCTGACTCGAGTTAGCATTCCTTCAAACAGCATTGCACGGTGAAATAAAGGTAACGTGTTTTAGCCTTCATATATCAGTCTTCCATCTAACACAATCACATTGTAATCAAATCTATTGCACCATAATGAAATCTGACTCAAGTTAGTTTTCCTTCCAACAACAATGCAAGATGAAGGAAAGGGAACGTATGTTAACCTTCATATATCAGTCTTCCATCTAACACAACCACATTCTCATCTAATTCATTGCACCATAATGAAATCTTAATCAGGTTAGCTTTCCTTCGAACAATTGCACAGTGAAGGAAATGCAACGTGTGTTAACCTTCATATATCAGCCTTCTGTCTAACACAACCACATTGTCATCAAATTTATTGCACCATAATGAAATCTGACTCGAGTTAGTTTTCCTTCCAACAGCCTTGCACGGTGAAGGAAATACAACATGTGTTAACCTTCATATATCAGCCTTCCATCTAACACAACCACATTGTCATCAAATCTATTACACCATAATGAAATATAACTCAAGTTAGCTTTCCTTCCAACAGCATTGCACGATGAAGGAAAGGCAATGTGTGTTAGCCTTCATATATCAGTCTTGTATCTAACACAACCACATTGTCATCAAATCTATTCTACCATAATGAAATCTGACTCGAGTTAGCTTTCCTTCCAACAGCATTACACGGTGAAGTAAAGGTAACGTGTTTTAACCTTCATATATCAGCCTTCCATCTAACACAACCACATTGTCATCAAATCTATTGCACCATAATGAAATCTGACTCGAGTTAGCTTTCCTTCCAACGGCATTGCATGGTGAAGGAAGGGAACGTGTGTTAACCTGCATATATCAGTCTTCCATCTAACACAACCACATTGTGATCAAATATATTGCACCATAATGAAATCTGACTCGAGTTAGCTTTCCTTCAAATAGCATTGCATGGTGAAGGAAAGGAAATGTGTGTTAGCCTTCATATATCAGTCTTCTATCTAACACAACCACATTGTTATCAAATCTATTGTACCATAATAAAATCTGACTCGAGTTAGCTTTGCTTCCAACAGCATTACACGGTGAAGTAAAGGTAACGTGTTTTAACCTTCATATATCAGCCTTCAATCTAACACAACCACATTGTCATCAAATCTATTGCACCATAATCAAATCTGACTCGAGTTAGCTTTCCTTCAAACGACATTGCATGGTGAAGGAAGGGAACGTGTGTTAACCTTCATATATCAGTCTTCCATCTAACACAACCACATTGTGATCAAATCTATTGCACCATAATGAAATCTGACTCGAGTTAGCTTTCCTTCAAATAGCATTGCATGGTGAAGGAAAGGCAATGTGTGTTAGCCTTCATATATCAGTCTTCTATCTAACACAACCACATTGTTATCAAATCTATTGTAACATAATAAAATCTAACTCGAGTTAGCATTCCTTCCAACAGCATTGCACGGTGAAGTAAAGGTAACGTGTTTTAACCTTCATATATCAGCGTTCCATCTAATACAATCACATTGTAATCAAATCTATTGCACCATAATGAAATCTAACTCAAGTTAGTTTTCCTTCCAACAACAATGCAAGATGAAGGAAAGGGAACGTATGTTAACCTTCATATATCAGTCTTCCATCTAACACAACCACATTCTCATCTAATTCATTGCACCATATTGAAATCTTAATCAGGTTAGCTTTCCTTCGAACAATATTGCACGGTGAAGGAAATGCAACGTGTGTTAACCTTCATATATCAGCCTTCTATCTAACACAACCACATTGTCATCAAATTTATTGCACCATAATGAAATCTGGCTCGAGTTAGTTTTCCTTCCAACAGCCTTGCACGGTGAAGGAAATACAACGTGTGTTAACCTTCATATATCACCCTTCCATCTAACACAACCACATTGTCATCAAATCTATTGCACCATAATGAAATCTGAATAGAGTTAGCTTTCCTTCCAATGGCATTGCATGGTGAAAGAAAGACAACGTGTGTCAACCTTCATAGATAAGCGTCTTCCATTTAACACAACCAAATTGTTATCAAATCTATTGCACCATAATGAAATCTGACTCGAGTTAGATTTATTTCCAACAACATTGCACGGTGGAGGAAAGGCAACGTCTGTTAACCTTCATATATAAGTGTCTTCCACTTAACACAACCACATTGTCATCAAATCTATTGCACCATAATGAAATCTGACCCGAGTTAGATTTATTTCCAACGGCATTGCACGGTGAAGGAAAGGCAACGTGTGTTAACCTTCATATATCAGCATTCCATCTAACACAACCACATTGTCAGCAAATCTATTGCACTATAATGAAATATAACTCGAGTTATCTTTCCTTCCAACAGCATTTCATGATGAAGGAAAGGCAATGTGTGTTAGCCTTCATATATCAGTCTTCTATCTAACACAACCACATTGTCATCAAATCTATTATACCATAATGAAATCTGACTCAAGTTAGCTTTCCTTCCAACAGCATTGCACGGTGAAGTAAAGGTAACGTGTTTTAACCTTCATATATCAGCCTTCCATCTAACACAACCACATTGTCATCAAATCTATTGCACCATAATGAAATCTGACTCGAGTTATCTTTCCTTCCAACAGCATGGCATGGTGAAGGAAGGGAACGTGTGTTAACCTTCATATATCAGTCTCCCATCTAACACAACCACATTGTGATCAAATCTATTGCACCATAATGAAATCTGACTCGAGTTATCTTTCCTTCAAATAGCATTGAACGGTGAAGGAAAGGCAATGTGTGTTAGCCTTCATATATCAGTCTTCTATCTAACACAACCACATTATTATCAAATCTATTGTACCATAATGAAATCTGACTCGAGTTAGCATTCCTTCCAACAGCATTGCACGGTGAAGTAAAGGTAACGTGTTTTAACCTTCATATATCAGCCTTACATCTAACACAAACACATTGTAATCAAATCTATTGTACCATAATGAAATCTGACTCAAGTTATTTTTCCTTCCAACAACAATGCAAGATGAAGGAAAGGGAACGTATGTTAACCTTCATATATCAGTCTTCCATCTAACACAACCACATTCTCATCTAATTCATTCCACCATAATGAAATCTTAATCAGGTTAGCTTTCCTTCGAACAACATTGCACGGTGAAGGAAATGCAACGTGTGTTAACCTTCATATATCAGCCTTTTGTCTAACACAACCATATTGCATCAAATTTATTGCACCATAATGAAATCTGACTCGAGTTAGTTTTCCTTCCAATAGCCTTGCACGGTGAAGGAAATACAACGTGTGTTAACCTTCATATATTAGCCATCCATCTAACACAACCACATTGTCATCAAATCTATTGCACCATAATGAAATCAGAATTATCTTTCCTTCCAACATCATTGCATGGTAAAGGAAAGACAACGTGTGTTAACCTACATATATCAGTCTTCCATCTAACACAACCACATTGTCATCAAATCTATTGCTCCATAATTAAATTTGACTCGAGTTAGTTTGTCTTCCAATAGTATTGCACGGTGAAGGAAAGACAATGTGCGTTAACCTTCATATACCAGCATTCTATCTAACACAACCACAATGTCATCAAATTTATTTCACCATAATGAAATCTGACTCGAGTTAGCTTTCCTTCAAACAGCAATGCACGGTGATGGGAAGGTAATGTGTGTTAACCTTCATATATCAGCCTTCCATCTAACACAACCACATTGTCATCAAATATATTGCACCATAATAAAATCTGGCTCGAGTTAGCTTTCCTTCGAACAGCATTGCACGGTGAAGGAAATGAACGTGTGTTAACCTTCATATATCAGTCTTCCATCTTACACAACCACATTGTCATCAAATATATTGCACCATAATGAAAGATGGACTTGAGTTTGCTTCCCTTCCAATGGCATTGCATGGTGAAGGAAACGTAACGTGTTTTCACCTTCATATATCAGCCTTCCATCTAACACAACCACACTGTTATCAAATCTATTGCATCATAATGAAATCTGACTCGAGTTAACTTTCCTTCCAACAGCATTGCACGGTGAAGGAAAGACAACATGTGTCAATCTTCATATATAAGCGTCTTCCATTTAACACAACCACATTGTCATCAAATCTATTTCACCATAACGAAATCTGACTTGAGTTAGCTTTCCTTCCAACAGCATTGCACGGTGAAGGAAAGACAATGTGTATTAACCTTCATATATCAGTCTTCCATCTAACACAACCACATTGTCATAAAATGCACTGCACCATAAAGTAAATCCAACTAAATTTAGTTTTCCTTCCAACAGCAAATTCACGGTGAAGGAGAGGTAATGTGTGTTAACCTTCATATATCATCCTTCCATCTAACACAACCACATTGTCAGCAAATCTATTGCACCATAATGAAATCTATCTCGAGTTAGCTTTCCTTCTAACAGCATTGCACGATGAAGGAAAGACAACGTGTATTAGCCTTCATATATCAGTCTTCTATCTAACACAAGCACATTGGCATCAAAACTATTGCACCATAATTAAATCTGTGTCGAGTTAGCTTTCCTTCCAACAGCATTGCAGGGTGAAGGAAAGGTAATGTGTGTTAACCTTCATATATCATCTTTCCAACTAACACAACCACATTGTCATCAAATCTATCGCACCATAATGAAATCTGACAAGAGTTAGATCTCCTTCCAACAGCATTTCACGACGAAGGAAAGGAACGTGTGTTAACCTTCATATATCATCCTTCCATCTAATACAACCACATTGTCATCAAATTTATTGCACCATAATAAAATCTGACTCGAGTTAGTTTTCCTTCCAACAGCATTGCACGGTGAAAGAAATGCAATGTGTGTGAACCTTCATATATCAGTATTCCATCTAACACAGCCACATTGTCATCAAATCTATTGCGCCATAATGAAATCTAACTCAAGTTAGTTTTCCTTCCAACAGCATTGCACGATGAAGGAAAGGCAATGTGTGTTAGCCTTCATATATCAGTCTTCTATCTAACACAACCACATTGTCATCAAATCTATTCTACCATAATGAAATATGACTCGAGTTAGCTTTCCTTCCAACAACATTGGACAGTGAAAGAAACTAAACATGTGTTAACATTTATATATCGGTCTTCCATCTAACACAACCACATTGTCATCAAATCTATTGCACCATAATGAAATATGACTCGAGTTAAATTTCCTTCCAATAGCATTGCACGGTCAAGGGAAGGAAACGTGTGTTAACCTTCATATATCAACCTTCCATCTAACACAACCACATTGTCATCAAATCTGTTGCACCATAATGAAATCTGATTCGAGTTAGCTTTCCTTCCAACAACAATGCATGGTGAATGAAAGGTAACGTGTGTTAACCTTCATATATCAGTCTTCCATCTAACACAACCACATTGTCATAAAATCTACTGCACCATCATGAAATTTGGCTCGAGTTAGGTTTCCTTCCAACGGCATTGCATGATGAAGGAAATATAACGTGTGTTAACCTTCATATATCAGTCTTCCATCTAACACAACCACATTGTCATCAAATCTATTGCACCATAATGAAATCTGAGTCGAGTTAGCTTTCATTCAAACATTATTGCACAGTGAAGGAAAGGAAACGTTTTTTAATCTTCATATATCAACCTTCCATCTAAAACAACCACATTGACATCAAATCTATTGCACCATAATAAAATCTAACTCAAGTTAGTTTTCCTTCCAACAGCATTGCAAGGTGAACGAAATGCAGCGCGTGTTAACCTTCATATGCCAGCATTCCATCTAACACAACCACATTGTCATCAAATATAATGCACCATAATGAAATATGATTCGAGTTAGATTTCCTTCCAACAACAATGCACGGTCAAGGAAAGGTAACGTGTGTTAACATTCATATATTAGTCTTCCATCTAACACAACCACATTGTCATCAAATCTATTGCACTATAATGAAATCTGACTCGAGTTAACTATCCATCCAACGCCATTGCATGATGAAGGAAAGATAATGTGTGTTAACCTTCATATATCAATCTTCCATCTAACACAACCACATTGTCAACAAATCTATTGCACCATAATGAAATCTAACTCAAGTTAGGTTTCCTTCAACAACATTGCACAGTGAAGGAAAGGTAACGTGTATTAACCTTCATAAATCAGTCTTCCATCTAACACAACCACATTGTCATCAAATTTATTGCACCATAATGAATTCTGACTCATGTTAACTTTTCTTCCAACATCATTGCACGGTGAAGGAAATGCAACGTGTGCTAACCTTCATATATCAGCCTTCCATCTAACACAACCACATTGTCATCAAATCTATTCCACCATAATTAAATCTGACTCGAGTTAATTTTCCTTCCAACAGCATTGCACGGTGAAGGAAAGGCAACATGTGTTAACCTTCATATATCATTCTTCCATCTAACACAACCACATTGTCATCGAATCTATTGCACCATAATGAAATCTGAGTTAGCTTTCATTCCAACAACATTGCACGGTGAAGGAAAATGAACGTGTGTTAACCTTCATATATCAACCTTCCATCTAACAAAACCACATTGCCATCCAATCTATTGTACCATAATGAAATCTGACTCAAATTAGCTTTCCTTCCAACAGCAATGCACAGTGTAGAAAATGTAACATGTGTTAACCTTCATATATCATCCTTCCATCTAGCACAACCAAATTGTTATCAAAACTATTGCACCATACTTAAATCTGTGTCGAATTAGCTTTCCTTCCAACAGCATTGCATGTTAAAGGAAAGTTAACGTGTGTTAACCTTCATCTATCAGCATTCCATCTAACACAACCACATTGTCATCAAATCTATCGCACCATAATGAAATCTGACTCGAATTAGCTCTCCTTCCAACATCATTGCATGACGAAGGAAAGGAACGTGTGTTAACCTTCATATATCATCCTTCCATCTAATACAACCACATTGTCATCAAATCTATTGCACCATAATGAAATATGACTCGAGTTAGTTTTCTTTCCAACAGCATTGCACGGTGAAGGAAATGCAACGTGTGTGAACCTTCATATATCAGTATTTCATCTAAAACTACCACATTGTCATCAAATCTATTGCACCATAATGAAATCTAACTCAAGTTGGATTTCCTTCCAACAGCATTGTACGGTGAAGGAAAGGCAACGTGTGTTAACTTTCATATATCAGCCTTCCATCTAACACAACCACATTGTCATCAAATCTATTGAACCATAATTAAATCTGACTCGAGTTAGCTTTCCTTCCAACAACAATTCTTGGTGAAGGAAAGACAACGTGTATTAACTTTCATATATCAACTTTCCATCTAACACAACCGCATTGTCATCAAATCTATTGCACCATAATGAAATCTCACTCAAGTTAGTTTTTCTTCCAACAACAATGCAAGATGAAGAAAAGGGAACATATGTTAACCTTCCTATATCAGTCTTCCATCTAACACAACAACATTCTCATCTAATTTATTGCACAATAATGAAATCTGACTTAGGTTAGCTTTCCTTCGAACAACATTGCACGATGAAGGAAAGGCAACGTTTGTTAACCTTCATATATCAGCCTTCCATCTAACACACCCACATTGTCATCAAATCTATTGCACCATAATGAAATCTGAATCGAGTTAGTTTTCCTTCCAACAGCATTGCACGGTGAAGGAAAGACAACATGTGTTAACCTTCATATATCAGCCTTCCATCTAACACAACCACATTGTCATCAAATCTATTGCGCCATAATCAAATCTGAGTTAGCTTTCCTTCCAACAGCATTGCATGGTAAAGGAAAGGCAACGTGTGTTAACCTTCATATATCAGTCTTCCATCTAACACAACCACAATGTCATCAAATCTATTGCACCATAGTTAAATCTGACTCGAGTTAGCTTGTCTTCCAATAACATTACACGGTGAAGGAAAGACAATATGTGTTAACCTTCATATATCAGCATTCCATCTAATAAAACAACAATGCCATCAAATCTATTGCACCATAATGAAATCTGACTCTATTTATCTTTCCTTCCAACAGCATTGCACGGTGAAGGAAAGGTAACGTGTGTTAACCTTCATATATCAGTATTCCATCTAACACAACCACATTGTCATCAAATATATTGCACCATAATGAAATCTGACTCGAGTTAGATTTCCTTCCAACAGCATTGCACGGTAAGGGAAAGGTAACGTGTGTTAACCTTCATATATCAACCATCTATCTAACAAAACCACAATATCATCAAATCTATTGCACCATAATGAAATCTGACTAAAGTTAGCTTTCCCTCCAACAGCATTGCACGGTGAAGGAAAGGTAACGTTTGTTACCCTTCATATATCAGTCTTTTATCTAACACAACCACATTGTCATCAAATCTATTGCACCATAATGAAATCTGACTCGAGTTAAATTTCCTTCCACGAGCAATGCACGGTGGAGGAAAGGAAACGTGTGTTAACCTTCATATATCGGCCTTCCAACTAACACAACCACATTGTCATCAAATCTATTGCACCATAATGAAATTTTACTCGAGTTACCTTTCATTCCAACAGCATTGCACGGTGAAAGAAATGAACGTGTGTTAACTTTCATATATCAGCCTTCCATCTTACACAACCACATTGTCGTCAAATCTATTGCACCATAATGAAATCTGACTCGAGTTAGCTTTCCTTCCAATGGCATTGCATGGTGAAGGAAAGGTAACGTGTGTTCACCTTCATATATTAGCCTTCCATCTAACACAACCACATTGTCATCAAATCTATTGCACCATAATGAAATCTGAATCGAGTTAGCTTTCCTTCCAATGGCATTGCATGGTGAAGGAAAGACAACGTGTCTCAATCTTCATATATAAGCGTTTTCCATTTAACACAACCACATTGTCATCAAATCTATTGCACCATAATGAAATCTGACTCAAGTTAGATTTATTTCCAACAGCATTGCACGGTGAAGGAAAGGCAACGTGTGTTAACCTTCATATATCAGCATTCCATCTAACACAACCACATTGTCAACAAATCTATTGCACCATAATGAAATCTAACTCGAGTTAGCTTTCCTTCCAACAGCATTGCACAATGAAGGAAAGACAATGTGTGTTAGCCTTCATATATCAGTCTTCTATCTAACACAACCACATTGTCATCAAATCTATTGTACCATAATGAAATCTGAATTGAGTTAGCTTTCCTTCCAACAGCATTGCATGGTGAAGTAAAGGTAACGTGTTTTAACCTTCATATATCAGCCTTCCATCTAACACAACCAGATTGTCATCAAATCTATTGCACCATAATGAAATCTGACTCAAGTTAGCTTTCCTTCCAACAGCATTGCACGGTGAAGGAAGGGAACGTGTGTTAACCTTCATATATCAGTCTTCCATCTAACATAACCACATTGTCATCAAATCAATTGCACCATAATGAAATCTGACTCGAGTTAGCTTTCCTTCCAATAGCATTGCACGGTGAAGTAAAGTTAATGTGTCTTAACCTTCATATATCATCCTTCCATCTAACACAGCCACATTGTCATCGAATCTATTGCACCATAATGAAATCTGACTCGACTTAGCTTTCCTTCCAATAGCATTGCACAGTGAAGGAAAGCAACGTGTGTAAACCTTCATATATCAACCTTCCATCTAACACAATCACATGTCATCAAATCTATTCCACCATAATGAAATCTGACTCAAGTTAGTTTTCCTTCCAACATCAATGCAAGATGAAGGAAATGGAACGTATGTTAACCTTCATATATCAGCCTTCCATCTAACACAACCACATTCTCATCTAATTTATTGCACCATAATGAAATCTGAATCAGGCTAGATTTCCTTCAAACAACATTGCACGGTGAAGGAAATGCAACGTGTCTTAACCTTCATATATCAGCCTTCTGTCTAACAAAACCACATTGTCATCAAATTTATTGCACCATAATGAAATCTGACTCGAGTTAGTTTTCCTTCCAACAGGCTTGCATGGTGAAGGAAATACAACATGTGTTAACCTTCATATGTCAGCCTTCAATCTAACACAACCACATTGTCATCAAATTTGTTACAGCATAATGAAATCAGAATTAGTTTTTCCTTCCAACATCATTGCATGGTAAAGGAAAGGCAACATGTGTTAACCTTCATATATCAGTCTTCCATCTAACACAACCACATTGTCATCAAATATATTGCGCCATAATTAAAGCTGACTCGAGTTAGTTTGTCTTCCAATAGCATTGCACGGTGAAGGAAAGACAACGTGTGTTAACCTTCATATATCAGCCTTCCATCTAACACAACCACAATGTCATCAAATTTATTGCACCATAATGAAATCTAACTCGAGTTAGATTTCCTTACAACAGCATTGCACGGTGATAGGAAGGTAACGTGTGTTAATCTTCATGTATTAGCCTTCCATCTAACACAACCACATGGTCATCAAATATAATGCACCATAATAAAATCTGGCTAGAGTTAGCTTTCCTTCCAATGGCATTGCACGGTGAGGGAAAGGTAACGTGTGTTAACCTTCATATATCATCCTTACAACTAACAAAACCACAATGTCATCAAATATATTGCACCATAATGAAATCTGACTCAAGTTAGCTTTCCTTCCAAGAGCATTGCACAGTGCAAGAAATGTAACGTTTGTTAACCTTCATATATCAGTCTTCCATCTAACACAACCACATTGTCATCAAATCTATTGCACCATAATGAAATCTGACTTGAGTTAACTTTCCTTCCAACAGTAATGCACGGTGAAGGAAAGACAACGTGTGTTATCCTTCATATATTGGCCTTCCATCTAACACAACCACGTTGTCATCAAATCTATTGCACCATAATGAAATCTAACAGGAGATAGCTTTCCTTCCAACAGCATTGCACGGTGAAGGAAATGAACGTGTGTTAACCTTCATATATCAGTCTTCCATCTTACACAACCACATTGTCATCAAATCTATTGCACCATAATGAAATCTACTCGATTTAGCTTTCCTTCCAATGGCATTGCATGGTGAAGGAAAGGTAACGTGTGTTCACCTTCATATATCAGTCTTCCATCTAACACAACCACATTGTTATCAAATCTATTGCACCATAATGAAATCTGACTCGAGTTAACTTTCCTTCCAATAGCATTGCACGGTGAAGGAAAGGCAACGTGTGTCAATCTTCATATATAAGCGTCTTCTATTTAACACAACCACATTGTCATCAAATCTATTGCACCATAATGAAATCTGATTCGAGTTAGCTTTCCTTCCAATAGCATTGCACAGTGAAGGAAAGACAATGTGTGTTAACCTTCATATATCAACCTTCCATCTAACACAACCACATTGTCATCAAATGCACTGCACTATGAAGTAAATCTAACTAAAATTAGTTTTCCTTCCAATAGCAAATTCACGGTGAAGGAGAGGTAATGTGTGTTAACCTTCATATATCATCCTTCCATCTAACACAACCACATTGTCAGCAAATCTATTGCACCATAATGAAATATAACTCGAGTTAGCTTTCCTTCCAACAGCATTGCACGATGAAGGAAAGACAATGTGTGTTAACCTTTATATATCAGTCTTCCATCTAACACAACCACATTGTCATCAAATCCATTGCACCGTAATGAAATATGACGCGAGTTAGCTTTGCTTCCAATAGCATTGCACGGTGAAGGAAAGGCAATGTGTGTTAGCCTTCATATATCAGTCTTCTATCTAACACAACCACATTGTCATCAAATCTATTGTAGCATAATGAAAACTGACTCGAGTTAGCTTTCCTTCCAACAGCATTGCATGGTGAAGTAAAGGTAATGTGTTTTAACCTTCATATATCAGCCTTCCATCTAACACAACCACATTGTCATCAAATCTATTACACCATAATGAAATCTAACTCAAGTTAGCTTTCCTTCCAACAGCATTGCACGGTGAAGGAAGGGAACATGTGTTAACCTTCATATATCAGTCTTCCATCTAACACAACCACATTGTCATCAAATCTATTGCACCATAATGAAATCTGACTCAAGTTAGCTTTCCTTCCATTAGCATTGCACGGTGAAGGAAAGGCAATGTGTGTTAGCCTTCATATATCAGTCTTCTATCTAACACAACCACATTGTCATCAATTCTATTGTACCATAATGAAATCTGACTCGAGTTCGCTTTCCTTCCAACAGCATTGCACGGTGAAGTAAAGGTAACGTGTTTTAACCTTCATATATCATCCTTCCATCTAACACAACCACATTGTCATCAAATCTATTCCGCCATAATGAAATTTGACTCGAGTTAGCTTTCCTTCCAACAGCATTGCACGGTGAAGGAAGAGAACGTGTGTTAACCTTCATATATCAGTCTTCCATCTAACACAACCACATTGTCATCAAATCTATTGCACCATAATGAAATCTGACTCGAGTTAGCTTTCCTTCCAACAGCATTGTACGATGACGGAGAGGTAATGTGTATTAACCTTCAAATATCAGTCTTCCATCTAACACAACCACATTGTCATCAAATCTATTGCACCATAATGAAATATGACTCAAGTTAGCTTTCCTTCCAATACCATTCCACGATGAAGGAAAGGAAACGTGTGTTAACCTTCATATATCATCCTTCTATGTAACACAACCACATTGTTATCAAATCTATTGCATCATAATTAAATCTGTCTCAAGTTAGCTTTCCTTCCAACAACATCGCACGGTAAAAGAAAGAAACGTGTGTTAACCTTCATATATCAGCCTTCCATCTAACACAACCACATTGTCATCAAATTTATTGCACCATAATGAAATCTAACTCGAGTTAGCTTTCATTCCAACAGCATTGCACGGTGAAGAAAAGACAACGTGTGTTAACCTTCATATATCAGTCTTTCATCTAACACAACCACATTGTCATCAAATCTATTGCACCATAATGAAATCTGACTCGAGTTAGCTTTCCTTCCAACAACATTGCACAGTGAAGGAAAGGTAACGTGTGTTAACCCTCATATATCAACCTTCCATCTAACACAACTACATTGTCATCAAATCTATTGCACCATAATGAAATCTCACTCGAGTTAGCTTTTCTTCCAACAGATTGCACGTTGAAGGAAAGGGAATGTGTGTTAACCTTCATATAATCCTTCCATCTAACACAACGACATTGTCATCAAATCTATTGCACCATAATGAAATCTAACTCGAGTTAACTTTCCTTCCAACAGAATTGCACGTTGAAGGAAAGACAACATGTATTAACCTTCATATATCAGTCTTCCATCTAAAACAACCACATTGTCATCAAATGCACTGCACCATGAAGGAAATCTGACTAAAGTTAGTTTTCCTTCCAACAACATTGCATGGTTAACTAAAGCTAACGTGTGTTAGCCTTCTTTTGTTAGCTTGCTATCTAACATAACCACATTGTACAGATTACACCAATATATTTTACACCTACCCTTAGTGTGAAACAAAGGTCATATAGACAAGATGTAACCTCTGTCAACGACATATCCGTCACAACAATACAGTTCCATGTGTTAGTGAATATGGTCTCTGGAATATGTATAGTCATCTTGATGTTGGTGAGTTGGACTATTGAAAATGGACCATGTGTAGAGCATACAGATTAAGCCAACTTCATAATGAGAAATATCCATTATAACATGTTGATCGGTTGGAGGTACAAGAGTGGCTCTAGCGGTCCCTAATGTTGAAGCAAACAAATAGAGTACATCCAATAGACACCACCATCATAGTGTAGAAAGTAGGGATCCCCTGTAATAGATTGAAACTCATCTATGAAAGAATCTGTAAGAAGGTAAAGTATCTTGCAGATGTAGAAACTCCATCAAAGAATGTGAGTATGCATGTACCCTCCCCACACGAACAAGTGGCTATAGGCCCACAAATCTCACTATGTACGAAAGGTGAGATGTATCATCACAATAAGCCAACATATTTATGTAAAACTACCAACTCCATGAACATAAAGAACACCTCTAGTGTGGAAGAGTAAATATCAACATAAGCATTTATAATATTCCTCATATCGGTTCCCAACAATTATATTTAAAAGCTAAAAGTTAAAACTAATCTTGCAATACTACCTTTGAAGTAAATCTAGTCGCAAAAGAGGTTTACCATTTGGTACACTCCTTGAGAATTTATGATAGAATTTCTTTTGAGGTCAAATGTTTTGTTTCAAGGATTGGCAAGTAAACTTAGGGAAGCAAAAACTTGATAACTAACCAGTTCAACAACAGAGCACCCAAAACCAAACACTCTTGAGTTTCATGGCATGTACGTCAAGTTTTAAAGGGAGAAGATAACTACGCACAACCCTTGAAAGCATGCATCCATATAACCAATAGATTAGAATTTGGTAGTTAACAACCAGACAAACTATGAAGGTATGGGCTCAAGCTTCTATTTGGACTTTTCCATTTAATGTGTAACCTGGATAAGATGAATTTGAGAATTGTATTGAATACATATATCATTAAATTTAAAATCATTCAAAGGTCATAGCATACGAGATTATCCAACCAAATCAAGCAAATGAGTTATTGCAAGGCATATGTTCCCAAGTAAGGAGAAGGTTTTCTATTTCTAATTCAAAGATCCAAAGGGGAACTCAGAGGCTCACACCATCAATTTGTACTTGTTGAAGAAAACACAACTCTAAACACAAGAACAAACAGAGTCTCAAAAACAATTCATAGAGGTATATATAGATGTATGCAAATAGTCAAAAGCTTAATATCGTTCAAACCAAAAGGAGGAAGCAAGAGTACAACTTACCTCTACAATTATTTCAAAACAATATTGGGAAGCCTCCCCAAATCCATAGAAGATACTCAAAGAGCACAACTTAATTATGAGCGTGAACAAATGAGCCATACACTAGGCTCTGAAAACAGCTAATACAATTCAATCAAATCAAACAGTGGAGAGTATCTAAACGTCAATCTATAGCATTGGGTTTGAATTCTATTTCATTGAGATGTAAGGTGATATTGGATCAAATTATAACAAAAGAGTAAGTACCCACCTTACTACTAATTCTACAGTTTCCACAGGGATCTGTGCCTCTGTTATCTCTCAATGAGAAGATGGATAGTGCTTCCACTGCTTAAGTGTCATTGTCATGGACCGCCTGAAACGTAATGTCAACATTAGAGGATTTCCATTTAGTTACTTACTTAGTTGCCATCAGTACTAGCAATAGGAGATTCAAAACCAACTGCAACTTGATGAGTAAAGATCCCTATATATATTATGCTTAGTAGAGTAAAACTTTTGTGACTGTATAGGCAACCTAAATCAGTTCCAGAATGGGTACTTTGTAAACCATCATTATATCATTGACACAACACTAAATGGGAAAATGATTGATAGGTGTTCTACCAAATATAGGCTACATGTGGAACACTCTCCTTCTATTTAACTATCCCCATCAACAACTACCAAGAAAACCCCACTTAGATTAAAAAGAATAAAATATAAATAACACCTACAAGATCTGGAATTTCATCATCCATAAATTGATTTGCTAAAGAATAATTCCATAAACAATGATTGGAATAATAGCACAATGGATAAAACTTACAAGTTCAGATTCATGCATATAGATAGGCCTGCCTCAAAACAAGTTGGTTAAGTGCAAAGGCTAAACCATGCACCAATTGTGTGCTAAAGAACTCTAACGACTCTACCACTGGATTAAAGCAAGGTAGTTCAAGGGGTGATACCTCCAACCCCAAGCCAACATTTTAATTTCCTCAAAATCAATTACAGTGTCTAGCTAAATAAATGTTGGCATCATAATTGCGAAGGTAGTTATAGGCTCCACTTAGAGGTAGAACACCTACAGTATCATTATTCAACAACCCATACAAGACCATCACGCAACAAGACTTATCAACCTCAATGTCATAGAAAATACAACAAAAGTCATGGGTTAGGAAAAGGAAGATAACTCCCTTTAATAAACAACTATGAGTAAATTGATACTCCACCTATGAGTAAATTGATTAGTATCAAAATGAACCAACTTCAAAGGAGATTTTACCAAGCAATTACAAAGTTAAGTCTGTAATTGCAATTTGCAATTTTTATGGTGAATTGCACTTACAAGTGGCCTTATTATTGTTATCAATCTCTCCAAAAGGGAGTCCATGAAATGTTAGAGCTATGACATGCTATATGTAGAAAATAAATAATTTACATGTCTAGAGATTTCTTCAACTAAGCATGTCAAATGATATGGGTTTTTTTTAAACCAAACATATATATTTGTAAACATGGTATACATAGCAGTTCCACCACGTAGTTTGTAACCACTAAACTACAAAGCTACAAAAACTTATACGCAATAAATCATAACTATGACAACATAATATATTTAGCTCATTAAAAAAATTGAATAGAAAAAATTAAATACTTACCTTTATCACAATCTGAATCCCAAAGCAACTCCTTGTGGGCGAACCATTTTCATCCCAACCATGAGAAAATCCTTTGTGGATGCCACCCATGTGTTAGGTTATGAGACTGTTGGGGTAAAGAAGATTGTTCAAGGCTTCCAAATCATTTCTCTTGTTCCCAAGAGCTTCCAAAAATCCACACAAACCATTCTTTGGTTCTTTATTTAGTCTTCCAATCAAATCAACTCCTGGATTTCATTCCACTACTGCATACAACACAAGAAACCACTCCGTTCTCTACTCGTCAATCCCTAAGGATTGTCTCCCTCTTTGTGCTCTTCAGTAGAAGTAGGATTAGCCCAAGTTGATGCCCATCTTCAGATTTCATTTCCAACGGTATATGCCTTCTTGGACAATACAGTATGGGATCTTGGACAACATGACAAACCAACAAAGCGCAAAAGTTGAAGAAAGTACTTACCTACTCAATCTTGGTTTCTAATTCCACATTACAATGTTTCTTTGATTTCTCCATGGATCCTATGATATCCAAGGTGCTCCTTTTCATCAAGAACCCTATTGTTTCCTCAAGAACTCACTTTTATTTCGCTCCTTCCTAATTCAAGTTCTTCTTTCCAAATGAATGAGAGAGAAAGTAAGAGTCCTAATCCAACTCTTCCACTTCCTTAATGATAGGAATCAAGAATCCTAATTGAGCTCTCCTTGATTGAAATATTATAGGAATTGGTTGCTTAAAAATAGGATGTAGGCACTTGAGAGTGGGTGCTAATTACCTAGAAGTAATTAATCATTTCAGCACGCTTATGGAATGATAATATGATAATCTCATCCGAGGTCGAAAGAAAGAAACTCTAGATAGATATCTGACTGCTCCGCTAGGCCTGGGGAGGAATCCGACAAGTGGGAGGCACCCTACACAAAATCCGCCTCGAGTTGGTCTCTCTGACGCTCAAGCCACAAGTAACACTTGCACATGAATGCATGTCTTTAGAATGATCTGGAAGGCTAAGTAAAGCATTTGGCTAAAGATCCAGTTTGAATCTTTCATGCATACTTTTTCACCTGCTTGAAGTGCTATTTTTTATGGAGAACTTGTGACTGTTGCTGGAGAACTTTTCGTCATGTTTCTAGATGGATATGACATCACTTTTTGTTGAGGATCAGTTTGTTAAGTTGGGAATTTGGAACTTATCTTTCATAACCAATTTGCCTATGTCTTACATTTAAATTAGAGAGCATCCATACTAATTTGGATGGCATTCTAATATTTTATCTTTGAGGACTTTGGCTTATCTTTGGCACGTAAAAAATAATTTCTTGGAAGATGGAACAGTTTCCTTTTAGAGGATCATATATATTTATACTTACTGCTTTCGGGAGCTGGTCTATTAAAGCCACAAGTTACAGCAATTTTGTCCCATATTTGAATGTCCATCTTGTATGAAGATAAGGCACTTTGTTGAAGACTATTCATGGAAGATTTTTGGTGTTCAGTAGTTTAGGGGTACACTTCCTGATCAATAACTTAGGGGCTACACGACACATTGGTAAGCAGTACAAATTTTGAAGATTTCATTGTTCGTCTAGAAACTTCACATGATAGAGACACACCCACGAGATCATCACATTCTGATCCTGGTAGGGAGCTTCATCCAGTCTTGCACAATCCCAAAGAGCTTCTTCAAAAAGTTTGAATCAAGTCATCACCTAAGGTTTTTGATAAGAAATTTTTTCACTCTGAAGCATCAATTTCAAACCCAATTGTGATTATTTCCTCCAATTGTGTATTTATGTTGGGTATGAATACATCCACTAACCTGTTGTCTTTAGCAATCCTAGTTGTGTTTGAGCTCTTTCAGTTATTTGGAGGTTGGTCTTCCTACTCAGTCTTATTTCTTTCACAATTGATCTTATTAGAGTTTGGTACTACCATCTCTTCTTCAAATGGGCAGACTGTAGCATATCATGAATCAGGTCGTGGATGGTTCTTGGAGCATGTAGAGCCACTTTTGAAAGTAACGAATGTTCCTCGGGGCACTACAGCATTGAGATTTATTGAATATTTACCAAATGAGAATTTGCTAATGACAAAAGAGTAGCTATTTGACATGCCATGAATGTCACTTGGAGCCAGGGCTGCTGAACAGGTTTTGTTGGGAAAAATGTCAACTGGAGCTAAAAATGATTTGGATAAGGTGACAAAGATGACATATGGACATGCACAAATTGCTGCCAATGAGAGAACGGTGATAATTGTGGCATAAATGCATACTACCAGTGTAACCAGCATAGATCACCAATCTTAGCATCTTTCAGTTTAAATTTTAAGCAAACAACAATTGGACATGAATGTGCTAATGACATTGTTGCTTGGTTATTGGAGGAGGATGCATGTAATTGGTTTAAGACCTTACCTATCTTAAGATAAGATAATTTTATTAATGTCCAACAAATGACCACAAAAGGTCTTTCAAGATTATTGGGGTAAGAAAAAGGATGATAACCTTTTATTCGATGAATTGATAGGCCTTCGGAAGAAAAGGAATGGCGGTAAATGAATGTAATACTAGAGTTGAAAAAACACTTATTAATTGCATAAGGATGTTAGACCTACTGATAGTTCAGACACTATCACTACTGTTTGTATTTGAGTTGGGTATTCATAAACACACTGTATTCTATATTATGGCCACTGCCACTCTTTGTGAGGAGATGGCCATTTATAAACCCAATCCCATCTTGTATTGGAGCTTCCTTCTGAGCTGCACTCACACAAGTGCATCTCTGTTGAGTATTCATATGCCCACAACCTTGTTGTATGTAAGCTCTCTCAATTGTGTTCGAGCTCTCAAATTATATTCAAGCTCTCTTCTCAATTGTGCTATTTTAGGTGTATCTATGTTGGGTATGAATACATCCACTAACATGTTGTCTTTATCAATCTTATTTGTGTTTGAGCTCTTTCAGTTATTTGGAGGTTGGTCTTCCTACTCTTATTTCTTTCACAATTGATCTCATTCGAGTTTGGTACTACCATCTCTTCTTCAAATGGGCATACTGTAGCATATCATGAATCAGGTCGTGGATGGTTCTTGGAGCATGTAGAGCCACTTTTGAAAGTAACTAATGTTCCCCGGGGCACTATAGCATTGGGATTTGTTGAATATTTACCAAATTAGAATTTGCTAATGACAAAGGAGTAGCTATTTGACATGCCATGAATGTCAATTGGAGCCAGGATTGCTGAACAGGTTTTGTAGGGAAAAATGTCAACTGCAGCTAAAAATGATTTGGAGAAGGTGACAAAGATGACATATGGACATGCATAAGTTGTTGCCAATGAGAGAACGGTGATAATTGTGGCATAAATGCAGACTACCAGTGTAACCAACATAGATCACCAATCTTAGCATCTTTTAGTTTAAAATTTTAAGCAAACAATTGGACATGAATGTGCTAATGACATTGTTGCTTGGTGATTGGAGGAGGATGCATGTAATTGGTTTAAGACCTTACCTGCAGCGAGTTACAAGACTCTTGCAGAATCGTAAGATAAGATAATTTTATTAATGTCCAACAAATGACCACAAAAGGTCTTTCAAGATTATTTGGGTAAGAAAAAGGATGATAACCTTTTATTTGATGAATTGATAGGCCTTCGGAAGAAAAGGAATGGCGGTAAAAGAATGTAATACTAGAGTTGAAAAAACACTTATTAATTGCATAAGGATGTTAGGCCTACTGATAGTTCAGCCACTATCACTATTGTTTGTATTTGAGTTGGGTATTCATAAACACACTTTATTCTATATTATCGCCACTACCACTCTTTGTGAGGAAATGGCCATTTATAAACCCAATCCCATCTTGTATTGGAGCTTCCTTCTAAGGTGCACTCGCACAAGTGCATCTCTGTTGGGTATTCATATGCCCATAGCCTTGTTGTATGTAAGCTCTCTCAATTGTGTTTGAGCTCTCAAATTAACAAAGAAAACACTAATACAAATTATAAAGATGGTACCTTTAAAAGCATAAGTACTTGTATAAGCTAGATAATTGTATTAACAAAGAAAACACTAATACAAATTAATATACAAAAATAAGAGCGTCCATGGCTCACCCTCCAGACTGGAAATTGGGCTAGCCAAAGGACAACCCCAATTCTAAGTCTAGTCGACATCATAGAGCATATTTGAGAGATAGTGTTTATACCCTGCCCAACAAAAGGAAACTAGGGTTGCTTACCAAAATTTGAGTCCACAAAAAAACAGGGATTCATGCCAAAACTATTCATGCCAAGTTACATTGTCACACAGGGAGTCAATCAAGAACCGAATGCCTTTCTGAGTATGCTCCATCTTTTGAAGAAGTTTCCCAAGCAATATTTTGATAATCCAATGAGGCTCAAGGCCTCCAAGAGTAGTCTTTGGTTGGTTAGCTTTTGGATTCCCTTGAACCTCTATTATGACTAGTGCTTCTCCTTGGTCAATCATATATCAGATGTGCCATGGAGTGCTTTCATTGTACTATTGTTCCATCTAGGGTTGCCTCACACCACCATCGCTCATGCTTTTGGCATGTCCTTTAACCATAATGCTACTATGTAATATCCCAACTGATATTTGTTGTCTTTTTATAGATTTTTTTATGTAGTTGTTGTTTGATTGAGGTATTGTTACCCAATACTTAAATAAAATATGAATGCATGTGTCATATTATGATTGCATGATAATACATGCAAAGTGCATGGGGTTGCATAAACCCTAAAATCCTAAGTAATCAAATATGCAATAAGATGAAACTAGAAATGATGCATGTACGTACCAATGGATTTTGCTTTCTACAAAATCGCTAGAGTTCATGAGGATGCATCCCCTGCATACTGAGGACACGGGAATGGGGTGGGGATATCCTCTGCATTTGGCTATTGACTGAGAATGCCATGGGAATGTCCATTAGTTGTGGCAGGGGTCAGTCTGAGGCTAAATGAACTATCTTGAAGTTCTTCTAATGGTGAAACAAGGGAAGCCAAATTGGAGAAACAAGAAGCGGGAGTGCCATAAGAAGATAAATTGGTGGAAACTCATGCCTAACTAAAATCCTGGCAAAATTTGCAAAAGCTCCTTTGCAAAATCCCGGTAGAATCCCTTCTTCAATATGTGACCCCAAACAAAATCCAATGATCAAACCTGAACCAACACAATTGAAATTGATGACTAAATTAAAATGAATTAGCTATGTGAAGTAACAAAATTAAAAAGTATTTCACTCATTTGGAGTGGGTACTTACGCCTCATTGACATTAGGATGGTAGATCTTATTCACAAAACCAATTGATGGTGATGAATATGGATAACCAACTCATAGTTCCACATGAATCTTCCAAACTCCACCTTTGTAAAGACCTAAGATCGGTACAGACAATGAATCATGTTTAGCATCCCAGCCATTTACTCATTAAAAAATTAAATAGTAAACAGTACTTTAAAGTTATAGGCTTATTACAGAAGAGCTCAGACCACAACACCATCTCATACATGCACAGTAAGTAAATAATGTAGCAGCTAAAAACCTATTACCAAATATAATATTGGTCAATCAAAGAATCTTTCAAATTTGCAAATTACTGCTTCTCATCAGGTAATCTTGAAATGTATTAAATTTACCACGAGTTTAACTCAAGACTCAAAGAATCAACAATAGGTGAATTCATGGATGAACTGTCAAAAGTGAGACAAGCAAGTCTAACAACATTAAGAGCCAATGATTTCCATGCGTTTTCATGACTTCCAGTGATTTCCATGGCTTGAAAGTGATTGGGGAAGTAATTTTCATACCTGTTGAGAATTCTGGGACAAGGACACAGCTATTAGTAAATTGACATTACACCTGCCAGACAAGGATGGTACTTGTTCACAGAATCACTTTGGACTTTCTCAACGAAAAAGGGCAATTTGGGTTGATTCCTATCATTGCAAAAAAGTGCTTGGGGAAGTAAGAATTGCATACTCGTGAGAATTGTGAGACAAGGACACAGCTATGTGGTTATCCTAAACAAATCTTAATCAGCCTCAACAACTTCAGGTGGTTGACCTACATACTTTTACTGTAATTTGCAAGATGATCCTCGATGAATAATTGTTTTAGTTAATTTTGAATGCTGAAGGCCACAATGTTGTCTAAAAATGACTTCAAAATCTACTAACCTGGTGGGTTAAGAGGTGTCATGGTATCTATAAGTCTCACTCTTATTTTAAGACAAGTACTTGGGAGGTTTTTCATAACTAACATCCTAGAGCTACATCACTAAGACTCTTATTTTAGCTAGATTTAAACTTTAAAGATAGATGTTGATTCTTTGTGATTTTTCTTTCAATGATATTTCCATTATACATTTTATGGTTTGGGTGTATTTAATGGACTTCGGGTCAAGACATAAAAATCTTTGAATGGTCATTTTTCTTGGTTATAGACACTTTGCATAGAAACATCGTTGGCACTTCAGAATATCTAGAAACAAGATTGATTGTGCTTAAAAACAAGCCAGCGTACTTCATACAGAATATCCATCTTAAAACTCATTTAAGTATATTTGTTTTAACTTTTAATCTACAACATTCATGCCCCCTACAAGTCCACTGAAATTTAAGTGTCAATGTAACCAACATAACCCTGGTAATACAGCTGAGAGCACTATGCAGACATGCAAAATAGGTACATCCATTATGATGACAAACAAATATGGAAAACTCCCTAACTGAATGCACCGGCCATTGAACTTGCAACCTCTCTCCTAACATTCAATTTCCTTCCTTGCAATCTAAACATTTGTTTATTTTATTCTTGACTACTATTGTCTACACTCTACATAGCTTATGCTCATAATGAAATAAAACACTACAAAATGGGCTGCCAATGTCATGAACACATCTGATGCATCTTTGTGTAATGATGTATTTATATGAATTGACAAGGGCGGAAAGTTTGCTTCTCTACAGTCAGGGGTTGATGATCAGATGCCTAATCAACAACTTAATCAATTTTTGAGCTATAATTAAAGCATGTATATAGTTTTCTGGTTGTCTTCCTAGTTATCAACTATCTTTCCAATTCATTTGCTATCTGTCTCGAGTCCCTATAATAGCTGTTCAATTTCCTTTTCTCAGTTGCTGGGCTTCTTTCTTGCAGATGTTAGGTTTCCTGACCTGAACTTTGGAAAACTTGTAAGCCTGATCATGAACTCAAAGATGATTGTCTATGTCCACAGGATACCTTGATTACTGAACTGCTATCCTTGCCAAATGAAGAGAACCAAGAATGCCATTAAATTATGTTGCTTGGACCAAATTGTTATCATAAATTTACAACTGTTGAAATATGACTTTTAAGAAGCATGCCAAAGTTCACCCATTTTGGACAAATTTATGTGGTCAGATTCCCATCAATAGAGATCAAATCTGGTAAGGTGCTCAAAACAGCTTTAGAAAAGAGGATATATATAAATTATTGTTATTGTATGTGTTGATATAAACCAGGTGTAAAGAAACAAGAGAACAGTTTCACAATTGAAGTTCATAGGGCAAACTGAGATTTTAAAAAATATCTGAAAGTTATATTTATATACACATTCAAACAAATGCTCAAAGCTTCCTAGTCTGTGGTTTTGGATATATAGCCTTGAAGGGTAAGTGCATTATGTGTAATCCATCTGGGACATGTCAAATGAAACATGTATCCCATGTGCCCATCCTCACACATTTCTTGGATGCGGGTGAGATATATGTTGCTAAAATGAATAACCTTGGTTGAGATGACATTTTATAGCTAATTGAGTGGTTGTTGGAAACTTGGCATGACAAGCATCATTTAATTTCATAGAACCTGGAAACTGAATACAAAGAGAAATTCCAGCCCAACCATTCTATATCTTCTCTATGTATGGTAAAGGAGGAGATCATAGCAGGGTCTCAGAATCCTTTTTTGATTCCATGATATCTAAGTGAAGAATTTCTCACAGATGTATGTGAGACTTTTGTTGTGCACAAAGCAACAAATACCCTAAGGGTTTATAATGATTGATGTCAATGCCTTTATAGGAAGGAGCCAGTTTATCCACCCTTTGAAAGGTATAGACCTCAGGACCACTAGCAACAACTTCCACAGAGAGCAGGTCTGCCAACATTGCCAGCTTTCAAATGGGTTTCCTAGACTAAGAAAGTGATGGATAGAGATGGAAACTCAGAATTTATTGTTGAAAGGACCCCAGCTATCGAACTTTGACAATAAAGGTCTTATTTTGGTAATGGAAGTCTGGAAGAAATTGAATAGCTCAAGTTACATTGCAAGCACTAGGAAATCTTATTTGAAGGTGTAATTGTGTACACCCTGCCACACAAGATTCAACAACTGTATGAAACAAACTTGGTGTCATCTACTAGAAGGTAATGTCAACTCTGTCCATTGGCTAGGTGAATAATACACTACCCAAGGTATCTATATCCTTGGGTGATCTTTCCGTCATTTCAGGCAATGAAAGAATATGTTTTATGTTAAGTAATTGATAAGAACTGATATCTTCACTTATCTATTTTCTAAAACATTTGTAAAAATCATTATCCAGCTAGCTAAAAAGCTCTTTAATTTTCCTGAATATTAAAGTAATACAATCTGAATTAGGTTTCATCAAACTCCACTAGTTTAAATATCATGAGCTCTATCTAGAGTCAGCAAGTGGGCTACTAGATCATATCTTTAATCTTTTATGTTTATATATGCTAGGATAATGGCCATTCAGCCATGAATCAATCCATTAAGAAAAGAGAAATTGATGGAAAGCGGAAAAAGAAAAGTTAACGAGTTTCATCAAGAAAAAAAAATCCTTTGCTAGTGAGCAGCAATGCTAAGCAGAGTTTGACTTAGATGACTCAGAAAACTACCCAATTTTTTCAACTATGGATTACAAAATATGTGTAAAAAGAATTATCCAACTAGATAAAAAGCTCTTTAATTTTCCTAAATATTGAAGGAATAAGATATGAATTAGGTTTCACCAAAATCCACTAGTTTAAATATCATGAGCTCTATTTGGAGTCAGCAAGTGGGATACTAGATCATATCTTTAATATTTTATGTTTAGATATGGTAGGAGAATGTTCATTCAGACATGAATCAATCCATTAAGAAAAGAGAGACTGATGAAAAGCAGAAAAAAGAAAATTCAACGAGTTTCATTAGGAAAAAAAAATCTGTGGCTAGTGGGTAGCAATGCTAAGTAGAGTTTGACTTAGATGACTCAGAATACTACCCAATTTTTTCAACTATGGATTACAAATATATATCTCAAAATACAATGTAAATAAATAAATTAGGTAAACTCTCTCTTCTTTGATTATCTTGCAGTGTACTTCACAGAGAGGGGAGTGTAGGCAGGTGAGGAATGGGAGTGGAGATTCAAACCCCGAAGTTGTTTTTAACTTGTTCTATAAAGTTGCCCTTATCATGAAAGGCAAAATGCTCATATTTAGGTGGGATCCTCAACTCAAATTAAAATAAGGGTTAATCTTAAAAGTGAGCAACACTTTTATAGGGGGGAAACCAAATTGAGATTGGCATATTTTCAGCTAGAGAATAATTATCATCCTCAAGTGTCAATTTTTGGAACAAATTTTGTAGCATAAATATCAACGCTATGCAATCCAAAAAAAATATATTTTACTGTGAAAAATATCACTCATCTTCTCATGCATGTACCATCTGAACTCCACAAAGTATCATATCCAACGGGCAAAAACAGGACTACAATCGTTTGATATGGAGGCATTGAGGAGGGTGATCTTATATGAAGGTGACAGATTTGGACAGCAGCAAATTCCCGCACCAAGTCAACAAGGAGACATTAACCTTCTTATGATGCTGCAGTCTCCAAGGGATGTTTAAATGTAACCTTCTTTCCAACAATGGCATATTGTTGTGTATCACCAATGGGTGTTCATTAACCAACTATGCCTCCTCACACTATAAACTTAATTGTGACTAAAGTTCTCTTCATTCTTCATCCTTGGTTTCCTCATTGAGGACATCTTGTTACATTGTTGTTGTGTTCCTTAAAACTTCAATGTACTATGGGTATGATGAGTATCATTTCACAAAATGGCGTCCAGCATCTTTGGCATTGCAACTAGACCATCACAAACAACATTCTCCAATTTGGAACATGTGTTAGTATCAAGCTCTAAAATATACAAAAAAAAACTATGTCCAGTCTAGAATTGTAAGGCATTCAACTATCTTCTCAACTATTTCACTTCATCAGTCACCCCTGCCATTGTCCTGGTTGGAATTGGTGCCATTTCTTAATCAATAATTGATCTTCAAGGTGTCTTCAAGCTTCATCCACGCTTCATCAGCAACAACATAAACCTATTTATAACCACAGATAGGATGCATAGTTACCTATTTTGCACCTCTGTGAGTAAACCCTGCAAAATTATTTTAATGACATGTGTCCTAAGATTGCATTGGTTGGATCCATTTTAGTCAACAAAATCTGCATTCTTCCATCAAAATCCTTAACAAGGTCTCTAAGTAACTATCAAATAGCCCCCAAAGCTCTCACACCAATAAGGGATGCCTAAACTTCTAGAACCCATCCAAAATTTCTTCAATTGAACCCAACAAGGTTTTGGCAATCTAGCATACCAATACCATGGGATTGCCGCCCCTCTAAACGTTGAAAACATGAGCTTTAAAATTAATTTCATAAGTAATTTTTCTCAACCCAATCCAATTTTTTCTTATGGAAAAATGATTCGAATGGCCACAAATCTATGAAAACTAATATTCAATCCTTCACAGTGGTAAATTGCATGATTAGTAGATGTCGTGCTTGCTAGTTTGGTTGGAGATATTGAAAATCTTCCCCCTCTCCTTCCAAAAGTAGTATTATTCATGTTTAGGTTCTATAAATGAAACTCAGGAACCATTCTTCTAGGTTTCTGATCTCCTAAAAATATTTTGCTTAACTAACACTCCTTATTCCAGTACTAATTTCTGAACCAGGCCTGTTTTCATCCACAAATTTTTAGTTTAAAAAATTCCCAACGACATGCTCGTGACTCAAAGCAAATTCTGATATAGAATACAAAGGATTTTTAGAAGAAATCAAAGTATTGATCACTTTATCTAACTTTACTGGTATTAAAGGTGTTGTTACTCATGGAATTGATCTCTCTTGACTACAAGAACAAGAACATTTGTTTTCCTTCCTTGGTAATCATTCTTTTATACCAACGGCCTAGGGTTTCCAAACACCATATTCACCTAATGCTCCAGGTTGATTTCAGTGCACATTAACATCACAATAAGATGATAATACAACCCTCACCCTAATGTCACATTCAGTCATTTAAGGCTTCGCCAAATTCACTTCTCCCCAAAACCGACTATCCTTGCATCTCGCCCAATCAGATGGATCTATTTGCATACTCATTCCCACTTTCTTACTGATTTTGGGAGGAATCTGAGATTGCTATCTCCCATGTCTCCATTTTCAATGCCTGTTGCAAAGCATGTTCTGCACAAGTTCTAAGGATGGTTATTCCTTCTTCAATATCATGGAGACACCCTATGCGAACCCATTTAGCAAAGAATTGCCATAGGGTTTCCCAGAAAGTTTACTCAATTTACCAACACAAATTTTCTTCTGATTTTCTACTGTTAACTATTAACATAGAAATATTCTATGTATCCATCTCAGTCTTTCATTACAGGAAACCCTGGAATCTGATTCAGACAGTAAAATAATATAATAGCATAACACATCATTATCCTCATAGAAGAACTAGAATTGGATAAATTGTCTTCTTAAATGCAGCAAAGTTGGATGTCTAATAGGACACCAAGCAACCATTGTTCATAATTGCATGTTTGACACACTAAACATCCCATAATTTCTTTCTTTGTAATTATTTCAGGATATCAATCTATGATTGTTCAATTCTAACTATCAACCAAACATTGTTCGTTATTTGTATATTTTGTTTCAAGGAAAACCTGGCTAGGAAACCCAAGGGATGCTTCCCCACATTCATGGATGGCATCCCTAGTAAACCCATCAACATAGACTAGTGTGCCTCACGCAGGTGTATTTGAACAGGGCACCTGCTAGCATAAAACTAGCCAAATGCCCAATAACATTGGTGACAACCAGTTGAGCTAACCCCTTGGGATACTATTGGTTATTGTTGGTTATTGTTGGTTATTGTTATAGCATAATGAAAATAATTGATTACAAGCAGTTATCTTAACACGTTGTAGGTTAACTAATCCCAAAACAAAACATGCCACAATGGAATGGTCGGTAAAATCATTAGGGCACCTACCAATAGAATAGTCAGTGAAATCGTCAATAGAAATATCAATGGATTCATCAGTAGAACCATAGGTGGAGTCATTTGTGTAGTTATTCAACAAGTTAAGTCCAGTGGGCTAGCTCAAGTGGTTCAAAGATGTGGATAGCAAGTAAGAGGTCTCAGGATCAAGTCCCCATGCTGGTTGCCTTTGCATATGTGGGACTCACTTGATGTCCCTTCCAGGTCAAGGTACAATAGTCCATGTAGCTCACTTTACATTGGGTTCCATCCTTAGAATGAGGGGAAGTGCCCAGGGGTTTCATGGCGATGTATTTTCCAAGGAAAATATGTTATTCAACAGGTTAGTGGAGTTAATCAACACAATGCTTTATTCAACACAAATTCCCATGAAAACTTAAACCTCGTACATAGTAAAATATTGAGAGGATTCCTAAGTATTTATGATTTTAATCATTCCCAGATTTTTCATGATCAATCTAAAGGCATTCTTCATCACAACATGAAAATTTACCTCGCTGACTCCTGATGGTTTCAACACAAAGGCCTCCATTAAACATGCACCAGTTACCTTTCAAATCACATTTTATAAAAGGAATCATAAATTAACATAATAATAATAAGCCTAGTGTACTTTTATTGCACAGAGAAAAATAGCAGTTTTCAGAAAAGCGAAAAAAATAGATTTAACTACAGAAAAAATAAAATACAAGTGGAACCAACGCAGCTATAGTATCAAGTCATTTAATCACCCATAGCATTAATATCGAAAAGACATAAAAGAGGGCTACGGAGATACGGTTTCTTGTTGTGTCAGAAAACTGGTTAGGGCATGAATCTACTGTATTCTTTCCATTTACTATTATCGAATCTCTGGAAGGAATATACTAGATTAGGTTTTGGGTTTAGTTGGGATCTTGATTTCTACAATGAGTTATAATGGGTTTATCTTAAAGGAATATAGTAGATTAGGTTTAGTGTTTAGTTGGGATCTTTCTACAATGAGATATAATGGGTTTATGTTAATAGTATAGGAAATCTAGTAACCTGAGAACGTCTGATGGCCTCGCTACATTAACTGGAATAGTGGTGATAGCTCTCCTTTACTAAAATAAAAAATAATGGGTCTCATTAAATCAAACAGCGATAGAGAAAAACCCTGATACCAAAACCCTAGTTTTAAATATATCTCCTGACGTTTATAGCAAAACCCTGATACCAATACTTCTCAAAAGAGTACCTCAGAACTGGGACTCCTCGGAGAAGATAGCCAATGGGAAATGAAAACAAATATAAATCTACCATTGCCAATAGCTAATGAATACAAATATAAATTGGAAACTAATTCTGGAGCAAACCTACCAGTAATCGGTATTTTCCTCTTGTTGGCCGCAACTCATGAAAGACTCGCATTTGAATTCGGCAATGGAATAGTAAGAGCTCGGAGAACCAGAGCTTCTCTGAGAACCAAATGTGCCTTCCTCTTGAACTAATTTCATGTATGAATTCATCGAGTCATCAAGTGTTGAAAATTCCCATATTTTTCATGATCAAACTAAAGGCATTTTTCATGATCTCTTCTTGTCCTCGTTGTGCATTTCTCTCCCTCAACGTGATTTCCCTGCAAGCCCTTGCCTCTTCACACCCTAGCCTCAAGGCCTACAACTCTCATTTCCATTCATTTCCATTTTGGGGGATATTTGGCAGCCCACCCATATAAAATATACCCCAAAGTATTTGGGTATTGTTGTATTAAATAAAAAAAACCCTAATGCCCCTTAATATATAAGCAATATAATATTTGGGTTTTCATGTTTATTTAATACCCCTAATATGAACGAACGTGATATTATATTGGTCCCCTAGTGAAGCCCTCGTGCTTTTATCTAATAATCCTTCTCCTTCTGTTGTTCGAACAAGGTCTCAGGACATCTTTTATGTCCACCCTGTTACCTCTGTTCGTAAATAAATATCTTTCCAAGAATGCATCCACTTCAGATATCAATTCTATTAAGTTAAATGCAGAAAACAATACCTTCTGCACCTACAAACAACCACTCCTCTGAGCCATTCAATCTCAGTAGAGTCAGATTTTTGGGTTCTGCACAAAAACTCTCCTAGTATCCAAGATCGACGAGAAATTGGAATGGGAGAAAATTTCGTGATAAACCCTTGCCTATGTGAAATTTGCTAAGCACATGAGGGGAAATAAACTCTGTACTCTGGGAACTAGTATGATCAGTACATGACAAGGCAAACCAAATGAGAATACATTGTTTAATGAATAAGTCATTGTCTAAGTCAAGGTTTGTTATATCTGTCGGGTGCTTAACACTCCAATTGGTTGTGATAGGTTAAAAGAAGGATGGAATTATTTTGGTAGATTTGGAGAGGCCACAGAGAGCCTATTGCTCACATATTTTGATCTGAGACCTACCACATGACTAACAACATTGATTTATTCCTTCTTTTATGTGCACTTTGAATTTTTCTATGTTCAATGCAGCTTCGAGATGGGTGGTACAATTTCAATGACGAGTACTTTAATGGATATTGGTTGTGTTACAGCGTGGTGGTGCAATTTGAACTTGTTTGTTTTCTAATATTGTACTTTTTGTGCAGATTCCATATGTTTGGTTGAATTTTGTTGTGTATGAGACACTCAAGGAATGGGTGATGAAAAACAAACCACTGGGGCTAGCTGATTACTCAGAGCTGAATGTGGTAAATAAATTGGCTTGTGTATTTGCTGCAAGAACTGGGAAGACTGTGGCCTATCCTCTGGATGTAATACGAAGGATAATGCAAATGAGTGGATGGGAGGATGCTACTTCTGTTGTAACTGGAGATGGAAAAAAAAAGGCACGTGTTCACTATTCTGGAATGGTTGACGCTTTCAAGCAAACAGTGAGGAATAAGGTTCTTCCATAGCAACACCCCATCTTCAACTAGATTCTAATTGTAATACCTTTTGACATCTTTTTCTATGAAATCCTTCCTTAGTATCTCTTGGCATTCTTCTCAATACCACTTATCCTCCTTGGATTGCATCTCGATTATTGCTCTTAAGTCCAACTAAGCTTGGGATATTGCATCTATATGTCATCTCTGGTTGAGGGCATTAAATACTAGATTCTCCTTTACTTTTATGTGTAGTAGGTCATAGTCATAGTTGCTTAGAAATGGAAGTTTGGTTGTTAAAAAATCATGTGGACTGTCTCCTTTGAATGCATTATTTGCAACCAGCAATGTAGTTTCAAGGAATTCAAGTGTGTTGGATTTCCCAAGGAGATATTTACATAGTTTACAAAGAAATGAAGTAGTGAGTAATGTGAGGTGCTTATCGAGGATTTGACCTGGGGAGTTTGGAATTCGCTGCTTCATCAATGAAGCTCCAAGGAAAGAGAGTTATGAGAAATTATATCAAAAAAAAAAATGCTATTCCAAAGGGACAGGAGTAGGAATCAGAGTCCAAAGACTCAAATTCAAGAGGAAGATAAATTTAAGGAGGCTTTCATAAAGCAATTTCAGAGCTATTTTACACAACTTTTGTACATCGTACTTGTCCTCACTATTTTTTCATTCAACCCTAGTGACCAAAAGCAGATTAGTTTTCAAGATTTCAAAAATAAAACTTCTGGAAGCTGGGATGCCAGTTTTCTTAAGGTTGCTATGGGTTTGTTATGAGCCCAGAAGTGCTACCATCTGGCTCAGCTAGGTTTCCGTGGCTTAAACACATCCCTAGTAGGGCTTCCAAGTACCTGATCCAGCCCTAGAAGGGTTTTCGAGTTATGCAGAGGCCCTATACAAGGTTACCGTGGACAAATTAAGGGTTGTCGAGGGTCTGTCCTCACCCAATAGGGTTGTCGAGATTTGTTAGAACCCTAAGAAGGGTTGTCGATTTATGATGAGGCCCTAATTAGGAGGTTGTCGTGGGTCATATCAAGCACTATAAGGGCTCAAATCAGAAACAACATGTTCTAAAGGGCTGCTACAGGTTCCTTGAAGGCTTCTACAAGTTACTTGAAAGCTGCTACAGGTTCTAAGAGAGCTGCTACAATCCCTAAGGGGCTGCCACAAGTTGACAACAGGCATAAATAGGTCCTAAGCCTAAATCAGGGCTGACATCATCATCTATCAGGGCTTACATCATCTTGGCATTTTCTTCTTTAGGTTCTCTTGGTATATGTGTGCCCGAGAGGCAAGTTTATTTTTTATGTGAAAGTCTGCTCCAAATCTGCTCATGTAAACTTAGTCATCTCATATTAAGGAAGATATTCTTTGCTGGGGTTTTATTCCTGAAAAGGTTTCCCCGGGGTAAAAATCTTTGTGTTCTTGTGTATGGATGATTGTTTTATTTACAGCTGACTTATAATCTCATAATTAAATGCCAAAAGTCTTCAAAAAAATGAAAAAGACTATTACTGCTATCAAATCAGATCTGCATTAAAAATTTAACAGTTTAGGTGTGGGTGGAGGTGGAGGTGTAGGTGGAGGAAAGGGTGGTCATGGACTCTTTAACATTGGCAAAGCTACTGTGGAAAAGCTAGATAAAAATTCAAAGGACAAGGTATTATGCAATGATGTAGCTAGTTGTGATGAATCAAAGCAAGAAATCATGGAGTTTGAGCATTTTCTTAAAAACCATAAGAAGTGCCAAGGGCTAGGAGCTAAGATACCAAAATGTGCCCTTTTACTGGGTTTCCTGGCACAGGAAAAAATATTTTGAAAAAAATTATAGTAGGGGAAGTTGGAGTCCCTTTTCTTTCAATTTGTGGTTCAGATTTAATGGAGATGTTTGTTGGTGTTGGGCTTTCTAGAGTTAGAAGTTTGTTTGTTGAAGCCAAGAAGACTACACCAAGTATTATCTTTATTGATGAAATTGATGCAATTGGTCGGGCAAGAGGTCATGGAGGGTTAGTAGAACTGAATGATGAAAGAGAAAGTACTCTCAACCAGTTGCTGGTAGAAATGGATGGTTTTGGGACAACTCCAGGTGTAGTGGTGCTTGCAAGCACTAATAGACTTGACATCTTGGACAAGGCCCTTCTCAGGCCTGGGCAATTCAATTGGAAAATTTCTATTGATAAGCCCAACATAATTGATTGGGAGCAAATCATCTTCCAAATTTATATGAAGAAACTTAAGCTTGACCAAGATCCAAAATATTACTTTCAACGCCTTGTTGCACTAACTCTGGGATTTGCAGGCGTGGATATTGCAAATGTATGAAATGAGGATGCTCTTATTGTTGTGAGGAATGAGAATATTGAGATCAGTATGCCACAATTTGAGGCAGCTACTGATAGGATTATTGGTGGTTTGGAGAAGAAAGATAAGGTAATTAGTAAGGAGGAAAGGAGGACTGTAGCATATCATGAATCAGGTCGTGGATGGTTCTTGGAGCATGTAGAGCCACTTTTGAAAGTAACGAATGTTCCCCGGGGCACTACAGCATTGGGATTTGTTGAATATTTACCAAATGAGAATTTTCTAGTGACAAAGGAGTAGCTATTTGGCATGCCATGAATGTCACTTGGAGCCAGGGCTGTTGAACAGGTTTTGTTGGGAAAAATTTCAACTGGAGCAAAAAATGGTTTGGAGAAGGTGACAAAGATGACATATGGACATGCACAAGTTGTTTCCAATGAGAGAATGGTGATAATTGTGGCATAAATGCAGACTTCCAGTGTAACCAGCATAGATCACCAATCTTAGCATCTTTCAGTTTAAAATTTTAAGCAAACAACAATTGGACATGATCTATTATTAAATGAATTTGGGTGCCCCAAACTATTGAACCCCATGGACTGGATTTCTGTTAGCATGCAATATCATTAAATAGGATGCCTTCTACCCCATGTAATGTCCCCAGCTTGACCCTATTGCATTAATATTGTAAATGATGTAAATATTGTTATTTAGTCATGGTGAGGAGCTCAAGGCCAAGGCCCCGCCATTGATTTACCGTTCTATGTATCGGAAATTAGAATAGATGCATATGGTTCTTGTGCTAGCGGTGCACAATGTAAAATCGGACATGATGTAAACATGCAATTTTTAATGAAAAACCCACAACCAGCTATGCAATGCAACAAAGAGATGGGGGCATGATCTTTACAAGGAATAGGGGGGGGGAATAACCAAACCCTTGAGCCATGGTGTTAAGCCATTTCATTGAGGAAACCCATGAACTCTCAACTACCCATTTGGTCTCATGCACCCAATCATTTAATTCTTCCAATAATTGGTTGAGACAATTAATGCCTTGGGATGGGAGAGGTATGGCTGTCAATTTTCGTGTATGGGCAAGACAGCAACCTGGGAAATCGAGTTTTGGTTTGCTGGGCAAGAAAACCCCCACGAAATTGGCCCAAAGCCATTCTTCACCCATGGCATTCATCCTCTCACGCAGTCTGAGCTTGTTGGGGTTTTATCCTTCACGTTTTTCACCATTTCCTGCATTATTCCATGCCTGCAAACTCGTTTTTGGTTAGCTCAGTGGCTGGGAGAAGAGAGCCACGATTTTTGGGGTTATGGAGGCCGTTTCTACCCATGACCATTTTTCTGAAAACGATCCTGCTCTCCTGGGGTTGATTTCCCATCTTCTCCTTTTCGTTTTTTTTGGTTGCCCACGTTTTTCTGGAACTGGTAGAAACCCACTGTTGGGAACTTCACTGTATAGGCGTTTTTTTTCTCATGCCCAACACTTATGCTTTTGATGTTATATGCACCCATCTCTTAACAGCCTAAGAAACCCAATTGCTGATTGGCTTGGCTGATTTTGATATACCTTGGGCTATGTGAGAGCCTGTTTTCCCCTTTTCCTTGTGGAGATCATGCCCAGCTCGGGGGTGGCAGTGGTGCTGAGAGATTGAGGAGCACAATGGCCTACGGTTGGGTGGAACGTTGCAGAAGCGTAGCTGGTTGCTCAGGGACTACTTGGTTTAAGATAAGTATTCTCATTTGATAATTTGATATTGCTTAATTGATTAATGACATGAAAATCTGGAATGTATGATGGATGTGTATTAATTCTGCACATGAAAAATTCGTTTAAGTCTGTTTCGGAGAGAATTCTCGAATGTCTTCCGAAACTGCGGAAGCATTCGACGAATTGCTCCGAAACTGCGAAAGCATTCCGTGAGTTTTTCCGCAACGTGGAAGAGTTCGGGAAGTCGCCCTGAAATTTGCGGAAGGATTCCGCGAGTTGTCCCGCAACGCGAAAAAATTCGGCGAAATGCTCCGAAAAAGCAGAAAATTTTCTAAGTGTTTGGTGTCGAAAAGAAAATTTCGGAAAGAATTCTCTTCCGAAATTGCGGAAGGATTCCGCGAATCGTTCCGCAACGCGGAAGAGTTCGGCGAGTCGTTCCGAAATTTCGGAAGACTTCGGCGAATCGTTCCGCAACTGCGGAAGACCTCGGCGAATCGTTCCGCAATTTTAGAAGCTTTCCGCAAAACCGCCCGAAACCGGGGAAGCATTCCGCGAACGGCTCTGAAACGGCGGAAGCCTTCGCCGAATGGCTCCGCAACGGAAGCCTTCGCCGAATGGCTCCGCAGTTGCGGGAGCATTCGCCAAATGGCTCTGCAGTTGCGGGAGCATTCAGCGAATCCCCCCGCCATTGCGGAAGCGTTCGCCGAACTACTCTGCAATTCCGGAAGCGTTCGGTGAATTGCTCCGCAATTGCGGAAGCGTTCGGAGAACCGGCCCGCAACGGCGGCGCGAAAAAAAAAAAAAAAGTGACGAAAACTTGATTTTTGGATAGCAGGAACATCCGGACTCAAAATGCGATGATTCCTGTAGGGCTCGGAGGCCATTGACGAGGGCTATGAAAGAACCAGTGAAGACCCCAAGCCCATTACACTCCGATTTGACAGAAAATGGATAATAGTGACTTTTGAAGGACGGAGTCCCGAGGCTTGACGGAAGGTCGGTTTGAGCTGAAATTGATCAGGCGCGGCCATGAAGCAGGCACGATGTTAAGTTCAGAATCTTGGAGCCAAACTCCAAGGGATGTGAAGTCGGGGTGAGCAAGAAGGCCAAAAAGCACTGTTCCGGGCCACTTTTTCGGGATTTTGAAAAGCTGGTGGACAGTAAAAGTGACCCTAGATGAGGAAATCAGAAATTTTACTGAACTAGAAATTTCATATTCTCATTAAGACGGACAGTTTCCGTTAGACGAAGATTTTCCAGAAATGCACCGTTTGGGAGATAGCCATTTTTGGCCCAAAATTTGGAATTTTGGAAAAATGTGAAAAGTGAGAAGTAGTAAAACCCAAAGATTCATAGAAGATGAATGGTGCATCGAAATTGAAATCCGTGAATTGCTAAGTGTTCCTTGTTATATGGACTAACTTCACCCGATAGATAAGTTTTTGTGATTCCTCATAGATTTTCTTCCGCAGGTGGCTAAAGTTGGCATTCTGGACCAAAATGCAACTGTGTAAAATGTGCAGAATTGTAGTGAAAGTTGTCATTTTTGAAGAGATGTAGTTTCCGCACCTGATGTCAGAATGGAGAATGAACACAGGCATTGGAAAGCTTGTCCAACAGGGAACAATGATGCATGACCAGAGTTTGAATGAGGTCTACATATATCATAGATATTTAGTGCAGAAGAGTGCCAGCGGCTGTTTTGACAAACAAATTTTGTTGTCAATATGGGCAATTTCTACCATTGCATGATATGGAAGAGGAATTCCATGTTACGATGAGGGATCAAAAAGGGAAGAATTTCTTAAACCCATGTTTGTTATCATATTATAATTACGAAATTGTCATGTGGCATAAAAATGTTAAAAATGTAAGGGATTACATAGATGTATATGCACTAGATGGCATCTTAACAAACATTGCATAGTATATATGGAAATGCTTGTGCATAAATGGGATATTGCATATTGCTAGAATAATGAAGTCTGCATATGCAATGAAACCACTAATGGAGAATATTGTGGTTGATAATCACTATTGATGTTGGTATTGGTTGTAGGACCAAAGATAACAAAGAGCATGGCTAAATGTGTTGAGGATGATTGTTGCATACGACCAACAGCCGTATGAGGAAGGGATGGTGCAACAAATCTAGGATCATGAGGTTGGAAAAAGGACTGTGTAGCCTTGGTAAGAGGCCAACTGATCAGGTAACATCAAGTGATGTAAACGACAGCCATACAGGTAATGGTTATTGGTGCATAAATTGCATGAATGAGGAAGGAGGATTTGGTAAGATTCCTTCAACTATATTTGAATTATGTTGAAAGCATAGTACTCATAACTTAATGCAAGGTAGCATTGAGGAAATGTGCATTAAGATATTATGCACAATCTTGTGGTTATGCATTGAGGGAGTACACGTTAAAAGATTATGTGAGTGATGTAAATGTGCATGCATAGATATAGGTGCACATGATGAGATGCATTGTGAGAATGCATGAGTGTGATGTATGTTTCATTGCAATTAGATAATAGATGGAATGGTAAACTATTATCAATCTTAAGATCAAGAGAATAATTGCATAAAATGATGAAATCTAACCATGCAACTCTAGTATGGTAATAATTCACGGGAAGTAGATGGTTTTGGTGATATTAAAATGCTTCCGTGACTGTGGCAGCAATGAAATTATTATATGCATAAAAACTTACAAAGCATTTGGCTGATTGAAGTTTCAGATTTTATGTAGATTGCTCTGGGCATGGAAACTATGGATAAGTCCATGATGAAGATTGGAATCTACCGTGAACAAGAGCCAAACAATATGAGGATAGCCTCATTGCTAAGCAAATCACTTTCTGTAGGAGACAGAATTGTAAAATTCATCTTGAATTTAATTATTAATGTTATTGATTGGTTATGAAACAATCATATTTGAATCTTATTGCTAAATGTTGCTGACTGTTGGCTACTTGATGAAGTGTGCCAGGATGACACGTTGCAAGAAGACCATGCGTGACGTTGCAGGAAGACCATGCGTGATGGCCTGCAGAAGCCAAACTAGATGGGAAGGATCCCATGCTTTGAAAATGGGTTACGGGTGAAACGCCATTGATAATGTCTCAGCCAAACCACATGTCGGTAAACCATGAAAGTGAAATGGTAAAGCTATGCCCAGAAGGCATGTGAGACACATCTGCAAAATGAATGAGTATTCTGTGACCCTAGACAAGAACATTCATGTCTACATTATTAGGGTTAATATGCAGAGCATGCTCTATCTTATTTATACCATTGCAAACTGCTTGAGTATGATTAGGGCCTAGATGGCGCACATCGAAAAGGGGGTGCACACCTTTTCTGGTACTGGGTCATGATAGGGTTTTCAATATTGACTACACCCTAAGGGAATGGACGCATTCCTGGTGTTTCAATACTTGGTAGTGAATGATATGGAATATGGTTAAGAATTGAACAGCCATACTGATGAGCTTGCTTATCCTTCTTGTGTTGTCAGCCTACACAGATGCAGATTGATACTGCACATTAAAGGGCAAAGTGAAGAAGGGTACGCAAGGAGACTGTATGGGAATTGGAAACCTTTCTATGCTCACGTGAAATATTACCAGATGGGATGGACAGGCCCGAAGAGCTGTGTAATAAGAGAAGGTATCATCCTTGTGTGAGTAGGGGTCATGTTAACCTGCAGTCAAGAAAGTCACCTATAAATTTCCTAAAATGAACCACCGATTTGCACAAGAGAAGGAGTGGCGTCCTTTGTATAAACCAAGAGTGGATGTGTGTGAAGGGTTACAGTGCAAGAGGTGTGGTGACATTGGTAAAGGCATGAAATCTCTGTTGGGTCGGCAGTGGGAGGGCGGGCGCCGAGGACTGACTGAAAACCCTGAGATGCCTATTGGGTCAGCAGTGGGAGGGCGGGCGCCGAGGACTGACTGAAAACCCTGAGATGCCTATTGGGACAACAGTGGGAGGGCGGGCGCCGAGGACTGACTGAAAACCCTGAGATACCTATGGCTCCATAGTAGAGCCTTGACCTATACTGGTCAGGTGGCGCAGTTTCCTTCCATTGGTCGATGACCCAGACGAATGTGCTGGCTCGGCACTAGAGAGGGCCAACCAAGTATGGGACTGGTTGGGCACCACCAAATGCTTGGTAAATCCAGCCGATGGGGAGGTGTACTGGTTAAGCATTAACTATATCCAAGTCCATAGGCGATCCCAAGGCTTGCAAAGCGAAGCAGGATCCTGTGGACCAGAGGGGAAACGCACAATACAGATAAGTATTCATTTTCATTTATGTATTGTTTGGAATAATGAAGATTACAGGTATAAATCTTTTAATAGCTAAGCTGATACACTATTGTTTCTTTGTTGGAAACCTTGGTCGTTGCAGGAAGGCAAGACCCTGAAAGACTATAAATTGCGGGTAAATCCAAAGAGTAAATGAGTGGGCGATATAAATTGCTGGTAAATACAGAGAGTAAATGAGTGGGCGATATAAATTATTAAGAAATCCAGGGAGTAGCTGGTTGAACGCTATAAAATTCTTGATAAGTCCAGAGAGTGACTAGTTGGGCATTAACCACTTGATATGGTAAAGCAGCGTGTACGCTGGCCCAACACCCCTTAAACAATTGATAAAACCTGTCGGAGCACTGGCCTAGCATGTTGCTAAAGGAAATGATTGATAAACCCAGTCGACGTACTAGCCTGAAATTGCCTATTCGAATGATTGTGGAGTAGCCTACGTGCTGGCCCAACATTCGTTATTGTGTTCACGGGCAATCCAAGGCTCGTAAAGCAAAGAAGGATCCCGTGGAATAAAGTGAAGGCATCCAATACAGATAAGTATTCAGTTACCTTGCAGCTTCTTGCTCATGAATATACGTGTGTATATGATTTGGTTATGATTCCTAAACTCTTGTTTAGAGAAAAACCCTATGAAAATGAACTAAACATGTGAATTAATTCAATGTTTGAGTGTAGGTATTGCTGGAAGCAAGGATTATGAAGGCATACTAGAGATGCATGTGGACATATGACCGTCCTAAAGAGCTCAGTATGAGCAGTAATGAAAGATGGTGCTAGTGGATACGAGTGGATCCTAGCAGCCAAAGGTTCTGTAGGCAATAATGGGAAGGGCGCCCTAGCTGAAAATCCATATACAGACCTTAGACACTAAGTGCCATAGCCAAGAAAGGAAAGTCAAAGCCTTCACATTGAAGTGAAAGAGACTAAGGAGCATGAAACCACAGCGATGGTGTAGCTCCATAATAGAACAAGACTAAGAGGGAGAAACCCCTACTCTTCTCTTTCCTTTTGATTGATGCATTTATAAAACAAAAGATTGTTGAGTGCATATCATGGCTGAAAATAGATTGTGTTTAATTGCTTGAGATGAATCTGAATGCTGAAATCGTAAATTTCCTGTGAAAGGATGAACATGAATGAGTTCATGTGTATATTGGGAAAGCATGAAAGTATGGAAGTCCCATGAATAAAGCATGGACATTCCATGTCAATTGGGAAAATAATTGACTAATCTTAATGTTTATATTATGCTTGCCCTAACAGAGAATTTCCATAATGAATTTCACAGGTAAGAAAGTGAAACAATTGGTTGCAGCCGGCACAAGAAAGTGTTGCTAGTAAGCAAAGCGTGTTCAGTCGTGCCCATTAACCATGGCAACAGATCGAAGACTATTAGAGTTGGCTGAAAGTCTTCTTCAAACAATTGCGAGGACCCAAGAAAATCTTGGGGAGATGCTCAAGCTACAGAGGCAACAGAATGAGATAAACCATGAGGCTTTGCAGGACTCTATTCGTCTACAAAATGAGGTAAAGAGCATTCTGGGAGTAATCAACAAGGGAAAGGAAGGTGGATCAATGAAGAAGCATTCATCCAATCGTCCGATTAAGAAACGTCCCAGGTGGGAAGACTCAAAGGAAATGGACCGGGAAAAGGTAAAGCCGCCATTGAAATGTTGGGGATGTGGAGGAAATCATTGCCTCTGTGACTGCCCAACAAGAGAATATCAAGGGGGTAGCAACCGTAAATTCCCCAGGTTCGTGGACCAGTTGGAAGGAAAAGGAAAAGAAGGAATTGTTTTGGAACGATGTCCTCATGCAGAGCTAGAAGGTCCTAGCCAGCAAGAGCAGCTTGTAAAGACCAAAGGACTTAGTCCTGAAAGACCCAAGTAAAGGGTGAAATGCAGGACAAACCTACCACATTTTGTGAATTTTGGACATATGTAAAGCGGGTATTTATTTCCGAAGTGTTGGAACACCGAGGACGGTGTTATTCCAAGGGGAGGGAAATGTAATGTCCCCAGCTTGACCCTATTGCATTAATATTGTAAATGATGTAAATATTGTTATTTAGTCATGGTGAGGAGCTCAAGGCCAAGGCCCCACCATTGATTTACCGTTCTATGTATCGGAAATTAGAATAGATGCATATGGTTCTTGTGCTAGCGGTGCACAATGTAAAATCAGACATCATGTAAACATGCAATTTTTAATGAAAAACCCACAACCAGCTATGCAATGCAACAAAGAGATGGGGGCATGATCTTTACAAGGAATAGGGGGGGGGGAGTAACCAAACCCTTAAGCCATGGTGTTAATCCATTTCATTGAGGAAACCCATGAACTCTCAACTACCCATTTGGTCTCATGCACCCAATCATTTAATTTTTCCAATAATTGGTTGAGACAATTAACGCCTTGGGATGGGAGAGGTATGGCTGTCAATTTTCGTGTATGGGCAAGACAACAACCTGGGAAATCGAGTTTTGGTTTGCTGAGCAAGAAAACCCCCACGAAATTGGCCCAAAGCCATTCTTCACCCATGGCATTCATCCTCTCACGCAGTCTGAGCTTGTTGGGGTTTTATCCTTCACGTTTTTCACCATTTCCTGCATTATTCCATGCCTGCAAACTCGTTTTTGGTTAGCTCAGTGGCTGGGAGAAGAGAGCCACGATTTTTGGGGTTATGGAGGCCGTTTCTACCCATGACCATTTTTCTGAAAACGATCCTGCTCTCCTGGGGTTGATTTCCCATCTTCTCCTTTTCGTTTTTTTTGGTTGCCCACGTTTTTCTGGAACTGGTAGAAACCCAATGTTGGGAACTTCACTGTATAGGCGTTTTTTTTCTCATGCCCAACACTTATGCTTTTGATGTTATATGCACCCATCTCTTAACAGCCTAAGAAACCCAATTGCTGATTGGCTTGGCTGATTTTGATATACCTTGGGCTATGTGAGAGCCTGTTTTCCCCTTTTCCTTGTGGAGATCATGCCCAGCTCGGGGGTGGCAGTGGTGCTGAGAGATTGAGGAGCACACTGGCCTACGGTTGGGTGGAACGTTGCAGAAGCGTAGCTGGTTGCTCAGGGACTACTTGGTTTAAGATAAGTATTCTCATTTGATAATTTGATATTTCTTAATTGATGAATGACATGAAAATCTGGAATGTATGATGGATGTGTATTAATTCTGCACATGATTTACTTTTGCTGTGTTTGCTTAGATTTGTACATCTGCATGCCTGTCTTTTTATATATGTGGATGTTTTATTTAGTAAGCATCGGGACCAATTGCCCGGTTTTAGCACAATGATCCTCTCTATCATGCTGGTATGATAGGAGGGGACATGACACCCCAGGAGAGCAGTTCAATTCTCCTCTATGGTTATGGCTATTAAAGGTTCTGATGTGGATATCAGGAAAAACAATGATTCATTGTAAATATGTCTCCATCAATCTTAAGCAGCAGGTATCCCTTGACGTCAAACAGAGGAAGGAATTTGTTAGGGACTTTTCCATGGCATCAACCTGCTTGGACCCCGGCCAAGAACCCCAGGAGACAGCTGGGGGCCCTAGGGTACCTTCTAGGGTCTTACTCTCTACTATTCTTGGTTAACTTGACCAGGAACCCTAGTTAACTGACTATGGTACCATCCTCTCTGATAATGGGTCTCGTAACTGCACACATATATTGACATGATTATGGGTTGCCATCATCCACACTACATTTGATAAACTAAAAAAAAAATATGAAAATACTCCTCAAGGCACTCGATCATAATTTCCTTCTTTCCAAGATATGATCTAGCAATGTTTTCCACTTCAACGGTATATCAACATGACTCCAAGAGTTCGACTCTTCAAAATATGGATTTACAATACATTCAAAGTATAGTTGTTTAGATGCCTTGTGCACCATTTCCTTGCTTTAGGTAAGTCATACAAGCTCTTTATTATAAATGGATTGGTGTAGTTCCCTTAGTATGAATGTATAACCTGCTACTCTCATAACAATGGACAAACAATTGTTGACTACAACTTGACAACATGCTACTTGACATTATGAATTTAACCAAAGTTATGGACAACTTTAGCATTCAAGGTATGTTACTCACTTGTAACCATTGCATGCACTGAGGGCCCAGGAAATGTTGAGAAAAAAAAGATTAACCTTGATCCACGCGTGCATATTGATTCCACGGCAGAGCACACTCCAGATTCAACAAATAATCACAACACCCGCGATTTTTCAGCTGGTAAATGTTGAGAAAAACAGATTAACCCTGATTCACACATGCATATTGATTCCACCGGAGAGCAAACTCCAGATTCAACAAATAATCATAACACCATCGTTTTTTCACCTGGTAACATATTCATTCGTCCGATGTGTGAATGGATTATATACGGACTAAAGCAAATCGGGGGAATGAAGCAAAAATATGGGGCGAACGATGATTTAAGACGGCTTTAACTGATTTAGAGGGGAATGAAGGATTTCACGGGGCTGTCTATGCCAAAATCCTTTTGGCCTTGGGGCAATTTGTTTCTAAATATTATTTTTTAAATAAATCGAGGGTAAAATTATTATATTTTTTTTTAAAGCAAATTAGACCTTCAACACGGCTTTAACAGATTTAGTGGAAAAATGAACGATTTCATGGACCAAATCTATTTTGGGGCTTTCCATCACTGAAATGGAAAGGGAAAGATATTCAAAACCTTATAATTTGCTTCTAAAATTTTCTATGGCCATTTCCAATAAATAAATCAAAACTTTATTATCGATTGGATGGTTTAGCTTCATAATCAGATTGAAGAAGGATAGGGTTATTGTTCTAGAATAAGTCAAAATTGGATGTGAGGTCCATTCAGGATGGTATTGTTAAAATGGGGAGTTCATTTTGACTTTCAAAGAGAGTCGATGATGATGAAACAAGTCACGACCATTTAACTAGGCCTTCCACCAATTTTATGGCATGCAGAAGTGTTGGAATTTATTGGCAAGAAGGTAGGGAATTCATCCACCTGGTCCAAGGAGGATGGGATACTTAGTCTAATTATATATGTAATGGGCATGGAATCTAGTCAAATTCAACCTTAGGGAAGGACTCCTAGAGGATATCGAGATCATTTCACTGTCTTGAAGTTGAACATTTACAAACTCATTGATACCTAGTCTAGTGGTTTAGGGTTGTATTTTTAACTAAATCTATCTTCCTTCACAACTTTCCTTTTTTTCGTAACCTTGAACCATGAAACTACCTATCATTTTAGAATCCTTGACAAATAAATTCACTGAAACTTAATGAAGTATGTAGACAATTATACCTTGGCGTGCTTTTTTTTTTCTGACACCTATATAGGACCAACTTATTTGTCCAACACATGTTGTGTCAGCATAAATGGGAGTAAAGAGACCGAAAATTAATCCTTATCAGTTGTTGTGGGTATGACATACATGTTTTATTGGTCCATGTTTATGGATAGGAGGATTGCTTTAAATATGCCCTAGTTTGAAGCAGTTTATTATTCATGGTTTTGTCTCTGAGACAAAAACTCACAATGAATGTAGAACTTTGGCAATGTTTACCTCTTCTTTTGTGAGTCTTGTGAGAAATTTTCTACATGTTGATGTTTAGTTTGATTTTCAATGGTATCTGTATGGCTTGTGTAGATTGATGTTTGAGTTTGACGCTTAAGTCACTGGTGGAGCATGACTAATATGAACACCGCCATTTGTTGAAGTTGAAGTTGTTATTCCATATAAATTCTTTTGGTCATGATGCTCTAGTTGGATTTGGATTTAGAAGTAGAGAGCCTCTGTAGGCATTTCTCTAGCCTGGTAGATGTCAGTTAGGACTGAGTTGAAAACTAGAGGTAAGAATTGTTGGATTTTTATCCACTAGCACAAGGGGACCATCCCAGTTTTCCTGTGCCACCTCATTGGAGAATTCCATTGATTCCCTTACCCATGCCCATCATCAATTAATTCCCTTACATGAATCAATATACAATTTAATTAAAGAAAAGTGTCACTCATCTAGATGGGAATGCAGAAGGGATGACATGTGAGGGCCATTACACCTAACATGAACTTGAAATATTATGTAAACCAATGGAATCAAAAACTTCTCAAGTCATATGCATACTATTGTTTTTTCCCAATATGTGTCATTTCCCTCGATGGCCATTAAAGTCTATGATGTGGATTTCCCCTTGCTTTGACAATAAAATCACTTGATTGTGCATCATTACATGAATTTTCCATCCTTATCAGTAAATACTATAATGGATCATCCTTGTGATGGAAGACTCGTGTGGATTCCACTTATATACATTGTTGGTATCCATATAAATTAGTTGGGGAAATTTTGTCACATGGGTATATATGTATCATTCTTTGATGACACCGTGTCACAAGATGACAAGTCCTTCGATGAGAAAGTATTGGAACTTTCAAACACCCAATAGTTTAGTATGAATTAGACCTTTGAAGTTGAGATAATTTATGAGAAATGCTTTTAGGTAGACACCAAGTGTCTAGAGATAACTGGCTGTGTGCATAACTGGCGGGCATTATATGTGGGATTTTTTTACGTTTTTTAGCTTCACCAACGGGAACCGGCACATCTGATTGGCGGCCTTCCATATCTCGGCTGACGAGGCTGGGCTCGGCCACCTGGGATGTTGTTTCCTGATCTGGTCACTCCCAATTAGTGTCCTGGTGTTAACCTTACCGAGAAACCGGTGCCTTTTGGAATCTAGCGATAGCTACCTCATCCCCTGCCATTCTCACATGTGTTGAGATTGGTTTAGGGGTTGGTTAGATTTCATGGGGTCCCCTGGAGACGGTCCTCCGATCACTCTGCCTACAGCTGAAGCCGAAGCTTTCAAGAAACTGATCAACACTCATGGGAAAAGGTCAGTGCTTCAACTGGTTCCTAAGTTTGTTAAGAAACTGGAGGATGTTCCGACAGTCACCCTTCCACTGGATCAACCTATGAGAGTAGTTGTTTGCACTAGTGGGACGGTTCTTAGGGATTTGGCCCTCTCCCCGAAACACGGACCAAAAATATTAAACCTCCTTCATACCAGAGGATGGATGCCCAAAATCAGCTGGAAAAACATCAAATTGTGTTGGAAGATATCCCGATCAATAATGAGAATACGAAACATGAAATGGAACTTCAAAGGAAGCTACATGCTACATGTAGAGAGGAGGAAGACTATTGGAGGCAGAAATCGAGAAGTCTCTAGCTTCAATCAGGTGACAAGAACACTAGTTATTTCCACAAGCAAGCTGAAGCAAGGAGGCAGTATAACTCGATTAAAGAAATTCATAGCAACAACCAGATCATAAAGGACTTCAACGATATTAAACATGATGCCCATCTCCACTTCAAAGAGTAGTATTCAGAAAATAATCAATCCCACGAAGATAGAAGGAAGAAGATAACTGAATTTGTCCCAAATCTGGTAACGCGTGATATCAACCAAAAACTTACGACTTTGGTAACTAGAGAAGAAATCAAGACAGCCCTTGGAAACATGGAACCGGACAAAGCCCCTGGTTCGGATGGCTTTATGGTCAGGTTCATAAAAGCTTGTTGCCCAATCATCAAAAAAGACTTACATAAGATGGTCTTAAAATATCAAAAGTGTCATAAGATAGGTGGGAGCACTAATTCAACATTCTTAGCATCGATTCTAGTATTTACACTGTTGCTGAAGGTTAGAAGCATATCAAAGCAATCCCGAATGCCCCCATCAATCCAATTCTCTGGAAAGAATTTTGGAGAATCAAAAGTCTACCAAACTTCGATATATTCATATGGACGTTGTCCCAAAACAACATTCCAACTGGAGAAAACCTCAAAAAAAAGGTTGGGAAGGCTCGACGAGATGCCCATTCTGTCTGTTGTCAGAAGAAACAATGGATCATATAATGCTTAATTGTCCCTTTGCAGCAGGGGTCTGGACACATGTCTTGGGATCTTGGTCGAATCAACTAGCTCTTCCAGAGATGGTCCCTTCACTACTAAGTGAATGGGCCTCTCTGTATCCCTACTCACTTAACAAAAAAGAAAGGATCAAAGCCTGCTGGTTAGTGATTCCTAAATTTATTCTATGGGAAATTTGGTTGGAAAGAAATGGTTGTATCTTCAGAAATAAAGCATCTCATGTAGCCCATGTGGCTACAAAAGCTCAAGCTTTGATGGGATATTGCCTAAACTCTCTTCCAATCCCGGAGAATAAATGCATGCTAAATGGGGATGAAGAAGCCTGGATGAAAAAAATCCTCCCCTTCCCTCAATGATGCCAACGCTTCTGCTACTAACAATCTGGAAAAATGGGAAATTAGGATGGATGTCCCAAGCTTTAAACTGTGGCAGAAGTCACTAAAGGGGCATACCCTGTTCTTTGATGGGGCCTCCAAAGGGAATCCATGGGAAGCTAGAGGAGATGGGGTGTTGCTTGGCCCCAACGGTGTTCCTGAACTTCATTACTCCTGGGGTCTTGGTGAAGACACCAATAACATTGCTAAAGCCTTAGCTCTATGGCAAGGGCTGTATCAAGCTAAAGAGAGGAATATCAGAGAAATTAATATCGTTGGAGATTCAAGGCTGGTGATCCAAGCACTCATTAATAACAACTGACCCAATAATATGAGGCTCAAGCATATCTTTGAGAAAATCAAGATTCTCATGAAACTCTTTCAAAGAATTGAGTTCTTCCATATCTTGCGAAATCTCAATGGTGAAGCGGATCTTGCTGCTAATGAAGCAGTCCCTCTTAGTAAAGGGACTTTGAAAACTAATGGAATTATCAACCCCTTCACCATTCCTTAAGAACTCCAGCTCGTTGAACCACCTGGATGGACCTTGTAGTATTCTGGAAGATGGCGTCTTGACAGGTGGAGAAAACCATTGGTGGAAAAACTGCCTAAAGGGTGAAGGAGTCTTTATGTGGACAGGTGGAGAAAACTCAATTCGTTGGTGGATTAACTGCATAAAGCGTGGAAATCTCTCTCTTAGCGAACTCTCAAGCTCACTCCAGCACTGTTCGATCAAACCTTTACATCTCTTAGCCTGTGAATTCAATCAGATTTTCATTAGGTATGATCATCAGGCACTCAACTCACATCTCACACTCAGACAAAATGATTGGCATTGAAGATGTTTATAGGTTTTCAGCCGTTCCCTTAATTGGGAGATTCGATTGCTGCAGGATTAACTTGACTATGACCTGTCTCTATTTTCATTCAAGCTTTTTAGACAATTCGATCCTAATTCTTTTATTCTATTGTAACTGTTCCAACGACTATTTCGCTATCCATCAATAAAATTTATAACCGTTCTTGTTAAAAAAAAAAGGTATTCAAGGGTTTTCAATCCACTTATGTAGTAAAAGCAACCATCTCTTTAATCCAAAATTGCAATTGAATGTTCCACAAGGGAATAAATACATTTAAGACTCATAAGGAGGATCCAATACATAGATTGATATCCCAATGGTTTGGGAATTAGTTACATTGGTTGTAGAAGCTTAAACATAGGCATTTTTATCAGATAATCCTCCATTGAAGAAAGCAATCCCCAAAGATCCTGAGATGAATCAAGTTGACAATGAATAATTATTGGGAAACAAGTCACACCTCGAATCCTCCAACTGCAGTGTGTTTCTTATGTAAGCTTCCAAGGGAGGAGTGTTGCCTCAAGAAACACTTGGACATGATGTTTTATTTCAAAGAACATCTAGATGCAGTGGTACATTTCCTAATGATGCATTTGGATTCCTCACAAAAGTTTAAAAAATGCATTGGTGAGGTGAAAACAACGAACCAAGCTATAAAATACAGTCCCTATCGTGAATGATCTGCCCAAAAATTAGAACCATGGCCTTGTTCAGTCCCCACGACCCATACTAGTTGACACGATGCCCACAAACATACTAGTAGTAATTCCCAACTAGGATATATGTTGCCCCACAATGAGGATCATTGTCTCTGCTAGTCAAAATAGGTCCTCTAACCGAGAAATCGCCCCTTCTCAAACATATCTATTCTCCACTTGCAAACCTCATCCAAAAAATTAGTATTGCGCCCTTTCTCAAAGGTTCACGAGCCTCTCACATGATAATACACGCAAATACTAGATAGTGTACTAGATAATGTACTAGACAATGTACTAGATATGGTACTAAATAGTGTAGAGTTTCTATAACGACATACATTGCTTCCAAGAAATAGAGAAGTTGAGCTACAACATTCAACACTACTTGTAAAATAAGGACAAAATTGTCATCATAGTCATCATCATCATAATTATCATCATCCTCGTCCCCATCATCATCCTTGTCATTATCACCATGCTTGTCATACATCATTGTCATTGTCACCATCTTAAAAATAAATTTACATATTTAAAGCATCATTGTCATCATCAAATCCAAAATTACAATTTTGGCAAAGAATCCCTAACTAGATACAGGGGAGGCAGGTGTGGTGGGATCATTTTTGATCCCGAAGGACAAATAGTTAGCTCATTTGCTTGGGGTTTGGGGCAAAGAACAAATAATGAGGTTTAATCGTTGGCTCTCCTACATGGCATGGAACTTGCTTTGAGCTTAAACATTGTCAACCTTATGGTCTTCAGAGACTCCAGACATGCCATCCATCCCCTGAAGCAATGGTGGGATTGGCTTTTCTAAAAGCCAGTATTGGGGATTTTAAACAACATTTGTGCAGGTTTATGAGGCTGTCTGCATTGGGATAAAGGCACATCATGAAACCACTAATGATATGCGATACATCTCGCAGCAACTCACATGCCAGTATTCTCGTATCGACAATTTAGAAAAAAAATTGATAGAATGATGGGCGTGGTGGACACCATCAAAAAAGAAGTCCTGAAAATGTCCAAGATGACCCAATGTAGCCATTGCCAAGATTCTCCGGTAGAATTCGCACGCCTAATGGAGTAAACTTATGTTCTGCAACCTATGTTAATGGTCTCCAAGGCAAGCATGAATAACAGGGTTGGTTTTTTCTCAACTTGTTTGAATGTTTTTTTGCATTTTTCTTAACTTCCAATTTGTAAGGGTTTAGCCCTCCTATGTAATGATTAAATCTAGGAAGCAAACTAGAAACTACTCTAGATCCATGTTAGTGCATATTTTGGTTACTTCCTCTCAAACTATTTCAAAAGTCAACCTTATGTTTTTTCCCTGTATTAGTTGTGCACAACCTTTTTATAATTTAAAGCTTTTTATGTTTGTGTTAAAAAAAATGAATCCCTAACCACATTCAAATTATGGAAATTCGAAAGAGGTGCATAATGTGAAATGTTTAGCCTTTGAAAAAGACATAAATAAAAAATATTAAAAAATAAAAAATAGAATAAACATTAAATGGTAAAACATAAAAAATAAAACAAAAACAAAATGGAAAAACAACAAAAACAAAATCTTTTCCCAAACGAAGCCAGGCCCGACTGCCTTGATTCTGCGCAAACCCTTCAAACCCTTCAATTTCCTTTAGAAATTCATCAAAGCAATCTCTAAATCCAAGCTGGCCATCTATTCATTCAACCATTTTCATTCAAGTTATTCATCTTTCCATTCTATATTTGTTGTTGTCTGGTGTATAGAGGGTCGACCTTCCCTTGTGGAGGGCCGAGTCTCTAGCTCTCGACTGAGTGCTTTCTTTGTGGGGCCATGGCTTTAGATCTGACGCTGACTTCTTCTCGAAGAGGCCAAGTTGATTGTGTGGAATTTTTATTCTTCTTGTGGGCAGCGGCTAGTGTCGGATAATGAGTAAAATGACGGTGGGCACTGTTTTCGTTAACAGATTACCAGCTGAGTGCATTTATCAGTGAATATCATCTTTAGGAAGTGTGAATATAGGGAAGAACTATTGTGGGAAAACCATCTCTCATCTATAGATGTGTACACCAATTCTAGGCAACGAACAAGCTTCTACAACACTCAAAAATGTCATTTTCCGTTCATTAAAGGAAGCTTCCATCTTGACTTCTTTCCTAGGTGTGCCAAATGTTGTAAATCTGGGTTGTTATGAATTGATTTATTGTTGTTGTAATTTGCTAGTATTGGTGTTAATGTTTTGAAATCTTGAATGTCAAATATATATATATATATATATATATATATATATATATATATATTTATTTATTTTTCTTTTCTCTCTGAGTACGCTTCGTTGTCCCTAAAACAACACTTACTCCTAATGATCGTTTGATTGTTGGTAAAAATAGCATAACAGAAGTAGAACTGGGCAATTTTGAGGAAGTTTAAAGGCTAAAACTATGCTAAATCAACAAACATGGGCATGAATTAGCAGCAAAAAACCAAAACTAGGTTAATTTCACACCTTGAAAAGCAAATATGGGTTGAATGTGGGCTTGTTTTGGCAAACATAAGAAAATCCAAGTTCTGGTGCATTTTGGGCATCAGTTGAGGCTGTTCAAACCCTCATAAAACATATCTGGACGAAAACATGTGCATGTTGTGACCCTTTGCAACAATAAAAAGTCATGAAAATCGACTTAAAACAAATGTTTGGCAGTACTGTGGATGAAATAGGCCCTAAATAGCAAGTCTGGGTTAGTCGTGGGTTTGGATTGCTCTGACACTTATGTTACAAATTTGAGGTATTTCCTAAGTTCATGGGTTTAGATAGGGGTTCAAGCCCCGAATTAGGTCCATAATCACTTATGATACTTCATTGTGTGTCCATGTTGAACCTTAATACATTTGGGCTTTCTATTAATGAAGTCAAATTGGTCAAACCTCCTTAAGCTTTCCTTGTCTCCTAGTTGACAGTGTGTCGTGGGTTCCCAAAGTGGGTATCATGCTTGTGTTTTACGACATGCATAATAAGGGGCATTATGGGCTTAATAAACTATATAGTCTTGAAGAACCCATAATACAAAGTCAACATGTGTGTTACAATTTTGTTGTATGAATCAAGCCCTCCAGCTGCTAACTTATTGTACGCTCATGGATTGAGGCCATTCCCTTGCCTATTTTACCATTTAATTCCTATTTGTAGATTATCTTCGATCATTCTAACTTTGAAACCCTATCTTCTATGGACACACTCAGATTAGTGGCACATCTTGATCTAATCTCTATCCCACCTCTTCCATGCTTTTGTGTTGCTTATGCTTGTCATCTATGGCACCTTTAAAGGGACCTCTTGGTAATAGCTTGGTGCTAACCTTGAAGTCTTGTTGATTCATCCTAGGGCACCTCAATTGGCATAATTCCACTCGTACCATGGACACTTCAACCTTACAACCTTGAGGGAGGTTCCATTAGAGCTATGGCAAAGGAGGTATCACAACCCCCCTGTTAAATTTTCAACATAGATCTAAGTTTGATAGTAGTAACTGTCTTCTTTTAAGTTTTAACAGACTTTAAAATTGAAATTCTGAGATTATGCAGCCGCAATAAAGAACAATAGCTAATTGAATGTAAAGATAAATTCAACCATCCACAAAGAACACAAAGTTTTACCCTGGGGAAAACCTTTCAAGGTATAAAAAACCCCAGCAAGAATAATCTTCTTTAATATGAGATGACTGAATTTGTACATGAGCAGATACAAAGAGCATGTGGTTCCAGACCTGTTTTGTGAAGTGGCAGTCCAGGAACAAGTGATCAAGAGTTTCAACATTCCTGTGACATAGAGGGCACCAGTGTGGCCCGATGATTCCTCTTTTGATGAGGTTGTCTCCGGTGGGTACCTTTCAGTGAACAAGTGTCCAAATGAAGAAATTTATCTTGGGGAGTCCAAATGGATTCCATACAAGCTTCCATAAGCTTTTTCTAGCAGCGTCATGGGTTTGAAGGGCATTGAAGCTTAGGACTGTAGTATAATTACCTTTTGGAACCCATCCACGTTCATCTTCGCTTTGTAAATGAGTAGGAGCGCAACCTTTCAGATTGTCTATGAGGAGGATTCTGGTGGGTTCAAGATTCACTGGGATTGCTGCGTTTTTCTCATATAGTCTTTTTTTATATGATGCTAGCATGCTTTGTAAAAGTGTATTGAGTAGCCATCTGGTCTAGGTGCCTTGTCGGGTTCAAAGGAGTGGATGGTATTGAAAATTGCCTGTTCGGAGAAGGGCTTGTGAAGATCTGCATTATCTTCAGTCGTGATGCTTTTTGGGATATGCTCAAGGAGGATTAGCTCTCCTTCTTCCCCATCGTTGTCGATCTCTGTGTATAGTTTGGATAAATGATTGTGAGCTGCACTTTTAAGATTTGCATGTCCCTTGACAATCGAACCATCCTCCATTTTAATTTCGGAGATGTAGTTGATAGAGCGCCTGACATCGGATTATTTGTGGAAGTAAGTGGTGTTCCTATCACCGGCTTTGAGCCAAGTTCTACGATATGTGGGCCAAGTACCCCACCATCAACTAATGAGAGTGCATCAACATGTCACATCCAATCATGCCAAGTGTCCCATGTGGTCTTCAAGCAATCTTCAAGGCAAGTATTACACTTCCAAGGGGGAATGGAATGTCAAGAGTAACACCCCATTACATGGAATCATGTGGGAAAGATACATTCATCAAACAAATGCCACCTCACCACAATTGAATAGATACACCCTCAAGGGGGTCAAGGTGACCTTAATACCCCATGTATCAACCAATCACATGTTCAATGATGTGCCATATCATCTCCAAATGTATAAATTAATTCCTACTCATTACCATCATGCCCTCCAAATAAAGGTTTTAAATCCCCTAAACATGTGGGTGCTGGTGTACAAAACTTCATAAAAAAGTCACCAAGGTGCCTTAGGGATAACCCCTCCATGCCAATCCAAAACCTGATTTCCTATGTTATCTACAAAATGATTATGACTTCTAGGAAGTGGAAATGTTGGTCACAATGAGATTTGGAACCTTTTTGAATGGCCTCATTACTCTGTAAGGTGATACGATGATCTTCCGCATGTTCCAAGGCGACTAGTCTTTGCTCTAAGGTAGTGGTTTCAGGGAGGAGTTTCAATGGCCAACTTGATCAAGACAATAAGTTAGTTGGAGACGGATTGGATCCAATGAGCTTTGACCTGCTCCGATGGGCTTTTGGAGGCTCATATTTTCTAGAGACGCATATGGGGGAAAGAAGCTGAGCTCCGCTAGGTCTATAAACATACAATGCATTGTTTAGAAGAGGGCAATCTTTTATGGTGTTGAATTGGATTTATGGCACACATAAACAGAGAGCGGGGCGGGACTACGGACTACAGCCATCGAAAGAGAGGGGCATAAGTTAGATGTAATTTGTTGATGATCCCAACCGACCGGAGCTGGTCGATCCTTTGTCAATGGAGGTTTTCATAATGGCATGCAACAGGGTGAATAAGTACTCTATGTTTTATTTTTAATTTGATGTCATATAGACATTGAAGCATTGGAGGAATTATTTGTTGCCCAACAAGCTTGTTTTGTATACTAATCATAAAGCACTAAAGTTTATAAACAACTGAGCGAAGTTTAATTAGAGACATGTAAGATAAGTTGAGTTAATTCTGCAGAGTTACACTTTTGTTTTGAATCACATGTCAGGTAAAGAGTGATCCATAAATGGTAGGCATATGGCCTTTTCATCTTGTTACCCCCCATTTTGACGGGGGTGTTCACACAGTAGCAATATCAGTGTGTAGTCAATGCAACTAGTGAAGGATATGTTGAAAGGTTGAGAACACAAGGGTAATAATACAGATTGCTAACACCAGATTGCACTGGATGTTACTGTTTTGACAATTTTTGCACAATCTGATGCACTCAAAGCGCCTATACTTGAAGAATGGACATTCAAAGATATCTAAGACAGCCTTCTACCTAGCTCACAATGGTGGATTTTGAAACCTCCGATCCTGGATCACCCTTTACAGAGGCTGCTAGGGAGTATATGATACATGATTCCTGGTTTGCACTCCCCATATATGACAGTTAAATGAGCCTCACTGTAAATAAGGAGTTACTCATGCTAATATTTAATGAACATGGAAGTTTTGTGAAGCTTCTGGATTTCCCCATAACTTTCAGGCAACTGTTATATTATGGTTCAAACGTTTCTATCTACGGAGGACTCAAACTACGTAGGATTTTTGGATGACGAGAGCAGCTGGTATTGATCCCTGTGCACTAGTCACAGATCTGAAAAAGTTATCAGAGAAAATAAAAATCTCGACTTGCCTGCTCATGAGGTTATGGTTCAAGTGTTGACAAACCTCTTGATAAATTTTCTGAAAGCGGTAGGCCTGTATTTTCAAAGGGTTGTTTGACTTCTCCTACAATCAGAATGTGCTCAAGATCCCGTGATTATGGTGATTAATGAAAAGAAGATTTCAGTACCATGATGGATCAGAGGTGTCCACAAACACAGCAGCAAGGACTTTTGTTTAAATTTATTGTAAAGTGAAGACACAGTCAAAGAGAAAAGTGTTCACGAATGCTGAATAATGAAGATGGTTGTTACAAATTGGAGGATTGCGACTGTTGAACCAAATAGAGATGGAAATAATGAAGGGCTTTGCAGAGGGATTGGACATAAGAATCTTGTGGCAGGTCGCATTCCTGACACAGGCTATGAAGCATTTAAGTTAGAACCATCTAGGGACTTGGTTGGACAGGCAGAATTTCTGAAAGGTGAAGCAGTTGGACGGCATTTGCATCAGCAATCATTGCAGGTTAGTTATGTGAAAAAGCATTTAGAAAGGGAAAGCAACATTGAAAGCGCTGAAACTCATTGCATATAATTCTGTGCTGCAAGCACTGTTCTTCAGGGTGATCATAATTGGAAACATGAAGTTCTCCTTACAAATCTGTGAATCACTAAATATTGACAAAGAGGAACATTGCTTAAATTACAGAATTCGAAAAGTCAATCGGAGGTCATTTCGACTTGGGGTTTGTCTCAACAAAGCAATCAATGAAATGAGACGCACATTTCCTTTAGCAGCCACTTGACAAATTGCATTGGAATCGCGATTTGTTCAAACCATAAATTGTTATCATCGCCATCCAGCTATTGAGGGCAGAGCCGTGAGGTTGTAAATGAAGCTCCTTCATTACACGGCCAAGTAATCGGGTTTCAACTGGGAAGTTAGCAATCGGCGCAAAGCTCGGAGATCATCGTCCATTTTTAATTCTGCGCGTAGAAACTAAGATTATAAAAGGTCCTCATGATGATCTTGAAAGTTATTTAGCTGCAGTTGATCAATTGCGTAACAATTTTGAAATTTTTAGCTCTAACAAAAGCTTCAAAAGTCTCGGGTTTCAACCGGCTAGCAAATTTCGGTTCCATCGGTTCACGCCTAAACACAGTCGTTTCAGTGATTGTCCCATCCCATGACAGCTTGACAAGGGGAGATCGTGGTCACCATTTGCTTTTCACAAAAGCTCGAACCTACCTGTATTCGCAGCCAGTCGTTTTAGGCGGACTCGACACTCGGTGTTCAATACAAATGACAGCATGTAGCCACGTTGGGAGCAGGTTTCATTTCACTAATAGACCTTTCGTTGGAGTGATGGCGATGTATATCTTGTGCAGTAAATACACGAGCTTGGAAACGTTAGTTCGATTGGATTAACGCCATAACACAGCAGAGATGAACACCAGCAGTCCATTCATCGGCGGCAAATGACTGAAGCACGAATGAATCCGGTTAGTTCGAGTGATCAGCACTGCGGATTCTCTATCGGAGGGCACCGTCATCATAGCTATGTGGTGCAGCTACTTAGCAGTCAGTTCGAAGTCAAGTTAAATGGCCGCCAGTTGTAGCGGATTTCCAGTTCGATCGGGGGTCACGTTTCTTCTCCCTCGATCGCCATCATCATCGGCTGTAAAATCAATTAGCGCGCAGATAGCACAGCAGATCCTATTCTTTCTTAATCGGCGGTCGATTTCATTTAGAGCCAGTTACAGGTTGGTTTCCATGCGGTGCAAGTCAGCCCGTGAAATCAGAGTTTTTTGGAGACCATCGCGAGAGATGTCGAGGATTACACACTCAGTTGGCGGCCTATCAGAAGATTCAATGCTTCGTGTTCATTTCGACTAGCACATAAAAAATTTGTATCCCTGTCAGAGCTTGAAGTTTGGACACGTTTCACATTTAACATTCACGCTTGGTGTTTAAAACATCGACTTGTGAGCTGGCAGCCAAGTCATGGAGCTCGAACCTGTCAGTTTGCATTTATGGAAATCCATTCACCTTAACCACTTGCACTTGGCACAAAATCACCCCTTTTATTTCTGCTGACAGCCTTGAAACTGAGCTGGGAACAGCCACCTGTAACTTTTCCATTGACAGCTGATGGCAGTCGACTACTGATGACATTTGGAGTTTTTTGTTTTTGTTTTAGTATGTTTGGACTGGAGTTAAGAAAAAGTGGGTTTCACCTTTTTCTGATTTTTATTATTTTTTATTCCTCAAAAAAGTTAAAGAGAGCATTTTGGGCCTATAAAGAGGATGGCCTCTCTTATTGTACGGATGGAAAATTTCTGGGTTTTTTATCCCTGTTGAGCGTTAAATGAAAAAATCAGATGGTTTTGTGGACAGATTGAGCAATCCTCATATGCTTGTGTGATGTATTTCAAATTGTAGAATGAATCTAGCTTGTGAGGGCTTTATCAAGCACAATAGATTAGCCATTTAGGATTAAGTTGGTTAATTATGCTTGAACAATTATTTTCTCAATGGACATCAGTATTCGGTTGTACAAAATGTCGATTAAGATTTGATTGTTTATGCATTCTAGATTCGTCTCACTTTTTATGAAGCATAAAGCCTCCATGAGCGCTCTTTTGACTCCATTTCCCCTTCTGGTACTGGCACTGGTCTTTCCCTGAGGATTGATCTTCCCTTCCTTTTCCATCACCCATTTTGAAAACTATCTTTTGTTACTTCTGTTTCCCTAAGGCAGCCTTTTCCATTCACCTTGCCCGTTACTGTACCTGCCTTAGCGATCCTAGTTTAGGGATACCCCCCTAGTGTTGGAGAAGAGCCAACCTGAAGCGAAGAGGAGAGGAGTGTGGTGACATTGGCCTCTCTCCTGAGAGAGTTGTCATCTCGGCTGGTGTGTTGCATTTTGGGCTTTTAAAACGACACGCATGTCATTTCGGAGGACAACACATCTCACCAGCACAGATCCTTCTCTGTAGAATTAAAGTTTTATGTCTCCGCAATCATTGTAAAACTGAGATCAAGCTTCTCAAGATGCTTTTCAATAACAATTATCAATGGTCGTGTTCAAAATTGGTTTCAAGTCTTGGTTCCTTTTCTTATAATGCCAAGACCAATTAAACTATGGAAACAAGTTCATTTAAATTGTTTTATGCCAAATAAATAACATACTTAATATATTTTTTAATGCTCACACTCAAATTAATAACACATATGTTGTACAGTAAATATTCAAGGAAAGAACAAAAGTAATAGCAATCCTTGTTGACATTGTTTCACACTATAACCAATGAAAAAATATATTATTATGTTTACATGTGGATGGCTATAGGTAATCAACAAAGCATACAGCATGGATAACACATTGTTTGCATCTGTCTTGATGTTATAATGCCGGAACAGATAATGATGGATGTAGGAGGTAACTATGCATTGTCTAGAGAGAGTGTAATGCATAGAGGTGCTATCACATTTGGTTCAAATAGACCATACAATTGTTGGCGGCTATAAGCGCATATGGTTAAGCAAAGCACACGCTATTACTATAAACCAGTGATCCAAACAAATTGATAATGGTGTTGTGGATAGAACCCAACCATCAGGAAAATCAATATTAATGTTGTAAAGGTCAATTGGGTAATTGGAATCGTGGTTACTGCTATGAATCAACAATGAAGCGAATTACATATAATGGAAAATGTATAAGGGCTCCCAACGACTTTACTAAAGGTTAATGAGTTTATTTAATGCTGATTTCCACTAGAGTGAACAGAAACTCAGGCCATAAAAATAAAGCATAGAGATTGATAGCTTAGGACTATATGGTGTGAGTTAGCGAGTGAGTAAGTCAGAGCTATGGGGAGGGGAAAGCCATCGTAGAGAATGAAGAGAGCATAGTGCTTAATAAATAACTCTAGGGCGAGCTATAAATAAATCCATCGTTGATGCGAGGAGTCCTTGTACTCTATATTTGCGAATATAACAGAGAGGAGATAAAACCGTGTGCGTATCATATCAAAAGTTAACCATCAAGAGTAAGCTTATTCCAAATATGCACATGGATACTAAATTTTCCCTTCACAAATGCTATGTTGTTATCAGGATGGTCTGAGGAAAATGTCACTGCTGCCATACCTCTAGGGTTAACTCAGCTCGCTGCCACAGGTCATGACTGCTGCCATAAAGTCTGCCAACATTCTGAGATAAGAAGCTCTCTCACAAGGTCGCCCTAGTTCCGGTTTGCTACACAATATCCATGAAACTTAGTCCTTTATTAGGTATACTGCCAAAGAAAGATGAAATGACTAACTCATTGCAAAGTGATGACCTAGCCACAGACTTGCCACACAGAGGTAGCCCTAATTAACAGTGCTGAGGCTTCATAAATCTTAGCCTTAAGGAGTATGATGTGTGTTGGGCTGATTCCATAGCCTGTGAGCCTCTTCATAATACAAATATAAACTATTATGCTATAAAAACAAACAACAATACAACTCATGACATAACTTCTTAGCGACTTTATTTCAAAGGGTATATCCTTCTTATTCCCATGATGACCAACAACTCGAGGCTTAAGAATCCATGCTCTGTCAAATACCTTAAAGCACTTGATAGTAGTGTGATAACTGATAACAAGCATGCAATCAGATGTGTAAGGCATTACAATGAATTGTATAGAAGGGACATGGCGACATACATCTAATACTGTTTTGGGGTGCATAACACAACATACAAATATGCAATATACAAACCCTATATACGATGGGAAAGGGAGACCATTTGCTTGATAAAAGCATACTACTTATTGCTAAGGCAATGATATCACAAACAGGGAAATTGTGGATGTGTTATGCAATTGTAGGCATCCATAATAAGACTATTAAGCAATGAAGATTTACCTCTTTCTTTGGCTGTTGAGAACTGATCCAGCATTGGCTGGTTTTTCCAAGATGAATAGGCTCCGATATGAGTGCAAAACCCACTTGAAAGAGGCCCTCTAAACCCACAGTCTGCATTTAAGAGGCCAGAGAAGGGCAATGTTCAAACAAAAAATGCAACCTGTATAGCCAAGATTTGCAATAGTGATTCCTCCCTCCTTTACTCACAACATTCTAGGCTATTAATGCTACCCCAAACCCCTCAGAGGGTCAATCCAATACACCAACCAATGATTGTAGGTTTCCTACGCAAACAGGGCACAATTCTAATGCTTTGCAACTTAGTTTTCCATCTGCTAAGTTCTTCAAACTTGATATGTATCTCTTGTTGGTGTATTCTCCATAAATGAATCTGATTATAGATACTGGTAATTTTGCAAGAATAATTCTAAAATTTTTATTCCGTGTTGTATAAATCCCTCACTGCAGTATTTAACTCAATTTGCAACTCAGATGCATAAGAGATGAGCTTAGTTGGATTCCCCCAAACTATTTTCTAACATGCCACTTTATTTTTCAAGAGATCCACCTGCTTCCTGTTTTCATGCAATTCGTTCTTTAATTTATCAATAGACGATAGAGTGGCTTAGGGAGAAGGAAACACTAGAAATAGCTATCATAATCGGATCAACATCCCTTACATCTATAATTTTTACATCAATGGAAATGAGAAAGTCTTGGATTTCATTGAGTTTCATCTTCCGATATGATTACTTGGAAACCCTTGGAATTTTTTTGTTAGACTTGAACTGCTCCATAATAGTCGCTTCTTCAAAGGTTGTTGATGTGAATTGTTATAAATTAGAATCATTGGGGAAGGGAAAGTGTTCTCTAGTAAGCACTCGTATGTCTAAAGGGTTCTCGGGGTCTTCATACATGTATACTAAAATAAATATACCCTTTAAATCGTGTCTTTCATAGTTGTGGACAAAATGACTAACCAATTGAAAATTTTGTCATTCTTCACTACAAGAGATGAAAATTTTTCCATTCTTCACTATGTGATACATCAACCAGAGAAAAATTTCTTTGAATATCCTTGCATCTTTCTCACCATACAACCTACTAATTAAAGTTGTTGTATATTGGTAAGGATATCAATTATTGGCAATTGGGTACATGCACGTTGGCCTTAATTTGAAGAACTTCAGTCCCATCCACCAAATTTTCATGATTTCATTATAATTCTTATCCTTGGTGAACTGCACAACCCTTTCATCCATCATACTTATCTCAAACTTGGCCAAGTTTTAATAAATCTCAAGATTCAAATGTTGAAAGGATGTGATAGCATTTCCTCAATTACCCTAATCATCCTATGTTCAATGTTGGCGTGGTCTACCAATCAAGAAATGATATTTGTGTAGGGAATTCATTTTGGCCCATCTACGATCTTATGCAAATTATGAGATCTCCAAATACTGTAGAACACTTCAAACTCGGGGTCTAGTCAAACAAATGTGTCCATACAATCTTTTTTACTGGGGTACAATCCGTGTGGAAGAGCAACGCTGCCATAGAATGTTTTTATGTTCACTCCTGGGGCTGCCAGAAACTACTGTTGATTAAAATTGCTGCCAATAATCCACATTTTGCTGGTGTGATTCTCCAAGGAATGTCTTCAAACTGTTGTTCCAACTTATGGGTATGCTGCTGGTTTTAATTTGTTTCAGAATTTAACCTTCAGGACAACCTCAATAAACCCTAAAATGCACTTTATCTGTCTGAGTTTTAATGTCTTAGATATCTGAAAGATGCTGGTATAATGTAATGCTACAGGATTTCCATGTCTGCTACTACAATGATGCTTCATACTGAAACCAAAATATGTTTTCTGTCCACCCCAAAATATTACACAATAGTTTTTTTATAAGGCTGCCATCATATGTTAAAATATGCCCAAGGGAAAGGAGGGTTTTACCACTCTTTGCCTTTGTTTCCTGAGCTGCTTAAAAAAACCCTTGTAATATGAAAAATAAATGTTGCTTAGGTCTGTTACAGGACATTCTTCCTTAATCACCTCTGATACAAGGATGGTTAAAATGTTGGTTTTATTGCCCATAGTTTTGATACTGTTGTTATGGCACACTCTACTGCTGTTATTTGCACTCAAAGTCCACACCAAAACGTTGTCAAAGGACTGTTGTTGTATGGTATTATTTTATGCTAAAACACTGCCAGGAAAAGTAAGGTTTTATTATTGTAGAACACCATTACACTTGCTGAAGTATACACCTTATAGAGGCAGGGTTTTTAAAAGTTTTTAGTGGTGCTACCATCTTCCATGTAACCTTCAGAATTATTACCTACAGATCTGCTGGTGTGAGACTTTATAATTGTTCTTCAAAGTTTGTGCCCTGACTACTGCTGGTTTATAATATTTAAGAACAGCCTCTTCTAATTGTTGCTCTGATATATACTTGGGAAATGGTAGGAGATGTTACTGCCACTCAAATGTCCTCTAAATGCCATCACAACCTTCTTAATATATATTAAACCAGTGCCTTTTTCAGACCTGTCTGCTCTTCAAACAAAGGTATATGGCCAGGATCACGAAAACTAGAGGTATATTGAAGGTCAAGTGGGACGATGCCAAAACCATGGGTCCTCTGACCCTCATTGTTGTCATAGGGCTGCCTCAAATATGCTGCTTAGAATTGACCATAAACTACTATGAAGATATGACCACACTGCTACAGAAAGTTATAGTGTCCAGACCTTCTTCAGATTGTAAACATGTCTTAAAACTGTCCCTTAAAAATGTAATAAACAACCCTCATGCATACATAAAGAGAAACCCATAGGGAAACACCAGGAAATTGCCATAACCCTTCTTTATCACTCACAACAGATTTGCCTTAGAGGGTATGGTTCAAGTCCGAAACTCTCCTCTTGATGACATGTGTGACTGCAAGGTCTTCATCCTTCAGGTTGTCTTCAAATCAATGAGCATTGTCACATCAGATTGTACAATGCTGTAGCATGCTGTAATGAAAACATTTGGAATATGCTTCTTTGGATATTGGTTGTGAAAACATTTGTTTTAAATCAATTTTAAAGATCATACTGAGGTAAGATGAGTACCACCCCCTTAAAAGTGAAGGGGATTTTTTCCATCACTGAATTCTTTCTTAATACCTAGTAAGTCAAGGGATTATAAGAAGGATAATATAAGAGGATGAAACATTTATCAATCTATATAGACGGGAGGAGAAGGCTAATTGACTATTTTAAAGTTTTAATAATTTGAGGGAGGAGGAGGGCCATGGAGGAAGAGAACATTGCTTTGGATTGAAATGAATTAGGGATATATGGTGCCTTCAACATGCACAGCTAATTCTGGCATGCTAAGGCACACGGTGGAAGAACATTGAGAATCGAACAAGAGTTTGAAGGACATGGTTTACAAGGTAGAAGAAACCCTAAACCCAATACCTTCATGAATACATTATCGAAAACAAATGTAAAAATGAGGCAAGTTGAATACTGACCTTCCGATACTAGACTTAGGAAAAATACATAAGGGTGGGATTTTTGGAACAATGTCCCACTATAGTCAATACTGAACTGTTACATAGTTTTTGAGTCGACACAAAGGTTGAGAGCCCCATATCTTGTCCAAGATGGTAAAGTTATTACAATGGAGAAATTTGTAGAAGGACTAACCTCATTTCTTCCTCAGTGGATCATCAAGGAAACTCTTAGTGCCAAATTGAATAACCTTAGTTCTTTTCCAGAGAAGGATATTCGACATTGGTTAAATGGACTTGCAACTAAAGGTTTTGAATAGCTTGGAATTCTACAAGACAAAGAGTTGGAGATGAGTGAGTTTGAGGGGAAAATGTTATCACTTAGGGTTAAAGAAGAAATCATAGTGGGCCCACTCATGGATTACATCAAGATATGGATGAACAATTCTTTGGAATCGGCTACTGACCTCGGTGGATACAACTGTTTAGAATTAGTGTTTTTTTTTAACAAAAACGATTAATATATTTGATTAAAAAAAAGAATGAGCCATGGCTGGAAGCCATAAACGACAAGTTACATGAATCATGATCGATATAATGCTAAAAAAAAAAAAAATCCTTCAGTGAATCTATATCTGTAGGTATGCTCTACTGGCTCCAACGTTTATTAACATGTTCCTCCCAATGATGAATCTCTTTCAGATAACCAATTTTAAATTTGATCCATCTTCAACAATTGGAAAGTGTTGAACAAACCCCATCAAATATCAGAACATCTATTATTGTTGAAAGAGCAAATGGGATCTCTGATTTTGTGCTTTTTTGATGTCTCTGTAAAGCGTTATGAATATCAGTAGCTGATGGCCTACTCTGCTGGCTACTTCGAGTTTTTATTTAGCTTATTGCTTCCTTATATGCAGACAGAAGGGCAGTCGAATTCGTCATTCTGAAAAGCAGACTTGTAACGATCGTTGAAGCATAAATCAGAGCAGCAAAGTTCGTTGTTGCTTCTGTTTTGGAGTGTGCATAGATCGCTGATGCAAATATCAAATCAGCAAGCTTGTTTTGCTGAAAGCGTGATGATCTCCCTAAGATCTGTGCATTATTGAGATCTCTGAAATTTATCATTTAAGACTAATTTCCTTGTCAAGAAAAGCAGCTTCTTTTACTTAGAAAGAGTTTAGCAGAGGCTTCGAATTCAGGGATCAACGATCAGGGAATGTGCTGGCATTCTGTGTCCCCGTTTGAGTATTTGATTTTCCTAGGTGTCATATTTGTTACAGCCTTTGCCTCAATATCAGCTTCATTATTAAGACTTCTCTTGATATGATAAACCTTGAAGTATTCAAAGGTGTTCATAATCTGTTGAATCCGATGGATGACTCTTTCAATTGCTAAATTGTTGAAGATCGCGTTCGTATTGAAAGCCATGATAATTACAAGGGAGTCTCTGAAAACCTGTAGCTTCCCAATCCCATACTTTTTAGCTATTTGGAAACCTTTCAATAATGCTAATGCCTCTGCGAGGTTTTTGGAGCAAATTCCAATTCCCCATCTGTATTTAACTCTCATCACTCCTCCAGTGAAGAGTAGGACACCTCCTACCCCTGCTGCTCCCGGATGTTTTTTGGAGGCTCCATCGAAATACAAACTGTCGTTGTTTTGCTTGTTTCTCCGTTCTTTGAACTCTATGCTGGAAAGTTTGATCTGCCAGGGAGGGGGTTTCTGACTACAAGAGCTTATACCAAATGCAGGCTTAGGGAGAGGGATACCGATCCACTTTAATTCATTAGTGCTGAGGTTTGTATCTGAAGCATGGCTGGAGAAATGTAAGCACTCTAGAAGTAGGCCTTTGGCTTGCCCAACAACTTGTAAGGGAGTTAGATGAAGATCCTGGAAAATTGCTTTATTTCTGGCAAGCCAAATCTTCCAGCAGGTGAATTTGGGAATGGCTACCCAAATTTGAAGCCAGAGTTTCTTCTTCGAAAGGGGTGAGGGGTAGGAGGATTTCCAATCGTTGAGGAGGAAAGTGGTGGAAGTGAAAGTGGGTAAGGTGATATTAAGCTCAAGGATCATAAGATTCCAAATTGTTTCTGCAAAAAGACAATCAAGGAAAAGATGGTCAAGGGATTCGGAGTTTTTATGGAAAAGGGGGCACCAATGTGGTCCAATGAAACCTCTCCTGATGAGGTTGTCCCCAGTTAGAATTTTTTGGTGTTCAAGAGTCCAAATGAAGACATTAATTTTTGGAAGTCCAAATGGATTCCATACCATATCCCACATATTTTTTCTCACGGAATCCTAACTTTGGAAAGTGTTGAAGCCCAGTGCAGAAATGTACTTTCCTCTTGGCCCCCAGCCACGTTCATCCTTGTTGTGGGTATGAGTTGGTGCGCATCCAGTGAAACTTTCGAATAGGAGATTCCTGGAGGGTTCTAGAGCTTCTGGGATAGGCAAATTTTTCCAGCTGCTCCAGATGTCGGTGGGACTCCAATTACTGAGAGCATTCAGGGTATTTATTCCATGTTGAGCAAGTCAAAGAGCTATTTCTTGTAGTTCTTGATTTTCCTTGAGTGGCTTGTTCCCCATGATTTTGTCTTTAAAAATATTTATATCTTTCCCGTTCCCAGGAACCTAGTGAAGTTCTTGAGAGAAGAAATGCCATGCGGATTTACAAAGATTCCATGTTGATGTTCCTTTGGATGCTGGTTTGTTGTCTAGACATCTTAGGGAATTGCCTGCTAGATATTTCTTCATGAGTAGACGGCTAACCTGATGTTGATTATTGTGTAAAATCTGCCAGAGTATTTTTCCTCCCATTGCCAAGTTAATCTGGGAGGGGTCTCGAATTTGTAGACCGCCTGAACGCTTTGGAAGCTTTAAGATGTTCCAATTTATCAAATGCAATTTTTTCCCATTATTTTTCCCACTGGTCCAAAGAAACTCTCTTAAGAGCTTGCTGATGCGATCTGTGACTCCTTTTGGAGCTAGTATAATAGAAGATTGGTAAATTGGTAGGGCTGAGAGGACTGCTTTTTAGAATTAGTGTTATGAGAATGAATAATTGACAATAAAAAAAGTATAAGAAGTATTTGGAAACCAGGAAGCATCATCAACCAACCAAGAGCCCTTTTTTAGTTTTTGTGAGTTAAGTTTCCATATTTCCCTTCTCATCCCACCCCATAATTATTTATCCTTGGTCTCATTTATTCATTGCATAATGAGTGTTGGTATAGATTATGTCATATTTTGTCATCTTTCATTACTTTTCTTACATATTCTTGGTCCACATGAGCCCCATCCTAGTTCAAAAGAGTGAAGACATTAGGTTTTATTGTTTAACTACTTATAGGAATTTTATAAAAGGCCTTGCAACCTAGCTTGTTATTGGCTCTTTTAAATTGATCTTTGGGTACTATTTATGCTCCAAAGAAAGATTTATTTGAACCCGACTTAGTTTTTATGTTATGTGATGTCATTATACACATTGGGAGTTTTAGCAAGTGAGACTTTTCAAACTCTCTCGATATGAATGAAATAATATTTTAAAGCTCTTTTGTGAACATGAATAATAATAATAATGGAGGTGATGTAATTTAGAGGCAACTCAACATATAAGATAATAGGATGTGGAATGGTCAAACCCCTCCATGGTATTTTTCGTTTTTTAGGGTTGGCTATAAATATGATATAGAGAAGGAAAATGAGTGATGCAATTTTGTAAGTAATATATAAAAAAAATAGTTTAAAGATGTTTCAAGTAGGGATGGTGTTCAAAAGACAAGGGGTTCACATTAGAACATTGTTCACGCATAAAGAAGAATTGCGAGTGATGGATGTAATAGTTATGTTATTCATAAGTTTAGCATTGAAGTATATATAATCCCTATGTTTCCTATAGAGAAGACAATGCCTTGGCATTAAATATCGAGGCATAGTCGAGAAAACAGTAGTCAAGCTTTGCACATTAAAGGTATGGTTGAAGAATTTTTTTATTGTTCCTTAGATTTTGATTTTGTTGAATATTGGGTGTATGCTAAAAATATGGGTAAAGTTCACAACTAGTGCCTCAAGAGCATATGTGTAACATCCCATAAATTTACAAAAATTTAAAGTAGTAATAATTACTGAATTTGCTAATGCGGAACATAAAATAATAGTTAAATCTCTTAACTAATTTAATGATAACGACACATCGAAATTCTTAAAAACAAACTATGATGATAGTTGTATTTACTAATGTGGAATAAAATGGATACTAATCTTTTAACAAAAGACAATTTACGATCATAACACAGAATACATCTTCAGATATGCGTGTTTTTAATTGTAAACTACATATTGTACATAGGTTTGTATTATGATTAATTTCTTGATAAAGTACTGACAGTTTGTTTTTGAATGATGACGAAGGGGTCCTACGAGGTACCCTGAGATTTACTTAGCTACGTTTAGCTAAATCATTTGAATATGTTTCGTTGTGCAGAAACGTAGGTAAGAATAATACGACAGTTCAAGTTTTAAGAGTAAATATGTTTTTCAATTCATCGTCAATGTTATTGTGATAACTCTTAGTACTTTCTTGCATGAAAGTTATGGAAGGTATGGGTCTTTGTCCGACTCCTTGTTTACGTACTGGTTTACAATCCTAACAGTGTTGGATTCCAATGTACACATGAATTCACTTGAAGTAATCAAATAATTATAGTAGCTCCTATAATTCTCCATTATAAATGCATATAGAACTATGCTAAAATAGCAATGTCTATTATAATATTATCATCATAGTTCTATTGGGAATTTACTATACTTATAGGACCGTGTCCCTTTTAATATAATATTTGTACATTATAATATAATGTTTTACTTTGTGAAGATATAAAGTAATATAACAAATATTATGATAATGCATCCTAAACTATACACTAAGTACCAAACTCTTATATGAAATGCGACCTTAATAAAATGAAATGCTATACCATATATGTAGACCTAGTATTCGAAAAGACTAACACTATGGGCATGAAATGAACCATGATTTATAACCCTAAGTCTTTATACTGTGGTAGTGACCGAGCGTTGAATGCTTACTGTACTTGGCAGGATTCGTATCAAGTCTGGCATTAATGTCACCTGCCTTCAGTGTTGAGTGGATTTCCTAGCTGGTGCCATCTTGGCTATCCACAATGTTATGGATCACATGATGGTAGAACTCGAATGTTTTCAAATGCCAATCTGTACACTGCTTTGACCCTTAGTTTAGTGCGCTGGCGTCGTGGTGGAGGGGGCAATTAATATAGCAATAAGTGTAGTTGTTGCCCGAATTTCGACGTGCCTTGTTGGCTTCACCTCCATCGTTGATCTCACACATGTTGGACTTTGAACCGGGAATCCTAAACTCCATTACGTTTACGCGGTTTATCAATTTCTTTTGTCATTCATTATGTTGGGAAAAGGTTCTGTGGAGAGGCCGACAGGCTGCTGCAGTGTAGGGTTCAGTAGTTTGTATTTCAGAGGACTCCTTCCTCGAGTTTGAACCCTGGACTTGTTGGGAGCACATACTAGTTCCAGGTCTTTGTCTTCCTATAGAGCCGAGCCATATTTGCAGCTGTGGTAGCTAATTAGGGTTTTTGTTGAAAGATTTGAACCAAGGTTCGATTCTCATGCAACAATAGACTGATGTTCTCAGAACTGGGACTTTCTCCAAAGTAATTGATAGATGACTTCGTCGGTTTCGTTTGCTTATGACGTCTCTTACTCCAGAATTACATTAATAAGGTAATGTCTTCAGTTATGCAAAAGATAGTGGTATTCGTAATGTTTCAAGTTTAAACTCTGCGTATTTCTTCATTTAACCTCGCTCTGGTTTTTGTGGCAGGTGCAATATTCATCGTTCGTTTACAGAGTTCGAAAGCTTGGTGGATTGTTATTCCTCTACTTACTTGGTAAGCCTCGGTGGTTCCTCCCTCGTAGGTTCTCCTTTGGCATGATTTGGCTGGTGTTTACAGTTTGACGAGAGCTAGAATTTATGTCCCTGACAAGGTTAATGGCCGAGCTTAAGATTTGTTTTGAACAATATTGTAAGAGGATAATCCTCAGTTTATGTTGCTATTTGGCCCAGTAATGTTTTGCTGTGGCGTTTAAAAAAAAAACTGTGAACTTGTTTTACGATGTGGTTGTTTAGAGGAATGAACCCTATGTGGTTTAGGAACCTTGAAAGATTTTCAATGTAAATGTTGGTCCTCTATTTTGCCCATTTGATGTACTATTTTCTAGTATTTAAAGTCTTAATGGATCCAATAATAATCAGCTTTATGTGTCTTTTGAAGATCAATACTGCTAAGAGCCATGGTAAGTAATTTTAATTATTTGATTGTTGTATTTTCTTATTTTTATGCATATGTTTTGGGTTTTAGGTTTCATTAAACCCTATGCTAATAATGATGTGGGTTTCTCTTCTACACAGGGTTCGTTTTGTTATTTGGCCAGCGTTCAAATGAGGAGATTGGGGATTCGATCTACCATCAGGGCGTTTTTATTGGATCCACATCATCTTTAAGATGCTTTTGAAGATTGCTCCACTGCTATTTCAGGCACGATCTTTGGATCAAGGGTTGTTATTATCTTCTCCTCAACGCTATGTGTATATTCTGGATCTGAGATTCCATTTTTGGCTCAGAATGGTTAAGATATTTTGAATATTGTTATTTCATATCGACCCTTGTCTCCAAGGCGTTTTCAATCTGCATGATTTAGTATAAAAGTGACTATGGACACCTTAGGTAGGGGGATTTGTACAAACTCCATTTTATGAATATGATACAGTGCGTATTTCCATCAGATCTGTGATTTAAATGTGTGAGGCGTTGAGGGCAGGGCCCACCTTCAGCACCAAACAGTAATGTTTCAGTAGTGTGTGTGGTTTGCAGCGATAGTTTGGCGTTTTTTATCAATATACATTTCCTTTCAGAATATAAATGGTTTGCTCATCACTGGATTTCAATAGAAGGCGTGATTGTGATTACTAGTTAAGAGCATTTACAGTTGATAGCCATGAATAAAGCTTGTTAACAGTTTGAATTTAAGATTTCCTCTGTTCTATTTAGGGTGAGTTGTTATTTAAAACCTAGGGTATATATATATAATCGCATGATTGATTGATATGGGTTATGGTAGATTCAGTTTTATGAAGGATCACGAATAGATTGAGTGTTATTTCCAGTAGATTTAATGTTGTGAGTGATTACAACTGGATGGAGTATTTTATTTCTATTTTATAACAATAGCTACAGGAATGGTTGTGAAATTATCTTGATTACAGGACTGAAAAATGAATTAAGAATGGCTTGTATTTAAACCTTTTCTTTTAGTCTCCAGTGTGTAATATTGGTGCATGAATTATGAGTTTAACTCTGGATATTAAGATCATTGTGTTGCAGCATGAAAATGGCTTATAAATAACCTACCCTTTTACTGCCAAGCTTGCAATATTTGAATATCAATTACAACAGAGTCAAGGGTTTGAAGACTGTAACCATAAAGTATTTAGGGTTTATCTATTTTTTGGATGAAAGATTGAATAGAAGTTGAAGTTGCATGTGAGTGAGAAGTCCTTGTTTATCACAATGTTTCCTTGAGTCGATAATTAACTGCACAGTAGAAACCAAAATCAGTGGATGCCTATCACACAGTTTTAACCTCTATCGATGAGCAGAATTGAAGTGTTTTAGTGTTCTGTTATGTACATTTGTATGCATAAATCTTAAACAGAGTACATTGGAATTCCACTAAACGATCAAGCAATCCTTTGATAGACTGTGTGTTGACTACTTTAAGTTAAAAGGCCACAGGTTATCTTTGTGTGAATTTGAAGCATTAGATTTGTAATTCAGTTAGGAAACAAAGTCAATTAGGTATATGCATTTGGTTGATAGCAGGATTGATTATTTTTTATAGATTGTAGTCATAATAACTTAAATTGATGTAGAGATTGTTAGTTGCTTTAAACATTGCTGTAGCCTAAGATTGTATCTATTTCCTAGCAGATTATTTTGTTTTAAAAATCATAGAATTGTAATTTAAGAATTCCTCATTGGATGTTTTCAAGTTCAACAGTGAGATAAGGATTAGCAAATGGGTTCTCTTTTCTATAGTGCAGATTTAGTGATTTCTAGCATTGGTCCTTTAGGGTTAGTCTCATTGTTGTTAGCAGTAGATTAGGGTTTCTCGAGGAATGAGCATTAGGGTTAGTTTATCTGCACATATAGTGTAGCAGCTCAAAGTCTACGATTCTCCGGTTGATAAATTAAATTGAGGTGAATTAAATATCAATAATTTTAACCAACATTTTGGCGCCGTTGCCGGGGAGTTGCTCCAAGGAAAGCTGGTATTTTGCTCATTTTTTTGAATTGATTGATTGAGAAGTTCAGGTAGATAGAATCTTTTACAATACACAACAAGGTGGAGGGGAAACATTAAGACGCAAAGACGAATTCACTTTGGGATTCCCAAGGTGTAACAGCCTGCCGCAGCCACTTTAGTGGGTTACCCCGAATTTTTGTTGTGTCCTTTCTGGTAAGTATGGTTGTTTTTCTTCACAAGTTTGAGTTATTAGAAGTGTGTTTATATTTCCTGTAAAAAGTGTTTATTTTCAGTTACAAGTGTGGTTATCCTTTTGTAGGTTAAGTGTGTTTAATTTCCGAAATCTAATTTTACAGCAATTGTTAGGTGTGACTAGTTGTGGCAGATTGGAGAAGGAGGATTGGTAAGGCAAAATTGCGCATTTCATAACAGGTTCCTTCAAACCCAACTGTGGCACAGGTATTTCAATTTGGTTTGATTAAAAGTCTTGTGATTTTCAGAATTTGTTTTGATGAGACCTAGAGATAGTAAGGGTAGATTCATTAAGGTTCACTCTGATCTTTTTGTAAACAACAAAACCCCCCCCTTCACTAACCCTAGGGATAGGGATACCGGCAACGAAACTGAAAACAACAACATTCAGAATTCAGCAGAATTTGGGACCCAACCAGTAGGAACTGAGGTTATACTCAGTGAACAGTTACATTCAGAAGAAATCCCACAGATCCAACAAACTTCACCTTTAAAGGAAGATCCTAATTTGGTTGACACAGTGAACATAGAAAAAGTGAACTTCCTTCTGGAACATAACCAGAATCCGGTGGTTTTTCAATTAGAATCCACTACAGATTTACCTTTCAATTTTCAAACGTGGCCTAGGCCAGACCATCGGGATTCTATTCTATCCCCAAGAAGAGACAGGTTAGGTGTCAACTGGTTTAGGAACCCTCTTGTCATGAGTGATCAGGAAACTGAACACCAGATGGAAGGAGAAGTAGAACATGAAGGACGAACTGAAACAACTTTTGGCTTCCCCATTCTGGATCTTACACGGGATGTCAGTATGAAAAATATCCCAGCATCTTCATTACCTACCTTCTATGGGAAAAGTACTGAAGATCCGGATACCTTTCTATTTGAGTTTGACATCTTATGTAGGAGTTATAATTATCTACAGGATGCTCAAAAGTTAAAACTATTTCCAGCAACCCTTAAGGATTCTGCACTTAGATGGTTTATGAGCTTGGGGGAATCCACCATCCGAACTTGGGAACAAATGAAGAGTGCTTTCCTCATAAAATACCGAGACTACTGTGGGCCTCGAGACTCCCAAAATGATATCTTTAAAATGCAACAGCATGAAGAAGAGAGTCTGGAGGACTTCCTAGAACGATTCTGCTTTGTATTACAGAAGTCTAAATATAATACCTTACAGGAGGATGCCGTCAGAACCCTTTTTCTAAAAGGGATCCTGGATGAATATGTGGAAATCCTCAACTTGATGGCATCAGGTGATGTATCTCATAAATCCTTTGAGGAGATTACTGAACTATGCAGAAAGTATTCGAGGAGTAGAGCCAAGGCAGGAAAAAGCACAAGGGAAGGTCCTTCCCGTATTTCTAGAACAGCAGGAACTAGTGGGGTCACAAGAGTTGAGTTGGGAAACTTGTTAGAAAATTTCAAAACTAACATTCTAGGCACCTTAAGCTCCCAATTCGATGCTTTGAAAACAAAGAAACGGCAAGAGGAGGAGGACATAGCAGCATTACACATATTCTGCCCCAAATGCAGAAAAAGACACCCCTTGAAAGAATGTCCTCTAAATACCATTTCAGTCTGTGCTCTTTGCTCTGCTCAACACCCAACTGACAATTGCCCTTCTTTACCAGAGCTGCAAGCTTTTTACAAGCTTAATGCGGAACCTACTGAAGCATCTAGAAGGCCTTGGCAGCCTAGACCTCAAAACATGTACCCAGAGCCTGTTTTCCAGAACCCTGCATATTATTATCCCATGCAGCAATCTCAGCAGCCATGGAGTCCACAAATGTGGCAGAATTGGCCCTCTCAACCTACTCAGACCCAGCCTTGGCAGCAAGGCTGGCGGGGACAGTCATATGGAGGACCACAAGGACAACCTTATGGAGGAACACAATCAACCACCCCTCCTACTTACTGTCCAATGCCACCAAATATTCAGCAGTTACTACCAGGCTTTACACCACCTGCCCTTCCTCCTATACCCCCAGTTCCACAACAATATCAAAATCCAAATCCACCTCGACCCACATTGTTGCCAGCCCAACCTATTCCAAACCCTAATAATCGACCTCCCCAGCCTCTTAATAATGCTGAAATTCAAATGGCTCCAACTTATGTAATTCATTCAGCTCCTTTACAGGAAATACAATTAAGGTCTGGGAAAACATTGAATAAAAATCCTCCAGCAGTGATTATTCATGAAGAGACTGGAGAAGAAAGTGATGAAAAAGAGATTACAGAGGAAGAAGAAGTGATTATTGCCTCAGAAAATACTCAAGCACTGGGAACTCATTTCCAACCAGCAGCCCATCCACAGGTAAATAACAACCCCCCTTACCCAGAGAGGTTATTAATTGAGAAGCCTGTGATGCGTCCACAGTTTGATTTGGAAAGTGAGTTGAGAAATGTTTGCATCAAAATTCCATTACTTCAGGCTATTAGAGATGTCCCTATTTATGCAAAATTGGTAAGGGAACTGTGTTTAAAGAAACCTGGTCGGAAACAGAAAGACCCACCCAAGATAAATGTTTTAGGCCAGCTGTCTAATTATATTTCGGACTGTCCCTTACCCCCAAAATTTTCAAATCCTGGGAATCCAGTGGTGACCATTTACATCAATGAGGTTCCAATAGGAAACACTCTAGTTGACCTGGGGGCTGCCATTAATGTCATGTCTATGACCACCATGCAGAGACTTCAGTTGCATAATCTCCTCAGATCTACTCCTACTATTTTGGAGTTGGCTGATAGGAGCACAGTCAAACCTGTGGGGGCCTTAGATGACATTACTGTCACAGTAGCTTCTTGGGAGTATCCAGTGGATTTTCTGGTACTCCAAACCAAACACCCAATGGGGGAACATCCTGTTATATTAGGCAGGCCTTGGTTAGCCACTGCTAATGCCTTTATAGGATGCAGAGAAGGTATTCTAACTATATCGAATGGCACTTCTCTACAAAACCTAATTATTTATCCTCCAGCACAGCCTGTATCGGAAAACATGTTATGGTTAGAGAATCCTTATGGGGATGAGGATGTGGGACAACCCTTACTGTCCATCAGTCAAACTAGGGGGCTGGAACACCAGACTGAGGATGATATCCTAGATCAATTTATTTCAGCCACCACTAGTATTGAGTACCCTCAGTCCTTCTCTGACTTAGACAATGTTTTCACAGAAGATTTTCAGGAACACTATTACCCTTCAGCCACCTCATCATCAGTAGTTTTATTTATAGATGAGAAGGTTGAAGCTGCAACTATACCAATGGAGATTAGTCCAGGAAGATCTTTGTTTATCAATGGGAATCTGTCTCAAAGCCAGCAAAATCAGGTAGTTGATTTACTCAAAGCACAATCTGGGGCATTTGCTTGGGTTTATACAGACATGAAAGGCATTCACCCTGACACATGCATGCATCACATTTATACGCAGGAAAATATAAGACCAGTAAGGCAGCCACAGAGAAGAATGAATCCTGCGCTTAAAGACATTGTGAAGGAAGAATTATAAAAATTGTTGGATGCAGATTTCATCTATCCCATTTCTGATAGCAAATGGGTATCTCCGTTGGTGATTGTTCCAAAGAAGGGAGGTAAGTGGAGAATATGTGTTGATTTTCGTGAATTAAATAAAGCAACTCTCAGAGATTACTTCCCTCTTCCTTTCATAGACCAGGTTTTAGATACATTGTCTGGAAAGAAATATTTTTCTTTTTTGGATGGATACAGTGGATATAACCAGATAAGAATAGCCCCAGAGGATCAAGAAAAAACCACTTTTACCTGCCCATGGGGAACTTATGCTTACAAGGTGCTTCCATTTGGACTGTGTAACGCTCCTGCCACTTTCCAGAGGGCAGTGTTAGGTATTTTGGCTGATTTGGTCCATGACTGTGTGGAAATATATATGGATGATTTTACAGTCTACGGTAATGATTTCAAGGAAGCCTTGGATAATTTGGAGAAAGTTCTAATTAGGTGCCAAGAAACAAATCTTGCTTTAAGCCATGAAAAGTGTAAAATGATGTTAACTGAGGGTATTGTTTTAGGGCACCATGTTTCATCAGAAGGAATTAAGGTTGACCCAGCAAAAATTGAAATCATTACTAGTCTGTCTTCACCAACTACACAAAAAGAAGTCAGAAGTTTTCTGGGACACGCAGGGTACTATCGTAGGTTTATTGCTAATTTTACAAAGATAGCAGCCCCACTGTTCAAATTGTTGGCCAAAGACAGTGGTTTTGATTGGGATCAACACTGTCAGACAGCCTTTGACACATTAAAGTCAGAATTATCTTCAACACCAGTTCTGCGGGGACCAAATTGGTCTTTGCCCTTCCATATACAAACTGATGCTTCAGACACTGCCTTGGGGGGAGTGCTCGGACATAAAGAGAATCAGTCCTCCTATGCTATTTATTTCATCAGTAAAAATTTAACACCTGCAGAACTGAACTATACAGTGACTGAGAAAGAGTTTCTAGCAGTAGTCCATGCCATCAATAAATTCCGGCATTATATTACAGGTTACGAGGTATTTGTTCATACCGATCATTCTGCTATTAAATTTTTAATGAATAAGCCAATCACTAGTGGCAGAATTACTAGATGGTTACTTTTGCTACAGGAATTTAACATTACCATAGTTGACAAACCAGGGAAGGAAAATCTGGTTGCAGATTTCCTCTCCAGATTAACTCATGCTGATAATAATGTTCCTGTCGATGATACATTTCCTGACGAACACTTGTTTGACGAACACTTGTTTGCAACTTTGCAATAAGGAAATCAGGCCATAAAACTGTTGAGGGTCCAACGAATCTCTTAATCCAGGCTATTTGCTTATGAGCTCATCCAAGTGATGTCTATTTGGGAGATTCATGGTTTTATATCACTATTCATAGCCTAACAGCTGCTCCAAATGCTGGTACTTACCTTTATATTGGTAAATTGCTGTACATAGTTATCAGCCTAAAAGCACTGCTGTGTTTGTCAAAGTTCCGGATTGAGTGCTAAAAGTTATATTCGGGAAATTGGCATGTATATGGTAATGGACGTTGATAGAGGTAAGGAAAGGTTTACGATTGACTAAACCTTAATTAGTAATAAGGTTTATAATTAATATTTTTTTGCCATTATATGAAATCCGATGGTTATGAATTACTTTAAAAACTTTTGGTAATATTTCATTTTCTATTATTGGCAACCTTTAATAAAATTAATTATAACCTTGTTCTATTATAATTTGGGTTCTGACGTGTTAAGAAAACGTGTTAAATCATGGTTATCATCCCCTGCGAAGTGGGCAGTATGTGCCACCACTTGCAATGATTTTTTTCTTGTCACGACGCTGTCTTCATTACCCTTACTTCCTACCATTCTACCATGTTCATTCGGGTTTCTACAGTCTCTTACCATTGTCATTACCTGCGAATTGCCTGTCCGAATCCTTTGCTAATTCCCTGTTAATTCGCTACCTTCGTGGCTCCACCATGCTTAACCGGCATGAACCCTCTGCGTATGAGCAACTATTAGCCATCCCTGAGTTCGTTGCATGCAAGGATATGTTTGTTCGGGCGGGATGGCATGCATTTTTAACTAATTTACAGGGCCACGATGACGCGGTCTCTCTACAATTCGCCCTGAGTTTCGACGGGCATACCGCTAGAGTGGGGGCTCTAGAGTTTGCAGTAACAGAGGAGTCCATTTCAGTTGCCACGGGACTTCCACGCACCGGTGATAGATGGTTTAAGAATTTCCGGCTGCCACGGAAAGATTATGACTGCGTTTTTAAACCAGAATATTTGGCTGTGAAGGGTGAGAAGGGTTTCTCCAAGCTGTGGGTCAGAGAAGAATTCCATAATTCCTTGATGATCATCACCAAGCTAATTACCTGTGAAGGTCGATTCTCCACCTACAAAGCCTGTCATTTTCGTCTGCTAGCTCATTTCGAGTTTGGTAAGCTCCTGAACTTCCCATTTTATTTTTGGAAAAGTTTGAGTAAGATGGCTTCGCAGGTGAGGAAGAATTTAGAGCATCCAACCCATAGTCTTTATCATCATGGGCTTATTAAAATGATCGTTTTAGCTGAGTTAAAGAAGCAGGGTCGGGGTTGGGAACAGTTTGTGTATGAACTCTCTAACCCTCATCTTTAGTCACCCTTGAGGAATGAATCAGGAGAGCCTGGTATCCCTGATCTAGTGGAAAAAGCTTCCTCCACCAACAATTCAGTTCCTCAAGATGATTGCCCTCAGGAACCCGCTGTTAATAGCTCCAAGAAAACTGCTCCATTATATGCTAAAAAGTCCCCAATCCCTAAAAGGCAGTGCGTTAACTCTCGGTCTGGGGGGGATAAGGAGCAGGAAAATTTGGTTGTTTTGCCAAATAGACGTTTTACTCGCATGGCCGCTAAAGAAGGGAGAAAGGGGTCTAAGGGTAAAGAACCTGTTCAAGTTGAGTTGTCATCATCCGATGCTTCCTCTACCCATGCTAACTCCGATTCTCCTGATTCCCCTCATTGTTCTGCATCATTGAATCCTGTCAGTGAACCCTTGCTGCCAGTATCCCCTTCCAAATCGAGTCTGAAATCTACCAAAGGATCTCCTTCAAAGTCAAGTTTGAAGTCTGTCAAGGTATCCTCTTCCAAATCAAGTTTAAAATCTGTTAGGGCATCATTTTCCAGATCTGGTTCAGAGGCTTCAGCACAAGGGATTGACTATTTTAGGCAAAAGAATATCAAATTGAAAAAGAAGCTGCAAGAATATGTGAGGTTGGATCGGGTTGTCAAACAAGAAAATGCCATTTTAAAAGCTAGAATAGTGTCCCTGCAAACCTTGGTTGATGAAGTTAAAGGGACAAATCATAGCCTTCGAAGACAGTTAAAGAAAAAGGACAAACAGTTTGAGCAGTTAGCTAGCATACAGCAACATTCTTCCCCCTCTCCTCCTCAGGTGCAAGTCCTGTTTAATACCTCAGCTTCAGTCTCTGGAGTTGGGTCCAAGGATTGACAACTCACTTTGAAGATTTAAAATTTTGCCTATCAGAAATTTCCTTGCATTGGGACATGCAAGACCTTCAGTCTGGGGGAGATGTTGGTCCTCTATTTTGCCCATTTGATGTACTATTTTCTAGTATTTAAAGTCTTAATGGATCCAATAATAATCAGCTTTATGTGTCTTTTGAAGATCAATACTGCTAAGAGCCATGGTAAGTAATTTTAATTATTTGATTGTTGTATTTTCTTATTTTTATGCATATGTTTTGGGTTTTAGGTTTCATTAAACCCTATGCTAATAATGATGTGGGTTTCTCTTCTACACAGGGTTCGTTTTGTTATTTGGCCAGCGTTCAAATGAGGATATTGGGGATTCGATCTACCATCAGGGCGTTTTTATTGGATCCACATCATCTTTAAGATGCTTTTGAAGATTGCTCCACTGCTATTTCAGGCACGATCTTTGGATCAAGGGTTGTTATTATCTTCTCCTCAACGCTATGTGTATATTCTGGATCTGAGATTCCATTTTTGGCTCAGAATGGTTAAGATATTTTGAATATTGTTATTTCATATCGACCCTTGTCTCCAGGGCGTTTTCAATCTGCATGATTTAGTATAAAAGTGACTATGGACACCTTAGGTAGGGGGATTTGTACAAACTCCATTTTATGAATATGATACAGTGCGTATTTCCATCAGATCTGTGATTTAAATGTGTGAGGCGTTGAGGGCAGGGCCCACCTTCAGCACCAAACAGTAATGTTTCAGTAGTGTGTGTGGTTTGCAGCGATAGTTTGGCGTTTTTTATCAATATACATTTCCTTTCAGAATATAAATGGTTTGCTCATCACTGGATTTCAATAGAAGGCGTGATTGTGATTACTAGTTAAGAGCATTTACAGTTGATAGCCATGAATAAAGCTTGTTAACAGTTTGAATTTAAGATTTCCTCTGTTCTATTTAGGGTGAGTTGTTATTTAAAACCTAGGGTATATATATATAATCGCATGATTGATTGATATGGGTTATGGTAGATTCAGTTTTATGAAGGATCACGAATAGATTGAGTGTTATTTCCAGTAGATTTAATGTTGTGAGTGATTACAACTGGATGGAGTATTTTATTTCTATTTTATAACAATAGCTACAGGAATGGTTGTGAAATTATCTTGATTACAGGACTGAAAAATGAATTAAGAATGGCTTGTATTTAAACCTTTTCTTTTAGTCTCCAGTGTGTAATATTGGTGCATGAATTATGAGTTTAACTCTGGATATTAAGATCATTGTGTTGCAGCATGAAAATGGCTTATAAATAACCTACCCTTTTACTGCCAAGCTTGCAATATTTGAATATCAATTACAACAGAGTCAAGGGTTTGAAGACTGTAACCATAAAGTATTTAGGGTTTATCTATTTTTTTGGATGAAAGATTGAATAGAAGTTGAAGTTGCATGTGAGTGAGAAGTCCTTGTTTATCACAATGTTTCCTTGAGTCGATAATTAACTGCACAGTAGAAACCAAAATCAGTGGATGCCTATCACACAGTTTTAACCTCTATCGATGAGCAGAATTGAAGTGTTTTAGTGTTCTGTTATGTACATTTGTATGCATAAATCTTAAATAGAGTACATTGGAATTCCACTAAACGATCAAGCAATCCTTTGATAGACTGTGTGTTGACTACTTTAAGTTAAAAGGCCACAGGTTATCTTTGTGTGAATTTGAAGCATTAGATTTGTAATTCAGTTAGGAAACAAAGTCAATTAGGTATATGCATTTGGTTGATAGCAGGATTGATTATTTTTTATAGATTGTAGTCATAATAACTTAAATTGATGTAGAGATTGTTAGTTGCTTTAAACATTGCTGTAGCCTAAGATTGTATCTATTTCCTAGCAGATTATTTTGTTTTAAAAATCATAGAATTGTAATTTAAGAATTCCTCATTGGATGTTTTCAAGTTCAACAGTGAGATAAGGATTAGCAAATGGGTTCTCTTTTCTATAGTGCAGATTTAGTGATTTCTAGCATTGGTCCTTTAGGGTTAGTCTCATTGTTGTTAGCAGTAGATTAGGGTTTCTCGAGGGATGAGCATTAGGGTTAGTTTATCTGCACATATAGTGTAGCAGCTCAAAGTCTACGATTCTCCGGTTGATAAATTAAATTGAGGTGAATTAAATATCAATAATTTTAACCAACAGTAAACTCTGTCAATGGTTTGACTATATTGATAAATGTGAAAATTATAACCAAGAACCGAGGGTTAACTCGTTTCTACAAAACCTGGAAAGTCTGGTGTTAATGTTTCTAATTTTGTTTGAATAAGTTGATAATTTGGTTTTAAAAAAATGAATATTGACTTCGGCTGAGAGCTGTAGGTTACACAATTCTCGACAGAATAACCCCGTGCTCGTATTGTTTTAAGTTTAAGTTTGAAAGGTGATAAAGTGCAACTTGAACTGTTATGTGTTTAAAATGGCTATATGCCACCGGCTTCGACCTTGTTCCAACAGTCGAAACCCTACCCTGTAGGTTTCATTTGGTAGTTCTTGCCTTTTACTGTATTAATAAAAGACTATGCTATCATTTGGTTTGTGGCCGAGAGCCAACTCCATGTTTTGTTTCGTCAACATGGTACTCAGATCTAGGGTTTATGTATTTCTATGTTTTAAAGTTTTTGCAAAAGAAAGTTAAAAATAACAATAGTACAGAGTTAGGGTTCTATCTATAAAGAATGTGTTTAAATTTAATGATTATAGTTGATACTAAATCAGAATATTGAGAAACGAGTACTACAATAAATTAGTGATATTTAGTGATGAAAATAATAAGTGTTTATTTAACGTTTGTAAGTACAACTCTGTAAAGCAGAATATTTGCAGCTGTTAAAATTTCTAGAATATATAATGCCTGAAACTATTGGATTTATAACACATTGTTGTTGAAAGAGAATACATAGTATTAGCTGTCAACAATGGATAGTGATTATTGAAAACCTATTTTCGTGCAGAGATGACATGTCTTTCTTTTGTAACTAAGTATAGGAAATACTAAATATTTGTTTTATAATGTGCTGTTTTATATTATGAGTTTAACTATACATAAATAATACTTTAGAATTTAAAAGAAATGCTATAGTAATTATCTAATAATTCAAATGGCATTCTGCCTATCATTCATCTCTATTAATTTTACTTATTTGTACTAGAGTACTATATAGATAACAGTATGGGAAAAATACATAAAATATTTTAATCATTCATCTCATTTACTTAACCATCCTTATACCAAATCATCTCTAAGTCAGAAATTGAAACGCTTTCTTCTGTATAACTGTAAATAATGAATCTACAATGCAGAAAATCAATTAACTGTAAACAATAAGACAGAACAATAGAACCTGATTGACTGTAGGAGAAACAAACAACCCAAGGAGCCTGTTCCACCCAACCTATTCCTGAAGACATCCAAATTACTTGCCTTAGGACCCCCGAGCTTGTTCACTGAACCACTAGGAAGAAGAATCTGTAGAAGCTTTAGGTCAATCCACTTGCAGCAGCAAAGTAGTTCATCCAGTCATATAGACTTAGCAGTCAAAGAGACATGCACCAGCACCTCTGGTTATTTCCTCAGAATATTTCAGCAGCCTCACAATGCACTTCCACTTAGCCTCCCTATTCGAATCTCTCAATGATCACCTGATACACTTGAGGAATTATTTCTGCAGAAAATATTTGTAGAGCTGCCTGCTCAATTCGAATTGCCTTATCTAGGTTGCCTAGACCTTTTAGTGGTTAACCTGGTCATTAATGAGCCATCATCTCTCTTCCACCCACATGGGGGATAATGCCACAAATTTAGGGATAGTTGTCTCATAGCCAACAGCTAGTGGTGGAGTGCAAATGCTGACATATGTCCCATGCCTTCTAACATCTTCCATTCCTCCTAGTGGGTCAGTGAACACTCATTTAACAGTTCCCTTGGGTGTTTGTCTCCTATTTTAATTTATTAAATAATAATAATCAGTAATTACAATCATCCTTGACCAAATTTAGTCATAATTACACAACTTTGTAATTATAATTTAATATAATGTTTCTGCAATAAAATAAATAGTCTCAAAATTTGGGTAGGTGACAATATGAGATTTTGTAGTTGATACATAACATGTTTGGACATGGGCCATCAATAGGGGAACACCTCTCCACATCATGAGTTGGAGTGCACCACTCCCCAATTGGACATTTTCCAAGATGAGCCTTGGGCTCTAGGTAGTTGAGTAGTTAGATAATATATTAAATAAATTGTTGTGTACATTTATGTTTTGGGTTAAAGTTGACTATGCCAATCTACTATGCATTGCATAGCCTATCATCTTATTAACAAGCGACAAGTTACTTCTAGGGTTGCACCGCTACACAATAGGTAATCCATACGACCTACCAATGGCTTACCTAGTTGTGACTCTTTCCACTTCATCCGTGGTTGATCCCAATGCCAAGAGCATGCCAATGAGATTCATGCTGCAATGTATTTGATGAGAATGTGGACGTGTTAGATGGAAAGCTAAGCTATGAAGGCTAACACGTGTTCTTTTTCATTCACCGTACAATGTTGTTAGAAGGAAAGCTAACTTGAGCCAGGTTTCCTTCATGGTGCAATGTATTTGACAACAATATGGTTATGTTAGATGGCATGCTATAACTTTAATTCATCATGCAATGTTGCTAGAAGGAAAGATAACCCTAGTTAGATTTCATTCATGGTGCAATGCATTTCATGACAATGTGGTTGTGTTAGTTGGAAAGCTAACATATTAACACTAACACGCGTTAGCTTTCATTCGTCGTGCAATGTTGTTTGAAGGAAAGCTAACCCGAGTTAGATTTACTTCATGGTGCAACTCATTTCATGACATTGTGGTTGTGTTAATTGAAAAGCTGAAATATTAACTCTAACATGCATTAGCTTTCATTGACCGTGCTATGCTGTTGGAGGGAAAGTTAACTCGAGTTAGATTTCCTTCATGGTGCAATGTATTTGATGACAATGTGGTTGTGTTAGATGGAAGGCTGATATATGAACGCTAACACACGTTCCCTTTCCTTCATCGTGCAATGTTGTTGGAAGGAAAGCTAACTCGAGTCAGATTCCATTATGGTGCAGTAGATTTGATGACAATGTGGTTGTGTTAGATGGAAGGCTGATATATGAAGGTTAACACACGTTGTCTTTCCTTCACCGTGCATTGATGTTCAAAGGAAAGCTAATTCAACTCAGATTTCATTATGGTGCAATAGATTTGATGACAATGTGCTTGTGTTAGATGGAAGGCTAATATATGAAGGTTAACACACATTACATTTCCTTCACCGTGCAATGTTGTTGGAAGGAAAGCTAACTCGAGTCAGATTTCATTATGGTGCAATAGATTTGATGACAATGTGGTTGTGTTAGATGGAAGGCTGATATATGAAGGTTAACACACATTGCCTTTCCTTCACTGTGCATTGTTGTTGGAAGGAAAGCTAACTCAAGTTAGACTTCATTATAGTGTAATAGATTTGATGACAATGTGGTTGTGTTAGATGGAAGGCTGAAATATGAAGATTAATACACGTTGCCTTTCCTTCACTATGCATTGTTGTTAGAAGGAAAGCTAACTCGAGTCAGATTTCATTGTGGTGCAATAGATTTGATGACAAGTGGTTGTGTTAGATGGAAGGCTGATATATGAAAGTTAACACACGTTACCTTTCCTTCACCATGCATTGTTGTTGGAAGGAAAGCTAACTCGAGTCAAATTTCGTGACGGTGCAATAGATTTGATGAAAATGTGGTTGTGTTAGATGGAAGGCTAATATATGAAGGTTAACATACGTTACCTTTCCTTCACAGTGCAATGCTGTTGGAAGGAAAGCTAACTCAAGTCAAATTTCGTTACGATGCAATAGATTTGATGAAAATGTGGTTGTGTTAGATGGAACGCTGATATATGAAGGTTAACACACGTTACCTTTCCTGCACCGTGCAATGTTGTTGGAAGGAAAGCTAACTCCAGTCAAATTTTGTTACAGTGCAATAGATTTGATGAAAATGTGGTTGTGTTAGATGGAAGGCTGATATATGAAGGTTAACACACGTTACCTTTACTTCACCGTGCAATGTTGTTGGAAGGAAAGCTAACTCGAGTCAAATTTCATTATGGTGCAATAGATTTGATGACAATGTGGTTGTGTTAGATGGAAGGCTGATATATGAAGGTTAACACACGTTACCTTTCCTTCACCGTGCATTGTTGTTGGAAGGAAAGCTAACTCAAGTCAGATTTCATTATGGTGCAATAGATTTGATGACAATGTGGTTGTGTTAGATGGAAGGCTGATATATGAAGGTTAACACACGTTACCTTTCCTTCACCGTGCATTGCTGTTGGAAGGAAAGCTAACTCGAGTCAGATTTCATTATGGTGCAATAGATTTGATGACAATGTCGTTTTGTTAGATGGAAGGCCGATATATGAAGGTTAACACACGTTGCCTTTCATTCACCGTGCAATGATGTTGAAGGAAATCTAACTCGAGTCAAATTTCATTATGGTGCAATAGATTCGATGACAATGTCGTTGTCTTAGATGGAAGGCTAATATATGAAGGTTGAAACACGTTACCTTTTCTTCACCGTGCATTGTTGTTGGAAGGAAATCTAACTCGAGTCAGATTTCATTATGGTGCAATAGATTTGATGACATTGTGGTTATGTTAGATGGAAGGCTGATATATGAAGGTTAACACACGTTACCTTTCCTTCACCGTGCATTATTGTTGGAAGGAAAGCTAACTCAAGTCAGATTTCATTAGGGTGCAATATATTTGATGACAATGTGGTTGTGTTAGATGGAAGGCTGATATATGAAGGTTAACACACATTATATTTCCTTCACCGTGCAATGCCGTTAGAAGGAAAGCTAACTTGAGTCAGATTTCATTATGGTGCAATAGATTTGATGACAAAGTGGTTGTGTTAGATGGAAGACTAATATATGAAGGTTAACACACGTTACCTTTCCTTCACCGTGCATTGTTGTTGGAAGGAAAGCTAACTCGAATTATATTTCATTATGGTGCAATAGATTTAATGACAATGTGGTTGTGTTAGATGGATGGCTGATATATGAAGGTTAACACGTGTTGCCTTTCCTTCACCTTGCAATGTTGTTGGAAGGAAAGCTAACTTGAGTTAGTTTTCATTATGGTGCAATAGATTTGATGACAATGTGGTTGTGTTAGATGGAAGGTTGATATATGAAGGTTAACACACGTTGCCTTTCCTTCACCGTGCAATGCTGTTGGAAGGAAAGCTAACTTGAGTCAGATTTCATTATGGTGCAATAGATTTGATGACAATGTGGTTGTGTTAAATGGAAGGCCGATATATGAAGGTTAACACATGTTGTCTTTCCTTCACCGTACAAATGTTGTTGGAAGGAAAGCTAACTCGAGTCAGATTTCATTATGGTGCAATAGATTTGATGACAATGTGGTTCTGTTAGATGGAAGGCTAATATATGAAGCTTAACACACGTTGCCTTTACTTCACCGTGCATTGTTGTTGGAAGGAAAGCTAACTCGAGTCAGATTTCATTATGGTGGAATAGATTTGATGACAATTTGGTTGTGTTAGATGGAAGGTTGATATATAAAGGTTAACACACGTTGCCTTTCCATCATCGTGCAATGCTGTTGGAAGGAAAGCCAACTCGAGTCAGATTTCATTATGGTGCAGTAGATTTGATGACAATGTGGTTGTGTTAGATGGAAGGCTGATATATGAAGGTTAACAAACGTTACCTTTCCTTCATCGTGCAATGTTGTTGGAAGGAAAGCTAACTCAAGTCAGATTTCATTATGGTGCAATAGATTTTATGACAATGTGGTTGTGTTAGATGGAACGTTGATATATGAAGGTTAACACACGTTCCATTTCCTTCACCGTGCAATGTTGTTGGAAGGAAAGCTAACTCGAGTCAGATTTCATTATGGTGCAATAGATTTGATGGCAATGTGGTTGTGTTAGATGGAAGGCTAGTATATGAAAGTTAACACACGTTTCCTTTCCTTCACCGTGCATTGTTGTTGGAAGGAAAGCTAACTCGAGTCAGATTTCATTATGGTGCAATAGATTTTATGACAATGTGGTTGTGTTAGATGGAAGGCTGATATATGAAGGTTAACACACGTTCCCTTTCCTTCACCGTGCAATGATGTTGGAATGAAAGCTAACTCGAGTCAGATTTCATTATGGTGCAATAGATTTGATGACAATGTGTTTGTGTTAGATGGAATGCTGATATATGAAGGTTAACACACGTTGCCTTTCCCTCACCGTGCAATGTTGTTGGAAGGAAAGCTAACTCGAGTCAGATTTCAATATGGTGCAATAGATTTGATGACAATGTGGTTGTGTTAGATGGAAGGCTGATATATGAATGTTAACACACGTTGTCTTTCCTTTACCGTGCATTGTTGTTGGAAGGAAAGCTAACTCGAGTTAGATTTCATATGGTGCGATAGATTTGATGACAATGTGGTTGTGTTAGATGGAAGGCTAATATATGAAGGTTAACACACGTTTCCTGTCCTTCACCATGCAATGCTATTGGAAGGAAAGCTAACTCGAGTCAGATTTCATTATGGTGCAATAGATTTGATTACAATGTGGTTGTGCTAGATGGAAGGCTGATATATGAAGGTTAACACACGTTACCTTTCCTTCACCGTGCAATGCTGTTGGAAGGAAAGCTAACTCGAGTCAGATTTCATTAAGGTGCAATAGATTTTATGACAATGTGGTTATGTTAGATGGAAGGCTTATATATGAAGGTTGACACACGTTGTCTTTCCTTCACCGTGCAATGTTGTTGGAAGGAAATTTAACTCGAGTTAGATTTCATTATGGTGCAATAGATTTGATGACAATGTGGTTCTGTTAGATGGAAGGCTAATATATGAAGCTTAACACACGTTGCCTTTACTTCACCGTGCATTGTTGTTGGAAGGAAAGCTAACTCGAGTCAGATTTCATTATGGTGTAATAGATTTGATGACAGTGTGGTTGTGTTAGATGGAAGGCTGATATATGAAGGTTAACACACGTTGTCTTTCCCTCGCTGTGCATTTCTGTTGGAAGGAAAGGTAACTCGAGTCAGATTTCATTATGGTGCAATAGATTTGATAACAATGTGGTTATGTTAGATGGAAGGCTGAGATATGAAGGTTAACACACGTTACCTTTCCTTTACCATGCAATGTTGTTGGAAAGAAAGCTAACTCGAGTCAGATTTCATTATGGTGCAATAGGTTTGATGACAATGTGGTTGTGTTAGATGGAAGGCTGATATATGAAGGTTAACACACGTTCCCTTTCATTCACCGTGCAATGTTGTTGGAAGGAAAGCTAACTCGAGTTAGATTTCATTATGGTGCAATAGATTTGATGACAATGTGGTTGTGTTAGATGGAAGGCTGATATATGAAGGTTAACACACGTTGTCTTTCCTTCACCATGCAATGTTGTTGGAAGAAAAGCTAACTCGAGTCATATTTCATTATGGTGCAATAGATTTGATGACAATGTGGTTGTGTTAGATGGAAGGCTGATATATGAAGGTTAACACACGTTGTCTTTCCTTCACCGTGCAATGTTGTTGGAAGGAAATCTAACTCGAGTCAGATTTCCTTCATGGTGTGGTGCATTTGATGACAATGTGGTTATGTTAGATGGAAGACTGATATATGAAGGTTAACACACATTTCGTTTCCTTCACCGTGCATTGTTGTTGGAATGAAAGTTAACTCTAGTCAGATTTCATTATGGTGTAATAGATTTGATGACAATGTGGTTGTGTTAGATGGAAGACTGATATGTGAAGGTTAACACACGTTACTTCTCCTTCACCGTGCAATGTTGTTGGAAGGAAAGCTAACTCGAGTCAGATTTCATTATGGTGCAATAGATTTGATGAGAATATAAGTTAGCTTTCCGTTTAGTTCACATTTTACAATATGAAAGTGAAGAGAATATAATTTCAAAATTGATATTTTAATTTTCATTATTAAAAATTATTACTAAAAAAATCAATTTATTTTATATTTCAATATATATAATAAATTAATTAATATAATATATAAATTAGAGACGAACCAATGGGATTAAGCCCAATCCTGAGACTAGTCCCACCGCTTAAGTGGTGGTGGCGATATCCATTCACCGGTGCTTTTAATGCAAGCCACTTGTCTACTTGCATGCACTCCCTGTCTGAGCCCCCACTTTTGTATCCATGCCAAACAGAACCCCTCACTTTTTTATTCTTCCTTCATTCCTCACCCATTTGCGCTAAGGTTTCCCCGACAGGTTCATTCGTGGATTTATCTTAACAATTAGGGTTTCACCTAGATGAAATATTAGCCTTGAAATGTTGGTTTTTCTATGGTTGTAGGTATGTTAATAGTATTCAACACAATTCATTGTTGTTTTCTTCGTGATTGCAAAGTTTTTTTAGATCAAAGTGTTCCCTGACCTCATGGTCTGACAACGTGGTTCTCATCAGAACTTCCATTGTTGTGTATTTCATATTACTACTATCTGATTTATGGAAGGAAGGCATATTTAAGACTCGCTAAAATTTTCACAGTGTTGTAGAGCTGCCAAGTATGGAAACACTGGTATCTTTCAACAGGCGTACAGACCTAGGTGAGGTTCTGGCCACATCTGTTGGATGCATTCTACAGGAAGCCTCCCAATTGTGTCATCCTTTGTTGGTTGGTTAATGGAGTTGGAGATAACCGTTAAGGAATTGCTTGAAGCTTGAAAAGCGGGGTAGCAGGATGATTCCTAAAACAACTGCAATGCACGAGCAAGGCACATAATATCCTATCAAAGTTTTCAAAAAATCAAACGTAGTGCCCAGATACTCATCCATGGGTTGACTAATGAGATCAGGAAGTATGAACTCGGTGTTGAAAATGGATTTATTTCTTCGGTTCTGCACATATAATTTCCAAAGCCTGATATTTCGGTTCGACATTGGGGTTTGGGTCTTGACAATTGTAGTTCAATGATATCATTTTTCTATTTGATGCAGGGAACCGTGGATCCAGGGCTTCCCAAGGCACATCCCTCCCTTTGTTTTTCATCCATACCTCAGACCATAAAATGGTGCTCAAGAGGAAGAAAGACCCATTATTATTTTTTCCACTTCATTCCTCCTCGGTATAGATCTCCATATTTTTGGTTCAAATGGGTTCTCCTTACTACATTCTGAAGCAATTCTAGGTGACATCCCAACATATTGTAGTCTTTTCTTTACTCCAAATAGAGGGAGGAGGAAGAAGCAACATGCTTTTACGTACATTTATGGGTGATTGTTCCATTATAGTGCTTGTCTATCTAAGAACGAATGTGACTAAATTTTTTCTAATTTTCAATCTCTATGTTGATGTAATTGTTATGTACTATGGAACTGCTTAGTTGAAATGATACTTACAGTCTTTTTAGGTTCCTTACCTTAGATACTTTACACTATAGATTTTGCAGTTGTAACATGTCAGTTATGAAGATTGTTTTATTTTGTCTACTATTGCAAGTACATGAACGACAAGAAACTAGTGAGGTTGAGGTCCTTACTAAAGGTAATTGGATGGTAAGGTTTGAATATGCATGGAATGAATCGTTAGATCTTTGTATTCAAAATTTGAAGTTCTATTTTTCAACACAGCTTAAGATTCCGAGGATCCATAGTTAGTTAAAGTGAACATTCTCCATAAACTGCATTTCCAAATTCCTTGGAAGTTTTAGTCGATAACTATTGTCAAGTAGATTCTTCACATCTTTTAGTTCCTTATCTGTTTTATAAAGGATTATTTGAGATTTGAGTTGATTTTTTATTGCTAGGGTTCCCATTAGGTTTTACTGTGCAGGTTTTTATTTATTTTTTTATTTTTTTAAGCCAAACAAAAAAAAATTGATGGGGCTGACCTCTGGCTTGCACGCTTCTCTTCCTTTTATCTTCCCCACGACCTAACATGGGCACAACCTGCATGGCTATGCATTAGAGAAAATTTGAGGTCTAAAATGGGCCTCCTAAGGAAAATAATAGTTAAAATAATAAAATAATATTTATGAATTTTGGAGGAAAAGAGAAAAAACTACCTTTTTTCTTCGTATTTTCAACATATCTCCCTGTCGTTTTACTCAAATTTCCAGTGAGAGCACTCATTGGATGTAGAATTTAATTCCGCATCCAACGAGTACCCACGATGCATACTTTTGAGGTACCCCACCCCATGAAAAATGAGAAATACATCAAAAAACTGTGTTACTGTAACGAGAACCCACACTGCATACTTTTGAGGTACCCCACCCCACGAAAAATGAGAAATACATCAAAAAAATGTGTTACTCCAACAAGTACCCACACTGCATACTTTTGAAGTACCCCACCCCACAAAAAATGATAAATACATCAAAAAAATGTGTTAGTTCAAAGTAACACGTTTTTTGATGTATTTCCCATTTTTCGTCGGGTGGGGTACCTCAAAAGTATGCAATGTGGGTACTCGTTGGAGTAACACATTTTTTTGATGTATTTCTCATTTTTCGTGGGGTGGGGTGCCTCAAAAGTATGCAGTGTGGGTACTCGTTGGATGCAGAATTAAATTTCGCATCCAACGAGTGCTCCCGCTCGAAATTTGGTAAAATGAAAGGGAGATATGTTGAAAATACAAAGAAAAAAGGTAGTTTTTTTCTCTTTTCCTCCAAAATTCATAAATATTATTTTATTATTTTATTATTTTAACTAATATTTTATTTCATATATGCCATGTCAACCATTATGGTTTACACTTTTCTTGAAATTCTATTGGTTCTTAAATTCAATGGCTCTTTTTCTTATGAGGTGGCTCGTTTTCTTACAAGGTGACTCGTATTCTTATAAGGCCCATTTTAGACCCCAAATTTGCTCTAATTCTCTTTCCGTGGCTCCCTCGAGGTGGCTCCTCTGACACGTGGTGCCTTACCTCTGCAATTAGTGTACAACACCGTGTGGAAGCAATCCATCGGAAGAAGAAGAGCTATAAAGTATGGAAACATTGGCATCTTTCGAGGGGCTACATCTGTTGGATGTAGGGTTTCAAAGAGTTTTCTATAAATAGTCTGTTAGGAGATTAAATAAGCCATGTCCCACGTGGATTGGGGATAAATTTCTGGGAATTCCAATTTGTGTGATGATGCTGCCATGCTCTTTACGCGGGCTTGACGATTCATGGACAGCTACGCCACCTACTCTTCCACGAAGATTTCCATTTTTCCAAAATCATTTATTAATGTAGCCTATCACATTTAGGCCTACAATACCAATAGGCTACGATGCTTTGTATTCATAACGTTATGCACCATTTTCAAATCTAGACATATGTGCTTACGTTTCTATTTGTACATATTGCAATTCCATGTGAAAGTCGATAACCTGGAAACTTTTTCTTTTATGGATTTTTTTTGTAGATGTAAATTGCAGTATTTTGACATAGCACCGGTAAACAGTAAAGATATTTTAGCTATTAAGAGTAGTTTGATCTAGGAAAATGATTGCCTTGAATGTTCGTTTGTCAAAAGTATATCTTGATTTCAACACAAATCGATAGCTAATAGGTTCCATGACATTATTTCTAAGAAAACTGATTGTAAAATCTACTTACTATCATAATATTCTTCTCCAAGAATAGAAATCCACCATCTTAATTAAAAAAAACAATTTAAATATAAAGTAATTTTAGTACACTACATACAATGGCATTATTTATGAGAAAATTGATTGTAAAATCATAGAATACTAGGAACCATATTTTTTGTTTTAATAATTTTACATATTTCGCAAAGTGAAAATTTTGAAGCTTTTACAAGAATATCAGGAAATAATTTTTTTTATGTAAATGCAAACACAATAAAAATCATAGACATAACAACTATCATTAGTTTGCAGAAAATAATAAATGGGTTTTTTTTACAGACCTCTTTACGCAGAACCTGAGTCGATCCCAGTCCTGCTTCAAAATCAAAGTAGAGCTCCTACTTCAGAATCAAAGTCCCTCTCGTCACTCCTGCTTCACACCCTTCAAAATCAAAGTCGCGCTCATTAATCCTGCTTCACACACAATACAACTCTCTTGCTTCACAACAAAACTTGTTGGATTGATAATGCAACACAAGTTTCGACTTCTCGTAACTTCTCCAATGACTCTTCTCGGTTCACAACAATTCACATGCACAAATTCAATAAATGCATACCGAACTTCCCGTAACTTCTCCCCTTCCAGCGCCTTCACCTTCCTTAGCCATTGTATCAGGAAAGCTTTCTACAAGGAAATTAATGTAGTTATTGTGGTAAAGTCATATTTTAATTCAAGAGTACATGTAATTTGCAGTCATTTAATGGCAAGTTAGTATGGCAATAAACATTTGGATTTCTCCAGATTTTTATTTGGATTTGTGCACTGGATATCTAAGCATTCGAGGGACTAGCATTTATTTCAATCCTGTCGAGGAAGAGCACAAAGCAGCTCATTAATACAATACTTAATTGTGTACTATACTTAAATTCTCAAACTTTTTGTGTATCTTAAATGAATATTAGTGTCAATATATCTCATCAATATACGTGGCAAGATTGTAAATTTTTTTTAATTTTTAATTTTTAAATATTTTTATAATTTTGTAAATAATTTACACATGAGAGAAAAATTATCAAATCCAAATAATACATCAATCACGAAATAAATTAATTTAATTTTTAAAATTTATAATTAATTTCATATATTTAAAAAATCAACTTTAATTAAAAAAAATCATACATTTTAATATACATTATGGAAAAAATAAAAAATCATACGCTATAATATACATTATGGAAAAATTAAAAGAAATTAAAATCAGCATGCCTTCGCAACGATCGCTATAGTCCACACGGAGGAGGGACTAACAAATTGAAAACATATAAACAATTAAAATGGGATGACTCTTTACATCGCCCTCGCCCCGCGGTTCTCCTTTTCTATGCTTGTGAAACGTTTGGGTGCTAACTATTTATTTCATGTACTTTTATAATTTCATTGTTCAAAGAAATTTTTCGATTCTAAATATTTCATTTAGAAATATTATTCCACCATGGTTATATAAGTTTCATAAGACATTTAGCTCTCTCCAAAAATGCCAATACCAAGGTGCTCCATTTGTTAAGTGGAACATTTGGTATCAATACTAAGGAGATGTTAAAGGATGCTATGTATCAATTTACTTATTAGAGAGGAAAGATGGAAAAGTTTCAAGATCAATATAGTGAGCTATTTTTATTATATATATTTGTTTCAATTATGTTATTTTACAATTTAGTGTATATTTGAAACATTAAAAGTGTTTACTTTCAGTGAACAATAACATTGTTTGAAATAGTTATCATTTTTTAGTTAATTTTAGGTATTTTGTCTTTTACATTCAACACTTAACAAAGGCTTTGAAAATCTATGGATAACAAAAATATAACTATGGTAAGAACTACAAATTCAACTAAATTCTTGTTAACACCAAAAATTGGTCTACACATCATTACACATTTCTTATTTTTATTTTTGACTTTCATATATTCAAAAAATCCAAAAATCAATGTTATGGACCTTTTTTCCTCTTCCTCCAAAAAGAAAAATGGACATATCCCAAAAATTAGGAAATCCCATCAAAATAGGAATTTCCACCAAAATAGGCACTTCCACCAAAACAAGGAAAGGTCCACCCAAAATGAAAAAGCTCACATAATTTCAAAAATTATTGGGAGTAAGAGGCAAATACCACTTTACATTTACTATTTATTTTTACCATTTACATTTATAGTTTGTTTGTTCACTACCCATTTATATGCATACGGCTCACTAATTACCATTTACATGCATATTTAGATCATTTGCTTTCCATTTCATGTTATTTAGTTTTTAGAGTTAATATTTCTCAAACTCTACTTTGGCTTCATAAGCCTTAGTAGGTGCCTTTTGGCATGTTCTAATGTGAAAACACTAGCAACAATTCCCATGAAATATACTTAGATTTTGGTCTCTTGGGTTGGCATACCAACAAATTACTAGATAGGCTTCTCCCAATTTGCTAGAAATAGAGTGCTTCTTCTTGTATTTCAATATAGTATATATAGATTCAATATTCAACTTCTTGTTCTATTATCTGCATACTAAGATTAAGCCCATTTATGATTTAGATTAAACTCAAATTTCTACATGATATCATAGCTAACTTCTACAAACCATGTTCTCATTTTTCTAAGAAATGTTGGCAAGGATATGATATTCTTTTTGGGTTTTGGTAAAGCTATTAGATCTAAGGGGTCTCTCTTTATTTATTGATCACTTGTCTAAGTTTGAATATTGTGCCAAACCCATCTATATAAATTTATTTGTGGCAAGATAACACATTATCACAAACTTATTTCCTAAGATTGCTACTCACACATGGTCTTTGTAACAAATATTTTTCTTTCTAGTGTGTGGAGATTGGGTCATTCACTTTTACATCTGCAAGCTATCATCGCCATGTTTTATGTGGGATCATAGCTCTCAATTATTACAGATTGTGCCATTGTGTGTTGCGTTTGTTGTAATTTACGTTACATTTTTTTTTGTTAGTCGTGGCGTATTTTCTACACATGGTTCTCATCCACGGCTCATCAACTTCTAACTTCTTCAAAGTGTTGTGCCCTCTACACTCCAATGCTGATCTAATAAGTATGTTGAATCTCGATTCACGATTCTCATATCATAGGTGGGTTGTGCTTCTTCTCCCACCCATATCATAGCCTCAAATCTCTTTTAGTCAATTTTGGGGAAGATGTTGAGGGATCAAATTTCTTGAGGTGTATATTTTTTATTCTAGAAATTTGATCCCCCTTGATGC